>BSBK01003705.1:0-1200000 GCA_027943335.1 Chamaecyparis obtusa | reverse complement strand
TAGTAAGTTTCCATAAATAGCAGCTCTGCACAAGATAGCCCCTATTGAAAAGAAAACATAAATATTTTTGGGTGACGAAAGATTGCTCTTACACCCAGGATGCTCCTGCATCATAATCTCTAAATAAACTAGCGTTAACATGAAACATTCAGCGAGTGGGAGATAGCCTTTAGTTGCTGGCTCTCCAAATGGTCACTAG
The DNA here is from genome assembly GCA_027943335.1 of Chamaecyparis obtusa. Taxonomy (NCBI): domain Eukaryota; kingdom Viridiplantae; phylum Streptophyta; class Pinopsida; order Cupressales; family Cupressaceae; genus Chamaecyparis; species Chamaecyparis obtusa. The sequence goes on along the minus strand of BSBK01003705.1, from coordinate 1,199,801 downwards.
GGTTTAGTTATTTTGTTTGTTCACTGATTTGGTGAGTTAAGCTTGACTTAAAGATTTCTTTTCAAGAATGAGTGAAGCTTTTGTCATGTGTTCTCCAAATGTAAACCAGGATTCCTATTGAGTTAGGCTGTGAAGGGCCCGAGAAAGATGAGGATCTGATGGTTGTGTTTTAAAGTTGATCTCAGTTTGATTTCTGACCGTCGATTCGCTGCTGGAGCCATGAAAGTAGTTGTTTCCCTATAGATTTGAATATTTTAAGGGTTTCCAACAATAGAAAGGACTGAAATTAAATGTTTTAGTGGTTGTATCTAGTAGCTTTGATCTTCCCAACTATCATGGCATGGTTCAGAGGGTTCCATGGTTAATTGCATAGGTCTGTACCATGAAAGAATGAACAAAGATGTGGTCGAGGCATGTTGCAAGTGAATAATCAGACTAATAAGCATGGTAAATTCATGGTTTTTCATATAATTTCAGAGATTCATCATAAATCAAGATCAATCTAGGGTCTGATCTGATCAAGTTGCCTGAATTTCATCCATTGTAATAAATTTTTGATTGATTTAGTAGGTCTGGTGGGTGGAAACCCTAACCCTAGTCATCTGAGGTTTGTTGCATCCTAATTTTGAGGATCCCAAGATGACTGGTGATATATATTGTAGGAGTTTTTCTATAATAGGTTTTTGATGGTGTCATGTTGATAGCCAATGTAAAAGATTGAACAAGGAATGCCTAGATTTAGGGTTTGTTTCCTAGCATTTTGTGGTCTTGATAATGTATTGATTCTTTAGATTTTAATGAGAATACATTTGAATTCCAATCTTAGATTTATGTTTGTCTTCCTATTTTGATCTTGGGCTCATATATGTTAATGTCGCAAAGTGAGTTAGCATATGGTAAACAAAGAGTATTGTAGAATTATCTTTGAGTTCTTGACAAAGTTAAGATTAAAGAATTTAAGGTAGTTTCAAAGAGTTCATGGTTAGATAGGAATTTGATGATCAGGTTTGGGAGTGAAAGGGATAATAGGAAAAGCACTTATTCTGAGTTCAATTGTGTTTGAGTTAGGGTTTTTAGTTGATATATGTTATTAAGATACTCTATGCCCTGGATTGAGGCACTAGTCCATTCTTTGGAAGTAGTCCATCATCATCAATCACACACACATATATAAATGATAAAATCTTTAAATCAGTTATTAAGGGGTATAAATGTATAATATTTGGTGATTCCTTTAAAGAAGTGAATCAAGGGTACACTCGCCTGAGCATTTTTTTCAAAGTGTAGGAGGATCTCTTTCATCCTCATTAATTGGCCCTTTTCCTTGCAGACTTTGGAGTGGTTATAGAGTCAGTGACATTCAGTTGTCAATCATAGTGTAAACTTGCAAGTAGAAAGAGAAGGGGAACTAACAAATTGGTGACTTTGCTGGGGAGAACAACAATGAAGAACTACATATGTTAGAATCTTTGGTTGTGGTTATATTGTAAAGTTTAAATCTTATTGACTAGATTGATTTGCCCATCTGAGTCACCAATAGAATGGCGACTCTGTTGGGGAGGCCATAGAAAAAAGTCAAAAAAGAAAAATAAAGCATTTGCTAACATCTTCTCACTATGTGCTGAGTGGTGACTCTAAGTTCTCTATTTGATCAATGCAGTCCCTAATAAACAATGTGCAAATCCTGGTGAGGTTTTGGTTGATTGGAAGAAGATACAAAAAATATTGTAGTATTTTCCTCTTCAAGGAGGTGGTGACTCTACATATCAAAGAACCTGATGGAGCTGCATTGGTGAGCTCTAGATCTGCCCTGCCTTCCAGTCAACAAGTTTATACTATAAAACTTTCAGGTATTCTTTTGTTGAAAATATTTTCCTATCAAGTGTTAAGCACTAGTGTAAAGGGATAAGTAGTAGTGGGAAATTCTTTATGGAGGAATATAGGCCCTTTTATTTTGATGGCATTGAAGGTGCCCCTAATGAGTTCTCTACTAAGGATAGGGAGTTCTTGCCTAGATTCATGGCTGATGGATCTATTTCGGCAAGCCAGCATATATATGATGTCATGCATCTTTTTGGTAAAATATATGTTGAACATGAAGATGTTACCATGAGGTTATTTGTGCAAACTTTATCACATGGTGCAAGGGATTGGTTTGTGTCCTTGCCTTCATGTTCAATCCCTTCTTGGGATGTATTGAGAGCAACATTTATTGAGTACTTTGATGAAGGAGCAGACATGGATGGTTATGAAGAGAATAATGAAGACCAAGCACAAGAAATTAGTGTCTTTGTTGATCCCATCATTAGTGATATTGACTATAAAAATCTTCTCATCAAGATTGGTACTCTCAAGAAGATAATTGCAGAGAGAAAAAATGAGATCTGCTAGTTAGAGGAGGACATAAGATTGCAAAGACTGGTAGTTTCTTATGATGATCATGAAGAGACCAGCATTTCTAATGTTGATTCTCATCATGCAGAAAGTGTTGACTATGAAGATGATATTGAGGTCAGTGCATATGAGAGTGCTGAAGATGAATCTAAGGTTGATAATATTTCCATTTTTTCTACAGATTTTTCTTTTTATCAACATGAGAAGGCAATTTTCTTATCCTGGTGTGATGATGTTTTGTGTGAAGGGTAGAATATTGGATATGATGCAGACGATGATTCCTGCATATATTGCTTCACACAAAATGATCTTAGGCCAGAGATGTCCATTCTTGTCTTGGACAGAAATGTTTTTTTGTAGTAGTAGGGGTGAGGCTGATGAAGTTGAAAACAAGTACCAAAGTCCATTAAGTAGTGAAAATATTTTAGTACTTTTAGCTAAAGAATTCCAGAGGTATGAATCCATTGTGGACTTTGATTTGTAGCTCCCCTATGATATATCCTTTGACATTGATGATGAAGCTAGTGTTCAAAGTGATTAATATGACCCATGTTTACCAAAGATCCCCTCTTGTAGTGACCCTACAAAAGAGGAAGTAGAAGGACATGACAATGTGTTTTCCTACCATAGAGATTGTAGTGATGAACACATTTCTTATTCAACCCCTTTTCCTTCTTTTTCTAAATATGATAGTGATGGTGATAGTGTTGAAGACTTTGTCTTCAATAGTTGGGACAAAAGTTCTTTTGATGAAAATGATGATGTAGATTAGTTGTCCCACTATCATAGTATTTGTAAAGAAGACCTTCACTTGGTTCATGATCTAGTTCATGAAGATATCATGGAGGAATCAAGTTTCTCAGTGGCTGAGGTAATGCGTGAAGGTAAATTAGAGGATTCAAGTCCTTCTTAGTGAGGTATTTTTGTAGTAATGCATGATGCTCCATATGTTTTATTTTCTGATGCATTACTAAATGAATTTTTCTTTCCCATTCATCAAGAAGAAGTAAGTGATGTTCCTTACTTCTTGGAGTATGAGTATGAAAATGGTTATGACTCGAAGAACATGGGTAGTGATAATTATAGTTTCATTTTTTCACCCATGAATATTCACATATGTTGGCAGCAAGATGGCCATCATGATTCTAGGTGTTTGGTCACATATGTGGATGAAAATCAAACCTTTGATTTAGGAGGGCCAATAATTTTCTTTTTGTGGCCTAGGGCCACTAAATAAAAATTTTAAAATTTTTTGTAAATATTTGTAAATATTTTTCCCCTTTCTATTGTGTTTCTCCCTTTCTGTTGTGTTTTTCCCTTTCTATTTTCTTGGTTCGATTGCCAATTTTTGAGGTCCCTTTTTTTGTCCTATGAGTGGTCTGCTCTCCCAGAGATCTATGGTTCTTGTTTAAACTTGTGTTTTAACATCCTCAGATAGAGCCACTGTTAGCCCATTTTTTTGTAATAGAAAGAAATCCTCAGAAAATGATCTATCGCTAAATTTTTTTCATGGTTTTAAAAATTTTCCCTAGTCTCTATAAATATTTTCCATGTTTCTAGCTCAAACCCTAGGTTAAAAATGATATTTATAGCTATTAGATGGAAAAACCCTAGTTTTCCCTAGCCTTTTTCTATTCCTTCATTACCTTTTCAGGCCACTTAATCTTTCCTTTCTACACGTGGTTATTTCCCTCTACATCTTCGCTGAATCGCTTAAAATTTGTTTCATATCCCTTTATCATTCAGTGACTTAGCAAATACTATTTGTCACATGTTCTCCAAGTTCTGGTAGTTACATCTTTTTAATTGGTGAATACTCAACTGCAGTGTTGGTGTAGTCTCTTAATATCTGGTGGTTACGTCTTAACATTCAGTGACTCTGCTAGTGGCCTATATTTCCTTTAGTCACTAAATTGCTTGATGGTGGCCCATGTCAAATGAATGGTACATGTGGACCTGATGCCAAAGTGAGTGCTGATGTGTCAGATGTTTATTGGTCGAAGAGCAGTGAGTTGGCTATGCTATGAGCAAAGCCTGATATCTCAATTTCTATTTAATCCTATGACTGGTGCATGATCTCATGGAATCTTTTCAAGCTATGAGATTATGCACCGACTATCTAATCCTCTAGCTTGTTTTGGCTGATAGCGGGTGGGTCCTCGATTGCTAGGTCATGCTCAAGTGGTGGTTTCTCATTGGTTGAAATTAAGACAATGTGGTAGGTTTTGATTCGACGGTTTGGCTTACACAGCAGGGTGGGGTTGAGCTTCAATGATGTTGGCAATAGATTCAAGATCAGTGGCTAGAATAAAAGTGCATGGAATCTTTTGAGCCTGTGAGATCATGCACCAGCTATCCGATCTTCCAGGTGTTTAGATAGACTATTGTGGGTCTATTGCCACACATGCACATATGGTAGTTTCTAATTGGTTGCTGAGTAGTTATTTGGAAGTTGTCAGTGGGACTAGGGTTTTCAGCATGTCTTTGAGGGCTCTGACATCTGCAAAAGTTCTACAGTTTGTGTAAGTTCTCATGGGTTTTTTCAAAGTTATGAGATCTTATACTAGCTGTCGATTTTACTTTTTCCTAAGGTGACAAATGAAGCTAGATCCTCTGACAGTTGGAGCTGACGTGTGCAATTTTCATTGGTGGAAAGGATAATGATGTAGTGGGACCATTGGCCAGGTGTTGCTAAATTGTGATGTTCTAATTGGTTAATGTGGATAGTGACTTGGAGACTGTTAGTGGGGCCTGATGTCAGAGATTTAGATCAACAGTCAGCATATGTTCATATGGAATATTCCTTCCCCATGTGATCATATGCCAACCATTTGATTAGATGATGATGGGCTTGTTTGCAGTGGGTCCTTTTTCAAGTGACTGGGTAGTAAGTAGTGAATGGTTTGGTGATAGGTGGCACAAAGTAGGCCCATGTAGGTCTTGCATAAAGTATTCAGTGATTTGGTGATGGAGTATTTGTCAGTGTCCTCTGATTTAATGGCTCGAATAAGTTTCCCTTTTGTTCACTTATTCTCATGATAAGATGGCAATGTTCCAAATGCTTTAGTGAATAGGAAAATACAGTGGTCGCTGAATCTCTAAATAAACTGGTGGTAATATGAAACATTCAGTGAGTAGGAGATAGCCTTTAGTCACTTGTTCTCCAAATGGTGATTAGGGGTTAGTTATTTTGTTTGTTCACTGATTCACTAAGTTAAGCTTGACTTAAGGATTTCTTTTCAAGAATGAGCGAAGCCTTTACCACGTGTTCACCAAATGTAAACTAGGATTCCTATTGAATTAGGTCATGAAGGGCCCAGGAAAGATGAGGATCTGACTGTTGTGTTTTAAAGTTGATCTCAGTTTGATTTCTAACTGTTGATTTTCCACTAGTACCATGAAAGTAGCTATTTCCTTACAGATTTGAATATTTTAAGGGTTTCTAGTGATAGAAAGGACTAAAATTAAATGTTTTAGTGGTTGGATCTGGTAGCTTTGATATTGCCAACTATCACAGTGTGGTTTAGAGGGTTCCATGATTAATTCTAGAGGTCTGTACCATGAAAGAATGAACAAAGATGTGCTCGAGGCATGTTGCAGGTGAATAATCAAACTAATAAGCATGGTAAATTCATGGTTTTCAATACAATTTCAGAGATTCATCATAAATGAAGATCAATCTAGTGTCTGATCTGATCAAGTTTCTTGGTTTTCATCCATTGTAATAAATTTTTGATTGATTTAGTAGGTATGGTGGTTGGAAACCCTAACCCTAGTCATATGAGGCTTGTTGCATCTTGATTTTGATGATCCCAAGATGACTGGTGATATATATTGTAGGAGTTTTTCTATAATAGGTTGTTAATCTTGTCATGTTGATAGCCAATGTAAAAGACTGAAGAAGGAAGGCCTGGATTTAGGGTTTGTTTCCTAGCATTTTGTGGTCTTGATAATGTATTGATTTTGCAGATTTTAATGAGAATACATTTGAATTCCAATCTCAGATTTATGTTTGTCTTCCTATTTTGATCTTGGGCTCATATATGTTAATGTCTCAAAGTGAGTTAGCATATGGTAAACAAAGAGTATTGTGGAATTATCTTTGAGTTCCTAACAAAGTTAGGATTAAAGTCTTTAAGGTAGTTGTAGTGAGTTCATGGTTGGATATAAATTTGATGATCAGGTTTGGGAGTGAGAGGGATAATAGGTAATACACTTATTCTAAGTTCAAGTGTGTTTGAGTTAGGATTTTTAGTTGATTTATGTTATTAAGTGACTCTATGCCCTAGATTGAGGCACTAGTCCATTCTCTGCAAGCAGTCCATCATCATCAATCACACACACATATAAATGATAAAATCTTTATATCAATTTTTAAGGGTTATAAATGTATAATATTTAGTGATTCCTTTAAAGAAGTGAATCAAGGGTACACCCACCTGAGCATTTTTCTCAAAGTGTAGGAGGATCTCTTTGTTCCTTGTTAATTGGCCCTTTTCCTTGTAGACTTTGGAGTGGTGATAGAGTCAGTGACATTAAGTTGTCAATCATAGTGTAAACTTGTAAGTAGAAAGAGAAGGGGAACCAACACCACCCATTTGTATATTTGACTATTTATAAGGGTCAACAACTAATTTGGTAGATGTAGCAGTAATTAGATTACTAATAGTAGCATTACTAAGTGGAATAGTAGTAGTTATAGATGGCATACCTATTTCAGTAGCAGATGGGCCAAGAGCATTTGCTGATGAAGCCTTTAAGAACTAGATCTTTCTTCTTTTTTCTACAATAGAAGCCTCAATTTCAGCTCTCTCCAATTCTTTAGCTAAATCTTCATATTCTTTTCTTTTCCTTTCTAACTTTGTATCCTTATTCTAAATGGGTGGTGGGATCTTTGGTATTGCCACTAGCTTTCTTATTTGGAGTCCCACCATCTTTTGCTTTCCCTTTTCTCCTATAGTAGCAATAGGTCTAGTAATCTCATTCCCATCTTAATCCTTAGGTAAAGAAGTATAACTTTGAACTTGTCTAATCACAGGGCCCTCTTTATCAAATTCATGGTCTTGCAGCAAACATTCCTACTCACTTCTCAAAGTACCTAGATCTCCAAAAAGATCTTGTTGTAAAGTTTTAGGAGCAGAAGAAAGCATTTTTTTTCTCTCCTTTAGCTCATTAATATTTTGAAGAAGGGATTCCCTCTCTATTAGTGCATTAATCTTTTCAACTTCCCTTTCCTTTTGTAATCTCTTGTTTATGGCATCCTGCTCTGCCAACTGTAACTTTAGTGCACTCAAATCATTTGGGTCTATCATAATATCCTCAGAACTTGATGCCACATCCATATTAGGGAGATTATTATATGGGAGATGGGCCCATCTTCTAAACATATCTTCATCAAGATCAAGATTTAGCCCAAAACCTCTTTCTCTTACTCTTACATCTTGTTCTCTAGGTAGTGAAGCCCTATCTTGAAAAGTTGATTCTAGGGTATCATAAAATTTATCTTCAGAGTGGCCACTATCAGATTTTGAACTCTTATATTGTGAATCTTCTTCACTTGAAGATACATGTGGTGCTCTATTTCTAACATTATTCTATTCCCTCATAGGGACACTTGTAGATTCTTCATTTCTCCTGATCTAGCTTTTCTTTTCTGATCTAGGTAATTGTTCCAAAGTAACCTCTAGATGCTTCTGGACAAAAGACCTAGTATTTCTTATTTTTTCCATGACTTATAATTTTTATAAACATTGGTCCTAACCTTTGAGCCACCACCCACCTAATATGGGAAATTTTTCAACCTTTTAAGAAAATAACTAAATACAACAGGAGAAACACAAGAGTCTTGTACTAACTTTTATCTTTAGACTCTCTCCAGCAGAGTTGACATTCTATTGGTTCCCCTTCTCTTTCTACTTCCAGGTTTACACTATGATTGACAACTTAATGTCATTGAATCTATCACCACTCCAAACTCTAGAAGGAAAAGGGCCAATTAACAGGGATTAACAAGGATCCTCCTACACTTTGAGCCTAGATGCTCAGGCGGGTGTACCCTTGATTCACTTCTTGAAAAGAATCACTAAATATTATAGATTTATACCCTTTAATAATTGATTTGAAGATTTTATCATTTAATTTTTATGATTGATGGTGATGAATTGCTTCTAGAGAATGGATCAGTGCCTTAACCTAGGGCATAGAGTCACTCAATAATATATATCAACTAAAAACCCTAACTCAAACACTTTTGAACTTAGAATAAGTGCTTGGCTTATTATCCCTCTCACTCCCAAACCTAATCATCAAATTCATATCAAACCATGAACTCACTAAAACTACCTTAAAGACTTTAATCCTAACTTTTTCAAGAACTCAAAGATAATCTCACAATATACTTTGTATACCATATGCTAACTTAGTTTGTGAGATTAACATATATGAACCCAATATCAAAATAAGAAGACAAACATAAATCTGAGATTGGAATTCAAGTCTATTCTCATTAAGATTTGTAGAATCAAAACATTATCAAAACAACAAAATGCTAGGAAACAAACCCTAAATCTAGGCTCTCCTTGTTCAATCTTTTACATTGACTAGCAACATAATACCATCAACAACCTATGAAATCAAAATTCTTTCAATATATACCACTAGTCATCTTAGAATCCCAAAAATTTAGGATGCAACAAGCTTTGGATGACTAGGGAAAGGGTTAGGGTTTCCACCCACCAAACCAACTAGATTTAATCAAGAATTTATTACAGGGGAGAAAGCCCAAGCAACCTCGAGAGATCAGATCCTAGATTGATCTTCATTTATGATAATTCTTGTAACTTGTGTACTTAAGATCATGCATTCACCATGTTTATCAATCTGATCACTCACTTGTAACATGCCTCGAGCAACTCTTTACCTATTCCTTCATGGTACAAACCCTCTGCAATTAATCATCAAACTCTCTGGACCACTCTGTAGCAGTTGACAAAATCATATCTACCAGATCTAGACACTCAAGCATTGAATAGTAGTCCTTTTGTTGCTAAAACCCTTAAAATATTTAAATTTGGAAGAAATGGCTACTTGCATGGCACAAGACAGTAAATCAACAACTGGCATTCAAATTTGGATCAAATTTATATCACAACCATCAAATCTCTTCACTTTTCCCAGGCTCCAGCTTAACTCTATAGGAATCCTGGTTTACATTTTTCCCTAGTTGCGAGATCATATAGTCATCTTCTTAACCTTGGTAACTTTTAGAGACTTAGCAACTGCAGTCTTTTGATCTCACAGTTATCTCTTTAACTACCTACCAGGTCATGAGACAAAATCACTAACTACGTTCTGATCCAGAGATTATCTAACTGAGGGAGAGCTAACTATCTTGAATCCCTTTGACTTTCTATGTGGAGATTACGTGACTGGGGCCTTGCCACTTAGTTGTTGAACACATTTTCTTCTTTCCCCGATTTGGCGACTAGCAGCTAACTAGGGTCATTGGATGTTAACTCTAACTATAATGACTTGGCAACAAACCACCTGCCAAGTCTATGAATACCATCCCTAACTACTGAGAACATGTGACTAATCATATTTCATAGTTGACAGTCAAAAAAGAATATTCCAATATCATTGGGAGATCACCCGAGTAAGGCAAAAGCTCAGTCGCTTAATAGAAAGGAATATTTGGTCTTTATTACATGACTTTGAGACTGAGCTTAGAGAACTTTGGCCCACCAAGACACGTGGCACCTTTTGATTCATCTTTTGATTGACTTCATTTCCAAGCTATACCCTTTGGATACCTCTCTACCACCTGACATATTCTGATTGATCCCACAAACTGGCTGTTCCAACTCATTTCTGACCTCAGCCGATCTGGAGATCTAGCATCTGTGTGAAATTTCCAAGTCATGGGACATGGTTGACTATTCAAAATTCTTCTTGAGATCTCTTGACCAAGCCATTTGGAGATTTAGTGACTGAAGAGAGGAGTCCCTAATTTATCTTATCTAGAGATCTGGCGACTATAGTCTATCTCATAGTCACGAAAAATTTATTAACCCTTTAAAAACATTTAGCAATTACTTGACTAAGCACATCTAGAGATTCAATGACCAAAGGAAGTCTCTTAATTGTTGGAGCCTTTTGAATTTTCAAATTTCTTCTAGATAACTGGAGACAAATCATGTCACTAAATTGCTAGAAGTTAAACACTTAACTGTTAGGAACAAGAGATCACATGACCACATACTCATGGTATTGCTAAATAAAAACATAACCACCAGGCCCAAACATAACATTAACCTTAACTCAACATGGGCAAATCTCAAGACTACATGATAAAGAGATTCGCTGAGTCTCACAATCCTTTTCTTAACTGGGGTTAAGTCCTGAGAAGATGCGACTGAGGCAATCTCCAAGTCATGGAAACATTTCTTAACTCTAGGTTAAAACCAAAGATGAAATGCCTTCCATTGATCCTCATATCCATCGATGATCCTTGCTCAATCTCATAAAGTTAAAGGGTCTGACTGCCAAATCATGAGATCGAGCATTTGAAGGAAAGAATAACTATTCACCAAGTTGCTAAAGGCTAACAAGAAACCACCAGGAGCTTGGAGATCTAGCGACCACACATTCGTGAGATCACTAAATGAAAATATAATAGCTTGAGGATTCAGAGATTTGGTGACTGCAAAGAATACACTGACACTTGATATCTGGAGATCTGGTGACCAAAGGGCAATCATTAAATCTCAAAAGGATATGGAATATTCTTCAAACATTGAGAGATTGTGCAACAAAATAATTTCTCCTAGTCACAAGAAGGAAAGGAATATGTTGTTTTGGTAAGAAGATCAAGCAACTAACTGGGAGGATAAAATGTGCACATGCATTATAAATCACTTAAGTGGCCTGATAAAGTAATAAGAAATTAGAATGAAGCCTTTGACAACTTAGGGTTTTAACCTCCAACGGCTACAAATATGAAATAAGACCTACAGTTTAAGCCAAAAACATAGAAAATACTATAGAGGCTAGAGAAAAATATATAGCCATGAAAAATATTTAAGGTTCTAACAGGATCCATGCTGGGGCCAGTTGCAAAAATTTTTTTCTCACAAATTCCAACTTTGTCCAATTTGGACAAATTTTATATGGATCTTGGGGTTCTTGGACACTGTGAACACGACCATGAGTTCCATTTGAAGCCAAGATGACCAAAAAAATATGTCCCCATAGATCTGATAGGAAAGCCTCTAAAAATGTAGATCTGATGAACACGGCCAAGTCTCTTAGGAAGAGGATAGGGGCAAGAAAATATGAAGCTCTGATAGCATATTAGAGTTGATGAATAAAGCACCCACAACTACCAAGAACACCTGCATGAAAAAACTTGTCATAGAAAGAGAGAGAAGAAGCAAGAAGCTATGGAGGCTTGAACACATTGATCCACGAGAGCAAGTTACATTGTCAGAAAAAGTTACATGTTCTTATGAGATCAATCCTTATAAAAGGAGAACATAAACCCTAAAAAGGGAAAACCCTAGGTTGCATAATAATAGTTAATTAATTATTATATGCCTAAATTTTAGCTTAAGTCGAAAGAGGTAATAAGTGACTGAATAATTAAATCAATGTGATTCAATTAATCAGTAAAATACTTTATTACTCTAAAAATTCTACTTCATAGAAATTTCCTGAATCATGCTTCTTTAGTATCTTACATGGCCCAAACTTCTTCATTTTCAACTTTTTATATGTACCCACTAGAAATAGCTCCTTTCACAAATGAACCATGACTTCATCCCCAACATAAAATTCCTTATACCTCCTTTTCTCATTTGCCTTATCCTTATACTATGTATTCATCTTGCTAATGTGTTTCCTCACCTCTTCATGGATGGTCTTTAAGTGTTCTATAAAATCCTTAGCTTCACTACTACTAGTTATCTCTTCTTTTTCTATCTTTCTCAACTCATATGTATTTTAGGGAATACTTTCATATACAATTTGGAATGGTGATTTACCAGTGCTCCTATTAACAAAATTATTGTATGAAAATTCTATCTCTAGTAAAATCAAATCCCATCCTATTGTCTTGTCTCCAACCAAACATCTCACAAATTTTCCAAACTCCTATTCACCACCTCCATCTTTCCATCAGGTTGTGGAAGATGTGATGAGCTAAAATTCAAATTTTTCTTTAACTTCTTCCACAATGTGCACCAAAAATATCTAACAAACTTAGTCTCCCGATCTAAAACTATGCTCTTTGGAAAACCATGTAGTCTCACCACTTCTTTGAAAAATAATTATGCTACATGAATAACATCAATAGTCTTCTTATAGTGAATGAAATGTGCCATCTTTGAGAATCTATCAACTATCACAAATATTGAATCATGCCCTGGCTGAGTCATTGGTAAACCAAGAATAAATTCTATACTAATATCCTTCCATGGCTTTTATAGTATAATTAATGGCTAATAAAACCCTTTATTTTTATTTTATCCCTTTTCCATTTGACATACTCTACAATTCTATACACACTTCTTCACATATTTCTACAACTATGGCCAGTAATAATTCTCACTAACCAGAGAAAGGGTTTTATCACGACTAAAATGTCTAGCCAATCCTCCACTATGTTTCTCCTTGATGATATTTTCCCTCATAGAATTTCATGGAATGCACAACTGACTCCCTCTAAATAACATACTATCCTTGATGATAAAATCCAACCACTTTGTTCTGTCTAGAGTAATAGGTTCTTTACAAGCTTTCCAAGATTTACCAAATTCGGGATCCTTTGGATACAAAATCTTGAGTTCCTCAAGCCCAACCACCTCAATCTACATATCTATCAGCAAAAAATTACTTTTGATAAAATTATCTACAAACCTATTAGGCTTCCCACTCCTATGTCTCAAAAAAAATGTGTAACTCTACAAAAACTCAACCAATTTAGAATTCTTTTGATCCAACTTTCCTTGACTATTCAAATATTGCAAAGCTTGATGATTAGTATACAAAACAAACTCCTTTGGAAGAATGTAGTGTTCTTGCAAGATCAACAAGATCCAATCCCACATTAGCTAGTTTAGTTCTGAAAACTATCAACAACTGATGGAAACCCTAAGGCAAATCTAAACTTGAGCTTGCAAGCCTCCAAGAAATCTCCTTGTCTCCAAGTAAATAACCACTAGCTCTGCTATTATGAACTATCATAAATAATCTAATCTACAAGATCTCATAGGATCTAAGAGCATTTCCACCACTTCACTTTTATCTTTCACTCTAGACTCCTCCCTAAATAACTACTCGAATACTCCTTAAATACTAATCTTCAGCCCCAATTCAGCTGGATGACATAATTAACTCCTATAAAAAAATTATTAAATGTAATACAAGTCAGCTCTCAAATAGCCTTACAAATATTTAATTCAACATGTTGGCCTCTATATCTACATAGGAGAACCCAACAAAAGCTACCAGCAATAAATGCACCAAGTCAGCCAAATAAATCTTCAAGAACTTCAGTTAGTAAACGAGGACTACTGAGCACTAGAGAAACAACCAACCACTAGTGAAATAATCAATCAAGACAAGAAACACTAAGAAACATATGCATTACCAAGCACCAATTCCATTGAGCACTAGAGGTTTCACTGAGTTCATTAAGCGACTGAGCTTCCTTCAATAATCGAGACCATCAGTTGAAGCTGCAATCGAGTAACACTAGCCAAATAACACACCACCATGTAGATTCACTAAGGAACCAAAAATGACCCTACATTAGACACCCTAGGTTCAAAAAGATGTTCTCATGTGTTAGAAGAACATCTTCCAAGATTCAGCACATAAACCCTAAACTAGTTCTTCGCATACAAGTCCTCCAACTTTTTTAGCTTGCATAGTCTTCCACTTCAGCTTCCTCTATCTTTTCAAATCTTTTCTTGATAACACATAGGTATGTTCTCCATGATGATCATCCACACCTTCAAGATCCACCAACTCAACTTGGCTACCAATACTTAGGCTTCTCCTACCAAGTGTTGTATCTAGCAAAGGCATTAGGGAAAATATCTTGTCATCCTTCTCAACAGTAAACACATTTCTAACACAATCATACATAGCTCTACAATCATATTTCCAAGGTCTACTAAGAAATATATGACAATTATTCATCTCCATAACATCAAATAACAAAAGATCCTTATACTGGCCAAATTGAACATCAACAAGGCACTGTTCTCTCACTTCCAGAACATGATCATCTTGCAACCAGCCAATCCTATAAGGATAAGGATGCTTCATTCTATTCAAACAAAGTTTCTGAACCATGTCCTTCAAAAAAAGGTTAATACTACTACCAATATCAACAATAACATCACAAAGTTTACCTCTAGACTTACATTGAGTCTTGAACAAGTTACTCCTCTAACAAGGTTCCACCTTTGTACTGAGAAATGTTGGCTGAACCAGCAAGTTCTTTGATATAGGTTCATTCTCCACATTCTCATTTACCATAGTAGTTCATGTGTCACAAAGCTCTTGCTAGGAATGAATTCTAAATATATCCTATAGAGGAGTATTCATAGCCATTCTATAGCAATTGTTGTATTCATGAATGTGATTGTCATTGATGTCAACACAGTGATCTTCTAGAGATTTGCAGAGAAGCAGACAATCTTTTTGTTAGCGCACTTGTTATATTGAAGATGAAGCTATACAAAGTTGAAGAATTATTCTATGATGTTTTATAAGATTATGGTTAAGAGCACAGACTAAAATTCATTTGTTCATGATAGATATGAGAGAATCAGTGGAAGCAGTATTCAGGTAGTGTTCCTGAGTAGCAGTTTGTGGAAATCAAATGATGTCTCCTAATCGAGATGGAATATAATCATGCACAGCTATGAGGTAGTTGAAGACATAATGTTATTGATGTTGAAATGAGCGTAAGATTTGAGGTTGCACGAGTGAAGAATTATCTTAATTAGAAGCTAATGGTTTTGTGTAATTTTGATGTAACGTGTGGAAAATTTTATTTTTAATTTGTATGCCGACTCATTTGTAATTACTTGAGTGTGGTATAAAGGAAGGAATATTTTTCCTTGTTGTAATATGTGTAATGAATTTAAATTTTTATGAAGAAATTTTGGAAGCAAAACTGTTGAAAGAGGATATGCAAAGTATTGAGATCTGGTATTGATATCTAAAGAAGGAGTTGGTGTGGTTCAGCATAGTCAGAGAAGGAGTATTGAATTGTTGATATCAGTAATCTTTTGGTATTTGTTGAGTAATAAAAAGATCAATTGGACAGTGAGTTCAGTGATCTTACCCTAAAGCTATTTGGGTAGTGGCTCCTTTTGTCTTCCATAACTCCTAATAGAGTTAGAATATTTTAATAAGGATTCAAAGACTCCTAATAGGGACTCACATGTACTAAATGTATTTCATAAGACTCCTAATAGAGTCCATCCTCTCACAAGAAACTTTCATATTAGTGCATCTTTTGTGGGCATCATTCCCACTGGGGTTTACTCTTTGATCAAGAGGTTCCCTAGTCAACATATCTTGTCTCGTTGTGTTATTGTGCATGTACATCTTTGTATGGTTGTTGATTACATTACTTGGTTAAAATATATTAAGGTTGATAAAAGTTGTATTTATCTGATAAGTGATTCACACCCCCCTCTCAATTATCTTTGTGGACTTTACTTTTTAATGATTGGTATCAGAGAAGTAGGTCCTTGAAGGAAAATTTTAATAGCTTAAGAAGATCCATGGTGAATCATTTTAGGAAAGAAAGCCCTAATTTTGATAGTTGGAAAGAGAAGATGAAGACACATCTACTTTCTTCAGGACCAGGTTATTGGTTTATCACAAAGAATCTGAAGACTATAATTGATGAGGATAAGATTGAAGATTGTAGTAATGAGGAGAGAGATCTATTCATGTGTAACATACTTGCCAGAGAAGAAATCTTGTCAACCCTTCTGGAAAATGAGTACAGTTAGGTAAAATATCTAAAAACATCTCATGAAATTTGGTTAGCTTTACAGTCTACTTTTGAAGGTGATGAACATGCAAAGAAAGTCATATTACATAATTGGATATGTGCATTTGAAGATATAAGAATGATGGAAGATGAATCTGTTAGAAGCTATATTGGTAGAATGTCAGAGATTGTTGTAGGTATAAAATCTTGTGGAGGAACCAAGATAGAGAATGAAGTGATATGGAAAATTCTAAGGACATTGACTCCTACATTCAAGCAGACAACACAAATGATTGAACAAGTTATACCTTGTACCATGAACTTTACCAGAGAGACTCTTCTTGGAATATTAGAAGTAGCAAAGATGAACTTGACGCTATTTGGAGACTTAGCTAGAATGGAGACAACATTTAGTGCTCTTACTATTCACCCTACTTTGTCAAGAAGCATCAGTGTGAGCGGAGATTACGCTAGTAGCAACAGATCTAGAAATGAATAAAAAAAGAAGATTGAAGAAGATATTGCCTTGCTTGTGAAAAGAGAACCAGATGGTAAGAAAATCTTTAAATATTGGACATGTTAAGAATTTGGTCATTTTGCATCTAAATGTCCTAAGAGAGTTAAGAAGTATAGGAAGAACTTTAATCCAAGGAGATCTAAAGAATGTTATTATGCAAATGATGAAGAACTTGAGGTGAGTTTGGAGAAATCTTTGAGTGAAAGTGATATTGAGAATAATGATGATATAGGATTTGTAGAAATTAAAGAAGAAAATCCTGAAACTAAAATTAAGGAAGAAAAGGCTTTATTTTCTCAAGTAGAAAAGAAAGCTTATCGGATTATAGATAGTGGTTTTTCACATCATATGACTAGAGACATGAAAAAGTTCATAAAGTTTAACAATTATGATGGAGGAGTTGTTAGAGTTGGAAACAATGCACCTTGTTTGATTAAAGTAATAGGATCTATTACTCTTGATGGAAAGACTAATACCAATGATTTTTACTTTGTGTATGGTTTGAAACATAATCTTTTCAGTGTTGGACATCTAGTTGATAAGGGATATCAAGTTTGGTTTATTGAGAAAACTTTTGTAATCAAAGACAACGATGATAATTTGATTGGTACTGGATATAGAACTAGAGGTAATGTATTTCAGTTGAATCGTACTAAGATGACATGTTTAATTACTAAGATTGATGACATTTGGTTATGGCACAGAAGATTTTGTCATATAAACTTTGATAACATTATGAAAGTGAGCACTACACTTGTATTAAGAGACTTGCCTAAAATTATGAAGCCTACTAATGTGGTTTGAAAGGAATGTGTGATGGCTAAACAAAAGAGAAGCTCATTTCCTAGAAAGAAGTTTACAACAATAGAGAAGTTGGATATTGTTCATATAGATTTGAGTGGTCCTACAAGGACTAGAGGATTCTATGGAGAAAGATATTTTATGATTCTTGTTGATGACTATAAAAATGATGTGGATTGCATTTCTTAAAGAACAGTATGAAGCCTTTGATAAGTTTAGATAATTAAGAACAAAGTTGAGAATGAATCTAGAATGAAGATTAAATGTTTGAGATCAGATAGAGGTGGATAATTTACTTCAAAAGAATTTAACATTTTTTGTGAAGTGAATGGTATTAAGAGATAGTTTTCAGCCCCTAGGACACCTAAAAAAAATGGTATTTCAGAATGGAGAAACATATTAGTGACAAAAGCAGTAAGAGCTATGTCATTTGAGAATGACTTGGAAAAGATATTCTAGAGAGAAGTAGTGAACTAAGTACAAATAAGAGAAGACACCCTATGAACTATGGTTTGGACATGCACCATTAGTTAAGTATTTTAGAATTTTTGGAAGCAATTGTTATATTAAGAGAGATGATGACATTGGAAATTTTGATCATAGAAGTGATGAAGGTATATTTCTTGGATATTCATTGAAGAGAAAAGCTTATAGATGTTACAATAATAGAACTAAGACTATTGTTGAGAGTGCAAATGTTAAAGTTGATGAAAATTTTAAAATTCAAGAACTCAGCCTAGACCTAATCTAGAGACTACTAAATTATTCTACGAAACTAAAAGTGATTTGTTGAATGAAAGATACAATGAAGAAATCATTGAAGAACATACAATAGAAATAAGAACTAAGATAGTGACACCTTACAAGAACCTAACAAGGAATCATCCTACAGAGTAGATTATTGGAAGCATAGATAGGGGAGTTCTGACATAGAATAAGGTACAAGAACCATTGTGTTTGATTTATCAAATTGAACCTAAATCTACTAGTGAAGCTTGTGAAGATAAACATTGGATTAAAGCTATGAAAGAAGAACTAGATCAGATTGAAAAGATCAAGACATGGGAACTAGTCGCTAGACCTAAAGATAAGAATGTTATAGGAAAAAAATGGGTATTAAAAAAAAAGATGAATGAACAAGGAGAAGTATTAAGGAACAAAGAAAGATTGGTATGTAAAGGATACTCATAGAAAAAAGGAATTAACTATGAAGAAACTTTTGCACCAGTAGCAAGAATTGAAGTAGTAAGAATGTTTTTGGCTTATGCAACTTACAAGAAATTCAAAGTGTATCAGATGGATGTGAAGTCAACATTTTTGAATGGAGAATTAGAAGAAGTTTACATTAAGTAGCCTGAAGGTTTTTCTTTAACTCAAGAAGGAGATATGGTATGTAAACTAAAGAAAGCACCTAGAACTTGGTATGCAACATTGGATAAGTATTTGATAAAGTTAGGATTTAAAAATGGCACAACTGATAGAAACCTATACACAAAGGAAATTGAAAATGGTTTCTTAGTTTTTTTTATTTTTGTTGATGATATTATCTCTGGAGGAGAAGATGAAGCCAGTGATAAATTTGTAAATGAAATGAAGACTAAATTTGAAATGAGTATGATTGGTGAAATGAAATGTTTTTTAGGATTGCAAATAACACATATCAACGATGGTATCTTTGTAAGTCAAACAAAGTACTTGAATGTTTTATTGAAGATATTTGGAATGGAGAATTGTAAACCAATTGGAACACCTATGGTAACTAGACACAAGTTATCTAACACAAATGAGACTCCTGTAGTGGAATAGAAGAAGTACAAATCTATGATTTGAGGATTGCAATATTTGACTCATACAAGACCTGATATATCACATGCAATTGGAATTGTAGCAAGATTTAGAGATGAACCCAGAGAATCACATTATGAAGTAGTAAAGAGGATACTGAGGTACTTAAGAGGCACAATTTAGTATGGATTGTGGTATGCAAAATCTAATGATTTTACCCTATGTACATATTCAGATGTTGGTTGGGGAGGGAGTGTTGATGAAAAAAAGAGCACCAATGGTGGAGCATTTTTCCTTGGAGGAAGATTGCTATCTTGGCTAAGAAAGAAGTAGAACTGTATCTCACAAAGCACAATAGAATCAGAGTATGTGGTAGTAGAAAACAATTGTAATCAGATAATTTGGATGAAGCAAATGCTGAAGGATATTGGAATAAAATTTGTTGAGCCTATTGTTATACATTGTGATAACACCAGCACAGTTAGTATGTCTAAGAATCCTATGTTACATTCTAAGAAAAACCATATAGAGATAAATTATCATGTGCTAAGAGAGAAAGTGGGAGAAAAAGAAGTCAGACTTGAGTACATAAGCACAAAGGAGTAGATTATAGATATATTTACAAAACCTTTTCCTAAGGATACATTTGAGTATCTAAGAGGTATGCTTGGGGTTATGCCCCAGCCTAATTTTGAGAAGTGATGCAAATTTTTGCATCCATCCAGTGGTATATGAGTCATATCTTTCTTCTAGACTAGATGTTGGTACTTCCTTTGTGGGGGAGTATGTGTATCTAAGCTGAGTCATGAGGACTCTAGTGAATGTATTTTCTGAATAGTGTCTTTTGACATTGAAGTTGTTGTTGACATAATGATGAAACATCTATCATTAATGTCAATGGAGGAGAAGTATACATGAAAAACCATATGTTGGAGAGAGCTAAATTGGAAAATGAAGCAAGATTTGATAGATGAAGAGGATTCGAAATCATTTTCAGAGAAGTAATGTTCCAGTGTTGGATTAATGGAACTTGGATGTTTTTTCATCTATGTTGCCATCAATGCCAATAGGGGATATTTTTAGGAATGAATACTAAATATATCCTATGGGGTAGTATTTGCAGTCATTCTATAGCAGTTGTTATTGCATTCATGATTGTGATTGTCATTAATGTCAACACAGTGATCTTCTAGACTTTTGTAGAGAAGTAGATGATGTTTGTGTTAGCACACTTGGGATATTGAAGATGAAGCTATGCAAAATTGAAGACTTATTCTATGATGTTCTATAAGAACATGGTTAAGAGTGCAAATTGAAATTCATTTATTCATGATAGTTATGAAGGAATCGGTGGAAGCAGTATTCAGGTAGTGTTCCTAAGTAGCAGTTTGTGGCAATTGGATGATATCTCCTAATCAGGATGGAATCTGATCATACACAATTTTGAGGTAGTTGAAGACATGATTTTAGTGACATGGACATGAGTGTAAGATTCAAGGTTGCATGAGTGAAGAATTATCTTAATTAGAAGATGATTGTTTTGTGTAATTTTGATGTAATGTGTGGAAACTTTTATTTTGTAATTTGTATGCCAACTCATTTGTAATTAATTAAGTGGGTATAAAGGAAAGAATTTTTTTCCTTGTTTTAATACATGTAATGAATGTAAATGTGTATCAATAAATTGTGGAAGTGAACGTGTTGAAAGAGGACATGCAAACTACTGAGATCTGGCATTGAGATTTGAAGAAGTAGTTGGTGCGGTTTGGCATAGTCAGAGATGGAGTATTGAACTATTACGATCAATAATATTTTGGTATTATTCTATTGAGTAATACAAAGATTAGTTGAATAGTGAGTTTAGTGATCTTACCCTGAAGTTGTTTGGGTAGTGCATCCTTCTGTCTTCCATAACTCCTAACAGAGTTAGAATCTTTTAACAAGGATTCAAAGTCTCCTAATAGGGACTAATATGTATTGAATGTATTTCATAAGACTCCTAACCAAGTCCATCCTCTCACAAGTAACTTTCATATTAGTGCATCTTTTGTGGGCATCATTCTCATTGGGGTTTACTCTTTGATCAAGAGGTTCCCTAGTCAACATATCTTGTGTCATTGTGTTATTATTCATGTATATCTTTCTATGGTTGTTGATTACATTGCTTACATAGTTAAAATCTATTAAGCTTGATAAAATTTGTATTTATCTATTAATTGATTCACCCCCCATGCTCTTACTTATCTTTGTGGACTTTACATTCTAATAGCTCCTTTTGTGTACACTCAAAAGAACAGTGTCCTTCCTCCCCACAGTTATAAAAAGTACCCTTAAAGATAACTCTACCTATCTTCTTATTTGGTTCTATAGGTTTTTATTCATCTTCTACAATAGTCAATTCATCCTTCACTAAGTGATCAATCTTTTCCTTCCCTTGGGGATTACTATGTTGTCTCCTTTTCAACTTATCTTCTACCTTTAGAGCATATTGATAACCATCTTCAACATAATCAATCTTTAGCATACCAAGCTCATCTTGAGTATTGAATCTCAAACCATTCACATACTGAGCTACCTGTTAGTCCATTTTCCTGTCAGTGTAAAATCTTGTGAAAATGGCCTGTCCCCTGTAAATGTTTTGTCATGTTGTCCTGCAGTGCCTGCAAGTCATAGTTTTAATGTGTGATAAAAATCCACTTGATTTCATGGTTTGTGCTCTTAGCCCTATACTCTTCAATGTGTCACCTTGCTCCAGTCCAAATTGCACGTGCTGAATTGCAAAACCCAGGGAGATATTCAAGTTTTAAGGTCTGTAGGAAACAATTTCAAAATATGCCCAAGTGTCGAAAACCCACAATGTTTTTGAAAATCCATGATGTTTTTAGTCTCCCTACCACCTTTTGGTCTACATGAAAACCCTATGTGTTTTTGATCTTTCACCAAAAACCCTGTGTGTTTTTGACCTCGCACTTCTGCCCTATTTGTTGGTGTTTGCTATCTACGTAGCTGCGACCTGTTGGTGGGCCTAGGTTTTAGAAAGTTTTAAATTTATTGGTTGTCGCATGATCACATGTCAAAGATTTCTGACATGTGACCATGCGATCGGCTATTTCTTGTGTGGGGCCTAGTTCTTGCTCAGTTGTGTCACCAATTCTCCAAATCTTCTAGTGGTTGCATCTTTTATTCAGAGATCACACGACTGTGTAGTCGCATAATCTCTTCATGTTTGGCAGTTATCAACTAGCATCTAACAACCTAGTGGGTAGTCTATCACATAATCTCTGAGTGCTTGGCAGTCATATGGCCTTGTCACATGATCGCAAGGGCCAGTTCTATGGCTTGCAATCATGCAACAAGTTTCCTTCCTTGCACATGGGGCCCGATGGTGGTTACTGTTTGGTGGTCCCATTGGCGGTGATGTGGTGAAGTTTCTAGTTGTGGGCCTAGTTGTTAGATCCCTTTGATCTTACAGTTATCACATGACCGCAAGGAATATTCTTTCCCCTTGTGATCATGCAACAACCATCTGATCTTCCAGTGATTCGAAAGGGCAATAGTGCGGTGGGTCTAGTTCTCAGTTTGTTGTGATGTGTGCACTTTTCATTGGCTGGTGGGTGGCAAGGTGGTGGTCTTATGGCCTTGTTGCATGATCACAAGGGCCATTTTCTTGGCTTGCGACCATGTGACAAGTTTCTTCCTTTCTAGGGCCTGGTGATAGGTGGTGGAGTGGGCATTCCTGATTGGTCAGCATGGTGGTAACATTGGTGAATACTGGTGGTTAGTCACATGTTCGCATAGCCTTTTTCAAGGCTATGAAATCATGTGAATGACACTTTGTGTTAGTAGCAGCATTGGTTATGTAGCAAGCAAAAGGTCTACAGGTTGTCGCTTGTTTGCATAGCCCATTCCCTGGCTATGTGATCATGTGACAACTGTTTGGATGTCACCATTGTGGAGTTGGGTAATGGGTCCTATCTATTGCTATCTTCATTCACTTAGGGATTTATGAGGTGGTGGTTGACTTGTCTGGGGGTCACGCGGTAGTTTTAAAGATTATATTGGGCCACCCAATTTGGCGGGAAATAAAGTGCATCTACGGTCATGTCTTAAGGCTCTCTATCATAACTGTTGAAATTCATTTTTGAATTTCCTGAGAAGTTCCAGCAACAAAGGGAGTAGTTTTTATTACTTCGTCAACCTGATTTGATTTGGTTGGTGGCGCCAGTGGTTGTAGAATGGTCCAGTGAGTTGGGTGGTTGCCTGTCAGATTTGTACCATATGGTGATGGACAGATTTTGCTACTCAAGGCCTTTTGTAGGTCTATTTAGTTTGATTTGCATGGTAAATTTATGATCTTCCTATCCTTCTCAGAGATTCTTCTCAAGTGAGAAGATCATCCTTGGTCTGATAGGCTAGTGCTAGTTTTCCCTCCAGTGGTTTTTGAAATTTTTCTATGGTTAGCTATTGTAACCCTAGCCCTATTTACCCTAAGCTTATTCCAATCTCTTTGAGATTCCCAAGGTGGCTAGTGGTATAAATTTTGATTTTTTGACTGAGAAAGGGGTTCGAATTTTAATCAGTCTAGACATTCTGATTATAGTTAGTTCTAGGGGTTTGTAGCAGGGCTATATCACATTGCTTGTAAGCTAAATAGAATTTTTGGAAGTCTTTTGTAGTTTATTGAAGTGGTTTGATCTCTGTCCTACTTTGATCATGTACATGACTCATTATACTTAATATAAGTTTTTCATGCTTCCAAGTCTCTCCTTGGTGTCATTCTTGTGAATCTTGGATTTTCTGATCCATTGCATAGGGTTACCTTTGCATATGTTCTTGTCTTTAGTTCTTGATCTAGGATCAAGAGAAATATACTTTAGAGGGGACATAGATTTAGTCTTGGTTGTCTACAGAAGGATCTTATAAGTAGTGGGTGGGCTGGAATGTTTATATTTATGGCTATGAGTCTTTGACAACAGTCGGTTCATGTTTCATTATTTGTATGTGAGGTCTGCCTAATGGATAATGGCACTGATCAAGGATTAGTATATTTAGTTGAGTCTAATGTCTGATTGACTCTTGTCTACCTTCCCTATCCTCATTAATCAAAGACCCTTTTAAGTTTAAGTATTATTGTTGGTAGTAATACCCTTCACAAGGCCATTTTATACCCAATAGCAATTGAGATTCAATGAATGTTTGGTTAACATTTAGTAGTCTCTTGTTATCATCTACTTTGTTTAATCCAGTCCAAAGTCCTAAAATGTCATAAGTTACTGGATTAGGTACACCCACCATAATTTTGTAGAGGCAAAAGTGAAGAGGGAAGTCTTGTCCCTATAGTTGGTCCAGTTGCCTTGCAGAGCTTTCACACTTGGATTTAATCAGTCCTAACATCAGTCTCAAGGAATATTGGCAGCCCTAAGTGGCATAATCATTTTCAAACACCAACACTACCTTTTCCTTACCAAGTTCTCTATGTCCAGACCAAATAATAAGTTTGTAGAACTCCTCAGTATAATCTTTAGTAGACAAATCCTTCTACTTTAGATTCTCCAACTTCTTAAACAAATTAAGCTCATAGTCAATAGGTATGAACTTAGCCTTCAAATTAGTAACCATCAACCTCCATTTATTGATCTTTATTTCACCCTCATCATCTCTATCTCTTTTTAATTCTTTACACCAAAGAGTAACATGTCCTTTTAACTTAGTCTATGCTAATTGAAGAGGAGCTTCAATGTATTCAAGCTCAAATAAATCATCAAGTTCACCAATCTAATTAATTAAGTTCTCAAGTTTCAAAGTACTAGAGAAAGTAGAAACTTCCATTTAGTAACTATTACTTAATCGAGCTCCAAATCTATGTAACTAACTAGTTTTGTCTTCACTAGATTTGTCTCTCTAGTCATCACCACTAGATCTAGTAGTTTCAAAGTAGTTAGCAGCTTCCTCACAACCATCCTCAGTACCAACATTTTGAGGTACACTAGTCATAGGTCTCATGATCTCATACACCATGTCATTCTTCATTAGCTCCATCTCAGATCTAAAATTAGATTTCACCTTCTCTGTAATCCTAGATTCCATAGTATCATAGAGATCAGCAATTACTCTAGGGTCCAATCTTCTCGGAGGCATCCTTAAAGATAAGAAAACCCTCTGCAATAAAATCATACACCAACCACCTTGTGACAATCTCCAATATGTATACAAGTTAGATTGCAACCTGCTACCTTGCACAAACAACTAGGGAAAGATTCCACAAGTTCAATGTCATGGATCTACAACTCAGATCATACGATCTCTTCACCAACAAGGTCAATTTCACAAGATCAGTCTTTGCAAGATCAACCTTCACTCCAAAACAAGATCAATGTAGATCAAGGTAGGAGGATCTAATTAAGGATAGTCCAACCTCATAGCTAATTAATAATACAACTAAATAATACAATAAGATATGTTTCAAAACAAATTTTCATTAACATGCCCAACTATAAGGCCTTTCAAGTTAGGGCCAATTACAATCAAGAAGTAATTCTGCAAGATCAACAAGATCCAATCCCACATCAGCTAGTTTAGTTCTAAAAACTATCAGGAACTAATGGAAACCCTAAGGTAGATATGAACTTCAGCTCGCAAGCCTCCAAGCAATCTCCTTGTCTCCAAGTAAACAACCACTAGGTCTACTTTTATGAACTATCAAAAATAATCTAATCTAGAAGATCTTGTAGGATCCAAGATCTTTTCCACCACTTCACTTTTATCTATCACTCTAGACTCCTCCCTAAAAAACTACCCAAATACTCCTTACACACTAATCTTCAACCATAAGTCAGCTGGATGACATAATTAACTCCTATAAACAAATACTAAATGTAATACAAGTCAGCTCTCAAATAGCCTTACAACATGTAATTCAACATGTCAGCCTCCAAATATACATAGGAGAACCCAACAAAAGCCATCAGCAATAAATGCACCAATTCAGCCAAGAAAATCTTCATGAACTCTAGTTGGTAAACTAGGACTACCAAGCACCAGAGAAACAACTAAGCACTAGTGAAACAACTGACCAAGCCAAGAAACACAAGCATTACCAAGCACCAACTCCACCAAGCACTAGAAGTTTCACCAAGTTCCTTTAGTGACTGAGCTTCCTTCAATAACTGATACCATCGGTTAAAGTTGCAATCAAGTAACATAGGCCAAATAACAAACCACCATGTAGATTCATGGAGGACCCAAGAATGCCCCTGCATTAGGATAAATCAATTTTTCTGATGCAAGAGCATCCTAGGATTCTTAGTAATCCTATTTCAACCAAAAATATGTTTGCTTCAATCTTAGTGAAGTATTTTTCTCAATTTTGGAGTTTGATTGCTCAGTTTCAGTATTTACTGGGTTTCTCAGTCTCTAAAGAATGCTTGATAACTGAAGGCATCAGTTATCCCTGGCACTTAGTGATAAATGTGTTACTAAGTGATGCTTGGAATGGTCAATTCACTGGTGCTCAATTATTTCTCTGCTGCTCAGTAATTGGTCTTACCGACTAGTGTTCTTGGATTGGCCAACTGGTGCATTTAATTTGGACCATGTTCCTCAAGTTATGGATTGACCATTAGACATGTGAGGACCTAGATCTTTCATGTTGCATTCTTCTAAGTGGATCTGATGACCATTGGGGCCATCTTGAAGTATGTAATTTATTGTAAGGCTATTTGTAAGATGACTGATGTTTTGGCATTTAATAATTATTCGTAGGAGTTAATTGTTTCATCTAGCCAGCTTGTGGCTGAGGATGAGTATTTATAGAATGTTAGGGTATTTGTTTAGGGGGATGGTAGAAGAAATCTAGAAAGAGAGTTAGTAGCTTACGAGCTTAGGAACAGGAAGATTTCTTGGAAGTTGTGAGTACAAGTTTAGATCTTTCCTAGGATGCCTACCAGTGTACTTTCATGTTGTAGACCTGGGCTAGCTAAGTGATGAAGTTGTTGAAAAGGTTTGGATCTTGTGAGATCTTGTAGACTGTTACTTGCTTTGCATTTCACCATAATTGGGAAGGCCTTACAGTTGGGCACATTGCATGCAATCAGTGAATTTATGAATAAAGATTCCTATTTTATCTCAAATCTGGTGTTGTTATTGTTTAATTCTATTATGTTCTGGTTTGGCTACAAGGTTAGACACTCCTTAATTGGATCCTCCATCCTAGAATCCTAAAATCTATGTCTAAGATTGGGAAAAAGACCTAAGATTGAAGTTTTTGCATATTCTAGAAGCCTTAGGCTAGAATAATTGATTGATTGGATCAATGAGATAGATCATTGCTTTGAGTATGAAGAAATAGAGGATCCTGATAGGGTTAGATTTGTAAAGACTAAACTAAAGGGTCATGCAAATATTTGCTGGAGAGAAGTTTAGTTAGAAAGAAGTAGGAGAGGAAAGGAAAAGATCACTAGATGGAACCAAATGGTTGACAAGTTGAAGAAGCAATTCATTCTGGTGGATTATGAATTGGACATGTTTAAGAAGATGCAAGCCTTGAAGCAGACTAAAAAATTAGTGCAAGAGTATACTGAGGAGTTTTACAAAATCCTCATTAGGACTGGTCATTCTGAAGTTGATAAAGAGAAGGTTGTTAGGTATGTTTATGGTTTGAGACCTAGTATTCAAGAAGAGCTACTTACTATTTGGATGAAAACAATAGGAGATGGTTATCATATGGAATTGAAGATTGAAGAGAAGATGAATAAAAAGTTTGAAGGGAGATTAAATAGTAGGAACAAAGGTGGTAAGACTGGTGAAACCATTGCTAAAGGTAGTGTGGGAGAGAATCCTATGAAGGCTACTGTGGGATCTAGCAGTAGGAAAGGTACTAAGAATTTCAACAATGGACATAGAGTAAGGTGGAAAAATGAATTCACTAGTACTTGTTATAACTATGGTGAAGCAAGTCATAGAAGTTTTCATTGTCCTAAGAAAAGAGTTGCACTAGCTACTGAAGAAGATATTGTGAATGTTGCAGAAAGGGGTGAGTCTCTTATCACTAGAAGGTTAGCTGCATGTGTCCATGAACTAGTACAAAGGAGAAATTTGTTCATAACCAAATGTAAGTGCAATAATAAGGTATGTAATGTTATAGTTGATGGTGGCAGTTTTGAAAACTTTGTTTCAGAAGAGATGGTTAGTAAATTGAGTTTGGAAAGAAGGAAACACCTTGACCCTTATCAGGTTAGTTGGATACAAGATGTGTCTAAAGTTAGATTTGAAGAACAATGCTTGGTTAATTTCTAGATTGGATCTTACCATGATGAGATATTGAGTGATTTATTGCCTATGGATGCCTATCATCTATTGCTCGAGAGACCTTGACAATTTGATAGAAATGTTTTTTTTGATGGTCGTGCAAACACCTATGTGGTTAGGCATGAAGGATCTCAAGATAAGATGATACCTTTATAGGAGATAGAGACTAAGGAATGTGGAGTTATCAGGTGTTGTCTGTGTGATAGGGACAAACCTTAAGAGCATAGGGTTGATGAACCTATTCCTACAAAGTCTAGTTTGAAAGAGAAGGAAAATGATATATCTTAAGAGTTTGTTGAGATTAAAAGGCAGATGGTCTTTTTGATAGAGATAGTATAGTAGATGACATTTATGACATAGAGAGATGCAAATGATACTAAGTTTATTGTGGATTCTAAAGAGGATGGGATTTATCGAGGTAATGATGTGATCGATAGTGGAAGGGATGGTCAGAGTTGGTTGTTATCAATTGCAAATAGGAAATATGGGAAAAGTGGATAGTTAGAAAGCTTGTTGTAGGGAATAATGGATGAAATGAAGGCAACTTGGAATGAAGGACAATAAGAGATATGGGTTAGGAAAAGATTTGGCATACCTGTTCTAATTCCCTTAAGACATTCATGATTTACTTATAATAAAATCTTCCTTACCTAGGGTGTCTAATGCAGGAGCATCCTAGGATTCTTGGAAATTCTGTATCAACCAAAAATATGTTTTCTTTGATCTTAGTTAGTGAAGTATTTTTCTTAGTTTTGGAGTTTGGCTATTCAGTTTTAGTGTTTATCGAGTTACTCAGTCTCTAAAGAGCACTTGGTAACTAAAGGTGTTAGTTATCCCTAGTGCTTGGTGATAATTGCATTTCTCGGTGATGCTTGGCATGGTTATTTTACTACCGCTCGGTTATTTCTCTCCTACTTGCTAATCGGTCTTACCGACTAGTGTTGTTGGCTTGGGTGATTGGTGCATTTAATTTGGGTAATGTTCCTCAAGTTATGGATTGACTATTGAATGTGTGAGGACCTAGATTTGGCATGTTGCATTCTTTTATGTAGATCTGATGACCATCTGGGGCCATCTTGGAGAATGTAATTTATTGTAAGGCTAGTTGTAAGTTGACTGATGTTTTGGCATTTAATAATTATTTGTAGGAGTTAATTATTTCATCTGGCTGACTTGTGGCTCAGGATGAGTATTTATAGGATGTTTGGGTAGTTGTTTAGGGGGATGGCGTAAGAAATTTGAAAGGAGAGTTAGTAGCTTACTAGCTTAGGAACATGAAGATTGCTTGGAAGTTGTGAGTACAAGTTTAGATCTTTCTTGGAATGCCTACCAGTGTACTATCATGTTGCAGACCTAGGCTAGCTAAGTGGTGAAGTTGTGGAAAATTTTTGGATCCTATGAGATCTTGTAGACTGTTACTTACTCTGTATTTGGCCATAATCAAGAAGGCCTTATAACTCAACACATTGCATGTAATCAGTGAATTTATAAATAAAGATTCATGTTTTATCTCAGATCTGTTGTTGTTATTGTGTAATTATATTGCGTTATGGTTTGGCTGCAAGGTCAGATAGTCCTTAATTGGATGCTCCATCCTTGACTACATAATTTTCCCATTAAACTAGGATTTTATACCTATAAGACATCTTCAGACGCCCTTAACCTGGAACATGAGCTAAGAAAGCTTAATCTAAAAAAATTTGAACCCAGAAAAGACTTCAATAGAAAGGGCTATGTAGCGCGACAAATTAACTTACCTTTTGAGTTCCAAAATCTTCCTCAAATGGAGGATTACTAGGAAAATTATGTTGATGACTATGAAGTGAGAAGGAGGAGTTGGTTGAAATTTACTCTCAAATAAGGCATTACCCTAAATATTGAAATTAATATCACAATAGTGAAAGAAGATAATAGTGAAGGAGTGATCGATGATCAGTTTGAGGAAAAGGTTAGAGGTTTACCCTTACTAGAGATTGGCTAGAGCTTTAGTGAGAGGGATAGTATAACAATTAAAACTCTTAGCATAATCAAAAGAACTAAGAGATGGGTCATTAACAAGAAACCCTATGCTCCAAAAAGGCATAACACAAGAAGATCTATAATTAGTGATTCTATTGCAAAACCCACTTTTCCTTCTAATGAAAATGTTTCTCTTCTAGGTGTTTCCAAAGTTAAAAATAAAAAGGGATCCAAAGCTTGTCCAGAAAGATAGAGTCCCTATTCCACACCACCAACAAGAGCCATAAGAATCAAATCAAAGAAGGAAGACAAAAAGGTGCCCAAAAAGGAGGTAATTGATTTGGATGATATGGATAGATTGATGATAGAACAAGATGATCAAGATGCACTCTATGAAGATGCACTAATCTAGAAATGTGGTCAACCTGATGTTGGAAATTCTTTAGTATCTTTAGTGAGTACCTCCCTGTAGAATCCATCACCAACTCTCAAATGGTTAGAGAATTCCATTAGCAAGAAGAGAAATGTGCTACCTATCACCCTACAAGTAGAAGATATGGTGAGAAAATGCCTAGGAGAAATAGTTAATCGCAAAAGGATTGGAATGGAATCTATGATTGACATAGATGAGAAAATAGGATGCTAGGTGGTGGAGCGTACAGTAGTGAAGGTTGATAAAGATATCTCAAAATCCTTTGCTGATGATTTTACCATTGAGAAAATAGATCTAGGGGTTCCAACAAGAGTAGAAGATGCCAAACACCTAGAGTCCTCAATGAGGAAGATATTGCATAGGACCTTTAAAGATGAACGAGACAAAAAGGAGATAAAAGATAATATAAAAAGATTGGCTAAGTTCATTCAATAAGTTCGTGATCCCTATCCACTTCCCCTAGCCAAAATTGCCCAGTCATTTGATCCCCTCTCACTAGATGTTCAAAAGACTCTAGATCAAATTCAGCAAAACAAAGTCATTTTGGATGTGTTCAGTAGGTGGATAGTTGTTATCATCCAACGTGGTGGTGATTAGATCACCTAGTTGATTGAAACTTATGAGATTGTTGTGTAGACCATTTCAAAAATACTGGCTAAGTTAGCTGAGTGGGACAAAGATAAAAATAAATGGACAAACATACTGAATCAATTGGGGGAGATAGAATAATATGGGGTAGCCAAGTTCCTTACTAAAAAAATAGTCCAAGATTTGGATGAAGATATTCTCTATGTATCTATCAAGAGCATCAAATGACAAAACTCCATAACTAAAGGAAGTTGTGAAGGAGTAACCTAACTACTAAAAGAGTTAAGAGTGTTAACATACATGATGCAAAAAGACCTCAAGTGTCTAAATATTACTCTAATGAATAAACAAACCTAGAACATCAAAGAAATTGGAGAGATGACCCAAGAATTTGAAAAAGGGATAGCGACAATCAAGGACAATAGGGACCTCATGACTAAGGACTTTACATCTATAGAAAACATTGAGGTGATGTTACTAGTGTACATGGACCATCTCAAATATCATAAACAAAAAGTGATCTAGGTGTGTAAAGACAAGAACATTCTTGGGCAGAGGATAATTCATATCACCTTACCACACCACTCCACAATAGTTAATGTCTCACGTGTGAACTATGATTAGAAAAAGGCTCACGCATCCAATGCTTCTCAAGGAAAATCGATGGCATCTAGCTCATCAATGACCTAGTGATCGTGCCTCGCCAATCCATGATCATTCCCATTTTCTCAGTTTATGCTATTTTAAGTTATTCTTTCAATTATTTTAAAATTGTTTCTTCTGAAGCTCTGGGAGTTTCAAAATTTTATTATTTTTGATATGATGTAATTAGATGGCTATATATGGAAAGGGAAAAATCTTAAGTGGTCGATGATAGTTTATTTTGCAAAAGTAAAATTAGAATAGTTTAGTTATCTTTTGGTATGGTTTTCTATAAGAGACTTTTGATTAGATTTTTGAATCAATCAATGGAAAATATTTACTATTATAAATCTGGTGTTTTATACCTATGAATTATTCACTATTGGGATATCTTCTATTGGACAGAAGTCTTTGATTGAAGCATCTCTTTCTTTTTTGAATCTTAGTTAAAACGCTATCAGTTTGTTTGTGAGTGTAGTACAAATTGAAGTTTGTGAGCTTCAATAGATTGATTCACTTATTTTATTGCAATAATTAAGACAATTTTATGTGAATTACTATATGAGCTTTATCTACTTTCTAGTTAAAAGTATGGTGTTAGCAGAGATGCATTACTTGCTTACTTAAAATTCATTGAAAATCATATTTGGAGCTATACCATAATTTAGAGGATTAAATCTTTTAGTTTTAATCCCACTTTTAGTAAAGAATTAGTGTTTCTTGATCAATTATATAGCATAGAAACTGTCATGCCACACAAGGGAACTAGGGAAGAGAACAAAGATTCTCTTTAGAAAAGGAAACCTAAGTAATGAATTATGAAAAAATTTGAACTTTTAAAAGAATTGCATGAACAAAAGAGACACATAGTTTAACTTAGATTACTCCCTAGGTTCCTTACTATTTATGAACAGTTCATTTAAGTGCATTACATGTACTAGCAACATGATTTACTTCTTAAAGAAAACTACATCATATCATTTGAAGATTATTTATATGGAAATACAAAATGCTTTCATTTCAATTTGACATTTGAATCCATCTACATTCCTAATTATCCCTTTGTGAATAATATAACATTTAAAGCATTAATACCATATAATAGATTCATGTAAACATTTGAACCATTACACATAGGAAATCATTAAATTTGATTCACCATCTTTTCTTAATAAAAAATAATGAGAAACACATCATTTACTTGAAATCTTACTAAGTCCATTTCTTTTCCAACACACGTCATATACATAAAGTTCATACTTTCCTTTTTTTTCTTTTTTCTTTCTAAATCTACCCATCCCAATACATCATTTTGAGATAAATTTATGATTATATTACATTCATCTCCTCTTTGGAGGTAATAATAACTTTAAATCTAATTGAATAACATGAAAGATAAGTACAAAGTATTCTTTCTTCAAAACTGGAACATATGCAAGCAGGAATCCATAAGTTCTACATCTGCAAAAGATACCTTGATAAAAAGATTTACAACCCAAGCATGTGGATACCAAAAGGCCAACTCTCCTATGCTAGGAGATAAACACCAAGGTCCACAAAAGGAGTAATAACTAGGCCATACCTAGGGTTGGGATAACCTTTCCCAAATAGCAATCGAAAAGAAGATCAAAGTATAAATTATTTCCCAAAAGCTTCTAAGGCTAGGTAGAAATTCTAAGAAACAAGCTAAGTTAGTGTCATTGCATAGCCCTCACCCCTTGGGTTGTCTAGTACTAGCCACTGTTGGGCCTGGCCCCCAAGTAGGCATATGCAGAACTAAATGCCTTTTGTAGAGACAAGTGCCATTTGATCGTACCTATGCATAGGTACCTTATCCCACTCCCATCCTATTGACACCTACAAATTTAGGTCCAAAATCTGCAAACTATTAGGGAAGTATAATCTTCATTTTCATTTTCATGTTATTTCCCTATTGTTGGTGTAATTAATTGTTCCTAATTACACTTAACTTAATCTTACTTAGGATAATGCATTGCATAGTAGTTAGTGATTGAGACACCTAGGAGTGTGCACCTCATTCAAGCACATGGTGTAGGAGAATTTCCACTTTAGGTGTGATAGTTGTCATCACATACCTCTTTGTGTGCGAGATCCACCTTTTGTGTTCTTATCACATTATCATCCTAATCCATTACACATACTTTATTTCATAATGGAGGATGATCCACATTTGGTGGACATGTGATTACACCTAGCATAGGTAATAGCTTATTAGCTCCTTATCATTGTCTCTTTTCTTCTTTCCTATATAAGGAGGCCTATTATGTACATTTTAATCATGTCCATGATCAATAATATCATTCTTGCATCTTAATGGAATTGTCTTGCCAATCTCTTGTGGAAGTTATCTTGGTCTTGCATTTGATCTTGGGGGTGTTGTAGAGTCACCTAAAACTCTAACACCTATGTTAAAAACTAAACAATTAAAAAGGCATAAATACTCATCATTATTCTATTTTTATGTTCATGGAATAAGTTTTTTTTTAGTTATTTTATTTCAATGAATTTAATGCATGTATATTTTGAAATAAAAATAAATATAAAAAATAATAGAATGGTTGTGTAAAAAAGGTGGCAAGAGGGACTTGAACACTTGACCTCTCAAGCCAACCCTTTTTCCTACCGACCTACCCTTCTACCCTCTAGCAAGTTAGTCTATTGTTATTCTTTAAGAGGCTTTGGAAGTGGAATTAATTCATTTACATTTTCGTGTGCAGGTGAGGAAATCAAGACAAATTCTCACACATGGAGTATATATTATAAAAATAATTTTAATTTTCAAATATGAATATTCTTTACCTGTATATTATTTAATTTATTAATTTCAAGAAAAAAGAGTGGGGAAAGGGAGTTGAACACTCGACCTCTCAACCCACCATTTTTTCCTATCCTAACTACCCATCCTACCCTAACCAATTGTCCTATTGTAGTCCTTGGGAGTATGGGTAAAGGAAAAAGGATAGATTTAGATTATTTTCTTCCCTTTAGTAAATTTAGAAATAAATCATTAAGGTAAGAAAATATAATTGAATCTATTTTATATTGTGTTTTAAAAGATTTTACACTTTGATTAGATTTAGATTTTCACTATGTAATTATTTTAGGGCTTATTTTAATTTACCCTAAATTACTAAAGAGAAATAATGTAATAAGGTATTTCATTTTGGTAGATGTTATTATATTTATGTGTTTTGACATTATTTTAATATTTGTGGCATGAATTATGTTTCCAAAATACTTAAATATAATCTCTTACTTCACCCTTTGGTAATTTTAAAATCAAATTATTAAGGTATAATGGATTTTCTTTTACCTTATTGGATTTTTTTTCCACATATCTCATTATTGCAAATACTATCTAGGTGACTTAAATATATATGCTCTTATTATTATGTTTTATTTTTAATAGATGCATAATTACGATTTTATTTTAGAGAGTGTAAAATTATTTTGCCCTAAAAATCTAAATGCATTTTTATAAAATGAGTTGTAAGAGTTTATTTTATTTTTTTACATTTGAATGAGTTTCTTAATATTAGGGTTGTTGTTTTATCATCTTTCTAAAATATTAATAACCCTTCCCTATATAAGTTATTTTAAAATATCACTTTAGGGTAAGTATTCTCTTTTTTTATAAGGTGAGTTATAGTATTTACAACTAGCATGTACCCAATTGTTTTAGAAATTTTGTTATATGAGATTAATATTATCTTAAATTTTGGAAAGGGGTATTTTGAAAAGGAAATACATTATGGTTAATATTTGAAAGTAAAATTTTAAATTTAAAAGATAAAATTATATTCCTATTAATGGATCTTAGTTTTTATCTTTACTAATAGGGATTTTATATATTTTGATAATTAAAAGTAGGTACCTATGATTAAATGTTTAAACCTTATTAGGTATTTTTCTTATATTATCAAATATATTTATATGCATTACAAAGAATTTCCCTATGACATGGTTTTATTTTGATACATTATTTATTAAAATCAATAAATTTTAAATAGGGATCATTTTGAAAACTTGAAACATTATTAAGTATAACGAACCCTAAATTTAAAATTTATTAAAAGCTATCTAATATTGGATTTGTGTGTGCATGAGTTAAACATATGGATTATCAATCCAATTGCCTAAAGATGTGACAAAGTCTATTTGTTATACGAGAAATGCTTTTCCTCAAAACTATTTATATTGTTAATATTATAAATTTTAGGGTTAATTATAGGATTAGGTTTTTATGAAAAGGTGTGCTTTTTCACAAAAAACTTTTGAATGGAATTTTTATAATGAATCATTTGAGATAAAAAAACAACATGACACAATTAGGAGAAAAAATCCAGCAACTACAGATTTTGAACCATCATATTCAAGTTTCTCAAATGTCATATGAGATAAGTTGTTTCATGCTTATTTGAGGTTACATGTTATTTATTTTTAGTTAGTTTTTTAGATACTTTGTGTATTAGGGTGTTCCACTGTGGTCTATTCCCTGAATATTGTAATTCAAAGTTAATATATACAACTTGAGTATCAATTGTATGTTCTGTGAACCTACCATTGTTCTTATCGGTCTCTTAATTTGAGTTAAATTTGATAGGATTAGTTGTGTAAATTGATTTGAATTATGAATCAAGCAGAAGCCTATGGAATGATAGTCTTTCTTTATGAAAAGTAAGTTTTCTTAAAATTGTCTCTGATTATACATAGGATTGGAAATTTCTGACTCTATAGCCCAAATTTTCATTAGGCACTAATCTTGTTATTGTTTGAGAATTGTTATTTGGTTCTTCTTTGTAGTTTATAAATAAATCTGATTACTTTCTTTAAAAGCATTTGCAATTAATTTTTTAGTGATAGTTCAGTTTTAGTTTAGATTTCATAGAATACAGCTATTAGGAGATTATATCATTTTCCTCCAAAGGTCATTTACCCATTTGGAAGGAATTTTGTTTATCTTTGCATGCATTTGTGCCACATGCAAAACTTGTGAATTTAGGCCTACCAGCCTTGGCTCGATCAAGCCAAAATTTCAGAGGCACTAGTGTGTGCCTGTCGATTGGCCAAAAATGGTCCATCATTTTTTAGCACCAACACATCCATAGCCTTTACTAGCACTAATGGAATGGGCAAGGCATAAATTGGTCTTTTTAGTGTTTGATCCCTTTCCCATAAGTTTTAAATTAAGTTATCACTTGTTAAAAAAACTCTACAGTGGGTTATCATGAAACTAGCCACTTAGGTCCCCGACCCCACACTGAGAGCCACTCACCTAGTGTTCTAAGGTTTTCTACCCTTAACCCAATCATCATAAGCACACCATATATGAAGTAAAATAAGTCATATAGAAATTTTTGAACTTATATCAAAGAATAGGAAATATTAGGAACATTTAGAGATGTTTAGGACTAATTAGGAAGTCATTGGATAGCCCTAGTCTAGCTGGCAACTCTAAAGCCTAACCTTGATTCCCAAAAATATTATGAAGATTAAATAGGAATCTAAATGCACCATAAAAAATACACCTAAATAGAATGGGGATGCAAGTGACCATATACTACCTAAAGTAAGCCTTGAATCACCTGTGAACCCAAAAAAACCCAAGTAGGTCAAAAACTAGGGTTTCAAGAAGAGTTGCACAGTTGGTAAGAGAAGTTGTATAGTTGGTTTCTAAAGTTGTACAATTGGGGCCTTAAACTACATATTTGGTCATGGGAACTATGTATTTGGTCTCTAGAACTATGCAGTTGGACAGAATCAGAGAAAAATTAAAAAAATAACTTACAAGTCTAACTTTCAGTTAAAACTAGGCAACATGGGGACTGTGGATGCATAATCTAGGCAAGACCCATTCGAGATCTCCTTGTTTCCATGCAAAAACTTACCTTAGAGTAAATTAACCAACAACCTAGACCTACTCTTAATCTAGGAACAGGAAACAAGCCTGTAAGCCAAAATGCAACTAGTGAAGTAAACAAAAGTTTTCCTTAGGTCTGGAAGTTACTACAGACCCCTGAGACATATGAGAAGATCTCAAAAGAATCCTAGGAAGTCTACAGACTCTTCCTAGTACATGAATGTGATGTGGGGGAATCCAAGGATTAGGCTAGGACATTCTTTGTCCTTGGTGAAACTGCATAAGGTGTTTGTGTTTGGCCGATGTTACTCGGTTGCAGCTTTAACAGATGGTCTTAGTTAAGGAAGAAAGCTCGGTCACTAAAGGAACTCGGTATTCTCTATGGCGCTCGGTGAAAGTGTTGTGTGTGTGAAAATTGTACCTGATCTATAGACACAACACTTCAGTAAAACATTAGAGGTTAGCAAAAATTGAAATCGTGCAAAATTGAAATCTAATCTAACCAAGTGATTTACTACCTTCTATTAGGTGCGAGATTGATGTTCCCAGATTGCTATCAAGATAAGTGACCTAGATGACACCTAAATGAAGAATTTGAATGCAATTGATCTAGATATGAAATATGAATGCAAAGTAATCTATTTTTTTTTTGGATTTTAGATGCAATAAGAATGATAAACTAATATGAATCTGTACTAATATGAAAATTGATCTATGATATGCTAAATGATCTAACAATGATATGAAAATGAATCTAAATGAATGTAAAAAAAACAAATTGATCTCACAATAGCCTTGATTTGTAATAAGCTTTGATTCTCCAGATGTCGATTCTCTAGCATAAGTTTGCACAATTATGAGATGATTTGAGATGAGCTGAAGCCTTAATTTATAGAAATCTAGGGCTTTAGAGGTGCATGGATAAAAGCCATAAATCACTCAAATAACTTAGCTTGATTTTTGAGTTATTTTTAAATAAAGATAATTTAATTCACAAAAACATGCAAATCATGCAAAAATAGCTTTTTAACTCAAATTAGAAGTTTAGATCAATTTTAAAACTCAAAAAATGATGTTGAGTTCCAAAAAGTCAATAACTTGCATTGATTTTTTGATTTGGAGTTTAACTGCTCTTTGATTGTGCACATGGATAATTATGAATTAATAAATAAATAAAGTGATTTATTCTCAACTTAACTAATTTTTGAAAATAAAACAATTGATTTATGGGTTAATTGATCATTTAATCAAACTTTTATTCAAAAATAATATCATTAAATATGACAACTTGCTTTAATTAATTAAAAAAAAAATTAATCAATTAATAATAGGAATTTTGATTTATTGTCAAATTTAAATAATAATACTTAGGAATAAATATAATTAAATTCAATTAAATTATTAAGTGGCAGAATTAAATCCAATTAATTAAATATGAAAATATTCAATTAATCAAACTTTAGGATAAATTAGATTTATCGCCAAATAATCATTAAATCAACGATAATTATGATGATTAGGAATATTACTAGGAATATTCCCCAATGCAGAATTTAGGTAATCAATTATGATTTGATGATGTTTAGATGTGCCTTTGGTTAGGACTTCGATGTCAATTTCATTCGATATGTTGATATAGAAGATTAATGAACCTATAGCCCATTTTTGGGGTATTACATTTTGCCCCTCTTTGAATTACTGTGCAAAATGCAGTGGTTCAAAGATAGTCTGTGTTTGATAGAGATATGAAACTGATTCAAAATTGATAATTGATATGAGATAGAAGCTGATGGATATTGATTTGATATGAAGATAATAGGTCCTAAATGACCAAAGATAATGTTCACTATAGCAGCGATGAACCGAGGATTGTGAAAAAAGGTGTCAAAACACCTGATTCTGAACCTTATGATTGCAAAGAAGTGAGTGACCAGTTCTAGACTTGATTGTCTTAGCAGAACTAGCAGGTATCACATCCAAACCCTTCAGTTTCTGAAGAACCAAGGAAAGAACACTATGATTCGATGTTTGCAAAAACTGATACAGTTTACAAGATTAGGAGAATACTAGATTGATTTGGATCTTGATGAATCTGATATGCCCCGAGTGATGATTGATTTGCCCCAAGTGATGAGGTCTTTTTTGATGAATCAGTAACTAGACGTGGTTGTTGTCTTGATTACTGAGGAAGATATGATTTCCATAAAGATATGATTTCAAATTTGATTAAAGACTTTGAATGATGTGTAATACCATGCCCCCTTCAGGATTAAAATTGAAATCTGATAAGAAAAGTCAGTGTTGATAGTTTAGAAGCATGTTAATTGATTTGAGAAGTGGTTAAACATGTCCAAGAATGCATTCTACATCGTTTAGAGGTCCAGATGACCAAGTTTGACTAGGTTTGACCATGAGCTGACCATGGTTGACAAGTTGAAATTTTGATAGTTTGATGTAAGATAATCAGTTAAGTTGAAAAATGGATTT
The DNA here is from genome assembly GCA_027943335.1 of Chamaecyparis obtusa. Classification (NCBI taxonomy): domain Eukaryota; kingdom Viridiplantae; phylum Streptophyta; class Pinopsida; order Cupressales; family Cupressaceae; genus Chamaecyparis; species Chamaecyparis obtusa. The sequence continues at coordinate 1,158,991 of BSBK01003705.1, read as the reverse complement.
CTACTATGATTGAAGGTTGATTATGCAAGTAGTTAATAATATAAACAATCTAAGATTTTGATTTTGATCCCAAAAAAGGATTATACTTGTTGTTTCATTGGAGGAACCTTCGTGTGAGATTTGGCTCTTGTTAGATTTGAAGATGCGATTTGAAGAATCATTTAAGCATTGAAGTTCATTTAATCATTGTGAGATCATGCAAAGATGAAAAATGAAATGCAAAATGAAATGCAACCTAAGACCTAGGACCTACTCACTGATCATATGTTGATTTTTTATCATCATTGAACTTCTAGGTAACTGGATAAATCAATACAATTCCCACTAGCTATGAAACCATAGACATATGAATATCAATTTGTATACACAAGAATCAATACAACACCCACTGGTCAACAACCATGGATATATGAATATTGAATTTTTATTTTTTTCAGAATGTCGGATTAGATATAAGCACCAAGGCACAAATGCCAGGATGACCTGAATATCATGTCCATTTTGATATAGCAATTTGTATAAGCATCAAAACATAAATGTGATGATGACCTGAATATGCCTTGCATTGAAAACACATCAAACAGTCAAGAGATCATTCTAAATCCAATGTAAATTACCCGTAGTGACCCTTTATCATTCACATCCTTAGGCAAGATCGCATTTCACAGTAGGAGAAAGAACTCACTCAAAAAGACAATAGTTAGATCAAACTTCCTTGAATTTTCTAGGTATCAATGGTCAAGGTATGCATGGCCATCCAATTCAAGATAGAGGCTCTTACAGTCGGACACCATTTCAATCTGGAATTTCCAAAGTTGTTAGATTTTCACATACAAGCAGAAGACAAAGAAAAGATTATGGCCCTAGTCATCACTCTCTAAATCCTATAAAGGACATCATCAAAGAGCTCAAAGGGACACAACATGCAGAAATCTCAATGTGAATCAGTAAGCATACAAGGAGATAAAAGCATGTAAAAAGCATAGATTGTTTTTAGTTGAGTTTTGATGTTTGATTGTGTTGTTGATGCAAAATCCTTTCTGGAGACAAGACAGATTAACTGACTCGGATGAAGCTTCAAAGGACTTTGACTAGATATGATACATCTAAGATACATTGGAGGCCATAGGATTTGACATTGATTGCCCCCAAGTTTGAACATTGATAGGATACAAATGCTTGAGCTGATTGGTGTACAAACTGACTTATTGAAAATAGGAATGCGAAAACAAACTGGGAGATATATACAAACTAAAGCAAGACTGAAAGCTGGGAAAGACCAAGATTGCACTGATAGATGGAGCATATTGAAACAAGTGGCACCCGTTTGCCAGGTTTACACCATCTTGGCAGAGATTCTATTTTTGCTACCAAGGTGCCTGTTTCCAGGTTTTCACCAAGGCAGTTTTTTTTGTTTTTTTTTTTTTGTATTTTTCATTTTTCAATTTTTTTGAATTTTTGATATTTTTCACTTTTTTTGTGAATCATCAAGGCACCTATTGCTAGGTTTTCACCAAGATGTTCATTTTTTCAGGACTTTTTCCAATTTTAAAGATTTTTTTAGGACATTTTAGCATAGACGGAATGCCTTAGGCATAGAATTTCTTCAGATGGAGAATGTTGATTCGTTCTCAAAGTTGTTCTCCTTCATTCATTGAGAGTTGATAGGCACCATAGCCAAAAGTAGTAGTGATTACAAAGGTACCCAGCTAGTTGGGTTTGAACTTCCCCTTGCATTCTCAATGTGATTGATTTTTAGGATTCTCTCTCAAGACTAGATTGCCAACCTAAAATTCTGTGTGTCTGACTTTCTTGTTGTAGCCTGTAGACATTCTCTTCTGATATACTCTGAGATGATCATATGCTGCTTGTCTGCACTCATCTAGTAGTTCAAGTTCTTGCAACCTAGACACTTTGTAGTCATCATCAGTTACTAGACCATGCATTCTGATTCTTAGTGATGGGATTTCAACCTCAATAGGTAGTATCACCTCAGACCCATAAACTAAAGTGAAAGGTGTAGCCCCAGTAGGTGTTCTAATACTTTTTCTATAGGCCCAAAGAGCTGGATTGATCATGAGATGCCAGGCTCTTCCTATTTTATTAACTATTCGGTGAAATATTTTCAATAGATTTTTGTTAGAGGCCTTAGCTTGGCCATTCCCTTGAGGATAGTAGATAGAAGACCAATGTTGTGTGATCTTGAATTTGGCACATAGATCATCTAGGTCTTTGTTCTTGAATTGTCCACCGTTATCTGTGATTATGGAATGAGGTATCCCATATCTGCATATGATATAGTTCAATATGAACATAGATATTTTCTTTCTAGTTGCTTGTGTCAAAGGGACTGCTTCTACCCATTTTGTAAAATAATCTATAGCTGTGATTATATGGGTATGTCCATTAGAAGAATGAGGATGAATCATCCCGATAAGATCAAATGGCCATTTATGGAAAGGCCATTGTGTAGTAAAGGGAATTATATTTCTCCCTGGAGCATGAATTAGGTTGCCATGTACTTGACACTTTTGACAATTCTTAGCAAATTTGATAGACTCTTTCTCCATTTCAGGCCAATAGTGCCCAGCCCTAATAAGTTTTTGAGCTAGTGTTAAACTGTTTGAGTGTGACCCACAAATACCATCATGGACTTCCTCTAATGCACGTTGAGACTCTTCTTGTTCTAAACAATTAAGTAGTGTACCATCTAGACCTCATTTGTATAGGTCATGACCAATGATGACATATCAGGAGGCATTACAAATAAGGTATCTCTTTTCATGGCAGTTGAAGGTATTGGGAATGATTTGGTCTTTGAGATAGGAAAATATGTTTTTGTATCTAGATGAATCATGACCTACAACAGTGCAAATCATGCGGGTTTCAGGGGAATCATATGCAGGATAAGATAGTGCTTCCACCAGGAACTCATAGCGTAGCTTATGTTTAGGCTACTATAATAAAGTAGATAGTGTTGCCATTGCATCGGCAGCCTTGTTCTCCATTCTAAGAATTTGCTCAAATGTGATAGATATGAAATATTTCTTAAGATCATCTACCATTTTCTTGTAAGGAATGAGCTTTTCATCTTTAGTTTGGTACACATCATTGACTTGATGAATAAAAAGTTGAGAGTCTCCATGAATGTGTATAGCTCTATCACTCTCCACTCAATTGCTATTTTCATACCATTTAAAAGGGCTTCATATTCTGCAATATTGTTTGTGCAAGGAAATTTTAATCTAAATTCTTTTGGGATTGAGTATCCTTAAGGAGTTATGAACAATATGCTTGCTCTAGATCCATTTTGTGTATAGGAGCCATCGAAGAATAATTTCCATTCTCTAGAAGAAAGATGCATGATAGAGGAATCTGGAAATTCCATTTATAGTGGTGTGTCATCAATCATAGGTGCATCTACTAATTGATCAACAATAACCTATCCTTTGATAGCTTTTCATTCCACATATTCAATGTCAAATTCACTTAAGAGCATGACCCATTTAGCTAATGTACCTATGAGGACAGCTTTGCTTAGGAGGTACTTGAGCGGGTCAATCTTAGCTACCAATTGTGTGGTATGAGCTAACATGTAATGTCTCAGTTTCTATGATGCAAAGATCATAGCTAGACAAGCTTTCTCAATCATTGAATAGTTCTTCTCATATGCAACCAATGTCCTACTGATATAGTATATAGCTCTTTCCTTTTTGTCCTCATCGTGTTGTGCTAGCAATGCCCCCAGTGATGTATCTGTTGCGGAGAAATATAAGATCAATGGCTTCCCATGAATAGGAGGCATCAAGATAGGTGGATTAGATAGATACTTCTTGATATGGTTAAAGTTGTTCTCACATTTTTCATTCCATGCAAAGGTTACACCTTTATGTAATGTTTTTGTAAAAGGCTGTGATATGTCCGGTAGTTGTGATATGAATCTTCTGATAGATTGAACTCTTCCTTGCAATGTCCTCATCTAACTGATATTCTTGGGAGGTTGCATCTCTATTATAGCCTTGACTTTAGCTAGATCAACTTCAATGCCCTTCTTTGAAACTATGTATCCTAAGAGCTTTCCAGAAGTGACACCAAAAGCACACTTCTTAGGATTTAGTCAGAGACTAAACTTTTCCATTTTGTCTAGGATCATGCTCAAGTCCTTTAGATGTTCAGTTCTAATCATAGATTTTGCTAATGTGTCATCAACATAATCTTCCATAGTTTGATGCATCATGTCATGAAAAATAGATGTCATTTCTCTTTGATATGTAGCACCAGCATTTTTAAGCCCAAATGGCATGACATTCCAATAGAAGGTGCCCCATGCACATGTGAAAGTAGTTTTCTCTTGATCCTCTAGAGCAATTTTTATTTGGTTATATCTAGAGAAACCATCCATTAAGGAATACATCTCGAAACCCGCAGTCATGTCCACTATCATATCAATGTTGGGTAGTGGAAAATCATCCTTAGGGCATGCTTTATTCACATCTCTAAAGTCTGTGCACACTCTGATTGAACCATCTAGTTTAGAAATAGGTACAATATTAGAGATCCACTCTACATAGTCAATAACTCAGATGAATCCAACATTTAGGAGCTTCTCTAATTTAGCTTTTACCAAGAGTGCAACATGAGGATGCATCTTTCTCAATTTTTTCTTGACAGGTTTGACATTTGGAGCAATAGATAAATGATGCATTATAAGATTAGGATCCAATCCTGGCATATCTGAATATTTCCATGCAAAGTTGATCTTCTTCTTTGTTAGAAATGTCATAAATTTTTGCTTCTCTTCTTCTGATAATGATTGTGCTACATGTACCAATTGTGGTTCCTCTGTTGTACCCAAATTGATGGATTGAGTGGGCTCAATTAGAACTAGAGATCTATCCTGTAAATGACTTGGAAGGACATCAAATATCTCATCCTTAAGCACCTCAAAGAGGTTTTCACCTTTGGATACATCTTTTATTTTTACTTTTGTAGGTTCTGAGACTGCCACAAAGTGGTTTTCACCCTCAGAACTCTTTTTCTTTTTCTTTTTATTCTTGTTTTTTTGACTAAGATATTTGATGTCCGACTTGGTCATGCTAATGCTCAATTCACTGATGGAAGTCCTCATAGGCTCAACTGCATTAAGGTAGCAAGCAAGGGCATAGTCATTCGGGAAGGTATAAATACCATAGCTCAGATTTGTGGAGGTTTGATCAATAAGTTTTGGATATTGGATAGTCAAAGTAGGGAAAGATTGGGAGATAGTGTTTACGGATATGGATCTATCATCATTGGTCCTAACCTAACACTTGAGTTCAAAGGTGATATTACAACTTAAGACATTCAATTTTTGAATAGGCTCAATGTCATCATGGGAGTTCAATTCAGCCATAGGTGGATCAGACTCGATAGGTTCATCATTTCACTCTAGACTCACATTGGGATTAGGTACATATTGGTGAATAAAATCAACATGTTTCTCTATAATAAGCTCATCTTCATTTGGTTCAGGAATGGTTCCCCATTCATAGTCATTTGATTTAGCTTCTGATTCAAGATCTCTAGGAAATCTTAGAACATGAGTAAAGTCAGGGTGAATACCCCAAGAAGGGTTACCCTCGAATTCTGATTTGAATTCATACTCATGGGAATTTGTCTTAGAATCACTACCACTTCCCTCTTCTTGATTGTTTTTGAGATTAGCTGGTTCTTGTGTTGCAACTATCTCTTGATTGATAGTAGGTTCTTGTGTTTCTACTACATTAATTCTTTTGATTAGATCATCTTTATCATCAAGAAGGTCTTTGATTTCTTTAGGCAATTTTTCATAGGGGATGAGTTCTGAGCTATCTGAATCACTATCTGATGGTTCTATTTCTTCTTTCTTAAGAAGAGGTTCTCCTATTGTGATCTGCTCTATGACATGGGAACAATTACCTTTGAGGTGATAGGGTTTCTTCTTAAATCATAAGCCAACTTTGTTTTTATTTTCTCTACCAATATGTGGGAGAGGTGCCTCAAGACCTTTTCCTCTGATTCCTAGAGGTCCTTTACCTGAATATCCCATATTAGCTATTAATTTATCTCCTGGACCATACAACTTAGAGGGGAGTTTGGATACTGTAGATTCACTAGTTTGAACAACTTGAGATTCAGGTTCATCTTTGTATAGCCATGATAGCATAGCTTCATCCTCTTCAAATTCTTGCTTGGATACTTGTTCTGCTACAAAATTCTTTTTATATGCTTCAAGAGGTTCTTTAGAGTCTAGTTTGGATTGTTTCAAAGATTGCCCATAAGACTTAGGTGAGATAGGGAGAGATGTCAAAGATAAGACTGGCTTGATAGTATATTCTCCCACACTATTTTCTTTGATATTAACCTCTTTTGCAAGATCTTCCATTTTAGATGTGGATGCTTCTTTAGTTGGTTCAATGGAAGATTCTCTATTATTAGGTACAAGCTTATCTACACTTTCCTCTAAGGTGTTGCAAGTTGTATTCAGATCTGTGGGGATAGTAACCTCTACTCATTCATAAGGAAACTTCAAACATTGATGGTATGTAGAAGGAATAGCTTGCATTTCATGTATCTATGGTCTCCCTAGAAGGATGTTGTAGGCCAAAGGTAGATCAAGCACTTGACAGATGGTATCTTTGATAACTGGACCCACTCTGATAGGTAAGACAATGGTTCCTTTAGAAGATCTTTCTTGTTCATCATAGGCCTTCATAGTTATTTTATTTCTAGGATCAATAGCCAATTCTGAAAATCCCAATTGTGTGATCAAGCTATAAGAACAAATGTTTAGGCCAGCACCCCCATCTATCAACACACATTTGAATCTATGGTTCTAGATTGAGACTTCTATATGCAAAGGCTGATTATGTGGGTGACTCAAGGAGTTGTCATCTTCCTCTAAAAAGGAGATATATTGTGGAGATGTAAGATGTCCAACCATAGTCTGGAACTTGTCTAAATCTAGGTCATCAGGAACATTGGAACTGAGCAAAGCTTTATCGAGAATGGCTCTATGAGCTAGAGATATTCGAAGAAACTCAAACATGGAGATTTTCGCATTAGTGTGTTGGAGTTGTTGAACAATACTATAAGATGTAGGCCTTGTATCCTTTGGATTGGAAGATTTGGAAGTAGCCTTCTATTTAGAAGTAGATGAAAGATTGAAGGGTAGCTTAGGGACATTTGATGAATCTGAGATTTGTCCTTTCAAATGTGCTTGAGCTTGTGATCGAGTAACTACATTGGTGGATTGATTTTGTCTATCTCTTATTACAATTGTGATGACATTGCAATTTTCAGAGAGACATGGTTCAACCATATTGATGACAACATTATTTCCAAGGTAGGCATAGTTGACTTTTGCCCCCATATTAGGCTGAGAAGTTGAAACTTCTTGACCATGTTTAGGAAATGGTTCTGTGAATGTTGTATGATCGTTATTTCTCTTGGGATTGTCAATTGTAATGTCTCCAATATCGATCAAATCTTGAATGGTATGCTTCAAGTGGTAGCAATTATTAGTTTTGTGACCTTTACTCCGATGGAAATCATAGAATTCATTTTCTCTCCACCATTTCGGTTTGGGGTCCTGATCATTTGGTCGGATTGGTGGTAAAGTGATGATGTTATCAGCTAGTAGAGTTTTCATAGCTGATTCTAAAGACTCTCCTAGAGGAGTAAACTTTTGATGTTTATCCCATCTTTTGTATTCTGGCTTCTTTTGAGATGGTTCATAAGACTTTTTTCTCTAAAGCTTTAGTGTCTTGAGTGCCAAGAGTGATATTGTAGGTTGGTGCCTTTGATGGGGCACAGATAGTGTCAACAATGCCATCTGTGATGATGCCCTTGTTCTTGTTCCAATTTTTGTTCTTGTCTTTAGAATTGGATCCTGATTCGTACTTGTCTTTTTGAAGTGTGATTTCTCCTTTTTTCACAAGCACTTTTTCAATTTTGATAGCATTATCCACCATCTTATCAAAAGATGTATGATCTTGCATTTGTAGAGGATAATTGATTTCTGGAACAAGGTTGTTGATGAGGATTTCCAAATTTTTTTTTCTGGAATGGGTCTGGCATATAGAGAGAACTTCTTCCTCCATCTCTTGAGAAATGTTAGGAATGGTTCCCCTGGATATTTCTTGAGATTACAAATATCGATTATGGTGACTGGGTGCTGAATATTGTAGGAGTATTATTGATAAAACAATTTGATCAAATCCTCAAGAGTTTTGATAGTAGAAGGCAATTTTGAAAACCAATGAATGGATGCTCCTCCCAAAGATCTAGGAAAGAGGTACATAAGGTAGGTTGGTTCATGCATGAACTCCATTGATTGTGTACAAAATTCCCTGACATGATCTTGAGGGTCAGAGTGCCCATCATATTTATCATACTCAACATCTCCACTCTTTTTGGAAATGGTGGCATGTACAAGTCTTTGTCAAATGGAAAAGGACATAGAGCCTCCATGGAGAACTCTTTAGGTTCCTTCTCTTCCTTAAGATTGTTAAGTTCAACTTGTATAGCATGCATCTATTTCATCATAGCTGTGAGTGGATTCTCTTCCTCATGTGTAATGATGTCTTCAATATTAAAGTTGGGAGGAAGTTTAGCTCCTTGATGAGCTAATTGTAAAAAGTATGCTTCTCTATCTTCTTTCAAGAAATGCTTCATCATTCATTTGAAGTTATCATCATTTTGATATTGAGCAATTTCTTTAGGTGTGGATTCTTGATCTGCACCATGTTGAGATTGAGCTCTTTGAGAGCCAAAATTTGTCCCTACTTGAGACATGGTAGGAGTTTGTGGACTCCTTGGATTAGATTGATGAGGGGTATGTTGAGTACCTCCGTGAGTTGATGGAGGAGGTATGTAACCAGATTTCAATCAATAGTTGCCAAGACTGTCATCCTCATAAAGACCAGAATTGATGAGTTGCTCAAGATTTGGAGTTTGGAGAGTGGTGATAGATTTCTTGTGAGAGGAAGCTCTAGTCTCCACCATTAACCTCAAGTGAAACAAAAGAATAAGACCCAAATAACCGAAGAATGAATTGAATCAAGATGATCAGATGACGCAACCTTGTCAAGGTTTGATTGATTTGAAGATTTGATTAGACGTGGATGAAGGATACTGTGCCCTAGATGTATGGGTAGGTTCCCAAAAGATAGCGGACAAGATATCACAACACTTAGTCATTTTGATGATTGATTGAAGATTGATAGTTATGACAAGGTTTTGACACAAGATGATAAAGACTCAAATTGATTAAATAGAAGGCTGAATTGGATTCAAAAGGCCACTTTAGGAAAATGATTGGATTCTCAATAGCTACTACTTTGTTCTTGACATAGTGATTTGTTTGATAGATTCTGAAATTAGGTTGAAAAAGATAAATATCTAGCAATTTTGACAATTTTCTGACAACTTTTCAAAATTTTCCCAAACGACACTCTGCAGACTCATACGATAGTGGGTATGCTATGAAACAATAGTTGGAAATCTCATATGATAGTTGCAAAAATTGCATGACAGTTGCTAGCAGGATTTGATTTTTTTGAATTTGACTGGCAGAAAGACTCGTACAACACTGGGTTCTTTACCATATGACAGATGGGTAGTAATGAAACAACACTTGGTAGAAACTCATATGACTTTCTGACCTCTTGAGATGAATTTTGACTCCAGAAAGGAATTTCACTTCAGATTTTGCAAATTTTGAGTTTTCAAATTCAGATTGTTTGCAAATTTCAATGTCCAGATTTGAGAATTGTAATAGATTTGTTTGTTTCCAGTAACCAGATAGATAAACAAGCACACAAAATAGCAATCAAGTGATTTCAAGCATGTCTAAAAATAATGAACAAGGGAAAAAGCAACCTTGCACATGAACAATCAAGTGACTTATTCATTCTAATCCTTAGAAGCGCTAATTGTGTATGTTCCAAAAATGTTTTGCAATAATGCACATATACCCTAGAAAATGAAAATTTGGCCTCGCTAGGGTTTTTAGTAATGGTTTGACTCTGCAACTTTTATGATCCAAAGGGGTGAACTCCAATCCCAATGCACCAAGGTTTTGACACAGTCTAAGAACTTAATCTTCAGGAGCTGCTAGGGAGATCTGACAACCCAATAATGAACCACACCTGTGGAGATTTCTTCCATAAGGACATTTATATAGTGGCTATCACTACCACAGTGAAAATGGCTATTATCACTTGAAGTTCTATCAACGCAGTTTGCCCCATGAAGGGAGTGTCCGCTATTGTTAACCCTCTCTAAAGGTGGCTCACAATAGTATACCACAAGGGTACTTGGCTCCAGATCCAAGGTTTTTGACACCTTTTCACTTTTAACCCAGACAAAGCAAGTAGATAAATCTGACAAGCTAAGACAAAGATTATCTCACCAAGGTCTATGATATCAACCCCACATGATCTATCAACCTCTCCGGAGAGAGAATGTATCAATCAATAAAGGAAGATGCACAAACCAAGTTTGATTCACCAAAGCTCATGATGTCAACCGCACGTGATCTACCAACCTCTCCGGAGAGAGAATGTATCAACCAATAAGAGAAGCCACACCAACCAAGTTGAATGTGAAACGCACTAAGTATCCTCCCTACCTACAAGGATTTTGTTGTCAAGAAGGATTTCGCTAGGAATCCAATCTCTTAAGAATCACAAATAGTGTTCATAGGGCCTAATTACTATGTGAGCACAGATGTATGTTTCCAAAAGCAAATCTACCGAAAGTACCCAAAAATCAGAAAGAGGAACACTTAACGCTTAAAGTGAATATGAGATGAGTCCACAAGGTGGAACACTTAACACCTCACACAAGCTGAAAATGAGTCCCCAACTTAGAAAACAAGTGAGTTCCTAAAAGTACAAATGGGTTGCCAAGTGGAACACTTAACACTTTTTTCCTATTGACCCCTCCCCTTTAATGTGGTGCTGACCTTGCAACCATGGGGTGGAAGGAGGGGTCGGTGGATTAGCGAGTCCAATAACCCAAGATAGAAATCAAGATCAATCACAAGTATCTAAGACCACTTAATGAATCCTTAAGGGGTCACAACCTAGTATCAATTATGCAAGTGTTTAGAAATAGATAAAAGCATGAAAAAATGCACACAAGCTAGACACATAAGAGATTTCTTTTAAGATCCAAATTGAAATATTATCAGCTTGAGAAGAATAACTTAGGTCCAACACTCTGCAATCTAGAATTTTCCACATGTCTAAAAGTACAAAATCAAGACAAATCAACAGCAAACTATAAGCGTTAGAAATCAATAATTTGAAAGTACAAATCTACAAATTATGTGTCTCTGTAGCAAAATCTTGCACAAGGCAAGATGTGGTCCCATGTGAGGAAGTACGATCTCATCTGATGAAGTATGAAAACTTGCATGAGTTAGGATGTGGTCCCATGTGAGGATACACTATTTCATGTGATGAATGATAAAATCTTGCGTGAGTCAAGATGCGGTCTTGCATGTGGAAGTACAGTCTCATGCGAGAAAGTGATTTTTTGTGCAAAAAAAAATAATGATACCAGTGAAATTTCACATGACACAGAAAGAAATTTCATGCGGCATAGTGTGAAATCTCACACGAGAATTCATATAGAGATGTATAGAAGTATGGACAGAATGATAAAAATCATAGTTTTGATAGAAAAAGTGCCAATTTTTTTTTATTTTTTTCTTTCTTGCAGGAAAAAAAGAAACAAAAAATAACATCCTACAGAGTTTACCAAGACCCTTGAACCCTTAGCCTCAAAAGATAGAAAATTGATAGAAATGAAGGGAAACCCATTTTAGGGCCCCACAGTGGGCACCAAAAATGTGTGTGTGAAAATTGTACTTGATCTGTAGACACAGCACTTTACTAAAACATTAGAGGTTAGCAAAAATCAAAATCGTGCAAAATTGAAATCTAATCTAACCAAGTGATTTACTACCTTCTAATAGGTACGAGATTGATGTTCTCAGATTGCTATCAAGATCAGTGACCTAGACGACACCTAAATGAAGGATTTGAATGCAATTGATCTATATATGAAATATGAATGCAAAGTAATCTTTTTTTTTAAAGGATTTTAGATGCAATAAGAATGATAAACTAATATGAATCTGTGCTAATATGAAAATTGATCTATGATATGCTAAATGATCTAACAATGATATGAAAATGAATCTAAATGAATGTAAAAAAAACAAATTGATCTCACAATAGCCTTGATTCGTAATAAGCTTTGATTCTCCAGATGTCAATTCTCCAGCATAAGTTTGCACAATTATGAGATGATTTGAGATGAGCTGAAGCCTTAATTTATAGAAATCCAGGGCTTTAGAGGTGCATGGATAAAAGCCATAAATCACTCAAATAACTTAGCTTGATTTTTGAGTTATTTTTAAATAAAGATAATTTAATTCACAAAAACATGCAAATCATGCAAAAATAGCTTTTTAACTCAAATTAGAAGTTTAGATCAATTTTAAAACTCAAAAAATGATGTTGAGTTCTAAAAAGTTAATAAATTGCATTGATTTTTTGATTTGGAGTTTAACTGCTCTTTGATTGTGCACATGGATAATTATGAATTAATAAATAAATAAAGTGATTTATTCTCAACTTAACTAATTTTTGAAAATAAAACAATTGATTTATGGGTTAATCAATCATTTAATCAAACTTTTATTCAAAAATAATATTATTAAATATGACAACTTGCTTTAATTAATTAAATAAGAATTTAATCAATTAATAATAGGAATTTTGATTTATTATCAAATTTAAATAATAATACTTAGGAATAAATATAATTAAATTCAATTAAATTATTAAGTGGCAGAATTAAATCCAATTAATTAAATATGAAAATATTCAATTAATCAAACTTTAGGATAAATTAGATTTATCGCCAAATAATCATTAAATCAAAGATAATTATGATGATTAGGAATATTACTAGGAATATTCTCTGATGCAAAATTTAGGATAATCAATTATGATTCGATGATGTTCAAATGTGCCTTTGGTTAGGACTTCGATGTTGATTTCATTCGATATGTTGATATAGAAGATTAATGAACCTATAGCCCTTTTTTGGGGTATTACAAGTGTTACCCAACGATGCTTGGAGTGCTCAGTCGACATAGTGCTCGGAGATGCCTGGCATGCTCAGTGAAGTCACTAATGCTTAGTTGTTTATCTGTTGCTCAGTAGTTCCTATTTATCGATGGGAGTTCTTTGTGATTTGGTGGGCCAACTTGGTGTAATAATTGTTGGTAGATTTTGGTGGATTCTCCTATGTGGATCTGGAGGCCGACATGTTGTATTAAATGTTTGTAAGGCTATTTGCGGGCTGACCATTATTTGCATTTAATAATTGTTGTAGTAGAAGCTGACGGGCTTAAGAATTATTTGTTAGAGATTTGTATTTAAAGGGATGTTTGGGCACTGGTTTAGGCATCTGGAGGTAGAGCGAAAAGGAGTAGATGGATGGCAAAGTAACCAATCTTGAGAAGCTGGTGTTGGTGAAGTTGTGGAAGGATCTTTGTTGATCTTGCAGATCAGATTGCTACTTTGATAATTTGTAATTACAGAGCTAGTGGCTGAGGCTTGGAACCAAGGAGATTGCTTGGTGGCTTTGCGAAGCACAAGTTTAGATCTATGTTAGGGTCTTCCATCAATGTTTGATTTGTCTCAGAACTGGACTAGTTGTTGTGGATTGTAAGCTGAATCTTGTAATCTTGTAGAATTACTCTCTGTTTTTAATTGGCCCTAACTCGGAAGGCCTTATAGCCGGGCATGTTAATAGAAAATTGGATTTATGATTCAGATCTTGTTTTGTGCTTCCGCATTATGTTAGGTCTTAATCTTGTAAGGTCAAACTTAGCAAAGTATGGACTAGATATTTTAGAGACAAAGGGCCCTAAGTTTGCAAGATAAGCCTAATTGATGAGGATTGGATAAGATCCTCCTTCTTCTTTGAGTTCCACGATACTCAGGTGGGTATTGCCTATGAATGAGTTACTATTTTTCAAGTAAGCTTGTGATATGTGGATTAAGTCTTCACTCTTATGCTTCTAATCCAATGACTTGGTTTAATAGTTCATTATCACTCTGCAGATAGTCCATAATATCCTAAGGAAAAGTATAATAATGAAAACTATGAATCTACAAGCATAATATAGTGGTATTATGATATTCATTCTTCTTTTTGTAAGTAAACCTCAAGGAAGAATAACCTCTTGATTCTCTCTTCAAGGAATCAATAATCTTGAATTATATCACTTGGATACAATCCCTACACAATATGCTTGAACTAAAACTTAAAAGATTGGTAATGATTTGAATGATTTGGAATTACAAAGTTTGAGTCAGTTCTCTCAACACAAAGATAGGAAAATACAGGTCAGTGCCTTGTTTATTGGGCAATAGAGTCAAAGAATAAAATGAATACAATGATGTCCTTGACTGGTCTTTAGACATAAACATAAATATCAGAGCTCTTTACTACTTATGGTAATCCTTCATATGAATCCCATGAACACATGTCCCACTTTGAGCAATATTTAATCTAACCCTAGGTTAGAACTCAAAGCAACAACACATACACATAAACCTTATGAAAAGATTTATAATTTCACAACATAAAACAAAGGAGAGATAAAAGATCTTGAAATTTATATTAAGTATAACCTTTCACCATGTCCATTCAGTACACCTTGAAAACAAAGCTTGCATGATAAATAGCAGCACATTGTATATCTTCTCTATTGTTTGATCAAATTGATACAAAGCTTTACGATCCTTGACAGAGTGCTAGGGTTTTAGAAACTCTATCTTGCTAACACCTAAACTCTCTCTCTCTCCTTTTTTTGAATGATCATAAAAAATTCCTTTATACAAGGAATTGCAACAAGCATTCGATCACTCTAGGGTTTACAAAAAATATCTTACAGCTACCCCTAAGGATTTACAATAAATATGATACTAAAATAGGTGAGATATTTGCATGAATTGCCTTCATTTTTATCTTGTACACTATCCTTGGCTCTTCTTTTTAACAAAATAAATATCTCATTGTTTAACTGATATTTCTAATTTTGATAACTTCAAGGCAAGAGAACACTAGAAACAAATCAAAATGTAACACTTCATGCTATTGAAATTCCTTTTCCAACTGCAAAATGTCCCAGATCAATAAATTCTTGGCCACCTTTGCACTTTACGTGACCGACTAGTTCAAACCCCAGTGCAAAACCTTGCAAGAAAAATTGGAAATCAAATAAAATAGCTATAGGATCAGATTTTAAAAAAAAAGGACCGTCGATTAGAGTCTTTCCTGGCAAATCAAGTGGTTCACATTATTCTCAGAGTAGTCAAATGAGCTTTGAAAGGTCTCTAGCCTAGTCATCAGTCTCTCAGCGAATAGGAATCACGCACATCAGTGACATCTAGCAGTTTGGACCCACATATTGGCAAGCTTTTAACCCTCAATAAAATTAGTGAACACGTGACTGAAGGCCATCTCCAAGTCATAGAGTCTCTTCCCTTAACCCTTGCATGGTTTAGCGATCACATGAACAATGCATTCGTAGAATTGCACAATCTTTCCTTGACCCTTGGTTACATTTGATGAATGCATGAAAGCCATTATTCACCAAGTCGCTAGATAGCTATTTAACCCTTTAAAGGAATCCTGGTTTACATTTAGCGAATTAGCGACCAAGGCAAGTCTTGTATTCACCACGTCTTCTATTAACCCTTGATGACACTCAATGAACACGTGACCACTGACCTTGCCCATTTGTGAGATAAAAAACATAACTCAATCTCCATTCAGCGAACTGGCACACGAACATAATATCAGACCTTAGTCATTAGTCGGTGAACTGGTGACTAAGAACTACCTCACATTCTCTGAATGCCTTGGGTAACTTTCAAATTATTCTGAGATCAAGCGAATGAAGACTTTCGCTCATTCGCTAGAAAACTTAGAGTACTACTATCTTAATACGAGATTCCATGAGCACATCCATTCACCTATTCACTAGAATATTTGGATCCTTGCCACTTTATTACGAGAATGACCGAACACAAAGGAAACATATTGGGGCCACCAAAATAGAGGACACTGACAAAAGGGCCTGCCTAGTGCCACCTATCATCATATCATTCACTACTCATGCTCAATCATCTCTAACACTGCCAACTATTATTATACTCTGACCCGCATTACATCAGCAAAGAACTAACCTCTATTGATTTAGCGAATACACGACTGCATGAAAAATTTCATTCACCAAATACATCTCTTAACTCTGGTTAGATCAAATGATTCAGTGAATGACTACATTCACTGAATCGAGAAGTCCTTAATTAACCCTTGGTTTCTTCTTGCGAACTAGTGAATACATTGAAAAATTTGAGGGCCCACTTTATCTAGCGAACTGGCGACCAAAGACCTTCTACCAATTCACAGAAAACATTGAAACCTCACCATTTTATTTAGAGATTCAACAAACAAGCATTTTTCTAAATCGCTAATACATTTAGAACTTGGCCAAAATATATCGTGATCAAGTGAACACTGCAAACATTTATCAGAACCGCAAGAATTTTAACTGCTTTGCTAAAACCTTTAACAGAAGACTAGGCCCACCTTACATCCCGCCACATCATTCCTTCTGCAACCAACAATCATTTGACACATCAGCATCCTTTGACATTGGGTCCACCTATACCATCCTCCTGACTTATCATTATCTGGTGAACATGTGACCACAAGCAATTGCTGAATCATTAGATGTTACTCAACCTGACTATTTCATTCAGCAACCAAGAGAAAATCATGTTCGCTGATTTGCCTGATGTTAAAGCATTGACCGCCTGAAATAGGAGAATACATGAACAAACACATTCAAGTAATTGCTGGATGTTAAGATGTAACCACCAGGCATCAGGTGAATAAGAGACTACATGTTCACGCAATTGCCAAATAAAAGGAAGGTACAACTTGAGGATTAGGAGAATGCAAGACTGAGGTGACAAAACATGTTGTCTATGGGTTCACCGAAACAACATAGAAGCATGAAACATTATTATGTGATCTAGCAAACATGAAGATGAGGAATAATCACATGTAGAAAGAGGATTTAAATGGCCCAAAAAAGGTAATGAAGAAATAGAACCAGGCCAAGACATATTAGGGTTTAACCCTCCAACAACTAGAGATATGAATTTTGACCTAGGGTTTAAGCCAGAATAGGGGAGAAAACACTACAGAGGCTAAAAAAAAAGGGAAAGAACCATGGAAATTTTTACATGTACCAACACATTGTGTTCATTGCAGTTAGTTTAGATAGTCCTTAACTAGATCCTCTGACCTGCACTGCATCAGGTGGTCCAGAGTGAGTTGATCTTGAGTGTGTGAATTGATCTCTGCACTGAGATAGTTTACACCAGGACCCTGTTGGTGATTTATTGCTTTTGGTTTTTGAAGATCTTGAAGGATGCCTCTGAGAATATTGGACCCTAGAGTAATTTCTAATCTTTGTGATGCCGTGGAATCAAAGATTGCTGAAAAAGTGAAATTAGATTTCAAATTTGAGATGGAGATAATGAAGAGCGACATGATTGTTGAGATTGTTAGAATTGTTGCTGGTGTACCTCAGAATGTTGGTACTAAAGATGGCTATGAAGAAGATACTGAAGACTTTGAAACTACTGGATCTAGTGGTGATTATCAGAGAGATAGATCTAGTGAAGATAGAACTGTTTGGTTGCCTGGATTTGGAGCTCGATTAAATAGTAGTTACCGAATGGAAGTCTTTAATTTCTCTAGTACTCTGAAGCCTGAGGACTTGATTGACTGGATCGATGAACTAGAAGATTTCTTTGAGCTAGAAGAAATTGAAGATCCTCTTAGGGTTAGATTGGCATAGACAAAGTTGAAAGGCCATGCTGCTCTTTGGTGGAAGGAACTGCAAAGAGAAAGAGAGGATGAAGGGGAAACAAAGATCAATCAGGGGAGATTGATGGTGATGAAGTTAAAAGCTAAGTTCATACCTCCTGACTATGAGCTTGACTTGTTTAAGAAGTTGGAAAATCTTTAAAAAAAGGATCTGACTATTGAAGATTATATCGAGGAGTTCTACAAACTTACTATTCGGTCTGGACACCAAGAGCTTGGTAAGGAAAAGGTAGCTCGGTATGTGAATGGGTTGAAATTCAATATTCGGGATGAGCTTGGGATGTTGAGGATTGAATTGATTGAGGATGCTTATCAATATGCACTAAAGGTAGAAGATAAGTTGAAGAGGAAATAGAATGGTAACTCCCAAGGAAAGGAGAAGGTTGATCTCTCGGTGAAGGATAAACTGACGGATACAGAAGATGAACTAAAACCTATGGAACTAAAGAAGAAGATAGGGAAGGTGATCTTTAAAGGTGCTTGTTACAACTATGGAGGTGAAGGCCATCATTCTTTTGAGTGTACTCAATAGAAGAAGACTGGTGACTAATGGACAGCTATGGTAAATGAATAAGTACAAAATGGACCTGAATCAGAAAGCTTGTTGCTTCGAAAAACATTTCTTAGTACAAAGGAGGAACCTTGTCAAAGAAGCAACTTATTTAGGACCCAATGCAAGACTGAAGGTAAACTTTGTAATGTCATTGTGGATAGTGGTAGTACTAATAACCTTGTTGCTGAGGACTTGGTTTGGAACCTTGGTTTGAATGGAATGAAACACCCACACCCTTATAGGATTGGATGGTTGCAAGATGATCATGCTTTGGAAGTTAGAGAACAATGCATCATTGATGTTCAGATTGGCTAGTATAAGGATCTTGTGTTGTGTGACATTGTGGAGATGAATAGTTGTGATATATTACTTAGTAGGCCTTGGTAATATGATTGCAAAGCTATGTATGACTATGTCAGAAATGTGTTTACTCTTGAGAAAAATGACAAGAAGTTTTCACTGATGCCTTTGATGGATACAACACTCGGTAAGTGAAGTTTGAGTATCGATAACTGAGTTGAGTTGGTAGATCTTGAGAAAATGGATGATCAGTTTTTGAAATTGACCTATGCATTGTCCAGAAAAGACTTGAAGAGACAGATGAAGTAGAAGTGGAAGAGTATGCAAGCAGAAAAGGTGGAAGACATGTATGTGAAGAACTAGTTCGGGGTTTATGTGCTGAACCCTAGAAGATGTTCTTCTCACATATGAACATCTTTTGGAACCTGGGATGTCTGATGTAGGGGCATCCAAGGATTAGGTTGGGACATTCTTTGTCCTTGGTGAAACTACATAAGGTGTTTGTGTTTGGTCAGTGTTACTCAGTTGCAGCTTTAACCGACGGTCTCAATTAAGGAAGGAAGCTCAGTCACTAAAGGAACTCAGTATTCTCTACGCTGCTCAATGAAAGTGTTACCTTGTGATGCTTGGAGTGCTTAGTCGACATAGTGCTCAGAGATGCCTAGCATGCTTGGTGAAGTCACTAAAGCTCGGTAGTTTATCTGTTGCTCGGTAGTTCCTATTTCTCGACGAGAGTTCTTTGTGATTTGGTGGGCCGACTTGGTGTAGTAATTGTTGGTAGATTTTTTTGGATTCTCCTATGTGGATCTGGAGGCTGACATGTATTAAATGTTTGTAAGGCTATTTGAGGGCTGACCATTGTTTGCATTTAATAATTGTTGTGGTAGAAGCCGACGGGCTTAAGAATTATTTGTTAGAGATTTGTATTTAAAGGGATGTTTGGGTAGTGGTTTAGGCATCTGGAGGTAGAGTGAAAAGGAGCAAATGGATGGCGAAGTAACCAATCTTAAGAAGCTGGAGTTGGTGAAGTTTTGGAAGGATCTTTGTTGATCTTGTAGATCAGATTGCTACTCTTATAATTTGTAATTATAGAGCTAGTGGCTGAGGCTTGGAACCGAGGAGATTTCTTGGAGGCTTTGTGAAGCACAAGTTTAGATCTACCTTAGGGTCTTCCATTAGTGTCTGATTTGTCTCAGAACTGGACTAGTTGTTATGGATTGTAAGCTGAATCTTGTAATCTTGTAGAATTACTCTTTGTTTGTAATTGGCCCTAACTCGGAAGGCCTTACAGCCGAGCATGTTAATAGAAAATTGGATTTAAGATTCAGATCTTGTTGTGTTCTTTCACATTGTGTTCATTTTAGCTTGTTTGAATAGTCCTTAACTAGATCCTTTGACCTACAATGTGTTAGAATGGCAACAAATTAACATACACCAAATAATAGACTAGTTTTGGAAAGTTTAAAAACATGTTTCAATAACAACATAAAAATCCTTTCTCCCATTATACAATAGCATAAATTCCTCTTTAAATTGCAAGCACATAGATGACAACCATAATACTATATCAATGCAAACAAGAAAGCAAAGAGAATGATCATCTCCATGATAGATCCTACCTAGATTCTGATGAAGAATAATTGTTGGAGAGAAGAACAACCATCCCACTCCAAACACTCCTTCAGACTCCTTTTGATAGAGAACTCCAGTGTCTTTCAGAAGTCATCTAATTAATTATCCTCTAAGAAAATGATAAATTCTCTCTTCTCAAAACATTATAGATTTCGTACAGGCAATATTCTATCCAAAATGAAGCCTCTCCTCAAATCCAATTTCCCAGCCAACAAACTATCCTATCAACTTATCTCAGAGATCCATTTTCCTGCCAACTCCCATCTTACAAGGATCTCTTCCCATATATTTATTGGAGGGAGTAGTTGCCTGGGAAAATCAACCGATGCAACTATCCCAACTATATATTAGTTAATAGTTTAGGCTAATAATATTATTTTGTATAGCTATTCCCGTGAAGGGATAAATAATATTAACAATACTTTTTAAATCTGTCTCCTTAATTCAAGGATGACAAAAATAATAATTTATTTTAAAGAATATATTTATTATTAATAATTACTTTCACACATATAATTATATAACTTTATATGTAATCAGAGGCATATGTGTGCACCCATATGCTTATGCATACATATACTATAATTAAGACACATTATTAATATCATAAATATTTATTTAAGTCAAATACATTATTATTTAAATGAAACACTAAATCATATCCCACAAAATATAATCATGATGTATCTATATGCATCTATATATGTATACATTAACTAACATTAAATAAAACATACCTTAACACACATTACACCAATCACAACATAAACTTCTTAGAAATATAAGAAACAATTCCACATAATCTAACAAATAGAGATACATCAACAACACAAAGGACTGACTCAGGGACTCCCCACCTAAGGATTGAAAGGGTTAGAGGTAGAGTTCCTTCTCATGGAACCTTGGTGATATCTCTATAACAGCAACAATGATCAAGGATTTTGAGGGATCACTTAGACTTGTAAAGCCAAGTGGAGATGATACCCAATACCTGTAATCCTGCATCACCAAGAAGAGATACATGTGCAAAATATAGATATATATACAAATAGATCACTAGGATCGATTCATCATGTGGACCTCAACTAAGTGAGTAACTAAAAATTCAACCTAAGTCATAAAAACACATCATACACATATATATGAAACATAAAACATCATAGATAATAGTGGCTAGGTTCAAATCCTTGGGTTATCTCTATAAAACATATAAAGAGAGATGATTTCCAATTTCATGAACATCTAAATGATAACCATAAATGAGTGTATCTAAATATCTGATAGACATGTCATCATCCATAAAATATAAATGTAAACATATAGTTATAACCATCATAATAAAATGTCCAAATCAAAAAGTCCAAGTATCACCATAGGAGTGGGTATTACATCCTCCCCCCTAGGGTTAGGCTTACTCCTAAAAGTCTAGAAACATCCTCCCATGTGGTAAAGGAATCATCATTGGAGTCCCATTGGACCCTTTCTTGATCTATGGTATGGCCCCTAAGAGTTAGTGTTCGCTACTACAAAATGTGTACCGAATCTAAAGTCAGTTGCCCGTCTGCTAACTATAATGCATTCCAATCCAAAACATGAGTTACATTAGGAATATATTTTCTAAGAACTAAAACATGAAATACATCATGAATATGAGCAAGGTTTGGCAACAAGGCAAGCCGATAAGCTACTAGTCCTATCCTCTCTAGCACTTCAAAAGGGGCAACAAATCAGGGTGCCAACTTGGAGCCTTTTCCATAATAGATTGGACTCTTTTATTGGCGCACCCTAAGAAAATCTATATCTCCAAGAGAAAAGTGTAGATCAGTCTTGTGGGCATTTGCATATTTCTTACGTCTATCCTAAGCTATCAAAATATGCTCTCTAATACACTTAACCTACTACTCCATATCCTCTAACATCTCATGACCTAGAAGTACCTTGTCCTCCAAACGGTGCCAACTCAAGGGAGTAAGACATGGTTGACCATATAGAGCCTGAAAGGGAGACATGCCTATGGAAATATGATAACCATTATTGTATGTAAACTCCACCAGATATAGATACTCTTCCCACTAGGTCTATTTGTCCATGATGTACATCCTAAGCATATCCTCAAGAACCTGATTGACTCACTCGGTCTTCCCATCTGTCTTAAGATGATAGGCTAAACTAAAGTTGAGTTGAGTCCCTAAAGTGTGCTGAAGTGAATTCCAAAGAGCTAATG
This sequence comes from Chamaecyparis obtusa, assembly GCA_027943335.1. Lineage (NCBI taxonomy): Eukaryota > Viridiplantae > Streptophyta > Pinopsida > Cupressales > Cupressaceae > Chamaecyparis > Chamaecyparis obtusa. Next base: position 1,136,264 of record BSBK01003705.1, on the reverse strand, counting down.
TGAATACTAGATCATGATCAAATATGATCTTTTTGGGAATTCTATGAAGTCTCACTATGTCCTTCATAAATACTCTTTCTACGAAAGTTGTTGAGTATGAAGACTACATGGGAGAGAAATGGGCTACCTTGGTAAGTCTATCAACTATTACCATGATAGCATCATGTCTCCTAGGGGTAACTAGAAGGCCCATAATAAAATCCATGAAAATAATGTCCCATTTCCATTGTGGCACAAGATGAGGTTGCAAAAGACCTACTAGGTGTTAATGCTCTTCTTTAACTCTTTGGCATTCTAAAAATCTTTCTACATAGTCTACTATATCTCTCTTCATTCCTGACCAATAGTACAAATGACGTAGGTCAGCATACATCTTTTTTACCCATGGATGTGTCGAATAAGGATCCTTGTGGCTTTTTGAAAGGATAAGCACACGAAGGTCTCCTGACATGGGCACATAAATTATGTCCTATTTTAGCAAAAATTCCTAGGGTATCTAAAGAATATCCTAAAAAAAGACCTCTTAAGGGTCTTCTCGACTCTATTTCTTCCTTAACTTCCTAAAACTAGGAATCGAAAGTGAGAGCCTCCCTGATTCTTTTCTCTAAATCAATACTTAGGGATAGTACCAATAAAACATGTCTACAGCTACTCAAAGCATCCACCACCACATTCATCTTTCCTTAGATGTACTTAACCTCAAAATCATATTCACATAAGATTCCATCTACCTGCATTATCTATCATTAAGGTTTGGTTGAGAGAAGATATACTGGAGGCTTTGATGATCTATTTGGAGTTCAAATTTATGACCCAATAGAAAGTTCCTCCACTTTACTAAGGCATGAACTACTATTGCAATCTATAGATCATGGGTGGGGTAGTTGAGGTCATGATCTTTAAGCTTCCTAGACTCATAAGAAACAACTTATCCTTCTTTCATAAGAACTACCCCAATCCCTTCTAGTGAGGCATCTGTACAAACTACAAAGTTTCCCGATGGTTTAGGAACCACCAAGATTGGAACACTAGTTAATCTTTCCTTCAAACATTGGAAAGAGGCCTCACATTTTTTTGACCATACAAACTTCTTACCTCTCCTTTTCAAGGAAGTAATGTGGTGAGCTATTCAAGAGAACTCTCTGACAAATCATCTATAATAGCTAGCCAGTCCCATAAAGCTACAAACTTTGGGAACATTAGTTGGGGTTGGCCACTCCACTATGGCTTGAATTTTGGTGGGATCAACAATGATGCCATTTCCTAAAATGATGTGTCCAAGATACTTAACCTCTATCTAAAATAATTCACACTTCTTTGCATTAGCATAAAGTTGGTTTTCCCTAAGGCACTGCAATACTTAGCGAAGATGAATCTCATGTTCTTCACTAGTTTTACAGAGCACTAATATATCATTCAAGAAAACTATCACAAATCTATCCAAGTAGGTTTTGAAAACCCCATTCATCAAACTCATAAATATAGGAGTGTATGTCAACCCAAGTGGTACCATGGTGAACTCATAGTGACCATACCTAGTGCAGCAAGTTATTTGATGAATATCAGTTTCTTGAATTCTACATTGATGGTACCCTAACTTGAGATCAATCATTGAAAATATTATTTCCCCTTTCATTTGATCAAATATATCATTAATGTGGGGTAAAGGGTATAGATTCTTGATTGTGACTATTGAGTTGATGATAGTTGATGCACAATTAGAGAGAGTCATCTTTCTTCTTCAAAAATATTACTCTTACACCCCATGGTGACACACTAGGTCTGATAAAACCTTTTTTCAAAATCCCTTCCAACTGAAGCTTAAGTTCCCCAAGTACTTATGTGGTCATACGATACATAGCTTTGGAGATTGGTTCTTCTTTGAGAACTAACTCAATTTGCAAGTCAATGTCCATCTTGGGAGGAATTCCTAGAATTTCCTTGGGAAAAACATCCAAGTAATCTTGTAATAGGGGATTATCTAGTGATACATCCCTTCTTCTTTGTCCAAGTCCTCTACTAAGACTGCAAATAATTAGCATCCTTTGTGCATGAACTTCTTGAGATGCATTATAGAAATCATGTGGAGAGAGATGGGTCGTTGCACCCCAACAACCTTTTTATCTTCTCTTGAATCATTAGAACATTGAATGCTCTTGTTTCTACAATCCAAGATAGCTTTGTGAGCATCCAACCAATCCATGCCCAAAACTACTCTGTATGAGCCTAGGGGAATCCTTTAGAGATCTACTGAGGTGGATAAAGGTCCTAGCTCTAACTTGCAACTCTGGACACAAGAGTCAAATGGTATTCTTTCTTGGAGGCTAGCTCAACCTACCACATATCTTCTCACCTTACTTCCATCAGCCTGCACTGCTCCACTAAAGAAGGAGAAATAAAATAATCTATTTCTCCTAAATCAAATAGTATAGTGGTAGAGATACCCCTTAACAAACCCAGGGTTTTGATGACTAATCCCTGATGATCAACCAATATGTAGTCTAGAGTGGCAAACACTTGGTGAGTTTTGCCTACATCTCCTACTGTGGGTTTAGAAGTGGCCTACCTATAGCTCATTGCTAGGGTAGATTTTTTAGGACAATTAACTACAATATGACCATGTTGACCATAAGAGTAACATCCAATGTTCTTAACAAAATTCCTTCTTGTGAAAGGTGTGTTAGACTACTGATAACTACCCCAACTAGAGTTATAAGGCATACTCTAAGTTGGTTGAGTGTTTGGATATTGCTTAGCATGTTGCCAATTGTGAGAATTATTAGATTGAGAACCCCCATTTTTATTTTTATTGCCATTATAATTGTTGTTGTTGTGAAATTTTCTTTTCTGGTGGTTCTGAATTCCTTTAGGAGGATAGTTTTTAGGTCCAGGTGTTCCTTGAGATTGATTCCCTTTGAATCATGACATGGCCTAAGAAGCATTAACTCCTTGGCCACCTATCTAACCTCCTAACCCCAAGGCTACATTTTGTTCCACAATATGATCCTTGATGACTACATGATTAACTTTCTGAGGTTCAAACATTCATACACTATCGGCCAAGTGACCATTTAGTCCTCTAAGGAAGTTTTGAGTCAGCATGGGTTCATCATCCTTATATCTTGACTATGGCTTGAGTTCAAAGAACTTACACTCATAGTCATCAACAAACATAGTTAACTACCTTAAGTTATGAAGCTCTTCAGCTCTTTCCCATCTCTAGTGGCCAAAAAAAAATCTGGCTTGAAAGAGTTCTAGGAATAGTTCCCATCAAAGAGTGGTAATATCTATGTGAAGTTTCTCTTTCTCTATTCACCACCAGGTGGATGCAAAGTCTCTAAGGTGAATGAATGAAAACTAGGCTTTGGTATTTTTTTTGTAAGGATGCATGGAGAAAAGCCTTTCTAAGTCTAGCAACCAAGTTTCGGTGGTAGATCCACCTTGAGTTCCCTTAAATGGGTTATTCTTAGTCCTAAGGATATCTCACATGTGAGAAGCATGCAAAGAATCCTCTTCCACTACCTAATATCTACTCCTAAGCCTTCTTTCCCTTTCCTCATGGTGAGTTTTAGTCTCCCATGGTGGCCTCTATCATGTCTTGCATCTAACCTTTGCAGTATTTGTTGTTAGAGTTCTTGTACTGGAGCCATCTGAAAACCTCTTGACTAATTATTAGATTGATCCCCTCTACCCTCAAATTGTTATTCTTCTTGGGAACTTTATTTTTGAGATCTAGGAGGGGTGTTTTGGGTACCTCCCCTTCTACTATGGGTTATACAAGGCATCCTACCATAAATAAGAAGGATAAGTTTAAGAGTCCTAGTCTGGTTCTAGTTTTAAGTTTTATTTAGATGAATAACAATTTTAAGAAGCATGGGCCAAATTTCTAGGACCCTAGTGTAACAACTTAGTTCTCTAATACCAAAGATGTCATGCCCCACAAGGGAATAAAGGAAGAGAACAAATCTTCTCTTTAGAAAAGAAAACCTACGTAATGAATTATGAAATTTTTTGAGCTTTTAAAAGAATTACATGAACAAGACATATACATAGTTTGACTTAGATTCCTCCCTACATTCCCTACTATTTATGAACAATTCATTTAAGTTCATTAAGTGTACTAGCAACATGATTTACTTCTTAAAGAAACCTACATCATATCATTTGAAGATTCTTTATATGGAAATACAAAATGCTTTCATTTCAATTTGACATTTGAATCCATATACATTCCTAAGTATCCCTTTGTGAATAATATAACATTTAAAGAATTAATACCAAATAATAGATTCATCTAAACATTTGAACCATTACACATAGGAAATCATTACATTTGATTCGCCAACTTTTCTTAATCAACAATAATGAGAAACACATCATTTACTTGAAATCTTACTAAGTCCATTTCTTTTCCAACACACATCATACACATAAAGTTCATATTTTCATTTTCTTCTTTTTATTTTGCCTTTTTCCTATTAAACCAATCCCAGTACATCATTTTGAGATACATTTATGATTATATTACATTCATCTCCTCTTGGGAGTTAACAATAACTTTACATTTAATTGAATAACATGAAATATAAGTACAAAGTATTCTTTCTTCAAAACTGGAACATATGGAAGTAGGAATCCATAAGTTTTACATCCTCAAAAGATAAGAATATTTACCACCAAACCACATGGATACCAAAAGGCCAACTCCCCTATGCTATGAGATAAACACCAAGGTCCACAAAAGGAGTAATAACTAGGCCATACCTAGGGTTGGGGTAACCTTTCCCAAATAGCAATTGAAAAGAAGAAGAAAGTAAAAATCACCTCCCAAAAGGTTATAAGGTTAGGTAGAAACTCTAAGAAACAAGCTAAGTGAGTGTTATCACATATCCCTCACCCCTTGGGTTGTCCTGGTACTAGCCGCTCTTGGCCTCAACCCCCAAGTAGGCACATGAAAAATTGAATTCCTTTCACATAGACAAGTGCCATTTGATTGTACCTATGCATAGGTACCTTCTACCACTCCCATCCATAGCCTTTACTAGAAATAATGGCCTGGTTGAGGAATAATTAGTCTTTTTAGTGTTTGATCCCTTTCCCATAAGTTTTAAATTAATTTTTCACTTCATAAAACAAATCTACTATGGGTTGTCATGGTACTAGCTACTTAGGGACCTAGCCCCACTCTGAGAGCCACTCACCTAGTGTTCTTAGGTTTTATGACCTAAACCCAAACATCATAAGAACACCATACATGAAGTAAAACAAGTAATATAGACATTTTAGAACTTATACCAAAGAATAGGAAAGATTAGGAACATTTAGGGATGTTTAAGAATGATTAGGAAGTCATAGGATAGCCCTTGTCCACCTCACAACCCTAAGCCCTAACACTGATTCCCAAACATATTATGAAGATTAACTAGGTATCTAAATCCACAATACAACATACATCTAAAGAAAATGGGGATCCAAGTGACTATATACTACCTAAAGTCAGCCCCAAATCACTCGAGAACCCAAAAACACCAACTAGATAAAAAACTAGGGTTTTTAGAAGAGTTGCACAGTTGGTAAGAGAAGTTGTGTAGTTAGTTGCTAAAGTTGCATAGTTGTTTTTAGAAATAGGGAATACTGAGAGGGGGGGGTGAATTGGTATTCCAAAAAATTTAACTTTTTCCCAATTATGGATATAAAAGATTATCTTTATACACACATAACATAAGAAGCCAAATAACACACATAGCAATAAAACTAAAGAACTCATAACACATTATTTGTTCTTGAGGAAACCCTAGCCAAGGGAAAACCTCGGTGGGGATGGTACCCACTATATGGTGTAAAAGTGACCACACTTCTATGAATCATTACATGCAAGGAAACTCAAGAATAAGCCCTCACAAAGTGATCCATAGCTCTTTATGCATGGAGTTGCAAGGAAATTATAAGTTTGCTCTTAGCTAGAGCTATGAAGCATATGACCTTGCTAGTCAACCACACAATGAGAGATTCAAGGTTGAAGACAAGGGTAAGAGTTCTAATATCTCCAATGAATCCAAATGAAAATGCAATGCAAGCTAGATTAAAGAGGCAAGCTAAGATAAATGATAACAATGCAATGCTTGAAGGGAAATATAATCTATGAAAGGAAAATGAAAACTAATCTATGCAATGAAAGTACAAGTCTTACAATCCCTCCTAGTTAAGCTATGTGAGCTAATCTATTGCAATAAAAGGAAAATCTATACTAAGAATGAAGCTATGAATGCTATGATAATGTAAGAAAGGAAACTATGAAAGCATGTAGATGTAATGCAACAAGAAAGCTCCAAATGCACCTAGAAAACCTGCAGGATAACATTAGCATAAAACATGATCATATGAAAATGAAGGAGAGAGCTCTCCTTTTATAAGAAATCAGGTGAAATGGACCATTAAGATTAAGAGGCAAAAGACTTAATCAACGGTGGAGAAAAATGGAAGCTTGATCCTTGTGCACAAATATCCTCCAATAGAAAAATAGGAATTGACTTTATGTCCATATAAGACAAAAAGTGTTTTTTCCTTTTTATAAAATAAGAATAAATGCTTTATTTGTGCAATTTAGGATAAGAGGAAAAGTGGAGATTTTTTATTTAAATAAAAGGGGAGGAAATTCCTTTTAATTAAATAAAGGCTTAGGATAAAGTGATTTTATTATTTAATTAAAAGAGATTTTTATTTAATTAAAAGAGATTTTGTTCTCTTAATTAAATAAGATTTTTATTTTTTCTCTTTTAAATTAAATAAGGCTCAAACCTTAGGAAATATTGAATTGATTATGATTTCATCAAGGAAATTGATATAATTGATATTGTTGATATTTGAAAATATTGATTCAAGGATTTGATAAATTGAGAAATGGGGGCCCAAAGTCTAGGTGACCATTTTAGGGTGCATACATTTGCCTCTCTTTTACCAATGTGTGATCGATCTGGGAACACATGTAGTCAAAGAAGAATTGAAATGTGAGATCGATTTGGGATCACAAAACAACCCAAATGTGTGTTCATTTTGGGAACACATCAGGACAAAGATAAGCAAAAGACAAGACCAACACCGTCGTTGCGAGGTGAAAATCAAGCCTTAGAGAAAACTATCGCCGTCACTGCTAGGCAATAATCAAGTCTAAAAAAAAGGAGATAAAAATAGAAAGACAAAATCACCACCATCACTGCTAGGTGATAATCAAGTCTCAAAATAAGAATCTCTAGCTGAGCTGAATGATAAAGCTGAATCAAAGATTAAAGCTGATAGGTACTGCCCCCTCAGAATCAAAATTGAAATCAGATAGAGGAGAACAACAAATTGATAAACCTGATCAAGTCACAATAAATCATAATCGAAGGTTGGAGCATGATAAGTTAACCATCAAATAGTGAAGATATGCCCTAGGTTGACAAGGTTTGACTAAAAAAGATATAGGATAAAGATTAAGTCAAATCTCAAAGAGAGGAAGTGAAAGAGGTGAATGAAAGACTAGAAGTTTGGAAGACATGGAAAGGAAGAAATTCCATCAAAGATCAAAGAATTATGCCTCAAAAGGTCAGTCAACTACGTAGAAGAATGAGAAAACTTGGAAATGTGACTCAGATTTTGATTTCGAGTCTGAAAATGGATAGAAAATGATGTGATATGAAAGACCAGAAATGAAAGATATGATCAAGAAGAATCAGAAAATGAGCACAGTTGACCAACTAGTCCATAGATGATAAAAAGGAGAGCTCTCTCCATATGCAAGATGCAAAAACTAAACTATGATGAACCTAAGAATGCAAGCTACTATGAAAGTCATTGACTTGCAAGGTCACAATGCCTATAGACATCTAATTATCATCATCAAGTGTTATTGGTAGCATTGTAAGATCATACAATGCACACTAGCATAACTATGTGGATATGAATATGATCTTTATCAGATAGAAATGTGGAAATCCCACCTAGGCATCAAAGACATGTAGGTCAAGATGACTAGTGCAGTGAGATTACCTAAGTTTGATATGGTGAGATTATGCTTGTATCAAGACACATAAAAGTCAGGATAACTAGAAGCATGCACTCACAAAACAACCAAGGATAATACCTTGTCAATCCTTAGTGTCAAGTAAGACCAACATAAAATGCTCATGATAGTCAAGATCAACGAGATATACCCACAAGCAGATAAAGAAATAAAACATGTTCTCATACCCTCAATCTTCTCACTATGCATCATCGAAAACTTCTCAGGGAGAGACCACTCATAAAAGAAATCCTCATAAATAGCACAGAAAGAAAAATAAAGTCAACATATCTCAATTGAGTTGATTGTTTAAGTGCATGTGTGTTGGTCATAGAGTCAGACTCTGATCATCACATCTGAAAATGAGAAATATCAAATCAAACTTAGACTATTGGGTAAGACATTTGATAAGTGTTAAGAAACACTCGACACAAGGGTAGTGTTGAAAAACACTGTTTGGGTTGGTGTTGAAAAACACCTGTTGTGAAATGCCCCAAGAGACAAATGCCCCTAAAGGACCTATGCTAACAGATATGCCCCCTAGACAAAGATAAAGACCAATTCCAGACCAAGTCAAATAAGGTCAAGACATGATGGAGAAAGGTTCAATGTCGAGGATGCATGCTAACAAATAGGAGTGCAAAGGCCTCAAGTAGTGCCTGTTTCTAGGTTTTCACCACTTGGAATCTTTTTTCATTTTTTTTATTTTTTTTCTTTTTTTGTATTTTTGCTACCAAGGCACCTATTTCCAAGTTTTCACCAAGGAACTTTTTCTATATTTTTTTTGAATTTTTTGAACTTTTTGATTTTTTTATATTTTTTCAAGACTATATATGATTTTTAGGATTTTTTTAGCATCATATATGAATTTTTTTGGTATTTTTTTAGGATCCATAAATATGTACAAAGGATGCCCCCAGACAGAATAGGCATTAAGGATAGAACTTTTTTAGGTGCAACACATTAATTGGATCAGGCAGCTGTTCCCCATTCTCATTAGATAATAAGTAAGCACATGTACCAAAAGTAGCAGTGATGACATATGGCCCTACCCAATTAGGTTCAAACTTCCCCTTTTGTTCTCTGTTCTGTTGATTCTTAGGGTTCTCTGACAAAACAAGATCACCTATTTGAAACTCTCTAGGGTGAACCTTCTTGTTAAATTCCTTGTACATGTTTTTTTGATATACCCTCATGTGATCAAAGGAAGCTTTGTGCTTTTCATCCAAAAGTTCTAATTCCTGTAATCTCATGGCACGATAATCTTCATCTGTAATCAAACCTTTGAGAGAGACTCTGAGTGAAGGGATCTCAACTTCTAAAGGTAATACTACTTCAGCACCATAGGTAAGGGCAAAAGGTGTGGCTCCTGTAGGTGTGCGAATGCTTGTTCTGTAAGCGCATAGTGTTGGATTGATTTGCAAGTGCCAATCCCTACCATTCTTGTGCACTGTCCTATGAAGAATCTTAAGAATGGTTTTGTCAGAGGCTTCTACCTATCCATTTCCCTATGGAAAGTAGATGGAGGACCAATGTTGCTTGATTTTAAACTTCTTGCATAAATGCTTTAGGTCCTTGTTCTTGAATTGTCCTCCATTATTAGTAATAATCTTAGAAGGCACTCCAAATCAGAAAATAATATGATTCAGGATGAAGAGTGAAATTGTCCTACCTGAGGTGACAGAAAGAGGGACTGCCTCTACCCATTTCATGAAATAATAAGTAGCTGTGATGATAAACTTATGTCCACCTGATGAGTTGCGGTGAATTTTCCCAACAAGGTCAAAGGCCTAGTGTTGAAATGGCCAATGAGAGACAGAAGGAATTAGCTCCCTACCTGGAGCATGAATCAGGTTTCCATGTTTTTGACATTTCTCACAAGACTTAGAGAAAGCTATTGCATCTATTTGCATTGTGGGCTAGTAATACCCTACCCTAAGCAACCTTCAAGCCATGGCAAGACCATTGGAATGTCCACCACAAATGCCCTCATGGATGTCTGCTAACGCTTGGTTGGATTCCTCCTTTTCCAAGAACCTAAGAAGTGTCCCATCTAAACCCCTCCTATATAAGTCACCAGAGATAAGGGTGTGGTGAGAGGCAATTTGGATGAGATTTCTACATTTAGAATGATTGAAAGTGTCAGGGATGATGCCATCATGAAGATATGAATAAATAGCACCATAGCGGGAAGAGTCATGAGTGACCAGGGTACAAATGATATGGCTTTCAGATGAGTCAAATATGGGATGGTGTAGCTCTTCCACCAGGAACTCAAATTGAGACTCATGCTACTCTAATTGTAAGAGTGAAGCTAATGTAGCCATAGCATCTACAACTTTGTTGTCTATCCTAGGGACTTGTTGAAATGTCACAAAAGTGAAGTAGTGTCTCAAAGAATCAACCATCTTCTTATATGGTATCAATTTGTCATCTTTGGTTTGATACTCTTCATTGAACTAATTTATTGTCAATTGTGAATCCCCAAAAACATGCAACTCAGTTATATTCCATTCTATAGCTAGTTTCAATCCATTGGTTAATGCTTCATATTCTGCAATATTGTTTGTACATGGGAATAAAAGTTTGTAGGATTTTGGTATAGTATATCCATGTGGAGAAACAAACAATATCCCTACACCCGACCCATTTTTCATATTAGAGCCATCAAAGAACATTTTCTAGGTGTGAGATGTGACATGTAATATATGTTCATCAGGAAATTCAACTTGTATAGGCATGCTATCCTTAACTGGAAAATCAGCAAGTTGGTCTGCAATAGCCTGCCCCTTTATGGCCTTTCTTTCAATGTACTCTATGTCAAATTTTGATAATAGCCTCATCCACTTAGCAAGCCTACCCATGAGAGCAGCCTTACTAAGAAAATATTTTAGAGGATCAATCTTAGCAATTAAATGTGTAGTATGAGCTAGCATGTAATGTCGCAACTTTTGGGAAGCAAACACCGCAGCAAGACAAGCTTTCTCAATGTTATTGTAATTGACCTCATATGACACAAGGGTATGACTTATATAGTATATGGCCCTTTCTTTTCCATTTTCATCCAACTGAGCCAACAATGCCCCCAAGGAAGTGTCTGTGGCTGAAATGTATAGGAGCAATGGTTTCCCTGGAATAGGAGGCATTAGAATTGGAGGATTAGCCAAATATTGTTTGATTTGATCTAGGCTCTTTTGACAATCCTTATTCCAAACACAAGAAGCACCCTTATGTAATGTCTTATTAAAAGGTTGTGCTCTATCTGCCAGCTATGAGATAAACCTCCTAATTGATTGGAGTCATCCGTGAAGACTTCTCATTTGACTAATGTTTCTTTGAGGTGGCATATCTAAAATTGCTTGGACCTTTTCAGGATCAACCTCTATACCTTTTGCTGATATTATAAATCCTAAAAGTTTGCCTGAGGTGACACCAAATGCGTACTTCTTTGGATTCAATCTGAGTTGAAACTGTTCCATGTGATCTAAAATTACTTCCAAATCGGTAAGGTGTGTATCCCTTTTTCTTGATTTTTCCAGGGTATCATCCACATAATCTTCCATGTTCTTGTGCATCATATCATGAAAAATAGTGGTCATAGCTCTTTGGTATGTATCCCCTGCATTCTTTAACCCAAATGGCATGACGTTCCAACAATAGGTTCCCCATGCACATGTGAATGTTGTTTTCTCTTGGTCTTTGGGAGCTATTTTAATTTGATTATATCCTGAGAAACCATCCATTAGAGAATATATTTCATAGCCAGCTGTCATGTCCACTATCATGTCAATGTTTGGAAGTGGAAAATCATCCTTAGGGCATGCCTTGTTCAAATCTCTAAAATCTATGCAAACTCAAATGGATCCATCATGCTTGGAAATTGGTACTATGTTTGAAATCCATTCTACATAATCGATGGCTCTGATAAATCCAGCTCTCAAAAGTTTTTCTAATTCTGCTTTGATGAGGAGAGCTACATGTGGATGCATTTTTCTTAATCTTTGTTTCACTAGTTTGACCCCTGGAGCTATGGATAAGTGATGCATTATCAGATTAGTGTCAAGCACTGGCATGTCTAAATAAGTCCATACAAAATTGATTTTCTTCTTTTGTAGGAATTGTGTATATGCCCTAGTTTCTTCTTCTAATAAAGACTGAGCAAGATGAACTATTTGAGGAGCTTCTTCTATGTTCAAATTAATTGGTTTTGTTGGTTCAATCAATACTAAGGATCTATCCTAAAAATAACTAGGCAAGTTATTAAGTACCCCATCCTTGGGCACCTCAAAGAGGCTTTCACCCTCAGATACATCATTTCTTTTTACTATTTTTGGTTCTGACACCGCCACAAAGTGGTTTCTGCCATCAGACCTCTTTTTCTTTTTTTCTTTTCCTTTTATTTTTAGACTAAGGTACTTAATATCAGGCTCTGTCATACTTTTTGTCGGTTCACTGGTGGAAGAGACTACAGGTTCAAGAGCATTTAGATAGCAGGCAATTTCATAGTCATTCTGAAAAGTGAGGAGTTTAGGCTCTTGATGTCATTAAGACCAGTCAATTAGGTCGTAGTGAACAAGGGGTAAGTCAATGATAGGTTCAATATTGTTTATGTGGAAGGTGTTATCTCTGGTGACCATACAATCGGGATTCATCAAGTCCCCTCCTAAGATACCCAAGTTAGGATTTGTCCTACCAAACGAAGCATCATCCACTAAGGAAATTCAAGGATTCCAATCCTCTAGTCCTACATTAAGCTCATTGGTCACATCAGGTTGAGTACTATAAGTATGGATAACATCCATGTCCAAATCAACTGTTGCATCTGAAAGTGAGTCCCATTCAAACTCATGTGAGTCTATTTCTGAATCATTATTTGGGCCTTGTGATGAAGAAGCCTCAAGATTGGGAAGAGTTTCCCCTTCTCTAACACTAGCATTGTTACTATCCATCGTAGCTAGGATAGCAACACTTTCCATTGTCAATCTAGCATTCCTATAGTCACTATCCATCGCAGCTAGGATAGGAGTACTGTTAGTTGTCAAATCTTTTGAATCTCCCCAAAGGAGATTTGTTGAAGGCACCCAATCTTTTTTCATATCTTGCTGATTAGTTAAATCAGGTGTGTATTCAGAATCAAAATCATTTTCTATCATAGATAGGATAGTAGTATCTTTTAGTTTCTCACTTTCAAAGCCTAAACCCTTTGTTGATTTATCCCTTCCTGCAAACAATGCATGATCCAAAGGTTCAACCCTGGCATCCAATTTGTGACTAAGGGGACCATGTCCTAGATATCCCATGTTTTTCACTAACGTGTACCCTCTCCCATAAGCTCTAGGGGAACGTGCAAAATTATCATTATGTAGGTATTTCTCTTCTTGGTAAATCTAGTCCCTAACGACAACCTCTTCTTTTTCCTCTTGAATCAGAACTAAAGACTCAACAAACTTTCCAAATAGTGTCATGGCTGACAAAGAGGGCTTCATATCTAGTGAAGGTTTCCCATAAGACCTAGGAGAGATCGACAATTTTGTAAAAGAATCAATTTTATAATCTCCCATTCCAAGATCTATGGTTTTAAACTTTTCCTTGCATTGCGCGAGTGAAACACTAGAGTTGTCAGCTTCCCTATTCAAAGGTATATGTGACCTACTAGAAATATTATTAACTGACAAAGTACTATCTCGTGGTATGCAAATTTCTACACCATTATGAGGAAACTTAACACACTGGCAATATGTTGATGGGACTAGTTGCATTTTGTGAATCCATGGCCTACCTAGCAAAATGTTGTAGGCTAAAGGTTCAACATCAATAATTTGAAATAAAATATCCTTTTCTACTGGACCAATGTGAATAGGCAAAATGGCCAATCCTTTAGAACTACATTCTTCTTCATCATAAGCCTTGATAGTTATCTTTTTCCTTGTGTCAATGACTTCTTCTAAATAACCTGGGGCTTTCAACAAACTCATGGTACAAATATTTATCCCCACATCCCCATCTACCAATACACGCTAGACATGGGTTTTATGAATAATGACTTTTGTTGGTGTCCAAAATGACACTTATGCTCTAATAGGCTTCCAATACACCCTCAGATGGATTTTAGGAATGGTTAGATCCAAAATTGCTATGAGGTCTTAGGGTGACTGGACCAACTATAGGGACAAGACTACCCTCTTCTACTTCTGGCTCTACTAAACCAAGGTGGGTGCACGTAACCTAGTATAAAATACTCTTCATACACCAAGAACTAGGTTTGATAACAAATAAGTGGATAGCAAGAAAGTACTAAGTGTTAACCACACACTCATTGACTCTCCATTGCTATGGGGTACAACCACAAACAACCAAATGTTGAAAACTTAAAGAATGGTTCTTGATTTATGCTTTTGGATCATAACAACAACAATCAGTATTTGTTGACAAAGAGATACTCATTTAGACTAGTGCCTCATCCATTGGGCAAGATCTCCTAGAACAAGAATGCTACACACACTAGACAATCGCTGAGATTCAAAGCCATAAATACATCTACAATCCCCTTTACTACTTATAAGATATCCTTACATAGACAATCAGATAGATCTATGTCCCATCTAAAGCATCATTTCATCTAATCCTAGATTAGAACTTAAGAATGGATACATACACATAAAACAATATGCAAAGAACTAGAAAGTTCAAAACCTATCCAAGTTGACACAAAGGAGAGATATGAGTCATGTATTTGTATTAAGTATGAAGAATCCTTAAGTATAAACAATCAAACCAGAGGAGTCAAGCTTGTAAATTATAGCTTAGACCTGCAACTTTTTCTCTATCATCAACAAAATACCAAATGCCAAAATGTTACAATCCTGACTGGGCAGAAGACTCACAACAAACAAGTTCAAAAATTTAACTCCCAATGCTACAAAATGATCATAAAAATCCCTTTATACCAGGGTTACAATGCAAGTGCATGATCATTTCCCACTCAAAATTCAAAACCACCTAACCCCACCAAGAAAATAAACACAGACATGACAGGGGTCAAGCCATAGCAATGCAAGCTCAAACAGTCTAATTCAACAGCTAACTAGCCCTGTACTGGCCCAAGTACCAAATTACCACCAAACCCTAAGAAATCTAGCCCAAAAGATCTCTTCAACACACACCAGGGTCTTGCCTCATTTATTCCCTCATAGCGAGGCATCCCTCTGTAATGATCATGGCGACTAGGACCACATTGGATCAGCGGAGAAGATCAGTTTCACCAACTCAGGCCCTTTCTATCATAAATTTTGGTCCTTTCTAGTCATAGGAAACATCTCTAAGATTTGAATTCAAACTCCAATGGCTAAGTCTTGGTGCCAGCAACACATCGGTAGTCCTAATTTGATCGGAGATCGGCAATTAAGTCCTGACCATAGATCCCTTATCTTTCTCGAGCACAAAAACCTTAACTCATCTTAGCACCTTGGGTTACATTCAGTGAACATGCGACAAAGGAAAATCCCAGTCGTGGAATGAAAATCCTAACCCCAACTAGACTTCATGAACACATGACTACACGTGTTGAAAATCACCCACTTAAGTCATTTGGCAAATTGGTGACAAAGGGACTTTCAACAATTTGTGGAATGTTTTCTACCTCAGCTAAAAACTCTAGCGACCTCACGACCACTATTCGCTGAATCACCAAATGAACTAGTGAATCAGCCCCTTATCTTGCAAATGAGTGAACACATAGAAAATTTTTCAGCACCGCTAACCTCTTTATCCACTCGGCCAAATACATCAGACCCCACATCCTAACTCCGCAACTGCGATGCCACCTATCACCATGCCACTCGTTGAATACCACCCCATCACCAACACTAGACCCATGCCATCAAAATCAAATGGTGGGTGCATCATCACAAGGAGTCTGACACCTCTTGTGAGATCATGCACCAACCACTAGATTTTCCATGCCATCTTCTCCATAGAATCACTCGGGCCCACTGCAAACCAACCCATCAACATCAAATCGGATGGTGGGTGCATGATCACAAGGGGAAAGAATATTCCTTATGATCGCATGCCAACCGTAGATTAAAATCATTTACACAAGCCCCACTAAGAAATCTAACCATCACCACATGGACCAATCGGAAGATGCCACATCACCACCTTTGACAACATGAAGACCCAGGTCCACCATTCCATGACCACGTGACTACGGGAAACTAACCGCCAGCCAAGTCACTAGATGCTAGCTGGTAACCACCAAGAATGAAATGATCATGTGACTACACAGTCGCTAGATCATGAGATGCCAGCCACTTAACCACCCAAAAAAAGAGACCAAAGATAACTGCTAGTCGCTAGGTCACCAAATGAAGAACAAACCATCAAGTAGCCAAAAACCATGAAGAACCGGGACCACGCAGACAGGTGGTAGGTGGTCACATGATCACATGTCAGGAAATTCTGACATGTAACCATGCAATGGCCAATCAGAGAAGAGCTTTGAAAATTTGGACCCACCAGACATCGTACCTGCGCACTTAGAGAAAACTGGCAGACAGGGAACAAGCGCGAGGTCGAAAATACACCATGTTTTTTATGGAAAATACTGAAAACACACAAAGCTTCTGAAAAACTAAAAGATAAGCATAAAAAAGCATGAAAAATAGGGTCAAAAACAAGGTAGGCCAAAAACACACAGACTGAAAACATCATAGATTTTGTAAACATTGTGGGTTTTCGACACTGGGGCAGAATTTAAAGATTGCTTCCTACGGGCCTTAGAAATTAAAAATCTTCCTGGGTTCTGCACACTAGTAGATGAGACCTAGGCTGAAGCAAGGTGACACATGAAACACATAGGGCAAGAGACACACACCAAGAAACCTGCAAGGAAAAGGCCAATCTCAAAGGATTTTGCAACATTTGGAAAATCGACCTAACAGTGGCTCTTTCTGGGGACATGTATCTCCTGCAGATACAATAAGGAAACAAAATCTACTGGAAGAGCAGACCACCACAAAATTTTGAACCAAAAACAACCCTAAGAGACCTAGGGAAGAAACCTAACTACTCCTCATGGAAAAAGATACTTCAAGAGAAGTAAAACTTTAAGAATTGTCCATGAACAGGCAATTCCAAAGTGCCACCAGTTAGATCTTTCAGAATATATGAATTTGTTCCCCACTTTCTCTCAATCAGATAAGGGCCCAACCAAATAGGATCAAACTTACCATGCTTTCCCTTATCCTCCAACCTTGCATTCCACATTAGAACAAGATCATCAATTTCAAAACTCCTCTGAGTTGTTCTCTTATCAAATAAACTCTTACACTATATCTGAAGTGTTTCATTTCTTTCATGTGCATCTCTTCTTACCTCCTCCAACTAGATTAACTCATCCATCCTTAGTCTCATTTCATCATCTAAATCTTCATCATATGCCTGGATGAATTTATACATTTGCAACAAATTGTTCTGAGGTAATCTAGCACCAATCCCGTAGACTAGATCAAATGGGGCACAACCTATGGCTTTCTTTATAGTTACTCTATCAGCCCATAATGCCCACCATAACTTTGAGTCCCAAGCTTTCTTATTTCTCTCCAACACCCTCTTGAGAATCTTAATAAGGCTTTTATTACTGGATTCAGCCTGGCCATTTCCTTGTGGATGATATGGGGATGAAAATGAAATGTGTATCCCATAATTCTTTCAAAAATCACCAAATTCCTATGATCTAAAACACATTGCATTGTCTACCACAATTGTTTTTGGACATCCAAACCTAGTGAGAATATTCCGCATTACAAAATCAATTACCATTTAACTAGTAGCCCTTCTAGTGGGAATAGCTTCAACCCACTTAGTCAAATAGTCTGTCGCCACCAGTATGTATGAATGTCCACCACTAGACTTGTTTGGAATTTCACCTATGAAATCAATACCCCACTTCTAAAAAGGGGCCTGAATTGAGACTAGTCTGAGTGGCAAATTCCAACTAAATTTCAACTTTCTTGCAAACCTCTAGCATGCATCACATTTCCTCACAAACTGATGTGTGTCCCTAAAATTGTAGGCCACCAAAATCCAGACCTAAGGATTTTATGGGCTGTGGTCTTTGCCATGTAGTGTCCTCCACACACACCTTGATGCATTTCTTCCATTAGGATCTTAGATCTTTCATGATCCACACATTTTAGCAATACTCCTCCATTGCTTCTCCACCACAACTCACCATGAATAATGGCATACCTTGCTGACTGTAAGTTGACAGTCCTTCTCTTATTTTCATTCATGTCAGGGGGGAGGGAAAACTTGTGCAAGTAATTGATGACATATTTATACCAATCACAATAATCCATATCACAAATATATGGCCTCTCTTCCTCTTCTAGCATATTCACATGATTAGTAATCAGATTACTTTGTGCCATCAACTTTGCAAGGCCTAGGCCTCTCACCAAATTTGTAATTTGAATATCAATATTAAATTCTTGGATCCTATTGATCCATCTACATCTTTTTCCTGATACCTCTTGTTGCACTAATATATCCTTGACAATAGCACTAGAAACATAAGCAACCACCTTAGCTCCCACAAGATAACACCTAAAAGCCTTGACTGCTTTGACTAAGGCATAAGCCTATTTTTTAGTGATATCATATTTCAATTTTGCTGCATGTAAAGACTTGCTAAAAAATTATATGGGTTGTTCATATCCATCTAAATTCTTTTGTAATAAGACTGCTACAGCTGTATGATAAGAAGCAAAAGAGAAAATCTGCATGGGCTTACCATAATCAGGGGTCCTCAAAATAGGGGCATCTTTAATGGCCTGTTTGATACTTCTGAAAGATTCATCTACTTCTTCATTCCATTCTACCTTTGCATCTTTTTTCAACATCCTAGAGATAGGAATACAAATTTTTGCAAAATTTGTAACAAATCTTCTTAGAAAATTTACCTGCCCAAAGAAAGACTATACTCCTTTAACATTTCTTGGTGGTGAGAGCTTGTCTATTGCTATGACCCTTTCTGGATCAATTCTCACTCCATCCTTAGACACAATATGTCCTAAGAGCTTGCCTTCTACAACACCAAAAGAACATTTCTTTGGATTCAAAGAAATCCCATACTCCAGAGCTCTGATGAAAATCTTTTCTAGATGCTCACAATGCTGATCCTCCTTTTCTGAATATGCTATGAGATCATCCTGGTATACCACTAGAAACTTGTTTATGAAATCAGCAAAAGCCACATCCATAGCTCTCTGAAAAGTTGCTCCTGCATTTGTCAGGCCAAATGGCATCCTAACATACACATATGTTCCCCAAGGAGTGGTGAATGTAGTCTTGAATTGTTCTGACTCCTTAACCATGACCTGATTATAACTAGAGAAACCATCCATCATGGACATTAACTCTGATCTAGTGACTCTCTGCAGCATATTTTCCATATTAGGGAGACCATAGTTGTCTTTCAAAGAATTGACATTCAGATTTCTAAAATCAACACATAGCCTAATGTCACCATTCTTTTTTCTAACTGGAACCAAGTTTGACACCCAAGTAGAATGTCTGACAGGCTTGATAATGCCATCATCCATCATCTTTTTTAGTTCATCTTGCATTTTTGGTGCCAAAGTAGGGTTCGCAGGCCTTAATTTCTACCTAAAGGGTTTAGTTCCTTCCTTTAATGGTATCTCATGCTAGAAGAGATCTTCTCTATATGCCTTCAAATCTTCATAAGACCATGCAAAAACATGTCTAAATTTTTTGAGAAGATCAATCAAATTTCTTCTAGTTCTTTGAGATAAACATTTACCTATGTAAACATTCTTTGGTTCTTAGCTTGTCCCTAGATTCACTTCCTCCAAATCATTTATCTTGTCTACAACTCTAGCAACACAAGCCCTCTCCTTATCATCAAATGCTCTCTCAAGAGCAACCAATCCCCTTGGGATTCTATTTGACTTCAATTGCAGTACCTCCTTCCCAAGGACATTCTACTTTCCATCTTTGATGTCAACATAGGTACTAAAATCCATCTCCTATCCATCAAAATGAGATTCACACTGCAAGAACCTCAAAACATCTTGATCATCAGAAAATACTTTCCAATTCTCAACATTACCTGGGATAGAAGGCCTGGACTTACACTCAATTTTGGATATCCCCATGAAGGTAACATCCTCTGGCCTTAAGGCTATGTTTGCTAGTAAATCTACCATCCTATTTTGGCTTCTATCCACCCAATCAATTCCAAAAGCACTAAAACATTCAATTTCATCCCATACAACATTCCTATATTGTTTCAACCTTTGGTTTTTTGATGCATACTTTGATCTAATCTGAGAAACTACTAACTCAGAATCACCAATCACCCTAAGATGTTTGATCCCATGTTTTGATGCTTGTCTCAAACCAATCAATAGGGCCTCATACTCTGCAACATTATTTGTACAAGGGAACAAGAGAGTGAAAGAAAACTTAAAAGTCTTACCACTCGGGGATACCAATAATACTCCTACTCTAGCACATTCTCTAGAACTTGCTCCATCAAAATATAATGTCCATAAGACATTACCCTCTGCCATGTTACTCTCATCATCAGCCAAAAGGATAGGCCTAACCTTTTCTTGCATCTCATTCCTCTGAACTTGGAATGAACCAATGTCAGTATCAACAAAACAATTCATGCTATCCTTTTCATTCTCCTCAATCATGTGTGGAGTTCTAGCTTCCCTTGACACCTTCACCTTCTCTCCTTCAATGTCAAAAGTGGCAAAAGATAGGTCACATTAAATACTTCCTCCCATGGAGGCACTCCACTTTCTAGACAACAGCATTCCATATTGAGGAGGAATGTCAACCACAAGAACACTCATAGTCAACTGTTTGTTAGGAAATGCAACTAATTTATAAGGCAAAGCCTTAATGGTACCAATAACTGGCACTTCTCTTGAGTCCATAGCTTGGCATCTCCCATGAGGTGTATCAACCTTTAGTCCTAATGATTTCATGATCTCTGTAGGCATGATAGTGTTTGATGCACCTGAATCAATCATGCAATTCTTTAATATTTTACCATCAATAACTAGAGACAAGAAGAAAGGATCAACTATCCCTACTGCATTGTTTACAATATTTGTATCCAAGAAGATTTGAGGGATCTTAGAAACAATTTCTTCACTCTTACTATCAGGTGTGTCTTCCAAGGAAGCCACATGTTTATCATTTCTACTCACTTCTTGGATTCTTATAGAAGAAACACCACTTACCCAATTCAAGGCCTTGACCTTGTGTTCTTCTATTCTCATCATTTCCAAAAGTGGAACCTTGACAGTGATCTATGAAAGGAACTTAGACAGATCTATTGGAACATACTTCTGGCAATTCAAGTCTTCATCAAAAATAGTGACAACCTTGTCTTTTGTGAGATCAGATTTGTCCTTGAGAGAGGATTCCTCCTCCTTCTGAAAGGTGAGAACAACCATATCTGATGTTTTTGCTTTGTTCCTAGGTGCTGTAACAGGCATAATTTTCCTTTTTACCTTCACTTGGTTAGCAACACAAGCACCCTTTCCCTTTTCTTCATGTTGTTGTACACTATTTTCTATCCTCTTGATGAACATACTGCCCGTTTTACTAGTTGCATTTCCAACTATCCTATTTCTAAAATTGTAATTTCTTCTAGCTTGAGTGACCATGTCTGCAGTGATTTGAGAAATTTCTTCATCTAATGGTCTTCTTAAAGAAACTTGCTCCTCACCCCTTACTGCACCACATCCAACATCATCAAACTCTTCATCTTCTTCATCAGTAAAGTTAGCTTCATCCCACGCATGTGAAGAAGTCATCCCACACCCATCCTTATCATACTACTCCTCACCTTCTTGATTATTAGGTAAATTCAAAGCAATGACACAATGCTCTAGACTATGAGGAGACTAACAAGCAGCACACCATGGAACCTCATTAGCTAAATTCACTGAATTTCTCTGCAAAGGATCAAGGATCCTTCCATTAGGCCTTTCTTGCTTGGTTGGGAAAATGGGCTTGCCATCTTTCCACTGATTGTTGTAAGGATAATTTTGCATTCTTGGCTGTCTGCTAAAATTGTTTGGAGCTGACCTCTCCATAGTCACAGCCCTATTGTTTCCCTTTTCTCCAGGATTTAAACCTTCCAAAGCCTTTAAAATCTATTTTAGATTGTCATCCTCTTTGGGTTTAGAGTCAGCAGACCTTCCCATTTCTTTCTTACTCTGCATTTGAGGCCTGCAATCATCTCTCCTTCCTATCTTTCCTAATATTCTTCTATTGCTCTCTATGTTGATGGCCAATTTTTAAGCTTCCCCAAGACTTCTAGGGTTATTATCCCTCAAGAGGTATCCCATCTTTGCATCAAAGGCATTCAAGTATGTCACAAGACACACCCTGTCATCTAATCTGATAACCTGCAAGAGCCTATGCATAGCCTTTTGGAACCTTATGTTAAAATCAAGGACCTCTTCATTCTGATTCTTCTTTATGTTATTGAATTCATTCAAGATAAAACCCTCATTAGTCTTATCACCATAGTGTTCCTTGAAACAATTTTTGAATTCATTCCATGATCCTATACTAGCACGGGGTAACCCTCTAAACCAATCCCTAATACCCTCAATCAGGGATTGTACAAATAGTTTCATTATAACATCATTAGGCTCTACATTATAATCATCTATTATATCTATGAAATTTTTTAGATGTTCTTCACATGTGATGACATTATTTCCAGTAAATTTAGGAAGCTTCTTTCTAATTTCATCAGGGATTACATTAGGATAGCCAGGAATACAAAAGAAAGTAAGTTGCTTGTACCTTTCATGAATAGGAGCTCCATGTAGTGGATCCATTCCTTGAGATGTAGATGTTCTTGTGTTTGAACCATCAGGAACTCTAGCAGCACCCAATACACCATTTGCTTGAGCTGCATTGTTACCATGAGTTCCACCTTGCCCTAAGAAGGAAGCAACAACATTTGAAGGTCCTGAAGTATGCTTGAGAAAATCTATCTTTTTCCTGATTTTTGCAATAGAAGCTTCCAACTCAGCTTTCTCTAGTTCTTTGTCCAATATCTCTTTCTTCCTTCTAGCTATCTCAAGGTCTGAATCTAATCTTAGTCCTGGATCTGATGTTCTATCAACAACAGATTGCTCACTGATTTGAATCCCAACAACCTTCTGCTTTCCTTTATCCTTTGGTCTAGTTTCTTCACATATTTTTTGAACAATAGGTTGTTCATCTATTCTTTCAGGCTCTAGGACAAAATTAATTGCCTCCAAATCCAATAATTACCTCTTTAGCTGATCAGCCCTGATCATAGCTTGTCTTACCTTTTCTTCCTTTTCTTTATCTCTTTGTTGCCTAATACAAAGTTGTTCTTGAAATCTTCTTTCTAATTCATAAACTTCCTCAAATATTTCCTCAGATTCAGGGAGAGTGGTCTGAGACTCATCATCTTCCACTTGAATCTCATCTTCATACTGATTCAATCCCAAGTCAACAACAGCCTCTTCATATTCTGAATTGTCTTCTTCTTGACTAGGCCTGGCTTGGGTCTCTTGTCTA
This sequence comes from Chamaecyparis obtusa, assembly GCA_027943335.1. Lineage (NCBI taxonomy): Eukaryota > Viridiplantae > Streptophyta > Pinopsida > Cupressales > Cupressaceae > Chamaecyparis > Chamaecyparis obtusa. The sequence goes on along the minus strand of BSBK01003705.1, from coordinate 1,112,611 downwards.
ATATCTCTCTTGTTTCTCCAAGTCTGAAAAACACCTCTTCTTTTCTTTCCTCCCCTTGTCTGACTAGGCCTTGAAGTACTTGGAATGCCTTCTTCCATTATGTCTTCAAGATGCTTCTTTCTCCAGGACCTAGTAGCTTTATAACTCATCTTGCAAAATTAATCACTGACCAGTACTGCTACCAAGATTTTGAGTCACCACCCAAGTGTATTGGGAATATTACAATGAGATTTCTTGACTTAAAAAATGCTCAATAAGTTAAAGAGACAAGGGACAAGGATAACCCTATTTTCCAATAATGACCTATTGGTTAAAATGAACATGTATAGCACTTCCCCAATAGAGTCACCATCTTGTTGGTGTCCAAAATGATGCTTATGCTCTAATAGGCTGCCAATACACCCTCAGATGGACTTTAGGAATTGTTAGATCCAAAATTGCTATGAGGTCTTAGGGAGACTAGACCAACTATAGGGACAAGACTACCCTCTTCTACTTCTGGCCCTACTAAACCAAGGTGGGTGCACCTAACCTAGTATAAAATACTCTTCATACACCAAGAACTAGGTTTGATAATAGATAAGTGGATAGCAAGAAAGTACTAAGTGTTAACCACACACTCATTGACTCTCCATTGCTATGGGGTACAACCACAAACAACCAAATGCTGAAAACTTAAAGAATGATTCTTGATTTATGCTTTTGGATCATAACAACAACAATCAGTATTTGTTGACAAAGAGATACTCATTTAGGCTAGTGCCTCATCCATTGGGAAAGATCTCCTAGAACAAGAATGCTACACACACCAAACAATAGCTGAGATTCAAAGCCATTAACACATCTACAATCCCCTTTACTACTTATAAGATATCCTTACATAGACAATTAGATAGATCTATGTCCCATCTAAAGAATCATTTCATCTAATCCTAGATTAGAACTTAAGAATGGATACATACACATAAAACAATATGCAAAGAACTAGAAAGTTTAGAACCTATCCAAGTTGACACAAAGGAGAGATAAGAGTCATGTATTTGTATTAAGTATGAAGAATCCTTAAGTATAAACAATCAAACTAGAGGAGTCAAGCTTGCAAATTACAGCTTAGACCTGTAACTTTTTCTCTATCATCAAAAAAATAACAAATGCCAAAATGTTATAATCCTGACTAGGAAGAAGACTCACAATAGACAAGTTTGAAAATCTAACTCCCAATGCTACAAAATGATCATAAAAATCCCTTTATACTAGGGTTACAATGTAAGCGCATGATCATTTCTCACTCAAAATTCAAAACCACCTAACCCCACCAAGAAAATAAACACAGACATGACACGGGTCAAGCCATAGCAATGCAAGCTCAAACAGTCTAATTCAACAACTAACTAGCCCTGTACTGGCCCAAGTACCAAATTACCACCAAACCCTAAGAAATTCAGCCGAAAAGATCTCTTCAACACACACCAGGGTACTGCTTCATTTATTTCCTCATGGCGAGGCATCCCTCTGCAATGATCATGGCGACCAGGACCACATTGGATCGGCAAAGAAGATCAGTTTCACCAACTCAGGCCCTTTCTGTCATCAATTTTGGTCCTTTCTGGTCGTAGGAAAGGTCTCTAAGATTTGAATTCAAACTCTAATAGCTAAGTCTTGGCGCCAGCAGCACATCGGTGGTCCTGATTTGATCAGAGATCGGTAATTAAGTCCTGACCATAGATCCCTTATCTTTCCTGGGCTCAGCAACCTTAACTCATCTCAGCACCTTGGGTTACATTCAGTGAACACGCGACAAAGGAAAATCCCAATCACGGAATGAAAATCCTAACCCCAACTAGACTTCATGAACACACAACTGCACATGTTGAAAATCGCCCACTTAAGTCATCTGGCGAATTGGTGACAAAGGGACTTTTGCCAATTCACAAAATGTTTTATGCCTCAGGTAAAAACTCTAGTGACCTCGCGACCACTGTTCGCTGAGTCACCAAATGAACTAGCGAATCACCCCTTTATCTTGTGAATGAGCGAACACATAGAAAATATGTTAGCACCACTAACCTCTGTATCCACTCCACCAAACACATCGAACCCCACATCCTAACTCCGCAACTGCGATGCCACCTGTCACCATGCCACTAGCTGAATACCACCCCATCACCAACAGCAAACCCACGCCCTTGAAATAAAATGGTAGGTGCATGATCACAAGGAGTCTGTCACCTCCTATGAGATCATGTTCCAACCACTAGATTTGCCACACCATCTTCTCCACAGAATCACTCGAGCCCACTGCAAACCAACCCATTAGCATCAAATTGGACGGTGGGTGCATGATCGCAAGGGGAAAGAACATTCCTTGTGATTACATGCCAACCATAGATTAAAATCATTTACACAAGCCCCCCTAAGACATCTTACCATCACCACATGGACCAATTAGAAGATGCCACATCACCACCTTTGACAATGTGAAGACCTAGGTCCACCATTCCACGACCATGCGACTATGGAAACTAACTGCCAGCCAAGTCGCTAGATACTAGCTGGTAACCGCTAGGAATGAAATGATCACATGACTACACGATCACCAGATAGCGAGATCCTAGCCACTTAACTACCAGAAAAAAAGAGACCAAAGATAACTGCTAGTCACTAGGTCATCGAATGAAGAACAAACTGTCAGGCAGTCGAAAACCATGAAGAACCAGGACCACGTAGACAGGTGGCAGGCGGTCACATGAATGCATGTCAGGAAAGTCTGACATGTGGCCATGCAACAGCTAATCAAAGAAGAGCTTTGAAAATTTGGGCCCACCGGACATCGCACCTGTGCACTTAGAGAAAATTGGCAGACAGGGAACAAGCGCGAGGTTGAAAATACACCATGTTTTCGACGAAAAAGACCGAAAACACACAAAGCTTCTGAAAGACCGAAAGATAAGCTTACAAAAGCATGAAACATAGGGTCAAAAATAATGCAGGCTGAAAACACATAGACCGAAAACATCATAGATTTAAAGATTGCTTCTAGCGGGCCTTAGAAATTAAAAATCTTCCTGGGTTCTGCACACTAGCAAACGCAACCTGGGCTAAAGCAAGGTGACACATGAAACACATAGGGAAAGAGACACACACCAAGAAACCTGCAAGGAAAAGGCCAATCTCAAAGGATTTTGTAACATTTGGAAAATCGGCCTAACAACTTCTATGTGTAAGGCCAAGTTATGTGGGTGACTGATGGATTTTTCATCTTCTTCCAAAAAAGTGAGGTAATGGGGGCTAGCCAAATGGTTGACCATATTCTAGAATTTATCAATATCTAAGTCATTAGGGACACTAGCTGCTCACAAGGCATCCTCGAGGACACGCTTATGCCTTGGGGACAATTCCAAAAGTTCAAATATAGAAATTTGAGCCAGTGTACGTTGTAATCGGTCAACAAGATTGTAGTTAAGCTCAAGGCCAACAACTAATTTGGAAGGAACCTATTTGGATGTAGGCTATCTAGGCTTACTTGAGTTGGGGCCTCTAATGACAATAGGAGGTTGATTAACTTGACTCCTAGTAACAGCATGAAGAGACTAAGACTCCCTACGTGAGTTAGGTTCTCTCAACACAACTATGGTTCCTTCATTAGGTATTTTCTTTGAATCATCATCATAATCATAAGCATCCTTTCTCCTCATCATATTGACATTTTATTCAACCACCTCAAGCATATTGATCACATTATAAGCTTTAGTGTATGTATAGTTGATTATTGCCTTGCCATTCTTATTATTGTTGTTGGAACCTTCTCCTTTCTCATACTTTGGCAAGGGTTCTTTAAAAGCCTTGTGATCAAAATTTGAGGTTAAACCATCCACTTGCAATCTACCACTCTCAATGAGGTCTTGGACAAGATGTTTGATTTTTAAATAGTTCTCTATATCATGCCCAATTCCATTATGATACACACAATACACCTTCTCATTCCACCAATATGGTTTTGGATCTAGGATGCAAAATTTTGAAGGGTCTTGAGGTTGTACTAAATTATGAGAAATAAGAGTTTTGAAAATGTCAACATAAGAATCTCCCAACTTTGTGAATTACCTCTTCTTAGTCTTAGGCTTTCCTTGATTCTTTAGTCTGCCCTCTTGTTGCTCTAAAGACATTTGAAGTTTCATGGCTTGTACCACTTTGGAAAGATTAAGGAATTCACTTTTAGGTTGAGGTGCATCAACAACACCATCATTAACCACTTGTTTATTCTTGTTCCAATAATTGTTCTTTTTGTCCTTATTTCTACTATTGTTGTTTTGGCTATTGGTATTATTTGTTGATTTTGCCAAAATTCCTTGTTCTTTTAAAACATCTTCAATGTGACATGCCACCTCAACCATAGTGTCAAAAGAGTTGAAAGGAATCTTTCAGATTTCATATCTTAACTCTGGGACAAAATTACTCACAATAATGTCAATTATCTCCTCTTCTGGAATTGTCCTTGGGTACTTGGTGCATAAATGTCTCCACCTTTGCAAGAATGCAACAAATGACTCTCCTTGATTTTTTTTCAATTTACACAAATCAAGCATTGTGACAGACCGTGTTAAATTATAGGAAAAATGTTGTACAAATCTTTCCACAAGTTCCTTAAATGTCTTGACTAGAGGAGTAAGGTTAGTGAACCACTCCATTGCTTGCCCCTTGAGGCTTCTAGGGAATAATCTCATCAAGTATGAATCCTCATGGTGGAAAGAGAAGCTCATGATGTAAAATTGCCTTACGTGATCATGGGGGTCACCAATGCCATCATATTTGTCATAGGTAGGAAAATCCACCTTCTTAGGAAAGTCAACCATTACAACACTCTTGTCAATAGGATTGGGACAAATAGAATCTAAGTTGAAAGTACTTTTGGGAGCTCTCATGTTGTCCACATCTCTTTGCAATTGTTTGATCACTTCAGTTTTGGATGGGTCTTGCTTCTTTACCTTTCTATCCACATCAAAATCAAAGGCAACTCTTGCACCCTTATTAATTAGACTTTCTAAGAATTGATCTTTATTCTGTTCCACATACCTTTCAATGTAGGCTTGAAATGAAGGTTCTTGTTGAATAGCCATGAAGTCTAAGGTGTCCAAATTAACATATCTCCCCCCATGTTGTGAAGTATGATGTGCTCTTTGGGAGGGTTGCCTAGAAAGTCTAGGAGGTGAATTTCTCCTATTGTGATCAACTCTTGAAACTCTTCTTCCTCTTGGACTTGGTGATCTTGAGGGTGTCCTAGACCTCCTTCTAGTCTTAAGACTTTGAGAGGGTATTGATGGTGGAGAATTGGTTCCACTATTAGTCCATCTTCCGTCAAATTGTCTTTGAAGTTGTCGCACATACAACCTATCTTCTTCTTCTTGCAATGCTCTTTTATTCATTTCTAACAAGATTTTCTCTTCCTCTTCCAAGCTCCTAAGTTTTTCCTACCTTGCAGCTTGTTCATCTTTATAAGATTGTTTATCTTTTTCAATAGCCCTCAATCTAGCATTAGTATGCCAAGGATTTTCCTTAGTAGGAGATGAAGGTCCTAATGCATTGAATAAGATGGCCACATTGACATGGTATTCTAAATCATTGTTGTGATCAATATGTTGTGGGGATCCTAACTCCAAAGGACTATGCTTATGGTGTCTTTCTGCTCTTTGTTGAGGATCCCAATATCTTGATTTATCATGAGGTGACCTTGGTGGACTATATCTGAGGTCATCATCATCATTATGTTTGAAACTTGAAAACATTGTTTGAAGATTGCGGTTGATATCTTCCCTAGAATTATTGATGTTTGAAAAACTCATGTTGGTGCTTGATGAATAGTGTGTCTTAGGTGTAACTTCCTCACAAGGATTAGTCTCAACCTCTACTTGACTCCTAGGAGACTGATCAAAGAGGGGTTCCTTTTCTTTACGTTGTTGACGCATTCTAACTGGTGATAACTGATTAAAGATAACTGGGGGTCTTTTCTCTTGATTCACTTGGTATCTTGTAGTAACTGACATGAAAGAAGGAGACTCTAAGTGATAGGTCAATCTCTCAAAGTGTCAATTCCAACCTAGGGTAATTGAGATTCCCTATTGTCCAAAAAGAAAATGAAAAGATAGAAAATAAAAGGTGTCAGCAACACTGTCAAAGAGGTGCTTCAAATCAAAGGGTGAATACCCTTGCACTTTTGAATTAGAAGGTTGGACTTAGCCAAAATTCAAATCAAAATTGAGATATATGAAAAATGATTTGGACAATAATAGGATCAAAATTCTCCAAGGGTGTAATCAACAATCTTAAAGATAGACTTTTCACTAAGAATAACTTTCCAACTTGACAAATTATCTCCAAGGTAACCTTGTAAATCAATTGAAATGATCCCTAGAAGGATAAAATCAAAAATTTGCAGTCAAAATAGGTCTCTAACAACAAGACCAGATATCCCACTCAAAGGTTAGGTCACACTAAAAGTAGCTTAATGACTGAAACTAAGAATACTGCTGAAAACTTTTAGGCAACAGACTCCAGGCAGGCTGGGCGATAAACCTAGGATCGGGTGATACTTCACATGACACTAGGTGATATACTTCAAAACTACTAGGTGATAGACCTAACAACTATCAGGTGATATAGTTCCAGTGTGAAGTATCATGTGATATTTCTCTTGAGGACAAGTGACGCTGATGTAGTTTTTGACCAATTTGTGCAAAATTTCAAGTTTTTTAAGGTCTGATCTCAAGTTTCTGAATCTAAGGGTGAAAATGTCTAATTTCAATCACAATTTTAATAGCATTTGGATAGGTTTTCAAATATTAGGGGATCAAACATGTCTTCAAACACTTGAAACAAGGGCAAAAGCAACCTTTCCAAGACAAACACTTGTGATATCAAAAATAAAATCGCACTCTATAGAAGCTGTCGATTGTTTGTATGTAAGAATGTTTACACTGGTTTAGCACAATCAAAGACACTTCAAGTAATATCTACCTACAAGACAAGGCTCAATACTTACCAACTTAGCCCACAACTTGATGCCCCCTTGCCTCACCCCAAGTGGTTGCCCACAAGAGATATTGGCTTTGTCATGGAAGTGTCAAACAACACGACCAAAGGGACACATATGGTGAGTATCTTGGGGTGATCCAGGTTAGTCCACTTGGATCAATCCTTGCACTAAGAAGATAAGCGGCTAAATAAGGTGGCCTCTAACCTATGGTTCTTAGTAAGGGCTTTCATTCATAACACCCCTCTTGCTCCTCATAGAGGACTCGGACCTCATGGCCTCAAGAGTACCTTAAGCATTCTTGCTCAATGCTTTCCCCATGGTCACAATACCATGAGCTACTCACATCAAGTGAAGACAAGTGTTATGTCTACCAAGTTTTTTAGTGTCTGAGGTAGCCTTGAGATTATAGTGAGTTGGAATAGCCAGCAAAAGGCTTGTCCCCACTTGGGTCGTTCCTGTTGATTGCTCAAGAGCAGGCCCGCTAAAGGATTCTAAATCTAAACAAAGAGTGGATGATTTTTGAGGTTCAAGGTTTTTTGTTCACCACAAGGGTGAAGAGCATACTCCCCTATCTCAAAAACTTCTCCCAAACACACCAAGAAAAAATTCAATTACCCCCTTGCTTCCAAAACCTTAAGATGGGTCAAGATTTTTTGGTTCACATAAAGGTGAAGAGCATACTTCTCCTACCACCTCAAAATCTCTTCCACAAGGTATTAAGATTCCTAAAACAATTAGTAGATGCCACACTTGAAAAGAAATAAATCTCAAACACTTGAAATTTTTTTCTTTTTTTGCTTTTGATTATGCTTTAGGCAGCCCTACAAAAACCATTAGTAGCCCTTTAGTATGCAATTTATGGCAATCTCCTTCAAGCAAAGCCCCTACAACCACAACTTGTTAGACAATTATGGTTAGGGAAATCCAAAATCTAAATGGAAATGATGCAAAAAAAACTAACTAATCTAGGTTAAGAAATACAAGTTAGATCTATCTGAATGCAATAAAGTAAACCAACAAACTAAGTATGATCAGATTCGGATAATAAAACTCAAATTGCAACTCTCTGTCAAATCAGGTGATATACCTTAAACTTCACTAGAATCACACTACATAGTGTTCTGTACCCAGGCGATATACCTCGGTCTAGGCAATACACTACAGAATAAGTGGTGATACTTCACATGATGTCAGGTGACAGACCTTAATACTGGTGGGTGATTCTTCCTTTGCATGAAGTGTCACACCTGTATTATAAGTTCTATCCCATGATATACCTGAGAAGTGTCACATGATACTCTGAGATAGAAAAACAAAGAATGCAAAATATCCACAAATTAATACGAAAAATGATGAAAATGCAAGAAACTAAAGGACAAAGTCTATCTACTCTGCCCCACGGTGGGTGCCAGAAATGTATGGTGTAAAAGTGACCACACTTCTATGAATCATTACATGCAAGGAAAATCAAGAATAAGCCCTCACAAAGTGATCCATAGCTCTCTATGCATGGAATTGCAAGGAAATTATAAGTTTTCTCTCAGCTAGAGCTATGAAGCATATGATCTTGCTAATCAACCACACAATGAGAGATTCAAGGTTGAAGACAAGGGCAAGAGTGCCAATATCTCCAATGAATCCAAATGAAAATGAAATGCAAGCTAGATTAAAGAGGCAAGCTAAGCTAAATGATAACAATGCAATGCTTGAAGGGAAATCTAATCTATGAAAGGAAAATGCAAACTAATCTATGCAAGGAAAGTACAAGTCTTACAATCCCTCCTAGTTAAGCTATGTGAGCTAATCTATTGCAATAAAAGGAAAATATATACTAAGAATGAAGCTATGAATGCTATGATAATGCAAGAAAAAAAACTATGAAAGCATGTAGATGTAATGCAACAAGAAAGCTCCAAATCTTCAAAAGCTCCAAATGCACCTAGAAAACCTACAGCATAACATTAGCATAAAACATGATCATATGCAAATGAAGGAGAGAGCTCTCCTTTTATAAGAAATGAGGTGAAATGGACCATTGAGATTAAGAGGCAAAAGACTTAATCAACGGTGGAGAAAAATGGAAGCTTGATCCTTGTGCACAAATATCCTCTAATAGAAAAATAGGAATTGACTTTATGTCCATAAAGACAAAAAGTGCTTTTTCCTTTTTATAAAATAAGAATAAATGCTTTATTTGTGCAACTTAGGAGAAGAGGAAAAGTGGAGATTTTTTATTTAAATAAAAGGGAAGAAAATTCTTTTTAATTAAATAAAGGCTTAGGATAAAGTGATTTTATTATTTAATTAAATGAGATTTTTATTTAATTAAAAGAGATTTTGTTCTCTTAATTAAATAAGATTTTTATTTTTTCTCTTTTAAACTAAATAAGACTCAAACCTTAGGAAATATTGAATTGATTATGATTTGATCAAGGAAATTGATATAATTGATATTGTTGATATTTGAAAATATTGATTCAAGGATTCGATAAATTGAGAAATGGGGGCCCAAAGTCTAGGCGACCATTTTAGGGTGCATACACCCACAAAGATCCACTAATAAAAGGTATCTTGTTAAGGATGTTGACCCTTTTAGGAGTCTATTACAATCATATAGTGTATCAATCCTAATTAAAGGACTATAGGCCTTGTCAGAAGCCTCAACCCTGTTAGGAGTTAGTAGTACAAAATTTGATTACTAGATGAGCCCACTGCCCAAACAAGTAATGTACAATATAAAAAAAAAAAAAAAATAGGTCAAGGTACATAACCTTATACTACTTGCATCAATATTTCTTCTCTTCTCTTATACTTTGCATCATATTACTACTACATTCACATTACATTATTATCTTCCTTTTCAATTACAATTACATTTATACAAGTTATTAAGGCTAATAACTTTACATGGTCAGATTCCATATATCTTTATCCAAGGGTTAAAATATAGGATTTCATCCCTTTATATTTTTAAGTCATTATTTTGATAAAAAAAAATAATCCCTTAACTCTTTACCAATTATGTCTTCAAAACTGTCCTGTCGGCTAGACACTGTCTTAGGTAAAATTGTCATAACTAATTCCGTACATACCGTACTAACTTATGCTCTAAGATGGGTGATCAATGATCATAATAGAGTCTATGTTCAAGTGAGAAAGCATTAAAATTACTCTATTCAATGTCACAAACAAAAACTATGTTCGGGTGCACTGGTGAAAACATTGTCTCACACTTAGACAAATTTGCAATGTGCTCTGCCATACTTGCTCTTTGACCTGTGTGCTCTTCATGTGGATCATATGTTGCCATAATGAAAACATCTATGTACTTAGATTAGACAAATTTCCAATATTTGTGGCCTCAAGCTGCACATTTGGGGCCTCAAACTATGCAATTGGTCATGGGAACTATGCAGTTGGTCTCCAGAACTGTGTAGTTGGACAAAATCAAAGAAAAATAAAAAACAACTTACAAGTCCAACTTTCAATTAAAATTGGACAACATGGGGACTCTAGATGCATAATATGGGAAAGACCCATTTGAGATCTCCCAATTTCCATTAAAAAACAACCCTTAGACTCAATTTATCATCAACCTAAACCTACTCTAAATCTAGGAATAGGAAACAGGCCTCTAAGCCAAAATGCAACTAGTGAAGAAAATAGAAGTTTTCCCAAGGCCTGGAAGTTCCTACAGACCCCTAAGACATATTTTAAGATGTCATAAGGATCCTAGGAAGTCTACAGACTCTTCCTAATGCATAAATGGAAACCAATTAATATACACCAGATAATAGAACATTTTTGGAAAGTTTACAAACATGTTTCAATCACAACATAAAAATCCTTTCTCACACATACAATAGAATAAATTCCTCTTTAAATTTCCAACACATAGATGAAAACCATAATACTATATCAATGAAAACAAGTAAGAAAAGAGAAGGATCATCTCTAGGATAGATCGTATCTGGAGTCTAATGAAGAATAATTGTAGGAGAGAAGAAGATCCAGCCCACTCCAAACACTCCTTTAGACTCCTTCTGAAAGAAAACTCCAACCTCTTCTGGAAGCAATCTAATTAATTATCCTCTCAGAAAATGATAAATTCTCTCTTCTCAAAACATTATAGATTTCGTACAGGCAATATTCTATCCAAAATGAAGCCTCTCCTCAAATCCAATTTCCCACCCAACAAACTATCCTATCAACGTATCTTAGAGATCTATTTTCCTGCCAATTATGATCTTACATGGATCTCTTCCCATATATAGATCTAAGGGATTAGTCAAATGGGAAAATCAACCGATGCAACTATCCCAACTATATATTAGTTGATAGTTTAGGCTAATAATATTATTTTGTACAACTATTCCCGTGAAGGGATAAATAATATTAACAATACTTTTAAATCTATGTCTGCTTAATTCAAGGATGACAAAAATGATAATTTATTTTAAATAATATATTTATTATTAATAATTTCTTCCACACATATAATTATATAAATTTATATGTAATCATAGGCATATGTGTGAACCCATATGCTTATGCATACATATACCATAAGTAAGACACATTATTAATATCATAAATATCTATTTATTATGAATATTATTATTTAAATTAAATACATTATTATTTAAATCAAACACTAAATCATATCCCACAAAATATAATCATGATGTATATATATATGCATCTATATATGTATACATTAACTAACATTAAATAAAAGATACCTTAAGATGCATTACATGAATCACAACATAAACTTCTCAGAAATGTAAGCAATAATTCCACATAATCCAACAAATAGAGATACATCAACAACACAAAGTTTCTTACTCGGGAACTCCCCACCTAATGATCAAAAGGGTCATAGTAAGAGTTCCTTCTCATGGAACCTTGGTGATATCTCTGTAACAACAACTATCGAGGATTTTGATGGATCACTTAGACATGTAAAGCTAGGTGGAGATGATACCTGGTACCTACAATCCTGCATCACCAAGAAGATATGCATGTGCAATACACACACACACACACACACACACAAATTAGATATATGCAAATAGCTGACCAGGATCAATACATCATGTGGACCTCAACTAAGTGAGTAACTACAAATTCAACTTGAGTCCTAAAAAAACACATCAAACACATATAAATGAAACATAAACCATCATAGATAATACTGGTTAGATTCAAATCCTTGGGTTAACTCTATAAAACATATAAAGATAGATGATTTCCAATTTCATGAACATATAAATGATAACCATAAATGAGTGTATCTAAACATCTGATAGACATGTCATCATACATAAAATATAAATATAAACATATAGTTCTAACCTCCATAATAAAATGTCTAAATCAAAATGTCCAAGTATCACCATAGGAGAGGGTATTACATAAATGAAAGTAGAATAAAGAGACAAATTCATTTACTAATAGATTTTTGGCAACTCTACTAGGGAGCTAATAAGAAGTAACCAGTGTCTTTTTTTTGGTTTGATGCATAATCATGATGTTACCCACTGATGTAATACCTGGTCAACCTAATGTTCCCCTAGTCCTACAACCTGATCTACATTTTGTAGATGCTCATGAAGACATCATGATAGATTTAAATGCTCTAGCTTAGAAATTAAAAATAAATAACTAGAAGTACTAGCAAGTTTGACTGGTGATAGATGAAGAGGAAGAAATCAATGAATGGTTAAGGGGCCTCCCCATAGCTCAAGAGGTTGTAATTATGGATAGGGCAATGCAAAAACCATCAACTCCAAAACTAGATCCTAGACCTTACACTAGGACTCAACAAAGGGAGGGTATTCTTGACAATTTTTTCCAAGAACTGCAAGATCTTGAATTTTCAATAGTCTGTGTCCCTAAGAAAGAGGCCAAAAGTAGACCATCCTCTCCTCCAAAAGATCCTTTTAGTGTGACAACTTCTTCCTATGATTCGAAATCTTTAACCTTATTAGGAATAGAAGCCCCTCCTATCTTAACTATTTAACTAAAATTAATCATGGCCCAACCTTGGGGAGTAGTAGTAGAACCCCTAGACTTGGGAGGAAATCACAATTTACCTAAGGGAGTCAGGGAAATCCTACCCAAATTCTATGGAGATGGGAAAGTAGCAGTAGAAGACCATCTTAGTACTTTGAATACTGCATGTGGGATTATAGAAATACAACATCAAGATGTTGCATTCAGACTCTTTGTACAAACTCTTTTTGAGTCGGCAGCAAACTGGTTCTATCATTTACCCAATGGCCAAATCATAGATTGGAATAGTATGAAGAATGATTTTGAGGCTTGGTTTAAGAGTGTGTCAAATGAGCATTCTCTGCATGCACAATTAACTCAACTAAAAAAAGAGGTGCATGAACCTATTACCCAATTTTTCCTATACATTCAAAATTAGCTTTTTCTATTCCACAGTCTATGTTTTAATCTTTCTGAGCATCCCTGAAAGTTTCATGTCTTCATGTCTGGTTTCCTGGCCTCTGCAATTTGTTCTAGTTCCTGGTCTGCAAGTCAAAAGATTCAAAAATCTAGCCGTTGGTGTTTAAAAAACCCTACAAACCCTAGCCATGTTCTATTTGGTGGTTATTTTTTCAGAAACTTAAGGTCTTCCAATACGCGCATGCGCTTTATTCTCATTGGTTGGTCACTAGTTCTCTTATTTCTTTCGGTGGTTCCCTATTCTTTTGGTGACTTAGTGAGTGCAATGTTTCTCCTATTTGCTAAGTATTTCCTAGTCACCACATAATATCTTGCAACCTAGAAAACACATTAATTTCCCTTCAGTCATGTGTTCGCTAATACTTTCTGGTGGTGCTACAAGTCATTCAGTGACTCTGTGAGGCTTCCTTCAGTCGAGCATTTTCTTATTGTAACCCTGGGTTCATATTTGATTCAGAAAACTCATGAGGACCTTTAGTCATGTATTCTTCAACTAAAGGCCAAGGGTTAAATGTCTTCTAGCAATTCAGTGACCAAGAGATATCAGTGCCTTTAAAAGATTTGGTGGTTTTGACAAGTTTTACTGTGCTCGCATGTTCTCAGAATTAAGTGGCAGTGTTCAAAAATAGCTAGTGAATGAGCGAAGCCTTGATCATGTATTTTCCAAATGTAAACCAGGATTCCTTTGAAGGGTTAAGAGATCATCTCGCGACTTGGAAAATAAAGGTATTGTTGTGTTCATAGGATGTAACTAGGGTTCAAGGAAGTATTTCGAGATTTGGTGAATGCAGTGTTGATGTGATCACTTGACTAGACCAAGGTTGGGAGAAGTATTTAGCAAATAAGAGACTTCCTTTAGTCATGCATTTGCCAAATAGCTTCAAAGGGAGAAAAAGCTAGAGTGGGTCTAGTGCCACAAGTTGATGACATGCCTACTTTTGATTGGTCTACATGTGCTAAGTTGGATTACCTGTCAGTGGGGCTAGATTTCTTAGGCAGTTAGTGGGGTTTTGACATCTTCAAAGATCTACGGTTGTCATATGATCATGATGGAATATTCTGGCCCATCTGATCATGTGACTACCGCTAGATTGGAATCTTGCCAGGATCATGGCTCCAAGCTGATAAACATGCTGAGCTACTAAATTCTTATTGGTCGCTGACTTCCACGGTGGCATTTGACTTGTCAGGGAAGGGTTCTAGTCAACTTCAAGTGCATCACGGCCGTTCATTTTCTGGGAAGGATTTTGCATTGATGGTGGTGTTTTAAAATTTGACGCTAGCCATTGTATTTCAAAATTTGAATGTTTCCCTAGCTTTTTGAAGGATTTTGCATTCTTCAAGACATGCATGATGCTCAGTTGCTCCAGAATTGAATATTTCAGGACTATAGTGGTTGAGAGAAGGATGGAGGTGATTTTTGGTAGCATTTGTAGAGTCCTTTACCTTGTTTCCATGCCAAAGGATGATGACAAAAGGTTTGGTACCAGTATTTTCATAGTACCATGCCAGGAAGATATCATCAGTTGGTCAGCCTTCATGGCTTAATGGAGTTGTAGGTGGGCTGGTGGATCTAGGTTGCTTGTTTGTAGAATGTTTGCAATATAGGGATGGGCACTCATACACATGTCTGATCAGCCATGATGTATAGAGTTGCATTTATGGATCAAACTTGATCATTTCTTAGGGGACTTGGGGTTTGATTATATTGTTTGATCTATTGCCCTAGTTAAGTTAGTTTTTGACTCTTGCCTATGTGCAGTTGAGTGGTATATAGTTCTTTTTGGAGCCTTAGTGCTCAGAGGTTCATTTTGTAAAAGATAGAAGCCCACTTTTGCAAGGAAGTCATCTTTTCTTAGAAAATCCATCTATGGTATTTATTCTTCCCTCTGGTTCTTCTACTCTTTGTAATCCCCATTAATGATTAAGGCATTCTTGAGATACTTGTGATATTTTTCCTATCCCTGTCTTCACTATCTTGATTATCTCTAATTAGATTGAAGTTTATGAATGTTGCTAATGGAAGTTGGGGTTCCTAGTCCCTCTCACTTTTTGTGATTTTGTGTGTTACTGTGTCTGATCTAATTTAGATGTTTTGTGGGTATCCTACAACCCCTAGTAGTCTTGTCTCATTCCTACACCTAGTTGTAGAAGAGGATGTTAATTTCCCTTTAGTCTTGTGTTCGCTAATACATTCTGGTGGTGCTACAAGTCATTCAGTGACTCTGTGAGGCTTCCTTCAGTCGAGCATTTTCTTATTGTAACCCTGGGTTCATATTTGATTCAGCAAACTCATGAGGACCTTTAGTCACGTATTCTTCAACTAAAGGCCAAGGGTTAAATGTCTTCTAGCAATTCAGTGACCAAGAGATATCAGTGCCTTTAAAAGATTTGGTGGTTCTGACAAGTTTTACTGTGCTCGCATGTTCTCAGAATTAAGTGGCAGTGTTCAAAAATAGCTAGTGAATGAGCGAAGCCTTGATCATGTATTTTCCAAATGTAAACTAGGATTCCTTTGAAGGGTTAAGAGATCATCTCGTGACTTGGAAAATAAAGGTATTGTTGTGTTCATAGGATGTAACTAGGGTTCAAGGAAGTATTTCGAGATTTGGTGAATGCAGTGTTGATGTGATCACTTGACTAGACCAAGGTTGGGAGAAGTATTTAGCAAATAAGAGACTTCCTTTAGTCATGCATTTTCCAAATAGCTTCAAAGGGAGAAAAAGCCAGAGTGAGTCCAGTGCCATAGGTTGATGACATGCCTACTTTTGATTGGTCTACATGTGCTAAGTTGGATTACCTGTCAGTGGGGCTAGATTTCTTAGGCAGTTAGTGGGGTTTTGACATCTTCAAAGATCTACGGTTGTCATATGATCATGATGGAATATTCTGGCCCATCTAATCATGTGACTACCGCTAGATTGGAATCTTGCCAGGATCATGGCTCCAAGCTGATAAACATGTTGAGCTACTAAATTCTTATTGGTCGCTGACTTCCACGGTGGCATTTGACTTGTCAGGGAAGGGTTCTAGTCAACTTCAAGTGCATCACGGCTGTTCATTTTCTGGGAAGGATTTTGCATTGATGGTGGTGTTTTAAAATTTGACGCTAGCCATTGTATTTCAAAATTTGAATGTTTCCCTAGCTTTTTGAAGGATTTTGCATTCTTCAAGACATGCATGATGCTCAGTTGCTCCAGAATTGAATATTTCAGGACTATAGTGGTTGAGAGAAGGATGGAGGTGATTTTTGGTAGCATTTGTAGAGTCCTTTACC
The DNA here is from genome assembly GCA_027943335.1 of Chamaecyparis obtusa. Taxonomy (NCBI): domain Eukaryota; kingdom Viridiplantae; phylum Streptophyta; class Pinopsida; order Cupressales; family Cupressaceae; genus Chamaecyparis; species Chamaecyparis obtusa. The sequence continues at coordinate 1,095,827 of BSBK01003705.1, read as the reverse complement.
TTGTTTCCATGCCAAAGGATGATGACAAAAGGTTTGGCACCAGTATTTTCATAGTACCATCCCAAGAAGATATCATCATTTGGTCAGCCTTCATGGCTTAATGGAGTTGTAGGTGGGCTGGTGGATCTACGTTGCTTGTTTGCAGAATGTTTGCAGTATAGGGATGGGCACTCATACACATGTCTGATCGGCCATGATGTATAGAGTTGCATTTATGGATCAAACTTGATCATTTCTTAGGGGACTTGGGCTTTGATTATATTGTTTGACCTATTGCCCTAGTTAAGTTAGTTTTTGACTCTTGCCTATGTGCAGTTGAGTGGTATATAGTTCTTTTTGGAGCCTTAGTGCTCAGAGGTTCATTTTGTAAAAGATAGAAGCCCACTTTTGCAAGGAAGTCATCTTTTCTTAGAAAATCCATCTATGGTAATTGTTCTTCCCTCTAGTTCTTCTACTCTTTGTAATCCCCATTAATGATTAAGGCATTCTTGAGGTACTTGTGATATTTTTCTTATCCCTGTCTTCACTATCTTGATTATCTCTAACCAGATTGAAGTTTATGAATGTTGCTAATGGAAGTTGGGGTTCCTAGTCCCTCTCACTTTTTGTGATTTTGTGTGTTACTGTGTCTGATCTAATTTAGATGTTTTGTGGGTATCCTACAGCCCCTAGTAGTCTTGTCTCATTCCTACACCTAGTTGTAGAAGAGGATGTTTTTTGTAGGTCATAGGTTGAGTCTTTGGTTCAGGCCCCCTCATGAAACACTTATGCAAGCCTATCTAGTGAGTTGTGACTTATTAGACCTGATTTCTCCATTGGTCTCATTTTTTCATACTGAGATCCAAACCCTAAGTTTGGTGCATCACCTAGTAGGCAGTTTTCTTTCAAGTTATTTCTCTTTCAAGCAATCCTTCTATCCCTTTCCCTCAAAAGTTATTTCATTTCATAGCAAGAAGTAGATTAAGGTGATTATCCAAGAGGAACTAGCCTAAAACCTAGAGGTCTCATCTCAATTAGCAAAGGTCCCACAACCTAGAGATGATTCCCATGTTATACTGAGTTATCAAGACCAAGAGTGCTTGAGACAAGGTGCAAATTTAGTGTATAACATTTATGGCATGCCTGGTGGGATAGGAAAAGAAGTTCATTGTTGAAGGTTATGTCATCTTTGATATGTAGATTGCATAATACAGACCTTTAGAGGTTGTTTTACCAAGTATATCCGGTGACTTCACTAGTTTCAAAGATTCAGGCCAACCTTGTTTAAGGTTTATGAGAAAGATTGAGACTAGAAGCTCAAAACCCACCAATTTTTTAGAGTTTCCCTCAAAAAGAATTCATAAAGGCAGGTTAGCTCAAAGGGAGTCTCCTACAAGGAGAGTTTAGTCCACACCTCCTAATACTTCAAAAAGGAGACCTTTTCCCTTTCATTCCAGAAGAAGAGGAAGATCTCTAACTAGAGATCAAGAAGAAGAAGATCCAAATCTAGCAAACAACTTATATAGTTGTTAATCTTCAAGTTCTAGCTCCTACAATGGCTAGAAATTTTTCCTTTGCACCTTTCATTCAAGGGAGTCCATTAAATTTTGTTGTGCATCATGATGTGCCCTTGGTGGCATTGAAGAGCTTACCTGATTTCACAGGTGAAGGGTAGACAATGCCTTTTGAGCACATAAGAGATGTGACCACCATCTGCATCATACACAACATTACTCAAGAAGATGTGGCTACAAAATTATTAGCAGCCTCTCTAAAAGGTAAGGCTCTTGAATGGTTTAGAACTCTAACTCTTGGTTCTATTACTTCATGGGATGAATTAGGGGATGCATTAAGTAAACATTTTGAGGAGAAATCAGATAATTTATCTCTAGTTGAATAGTTGACAACTATTAAGAGAGACCCTCAAGAACAAGTGACAAATTACAATAGTAGATTCCTTAAAACATGGAATAGAATCCCAACCTCTGTAAGACCATCAGGTGATCATACTTTCCTATACTATTTGCAAAGTTTTAATGGTCACATATCTATCATGATCTAGTCTATGGGTGGTACTTCTTTAACTCAAGCTTTTGACATTGTTGTCAAGGCTAAAAGTTGTTTAATTCAAGTAGGCATGATAGCTAGAAGGCCACCTATGCCCATTTTTTATAATCTCCTACCCATTGCACCTACACAAGTACCCCCATTTGCCCCTATCCAGCCATATTAGCACCTCAAGCTAGTACTAGTGGCCAAGAACATGCTAGGGTAGGTTTCTCTCAAGATTTGCAAGAGATAAATAATAGTCAATAGACTAGTATGCAAGAAATGACAAACTTACTACAGACCATGACTAAAGAGGTCACAAATTTGAAGAAGCAAGGTCAAGGAATTAGACCACCATTTTAGCAACAAGGAAAAGGTCCTAATCAATAGTATCAAAGTCAAGGACAACCTTATCAGAAAAATAGGCCACCATACCAAGGAGGCTATCAAGGACAAAAGCAAAGTTTCAATCAAAGACCATTCCAACCATACAACCCTACACCTCTGAATTCTACAAATCTAGTTAGAGACATGGTGCCTGGTCAAAATAATATGGCTATGGACAATGAATGGTGTTTTCCTTTCAATTAGCCTCATAATCAGGCTACATGTTTAGAATGATGGATGAACCAAGATCTAATGGTTCAAAATGCCTCACAAGCCCAATCAGAGGCTTCATCTAGTGGATCAATTCGTCAGCAAGAACCACAAGAAAATGAGACCGCTCTTTTCAATTGGGAGCAACCAAAATTCAATGGAATCAATGATGAAGATACTTTTGTCACATATTCAAGAGAAAAGAGAATAGCTCAGGACATGGAGAGAGTAGAATCCAGAATCAAAGCTACTACATCTGCAGAGCTAGCACAACAAGCTATTCCCACCATACCCAAGAAAGCTCCTGCCATTACAAGTAAAGAAGATCAAACTCTCAAAGAGATGGAGCCTATCATGCCAAAGACACAATAAAAGATACACACTATGACACCTTTCAACATCATTGACAACATGAAGAAGGTGAGTGTCACTATGTCTATGTGGGACTCCTTATCTATCCCAAGACAACCGGAGATCTTGAAGAAAGCCATGATAGAGATAGCAACTCCCCAACCTAAAAAGGAAGCTGCAAAGCCAATGTTGGTTAACACCGATCAAGAGAAGGAGACTCCAAGAAAAAACCCTAAAAGAAATGCCATGCAAGGTAGGAATTCAAAGCCTCCACCTTTTTATGTATCTTTAATTATTGGAGATTCTCTAGTACATAATTGTATGGTAGATAGTGGAGCCACTAGCATTGTATTGCCCAAGAAAGTGGCTGAACAATTAGGACTTAAATATGAACCCTTCAAAAAAAATGTGACTCAACTTGATGGATCCTTGGTTAGCACTATAGGCATGGACAAGGATACTAGTCTAATCCTTCATGCTAGTCCTAATTTTCCATCCTCCTTGATATATATATCATAGATCTCCCTACCTTGTTTGCCATATGTCTATCAAGGGAGTTCATAGCCAAGATAGGAGGTTATCTATCTTCTAACTGGTCTCATATGCTCTATCACAAAAGATATGGTACCAAGGTTACCATTAAATTAGAGAAATTGGTAGCACACCATATAGAACCATATGTGCCCAATACCACCAATGAAAACTACCCCATATTTGATAGCAGTGATTTCCAAGCCATTAGTGAAGCAAGCACCAAGATAGAAGGTATCCCTGACATTTTCTTAGATGAAAGAGAATCTGGACATGTTTGGAATGCTGGTTTGGGAAACTATTTGATACAAGAAAATGATGCTATAGAGCCCAACCTTTTCAAGGATGTTGATTCAGAAGATTAGAATAGTTAGGTTTGGGAACTATATTTTGATGGAGCTAGAAGCAGACATGGCTCTGGTGGTGGTGCTATGCTAGTGTCCCCAAAAGGAGAAAGGTATTACACTACCTTTAGATTCAGTTTCTCCTGCACTAGTAATACTACAGAATATGAAAGTCTAGTCAATGGACTAGAATGGGCTAGAAAAAGAGGGCTTAAAGCCTTAAAAGTTTATGGTGATAGTGAGCTTGTTGTCAGCCAAGTGAGAGGGATAAGTGCAACCAAAAATGACACCATGAAAGCATACAAACAGAGTTTGGGATGCAATTGAATATTTTTGTGCTTTCAACATTATTGCTATCCCTAGAAAATTAAATCAAAATGCAAATAGGTTAGCTGCTATTGGATCTCAGTTTGACATCCCCAATAGCATCTCAAAAGAAATATACCAACAACACATCAAGATTATTGTCAGACCTTCTATTCCTGATAATGATGTCAATTGGTAGGTGTTCGACAGTGATGAACAAATTCTACAGTTCTTGTTTGAAGAGGATGTCTTTTCAGAGTATAACCAAGATACGCTATCACAAAACTATGGTGATCAAGTGATACAACTAAAGTCCAATAAGATGCCTAGAGGTCTTGTCACTTTAGAAGTTGTCTTCAACAAGGATGATGAAGTAAAGAAAAACAAAGTTGACCTGGTAGTCCAATAGGAACATTGTGTTGAGTTAGAGTTGGAGCCAGGTAAGAGTCTACAATTTGGAAAGTTAAACACTAAATTGGAAAAGCAAGATTACACTCAGTTATTCAAAGAATTTAGTGATGTTTTTGCATGGCAATATGAAGATCTCAAAGGTTTTGATCCTACCCTTGCTAAGCACACTATTGAATTGGCACCTAATGCTAAAATAGTAAGATAGAACCAAAGGCCTGTTAATCCTAAGCTTGAGCCACTCATGCATAAGGAAGTGCTCAAATTAATAGAGAGTGGTATCATCTACCCCATCAAGCATACTAGTTGGGTTTCCAACCTTTTTCTAGTAAGGAAGAAGAATAGGGAGCTGAGGTTATGTAGAGCCACTAGCACTATAATGCCCAAGAAAGTGGTTGATCAATTAGGACTTAAATATGAACCCTTCAAAAAGAAGGTGACTCAACTTGATGGATCCTTAGTTAGAACTATAGGCATGGCCAAGGATACTAGTCTGATCCTTCATGCTAGTCCTAATTTTTCCATCCTCCTTGATATATATATCATAGATCTCCCTGCCTTATTTTCCATATGTCTATCAAGGGAGTTCACAGCCAGGATAGGAGGTTATTTATCTTTTGACTGGTATCATATGCTCTTTCACACAAGATATGGTACCAAGGTTACCATTAAATCAGAGAAATTGGTAGCACACCATATAGAACCATATCTACCCAATACCACCAATGCAAACTGCCCCATATTTGATAGCAATGATTCTAAGCCATTAGTGAAGCAAGCACCAAGATAGAAGGTATCCCTAACATTTTCTTATATGAAAGAGAATATGGACATGTTTGGAATGCTGGTTTGGGAAACTATTTGATATAAGAAAATGATGCTATAGAGCCCAACCTTTTCAAGAATGTTGATTCAGAAGATCAGAATAGTTAGGTTTGGGAACTATATTTTGATGGATCTAGAAGCAAACATGGTTCTAGTGGTGGTGCTATGCTAGTGTCCCCAAAAGGAGAAATGTATTACACTACCTTTAGATTTAGTTTCTACTGCACTAGTAATACTGCAAAATATGAAAGTCTAGTTAATGGACTAGAATGGGCTAGGAAAAGAGGGCTTAAAGCCTTAAAAGTTTATGGTGATAGTGAGCTTGTTGTCAGCCAAGTGAGAGGGATAAGTGCAACCAAAAATGACACCATGAAAGCATACAAACATAGAGTTTGGGATGCAATTGAATATTTTTGTGCTTTCAACATTGTTGCTATCCCTAGAAAATTAAATCAAAATGCAGATAGGTTACCTACTATTGGATCTTAGTTTGACATCTCCAATAGTATCTCAAAAGAAATATACCAATAGAACATCAAGATTATTGTCAGACCTTCTATTCCTAATAATGATGTCAATTGGCATGTGTTTGATAGTCATGAACAAATTCTATAGTTCTTGTTTGAAGAGGATGTCTTTTCAGAGTATAACCAAGATAGGCTATCACAAAACTATGGTGATCAAGTGATACAACTAAAGTCCAATAAGATTCCTAGAGGTCTTGTCACTTTAGAAGCTGTCTTCAACAAGGATGATGAAGTAAATAAAAACAAAGCTGGCCTGGTAGTCCAACAGGAACATTGTGTTGAGTTAGGTTTGGAGCCAAGTAAGAGTGCAATTTGGAAAGATAAACACTGAATTGGAAAACCAAGATTACACTCAATTATTCAATGAATTTAGTGATGTTTTTGCATGGCAATATGAAGATCTCAAAGGTTTTGATCCTACCCTTGCTCAACACACTATTGAATTGGAACCTAATGCTAAACCAGTAAGATAGAAGCAAAGGCATGTTAATCCTAAGCTTGAGCCACTCATGCATAAGGAAGTGCTCAAATTAATAGAGAGTGGTATCATCTACCCCATCAAGCATACTAGTTTGGTTTCTAACCTTGTTTTAGTTAGGAAGAAGAAAGGGGAGTTGAGGTTATGTGTTGACTTCAAGGATCTTAACAAAGCCTCTCTAAAAGACTGCCATCCTTTACCCTCCATGGAATAAATCCTACAATGTGTCTCTGGGTCTGAGAGATTTTCATTATTGGATGGCTATTCAAGATATAATTAGATCCTAGTTAATGAAGAGGACCAATACAAGACTACATTCACAACCAAGTGGGGAACCATGGCATATCAAAAGATTCCCTTTGGCTTGTCAAATGCAGGTGCTACATTTCAACAGGCAATGGATATGGCCTTTAAGAGCCTCGTGTACAAGTTTGTTCTAGTCTACTTAGATGTGTTGGAAATTTGGCTAATGTGGATGCATAGATGTTGTCATTATGGCAACATATGATCTCTATTGAGACCGCAGAATCTGGAATGCAAGTATGGCAAGTTGAAGGAAGAAATTGTGTAAGTATGGATATAGTGATCCTGACAGAGCACCCGATGAAGATTTTGTTGGTGACATCCACTGGAGCAATATTTTTGTTTGCATAGTTAACTACAGCTTCTACAGTGTATGAAAATACCCCATCTCAGTGTGCATAAAGTTTGGAGTAGTAAGGATGAAGTTATTCGAAGTTTATCGAAGACAGTTTTTGCAGATAGAACAGTTTTGGAAATAGTATTAGCGAAAGAGTTAAGGGATTATTTTTTCTTGTCAAAATAATGACTTAACATTATGAAGGGATGACATCCTAGATTTTTACTCTTGGATAAATATTTTGGAAGCTGACCATATAAATTTATTAGCTCTAATAACTCATATATTAGGCATACTTGAAATGTAATGAAAAAGTGTGTGTGATGTGTAAAAAGAAAGAAAAGGATAACTTGCGATACTTGTGTATTATGATAGCAGAAAAGGCTATTGATGTAAAGTTGTAAGCAGTACCATACTATAGTAAGAAACATTTTGTATTACCTATTTGAGCAGTGAGCTCAACTGGTGATCAAGTTTTGTAATCTAACTCCTAACAGGGTTAAGGCTTCTAACAAGGCCTAAAGTCCTTTAAACAGGATAGATTTGCTATATATTGTAAATTGACTCTTAACAAGGTCCAATATCCCTAACAAGATACTTTTGATTAGTGATCTTTGTGGGTACCATCCCCACTACGGTTTTCCCTTGGCCAGGGTTTCCTCGAGAACATATCATGTGTTATGAGTTCTTTCTATTTACTACTATGTTTGTTAATCAGCTTGATAATCTTTGTATGCACTAAAGTAATCTGTTATATCCATAAGTGGGCAAAAGAAAAAGTTTTTGAAATACTGATTCACCCCTGCTCTCAGTATTTCCTATTTCTAACAATTGGTAGCAGAGCATAGTTACTCAGAGAAGGAACATTCAAGGAAAGCTTAGCAGCTTGAGTAAGATCTCTATGGATATGGATCAACTTCAGAAGAATCTTGAAGAAGCTCTTGAACAGATTGATATGCTTACTGATGAAAGAAACTCCTTAAGAAGAAAGTATGAAGATGAAAAGAATGCTATTGAAAAATTAAAAGGTAATATTGAAGATCTGAAATCTGAAAAGAAATCTGATATGCTTGTTGAAGATTGTGATGAATTAGAAAAGGAAAATGAGATCCTTAAGCATGAGCTGAAGATAGTAAATCTGAAGCTTAGTATGAAAGATGGAAATTTGAGATCTGATAATGAAAAATTGAAAATTGAGAATGAAGATCTGAGATCAAGACTTGAAAAGGGAACATTCAAATTTGAAAAAGTAAAAGTGCAGTATGTGGAACTTGAGAAGTATAATAAAATTGTGAAAGGTGAATTAACTCAATCTAAACAACAACTTGAAAGGCTATATTCAAATAGTGATAAGACTGAAAAACAAATTTCTTTTGAAAAACCATTCTTTGATAGGACTGGATTTGGATTTAGTATGTTTAGAACAAACCATGAAAGTAAGAAGCCAGATCTGAAGACATCTAAAAGTGTAGAGGAAATGAAGCTAGATGAGAACACATTCGAAGATCCACCTAAAGAAGAACCACCTAGAGAGAAAAAAGAATCAAAGCAAGAAGAATCAAAATATGAAGAATCATCTAAAGGCATGCAAAGAGAAATCAAAGGTATATGTTTTTCTTGTAATACTATTGGGCACATGAAGAGAGATTGCACAAGTAAGCAATTTAAACCTCTTAATGGACATTGTTATAATTGTCATAGTTTTGGACATAGAGCTAACGAATGTAGAAGACCTAAAGTAATTTTGAATAATTATGATAGAATGATTGGGAATACTAACAATGCAGATAAGAGATCTATTGAAGAAATGAATCAAAGAAAAGTCGTAGTATGTTTTAGATGCAACAAAGTAGGACATATTGCTAGAAATTGCAGGTCACAGATTAACCAGCAAGGATAGAGATTTGGAAACAATGGAATCATTTGTCAGATATGCAACAAGTTTGGACACTCAACAAGAGTTTTTAGAATGAACAATGGAGGTTATCATCATAACCCTAACCCTAGGAACAATGCAAGAAGGAATGAAAATGTGGGAAACAAAGAGAAAGGTTGTTGTAGCAATAAAGATGAAGTAAAATTTGATAAAGGTACAGATCAAGGAGGTATATTCAGCACTAAAAGTAGTCAGGAAGGTAATGTAACTAATGGTAAGGATGAATCTTTACCTGACCATTCTTTAAGTACTTAAATTATGTAAGTTTCCATAGTTTAGGACTTAGGATTAGTGTAGATTAGGAATTTGAATGAGTTAAGTTTTGCATAGTTAGATATAAGTTTTTTATGTTGTACTAATGCTATGGTTAAGTGCGCAAAAGAAAATATCATGTTTTGTGAGGTCACAAAAAGTTTTATGGTTGCAGGTTTGCAGAATCAGCTTTTTGAGGTTTTAGCAGCAAAATGAGTGAATGTGATGTCAGATCGAGTTAATGTAAAGTGATTGTACCACCTGTACCTAGAAAAGTAGCATAAATTAAAGATGATGATGAAGTTTCAATCAAGAAGAAAACTTGGAAACAAAGAATTGAAAGAGTTAATGAAGATATATTGAAGCATGGAGACTTCACTAAGATAAATAAATTCTATGATCTATATGGATCATTTGACAGATTGAATTTTGAAAATGAAATGATTACACATATGATTTTGATAGATAAGAAACTTAGCACTATTCATGGTAAGATCCTAGAAGATTTGTATAACAGACTTGTGAATAGAAAACAAAGAGCACAAGAAGAGGACATAAAGATGAGAGAACATGTAATTAGATAGTTCTGTGAAGTTGAGGATGAAGATCATTTGAAGAGATTCTTAAAGCCTCTTGGAACTTTATTGAGAACTAAGAGAAGAACAATCCTTATAATGGGAGGCAAAAAGAAGGAAGTACAGAAAGAGACTAAGCAAGTAGTAATGCAAGTTCTTGCAGCCATAGTTGCAGGAAAGCAATTTGAATCAAATCCTCAGTAGAAGCAATCAGAGGAACCACATACAGAGGATGTTGGTATTGAAGAAGTCCCATCTTCTTCACATATCAATATTGGCAAAGAATCAATGGACATTGAAGGAACCAAAGTGACACTACAGTCAAATGATGCAGTATTTCATGATCTAGGAAACATTGTTGACAATTTGGCTTTAGAAGAGCAAGAGAAGATTATAGAATTAGAAAAGGATACAGAGGCAGTGGATGCACCAGCTATATCAGAATCAGTTCTAGCAAAGCAGACAGTTAAAGGTAAACAAATTTTGACAGAGGTCACTACCCCTAGTGCACCTGACAGTAAGTAGAGACAAATTGGTTCAATTTTTTAAGACCTTGGAAAAGAGGTTGAAGATGATGATTAGCTTGAGTTCATCACATCTCTTAATAAAATTATTGGAAAGAATAAGAAGGTGAAGGACCTTGAAGGAAAAGTTAGAGTTTTGACAGAGAAACTTGAGAGTGTGATCAGCACTAAGGTATTTGAATCGGATCCACTCGAGAAAGCTAAAATAGTAATAAACTCTTTTGACTCTGAATTTTCTTACTTAAAGGATATTGCTAGAATAAAAGTTCAGGAAGCCTTTGAAGCTGAAATGCAACAAAATTTAAGTGTAAATATTCAAAATGATATTGGTAATTTGGATGTATGCATAAATAATTTGAGGAAACATTTTGAGACTGGAAAGAGTTTGTATATACAATGCACAAAATCAAAAATCCTAATAGCTGAAGAAGATAAGAAGATCAGAGAGAAGATAGATGCAATTACAGCTGAAACAAATACCTTGACAAGCCCAAATGTAAAGATAAGTTCTGTAGAGAAGAACATAAGGAAGTTAAATGATGAAATCAGAATGTTAGCAAAGGAGAAGAATAGAAAGATGATCAGGATTAACATCTTGAGAGAGAATATCTCAATCAAGACCTCAATTGTTGAAGACCAAATTGAGCAGTGTCTTTCAGCAAAGACATCTTTTTAGAAGTTTAGCTTTAATTCCCTGCAAGCTTGTCAGACAACAGCATACAGATTGAGTACTCTACTCAATGTTGCTAAATCCATTAGGAAGATATGGGAGAAATATTTTGAATCATGGAATTCAGATTTTGGTGACTATGTTGCAAGCCTACCGACTTTGCAATAGCTAATAACAAGGTATCAAGTTTTTTTTTAAATTTTTGTACACCCTATATTTGTCATTGTTGTCAAAGGGGGAGAGATAGTAGAAAATTGAAAATATGTTGATGAAGGATACTCATAGGGGGAGCTATTCTATGGAGTAAAATATTGTATATGTGTTGTATAACTTTTGGCCACAATTTTGTGTAAATACTTTGAAGTTTTGTTTGCACACTTAGCCAATTTTCTCATATGTTGCCACCAATGACAAAGGGGGAGATTGTTGGCAATTTGGCTAATGTGGATGCATAGATGTTGTCATTATGGAAACATATGATCTCTATTGAGAGCATAGAATCTGGAATGCAAGTATGGCAAGTTGAAGGAAGAAATTGTCTAAGTATGGATACAGTGATCCTGACAGAGCACACGATGAAGATTTAGTTGGTGACATCCACTGGAGAAATATTTGTGTTTGCGTAGTTAACTAAAGCTTCTACATAGTATGAGGATACCCCATCTTAGTGTGCATAAATTTTGAAGCAATACGGATGAAGTTATTCGAAGTTTACCGAAGATAGTTTTTGTAGACAGAACAGTTTTGGAGACAGTATTAGCGAAAGAGTTAAGGGATTATTTTTGCTTGTCAAAATAATGACTTAACATTATGAAGGGATGACATCCTAGATGTTTACTCTTGTATAAATATTTTGGAAGCTGACCATATAAAGTTATTAGCTCTAATAACTCATATATTAGGCATACTTGAAATGTAATGAAAAAGTGTGTGTGATGTGTAAAAAGAAAGAAAAGGATAACTTGCGATACTTGTGTATTATGATAGAAGAAAAGGCTATTGATGTGAATTTGTAAGCAGTACCATACTATAGTAAGAAACATTTTGTATTACCTATTTGAGCAGTGAGCTCAGCTAGTGATCAGGTTTTGTAATCTAACTCCAAACAGGGTTAAGGCTTCTAACAAGGCCTAAAGTCCTTTAACCAGGATAGATCTACTATATATTGTAAATTGACTCTTAACAGGGTCCAATATCCCTAACAAGATACTTTTGATTAGTGATCTTTGTGGGTACCATCCCCACTAGGGTTTTCCCTTAGCCAGGGTTTCCTTGAGAACATATCATGTGTTATGAGTTCTTTCTATTTACTGCTATGTTTGTTAATCAGCTTGATAATCTTTGTATGCACTAAAGTAATCTGTTATATCCATAAGTGGGCAAAAGAAAAAGTTTGTGAAATACTAAGTCACCCCCCCCTCTCAGTATTTCCTATTTCTAACAAGATGACATAACTGTTTACTCAAAGCATGCAGCAAACCACATCAAACATTTGAGGAAGATTTTTGAAAGATGCAGAGAGTTTGGGATATCTCTTAATCCCAAGAAATGGTTATTTGTAGTTTATGAAGGAAAATTTTTGGGATATATAGTATCCAAAGAAGGGATCATAGTGGATCTTAAGAGAATTGAAGCCATCTTAGAGCTACCATTGCCACATAATAAGAAAAGTCTCCAATCTTTCATAGGAAAGATTAATTTTGTTAGGCGTTTCTTGCCTAACATTGCAGATTTGCTCAAGCCTTTGACAACCATGTTGAAGAAAGGTTCAACTTTTAGTTGGACCAAAGAAGGGAAAGCTAATTTCCAAGCTATCAAAGAAGCCTTAATAGAGGCTCCTAGCCTCTTGAACCCAAACTTCAATAAGGACTTTATCCTTTATGCTTATGGAGGCTAGGATGTCATATCTACAATGTTAACCCAAGAAAGTGTTGATGGATTGGAATAACCTATTGCTTTCTTTCACAAAGGTTTAGAAGAGTATGAACAGAGGTACTCCTTTGCGAAGAAACATGTACTTGCTATGGTTAAGAGCCTTAAAAAATTTAGACATTTTTTGACCCATAGCAAGGTACACTTGAAGGTTACTCATCCAAGCGTCAAAGAATTTTTGCTTTCCAAAGACCTAAACAAGAAGAGAGCTGGTTGGATCACCAAGGTGATGGAATATGACATTGATATTTAGAATACCAAGCTAGTTAGAGGAAGAGGTCTTTGTGAGCATATGGCAGAAGATGAAAGTTCAAAAAAATAGAACAAATGGATGCGTCTTTGGTTTGCATTCTATAGAGGAACATGCTGATGCGTCAAGCTGGTTGTCTAACATGGTTCATTTATTGAAAATAGGACAATGCCCTACAAGTTTGGGTTCAATAAAAAGGAGGTATTATAGGTTACAATCTATCCCTTTTGTGCTGATAAATGATGTTCTCTTTAGAAAGGATCACAGGGGTGTCCTTTTAAGATGCATAGGTTTAGAAAAGATAAATGAGGTCCTATTTGAATTTCATGATGGACCTTCTAGAGGTCACTTTTCTCCTAGGACTACTACTTTTAAAATCATGAGGGCTGGATACTATTGGTCATCTATCTTTAAGGATAGTCATGATTATGTTAGAAAATGCATCAAATGTGCTATGTTTGCAGGAAAAGAGAGGCTTGTAGCTTTACCCCTTCAACCAATTAGAACAGATCAGCCCTTCATGAAGTGGGGTATAGATTTTATAGGAATGATTAATCCTCCATCTAGTGCAGGACACAAGTGGATAATCACTACAACTAATTATTTCACTAGATGGACAGAAGCAGTGGCTTTAAAGGAAGAAAATGAGAGTGATGTATTGAGTTTTTATGATGATTTAATTCATACGTTTGGCACTCCTGATTCCATCATTTTGGACAATGCATTGGCATTCACAGGCCTCAAAGTCTCAAAATGGGTAGTCAAGAATGGTATTTATCTGAATACAAGTTCAAATTATTATCCTCAGGGGAATGGTTTAGTAGAATCAACAAATAAGAACCTGATCAGGATAATTAAGAAGTCTCTTTAGGACAATCAGAGAGATTGGCATACCAAGCTCAGGTCTACCTTATGGTTAGATAGAATTACCCCAAAGAAGATCATTGGTAATTCCCCTTACATGTTAGTATATGGTAAGGAGGCTAAGTTGTCTATTTTAACTGAATTACCAGCTCTAGACTTAGCCACTCAGTATGCCCTATTTGAAGAAAGGGATCTTCTGAAAATCATATATGCCCAGCTAGTGGAATTGGAAGAAATCAGAGATATATCAATGTAGGATATGGAATTTCATTAGAGTCAAACAAAGAAAAGCTTTGATAAAAGAGCCAGGGTAAGGAATTTCAAGGTTGGAGATATTTTCCTCAAGTGGGATGAATTCAAGTCAAGACCCGGTAGACATACAAAATTTGATTCATTCTGGGGTGGACCATTTGTAATAATAGAGTGCAAGGGCCCCAATGCTTTTCAACTTTTAGACCTGGAGGGTGTCCCCCTACTGATATCAATAAATGGTTTCCATCTAAAGCCTTGCTTTGAGGTTAATCCCTCTCTATAAGTCTCATTGTAAATTATTGTAAATATGTTTTCCCCTACTTTCTTTCCATGTTTTCTAGAGTAGTTTTCTACTTTCCAAGAAGTGCATGTGCACAAGTCCATTTTTGGGTTAAGTTTTGTCTCTTTGTCAAGTCTTTGTGCTCTGTAGTGACCTCATGCCTAATAAATATGTCAAGGCCATTGATCAATGTCTAGCAGGCTGACATCTAGTAGAAATCGCCAAAATGTTATCCAAATTTTCCTATACATTCAAATTCGGCTTTTTCCATTCCATGGTCTCTATTTTTATCTTGTTGAGCATCCCTAAAAATTTCATTTCTTCATGTCTAGTTTCTTGGCCTCTGCTATTTGTTCTAGTTCCTGGTCTACAAGTCAAAAGATTCAAAAATCTAGCCATTGGTGTTTAAAAAACCCTACAAACCCTAGCCATGTTCTATTTGGTGGTTACTTTTTTGACAACTTAAGGTCTTCCAATGCATGCATGTACTTTATTCTCATTGGCTAGTTGCTAGTTCTCTTATTTCTTCTAGTGGTTCCCTTTTCTTTTGGTGACTTAGAGAGTGTAGTGTTTCTCCTATTTGCTAAGTATTTCTCGGTCACCACATAATATCCTGGGACCTAGCGAACACGTTAATTTTCCTTTAGTCCTGTGTTCGCTAATACTTTCTAGTGGTGCTTCAGGTCATTCAGCGACTCTACGAGACTTCCTTCAGTTAGGCATTTGCTTATTGTAACCCTGGGTTCATATTTGATTCAGAAAACTGGCGAGGACCTTTAGTCACATATTCTCCAAATGATGGCCAAGGGTTAAATATCTTCTAGCAATTCGGTGACCAAGAGATATCGGTGCCTCTAAAAGATTTGGTAGTTCCAACAAGTTTTACTGTGCTCACATGTTCTTAGAATTAAGTGGTAATGTTCAAAAATAGCTAGCAAATGAGTGAAGCCTTGATCATGTATTCACCAAATGTAAACTAGGATTCCTTTGAAGGGTTAAGAGATCATCTCTTGACTTGGTGAATAAAGGTATTCTCATGTTTGCAGGATGTAACCAGGGGTCAAGGAAGGATTTTGAGATTTGGTGAATGTAGTCTTTGCATGATTGCTTGACCAGGCCAAGGTTGGGATAAGTATTTAGTGAATAAGAGACTTCCTTTAGTTATGTATTTGCCAAATAGCTTCAAAGGGAGAAAAAGCCAGAGTGGGTCTAGTGTCGCAGGTTGATGACATGCCTACTTTTGATTGGTCCACATGTGTTGAGTTGGATTACCTATCAATGGGGCCAAATTTCTTAGGCAATCAATGGGGTTCTGACATCTTCAAAGATCTACGGTTTTCACATGATCCTGATGGAATATTCTGGCCCATGTGATCATGAAACTACCGCTAGATTGGAATCTTGCTGGGATCGTGGGTCCAAGCTGACAAATGTGCCGACCTACTGAATTCTTATTGGTTGTTGACTTCCACAGTGGTGTTTGACTTGTTAGGGAAGGGTTCCAGTCAAGTTCAAGTGTATCCTAGCCATTCATTTGTCGGGAAGGGTTTCGCATTGATGGTGGTGTTTTAAAATCTGACGCTAGCTGTTGTATTTCAAAATTTGAATGTTTCCCTAGTTTTTTGAAGAGTTTTGTGTTCTTCAAGAAATGCATGGTTCTCGGTTGCAACAGAATTGAATGTTTCAGGACTGTGGTGGTTAAGAGAAGGATGGAGGTGATTATTGGCCCATGTTTGTAGAGTCCTTTACCATGTTTCCATGCCGAAGGATGATGATAGAAGGTTTTGTTGGCAAAATGTTCAGCGCTCCCCTCAGGATTTGTGACAAGGGCTTAACCACCTCCTGTGTCCTATAAATTGAGTGGTTGTATCGAGCATTGATAGATCAGTCTTTTGGTGCAATGGAAACCCCACTCTAACAAGTGGTATCAGAGCTTGGTCACAGGTTCGAATCCTTAGACCCTCAGGTAATGCTGAGGGGGAGATTGTTGGCAAAATGTTCAGTGCTCCCCTCAGGATTCATGACAAGGGCTTAACTACCTCCTGTGTACTATAAATTGAGTGGTTGTATTAGGCATTAATAGATCAGTCTTTTGGTGCAATGGCAACCCCATTCTAATAGGTTTGGTGCCAGTATTTTCATAGTACCATCTTGGGAAGATATGATCAGTTGGTGAGCCTTCATGGCTTAATGGAGCTACAGGTGGGTTGGTGGATCCAGGTTTCTTCCTTGCAAAATGTTTGTAGTACAGGGATGGGCACTCATACACATGTCTGATCAACCATGATGTACAGAGTTGCATTTATGGATCAGACTTGATCAGTTCTGAGGGAACTTTGGGTTTGATTATATTGTTTGACCTGTTGCCCTAGTTAGGTTAGTTTTTAACTCCTACCTACATGCAGTTGAGTGGTATATTGTCCTTTTTGGAGCCTTAGTGCTCAGAGGTTCATTTTGTAAAAGAGAGAAGCCCACTTTTCCAAGGAAGTCATCTTTTCTCAAAAAATCCATCTGTGGTATTTGTTCTACCCTCTAGATCTTCTACTCTTTGTAATCCCCATTGATGATTAAGGCATTCTTGAGGTACTTGTGATATTTTTCCTATCCATGTCTTCATTGTCTTGATTATCTCTTATTGGATTGAAGTTTATGAATGTTGCTAATGGAAGTTGGGGTTCCTAGTCCCTCTCACTTTTTGTGATTTTGTGTGTTACTTTGTTTGATCTGATTAATATGTTTTGTGGGTATACTATAGCCCCTAGCAGTATTGTCTCATTCCTACACCTAGTTACAGAAGGGGATGTTTTTTTGCAAGTCATAGGCTGAGTCTTTTGTTTAGGCCCCCTCATGAAACACTTATGCAAGCCTATCTAGTGATTTGTGACTTATTAGACCTGATTTCTCCATTGGTCTCATTTCTTCATACTGAGATCCAAATTGTAATTTTGGTGTATCACCTAATAGGTAGTTTGCTTTCAAGTTATTTCCCTTTCATGCATTCCTTCTATCCCTTTCCCTCAAAAGTTATTTCATTTCATAGCAAGAAGTAGATTAAGGTGATTATCCAAGAGGAACCAGCCTAGAACTTGGAGGTCTCATCTCAATTAGCAAAGGTCCCACAACCTAGAGATGATTCCCATGTTATACTGAGTTATCAAGACCAAGAGAGCTTGAGACAAGGTGCAAATTTAGTGTATTACAGAACCTATGAGGGAATTCATAGCCAAATTCAATAAAATCATCCATAAAATCCCACAGGAAAAAAGACAAACCCTAGAGAATCAGAAGGACTTCTTTTAGAATGCCATGCCTCCTGACATTGATTTTTATTTGAGAAGAGAAAGAGTGGCTGACTTACAAGCTGCTCAAGATATGTCAGTCAAATTGGAAGATGATGTGGTCACTATGGGAAAGTGGAGGAGAGATGTTCAAATACCCAATGCACAAAACACATCTCCTTTTTATCATCTACTTCAAAGGTTGGTAAATGATGTGATTACCATTAAAAGACAACCTCCTAAAGGAATTGCTAATCCCCCTCCTCTATACTAGGATATTCCTAGGGGAATATCTAATCAAGCTATCCTAGTCATAGGACTCCAAGTTATCCCCCATCTGATAAAAAACTATTGGAAGCCCTCCTAGGAAAGCTAACATGTGCACCTTAGATCTTAAGAATGATCATGATGGCACCTCCTATCAAGAAATGATTCAATCTATGTAGATGCATGTGAACAAAGAATTAGTAGAAGAATCACCTAGAGATGTAGAAATTCCTCAGTTACCTAGCAGCTCTGGAAATTATTATTTTGAATATGAATCTGACTCTAATCGAGGAGGAAATATTTTGGTAACTCTTGAGGACCCTACATGTACTTTATTAACCAGAGGTTATCATAATTCTTAGGCCAATGACATGCCATCAACATCACAACATTGGCATAAAGGTAAAAATTATTTTCAAAAATCATCAAATTTCAAAAATTCTATTTCTAAATAAGATGAACCATTGAAGAAAACTAGTTCTAGTACTTCTTTTGATATTGTTGATTTTTGTCAAAATTCCAAGATTCAAGTCTCCCCTGCTAAATACCTTATGATGAATCCAAAGGAGCTAGAAAGACTTGTTAAATAAGGACAACCTCCTTCAAATAATCTAGTCAATGAAACTACCAATGCATTTTCGATAAAGGAAGTTACTTTAGCTACCCAGTCTACCAAAGATGAAATACCTTCTATAGGATTAAAACCATAAGCTTTTTATTTGTCTTTATTCATTCATGGCTTTAAGTTGAATAATTACATCATAGATTTAGGAGCGTCTGACAACATAATGCATACTTCTATTTCCAAAGGTTTGAACCTTCCTTTAACTATAACCTTTGGTAAATGGTATGCCTTGGATGCAAAACAAGTCCCACTAACTGGTCAAATTAAATACAGCCAAGTGGCCCTTGCAACATATCCTAGTAAAAAGATCAAACTCACCATACTTGTTGTTAACATTCTAGCTAGTTATAGAATGCTTCTAAGAAGAACATTCTATTGAGATCTTGGAGGTGAAATCAAACTTGACTCATCTCAAGCAACCATCCAATTTAGGTATAAGAAAATTTTCTTACAACCAAAGGGGAAATAAAAATACATTGTATTTCCATCTGAAGATCCTAAATCTTAGATACTTTATGAAGAATGTGAATTTATAAATTACCTAATCTTCTCTACAGTAGATATTACTAATGAGGTTAAAAAAAAGTCTAATGGCCTTTGGTCCTTGGAGTTTGATGGAATTTGTGCCTCAACTAGTTCCAAAGTAGGAGTTGTGTTGATATCACCAGAAGGAGATCTTTTCCCATGAGCTTATAAGTTAGAATGCCATAATACAAACAAAACTACCGAGTACAAAGCCCCCCTGCTTGGCATTGAGGAAGCAAAGAAAATGGGAATAAAAATACTTAGAGCTAGAGGAGATGCAGAATTAGTTGTAAGACAGGTAAGAGGAATATATTCAATAAAGAATGAAAGGCTCAAACATTATAGGAATCATGTTTGGGATGAAATTGAATAAATTGATGCATTTTCTATAGAAACCATTCCTAGAGATTTAAATAGAAGAGATGACTCTCTAGAAATTTCCTCCTCCTTACTATTTCCATATTCAGATTTCAAGGAAGGTTCTTACAAAATTGAAATGGTGTATAGGCCAAAGGTTCCAGATAATGCTAAACACTGGCAAGTTTTTCAAGATGACAAATAGAGTGATAATTTTTATAAATGGAAGAAGTATTTAGCACAACCTTCTTTGAAGGATCTTTGTCAACCTGTGATTAATTTTGTCCAAATAAGGTTATAGATGAAGGGATTGTTCAGTTAAAGGAAAGCCACATTTTATAATGGTTTGTTTCTCTTGAAAATTTATTTGACATATATGATACCATGAAGCATGCACCATCTCCTCAAGAAGACATGAACTGAGGTGATTTCAAGAAAGTAGATATAGGGGAAAAAGAAGAACCCAAATATATAAACCTAGGCAAATGTTGTGCTCTTGATGAAAAATGGAGGTTTGTTAATCTACTGAGGGAATATAAAGACATTTTTTCTTGGTCATATCATGATCTTACAAAATTTAAAGGGGGAAAATTCAACCATCAAATCCCTCTCAAACCTAGAACAACACATTTTAAGCAAAAGCTAAGGAATTACAATCCAAAGGTTTCTAATGTAATTCAAAAAGAATTAGAAAACATGTTGCAGGCCCGTATTACTTATCCTATCCATCATTCTACCTAGATTACAAATATAGTGCCTGTTAGAAAGAAAAATGGTGAAATAAGGATTAGTGTGGACTTTAGAAACCTGAACCAATGCATCTTGAAAGACAATTATAGACTTCCTATCATGGATCACATTTTTCATATCATAAAAGGCTCAACAATAATGTCTATGTTAGATAGTTTCTTTAGCTATAATAAGATCAAAGTGGAGGATCAAGATCAACATAAAACAACATTTACCACACCTTGGGGTATGTATGCTTATAATAGGATGCCTTTTGGCTTCATAAATGCAAGTGCCACATTCCAGCATGCAATAAATTTTTCTTTTAGTCATCTACTTAATAAGGTGATAGTTCTCTATTTAGATGATTTAACAGTTTTTTTATAGAAGATGTAGAAAAAACCAAAGGGATCTAACATCAGTTCTACAAAGATGTAGAGAGCATTGTGTTAGAAAGTAAAGTCCACCAAGATAACTGAGAGGGGGGGGGGGTGAATTAGTTATCAAATAAATACAAATTTTATCACCTTTAATAGATTTCAACCATGTAATAAATGTAATTAACAACTATAGAAAGATATATACATACACAATGACACAATAACACATGATATGTTAACTAGGGAACCTCTTGATCAAAGAGTAAACCCTAGTGGGAATGATGGCCACAAAAGATGCACAAATATGAAAGTTCCTTGTGAAAGGATGGATTCTATTAGGAGTCTTATGAAATACATTTAGTACATATGAATCTCTGTTAGGAGACTTTGAATCCCAGTTACTAGATTCTAACCTGGTTAGGAGTTATGGAAGATAGAAGGATCCACTGTCCAAATAGCTTCAAGGGAAAGATAACTAAACACACTATCCAACTCATCTCTATATTACTAAATATAATAATACCAAAATATTAGTGATCTCAACAACTTATCACTTCTCCTCTAACTATGCCAAACCACACCAACTACTTCATCAGATCTCAATACCAGATCTCTATACTTCGCATATCCTCTTAATTTAGTTTCACATAAATATTACACTACAATTAAACTTTACAATAAGGAAATTAATCCTTCTTTTATACCACACTCAAATAATTACAAATGAGTCAACATATAATTATAAAAATAAAATCTTCCACACGTTACACAAAAAATCCATAATTACATAAAACTATCAGCTTCCAATTAAGATAAATCTCCACTCATGTGACCTCTAACATCCCTATCATTTTCATATCACAATCATCATGTATTCATCATCTATGAAACCTTGCATGCTTAGATTCTATCCCAATTAGGAGATATCATCCAAATTCCACAAACCACTTTTCTAGAACACTACTTAAATACTGCTTCCACTAAATTACACATAACCATCATGAATAGATGAATTTTTATATGTAATCTTAACCACTATCATATAAAACATCATATATTAAGTCCTCAACTCTGCATATCTTTATCTTCAATATCCCACATGTGCTAACTCAAACACTATTTTCTTCTCTGCTAATCTTCAGTAGATAACTTTGTTGACATCAATGATAATCACAATCATGAATGCAACAACAATAGCTAAAGAATGGTTGAAAATAATCCCCCATAGGATATATTCAGCATTCATTCCTAAAAATCTCCCCCATTGGCATTGATGGCAACATAGATGAAAAAACATCCAAGTTCCATGAATACCAACACTACAACACTACTACTCTGAAATATTTTCAAATCCTCTTCATCAATCAAATCTTGCTTCATTTTCCTACTCATGCTTAAATATTTTTAGTTTTCCATTTTATATTACTTGTAACCTTCTCTCTTAGATTCTCTTTAATTAGATGATTTTTCATATATCCTTCTCCCCCATTGACATCAATGAAAAATGCTACATCACTATGTCAACAACAACTTCAATGTCAAAAGACACTTTTCAGAAAAATACATTCACTAGAGTCCTCATGACTTAGCTCATAAAACACATACTCCCCCATAGAGGAAGTACCCACATCCAGTCTAGAAGAAAGATAAGGCTCATATACCATTGGACTGAGGCAATAATCTACATCACTTCTCAAAAGTAGGCTGGGGCATAACCTGAAGCATACCTCTCAGATACTCAAATGTATCCTTGGGAAAATGATTTGTAAATATATATGCAATCTATTCTTTTGTACTTATTTACTCAAGTCTGACTTCTTGTTTTGCACCTTTCTCTCTCACTACATGATACTTTATTTCAATATGCTTTGTCTTAGAATGTAGTACAAGATTCTTAGACATACTAACTGTATTGGTGTTATCATAGTGTAGAACAATAGGCTCATCAAATTTTATTCCAATATCCTTCAACATTTGTTTCATCCATATTATCTGGTTACAATTATTTGTTGCTGCTACATACTCTACTTTTGATGTGCTCTATGAAATACAATTTTCTTCTTTCTTATCCAAGAAACCAATCTTCCTCCAAGAAAAAATGCTCCACCACTTCTGCTCTTTTTTTCATCAACATTGCCTCCCTGATTTGCATCTATATATGCACATAGGGTAAAGTCATTATATTTTTCATACCACAATCCATATTCAATTATGCCTTTTAAGTACCTCAGTATCCTTTTCACTGCTGCATAATGTGATTCTTTAGGGCCAGCTTGAAATCTTGCAATGATTCCAACCACATGTGATATGTCTGGTCTTGTATGAGTTAAATATTTCAATCTTCCAATCATAGATTTGTAATTCTCATGTTCAACTATAGGAGTCTCATCTATGCTAGATAACTTGTGTCTGGTTACCATAGGTGTTCCAACAAGCTTAGAGCCATCCATTCCAAATCTCTTCAATAACTCATTTTCAAATAGCATGGCTCTTGGTGCTTTAGTTATTGACTTGTTCCTTCTTTTTGCAATACCATTTTGTTCAGGTGTTCTAGAGGCTAAAAACTATCTCTTAATACCATTCACTTCACAAAAAGTGTTAAATTCTTTTGAAGTAAATTCTCCACCTCTATCTGATCTCAAACATTTAATCTTCATTCCAAATTCATTCTCAACTTTTTCCTTAATTTATCTAAACTTATCAAATGCCTCAGACTTTTTTTAAGAAATGCAATCCACTTCATTCTTGTAAAATCATAAAAAAGAATCATAAAATACCTTTCACTATAGAATACTCTAGTCCTTGTGGGACTGCTCAAGTCTATATGAAAAATTTCCAATTTCTCTTCTATTGTAAACTTCTTGCTAGGAAATGAGCTTCTCTTCTGTTTAGCCATCACACATTCCTTGCAAATCATGTTAGTAGTTTTCATAATTTTAGGCAAATATCTTACTACAAGTGTAGTACTCACTTTTACCATGTTATCAAAGTTTATACGAAATTTTTTTTTGTGCCATAACAAACTATTAGAAATCTTAGTAATCAAGCATGTCATCTTAGTAGGATTCAACTGCAATACATTACCTTTGTTTCTTGATCCAGTACCAATCAAATTACCATCCTTATATTTTATTACACAAGTATTCTCAGTAAACCAAACTCGATATTGATGGAATATGGATGAAGTGACTGAGAGGGGGGGGTGAATCAGTCAACCATAAAAACACTTCACAATTTAATTCTTTGCAGATCCCTTAAGATATCTTAACAATGTTATCTGTTTTAGCACTCGGTAAATAGATTGCAGTAACTTTGAAGATGCAGAAAGTATTAGCAATATTATCTTTATATATTCATCAGCACATGTATATGATTGAGAAAGCAATTAAGAACACAAGAGACACAAGATTTAACGTGGAACTCGGTAAACACCGACAATCCTTTACCTTTGATAACCGACTGAACTCGGTAAACACTAACTTTTCTTCGATGACCGACTGAACTCGGTAAACACTATCTTTTTCTTCGATGACCGACTGAACTCGGTAAACACTATCTTTTCTTCGATGACCGACTGAACTCGGTAAACACTATCTTTTCTTCTGGTAACCGAGTGAACTCGGTAGACATTGATTTTCTTTGATAACCGAGTGGACTCAGTGCACACTAATATTCCTGTCTGGCAGACCGACTGAGTTCGGTAGGTACTGATTGCTGCGGACTATGACATAGTGTGACATCAAAGACAATACATAATTGAGTAGCAATTTCCTTCAGACAATTATTTCCAACAATCTCCCTCTTTTGCATTGATGGCAACATAATATGTCATAGCATAAGAAATTTGAAAGAGTTAGCTCGGTTTAGATTCAAATCTCCCTCTGTCAGCAAACTTCCTGTATCCTAAAAATTCTTCCTTCTGACTATTGAAAATTTCTTGAAGTAATAGAAAAGACATAGAAAACACTCCCTCTTTGACAACACATGCCAAAGACAATTCACATATTACCGGTGAAAATTAATGTACCTCAAGTACTGATTCATATGCAATGATTCCTTTAATATGCTACATCAACAAGTTGATTTTCAATCATGTACTGGTTGATGCATCACTAAAACTGTATTTAGTGAGCCTCGGATAGGGGAATGACCCCTAACTTACCTCTTAGATACACAAATGCATCCTTAGGTAATGGTTTGGTAAAAATGTTTGCAATCTGTTCTTTTGTATGAATATATTCTAATATGATTTCCTTGTCCTGCACCAATTCTCTGACAAAGTGATATTTAATAGCAATGTGCTTGGTTTTGGAATGCATCAGTGGATTTTTATAAATGTTTATTGCACTGGTATTGTCACAAAATATAACAACTGGTTCTTTGATTTCAACCTTCATACCTTCTAATAGCTGTTTAAACCAAACAATATTTGAACAGTTTACTGCAGCAGCAACATATTCTGCTTCAGCTATGGATTGAGATGTGTAATTCTTCTTTTTACTAGTCCAGGATACCAGTCTTTTTCCAAGAAAAAATGCTCCACCACTTGTACTTTTTTTGTCATCAATGTTTCCTGCCCAATCAGCATCAGTAAACACTTTCAAGTCTAGATTGCCTCCAAATTTATACCACAAACCATATTCTTCAGTTCCTCTTAAGTATCTTAAGATTCTTTTGATTGCCATCATGTGATTTTCCTTAGGTTTTGCTGAGAATCTAGCTACTATACCGACTGCTAAGGCAATATCAGGTCTTGTATGTACTACATACTGCAATTTTCCAATCATAGATCGGTATAGGGTCTGATCAACTTCTTTTGAATCATCATTTTTGGTAAGTTTCAGTCCAGTACACATGGGTGTACCAACTGGTTTTGAATCTTCCATACCAAACTTCTTAAGTATCTCTTTAATGTATTTGGATTGAGTAATGTATATACCATTCTTGCTTTGCTGAATTTGAAGACCAACAAAGAATTTTATTAAACCAAACATAGACATTTCAAATTCTCTGTTCATTTTCTCTGAGAATTCTTTGCACTGATCCTCATTCCCTGTAAATATAGTATCATCCACAAATATTTCTGCCAATACAATTTTGTCATCCGGTCCTTCTTTAATATATAGATTGCTATTATCATTAGCTCTTTTGAAATTAATCTGAATCAAATAGTTATGGAGTCTTTCATACCATGCTCTAGGAGCTTGTTTTAAACCATACAATGCTTTGTGTAACCTGCAGACCATGTTCCTTTTATCTGGATCAACAAAACCTTCAGGTTGTTCAATGTAGACTTTTTCATCAAGAATTCCATTGAGAAATGCAGATTTTATATCCATCTGATATACCTTAAATCCTTTGTGTGCTGCATAAGTAAGTAGAGTTCTTACACCTTCTAATCTTGCAACAGGAGCAAAAGTTTCTCCATAATCTATACCTTCTTCTTGAGAATAACCTTTACATACCAGTCTAGCTTTGTTTCTAGATACTTGACCATCTTCATTCAGTTTATTTCTGAATACCCATTTTGTTCCAATTACATTCTTATCTTTAGGTCTAGGTACAAGAGTCCAAGTTTTGTTCTTTTGTATTTGTTCTAATTCTTCATTCATTTCTTCAATCCAACTTTCATTCTCCAATGCATCTTTGATATTTCTAGGTTCAAAATCAGTAAGCAGACATGTACCTTTTAGCTTGCTTCTTGTCATAGTACCATATCATTTGTTTCCAATGATTTGGTCTGGTGTATGATGTCTTCTGACATATTTGGCTAGTATAGGTTCCTTGCCTTTTGAATGATTCATGCTGTTGTCTTCTAGGATCTCTTCTTCAGGTTGCTCGGGCTCGGTAGATATTTTCTCGGTAACTTCAGGCTGAGACTCGGTCTGAATTTCTTCCTGTGACTCGGTTTGAACTTCTTCCTGTGACTCGGTTTGAACTTCTTCCTGTGACTCAGTTTGAACTTCTTCCTATGACTCGGTAACTGTGCTGGGCTCGGTAGATATAGCTTCCTTATTGATAGTTGTGTCTGTCAATATTTCAGGTTCAATGTAAATGAATCTTCTGTAGTTCTCAGGTTCCCTCTTGCTTTCTTCCTCAGTCTTTTCTGCAAACTCATCAAATTTTACATGTATACTTTCTATGACTTTGTGAGTAGATAAGTTCAGACATTTGTATGCCTTGCTTTTGCTAGAATATCCTAGGAATATTCCTTCATCACTTTTCACATCAAATTTATTTCTTCTAGATTATTTTAAGATATAACACTTGCTACCAAATATTTTCATGTAACTTACATTGGGTTTATAGCCATACCATAATTCATAAGGAGTTTTGAATGTGTCTTTCTTCAGTTGTACTCGGTTCAAGGTATGAACTGCAGTGCTGATAGCTTCCTTCCAGTACTTTATAGCAATGTTCTTTTCTATCATTAGAGTCCTTGCACAATCCATAATAGATCTGTTTCTTCTTTCTGCTATTCCATTCTGCTCAGGAGTTCTAGGAGTTGATACCTATCTTTTGATTCCTCTTTCAATGCAAAAGTTGTTAAAATCATGGGAGATGAATTCACCACCTCTGTTTGATCTTAAGCATTTCAATCTTTTCCCTGTTTCTTTTTCTACTCTTGCTAAGTACCATTTGAACTTTTCAAATGCTTCTGATTTTTCTCTTAAATACATAGCAGTCATCATTCTAGAATAATCATCAACGAAAAGAATAAAGAATTTATCTCCAGTATAGCTTTGTATTCCAATAGGTCCACATAAATCAGTATGCACAATTTCCAAAATTTCTTTAGACTGATAGTTCTTACTCTTGAAACTAGTTTTACTCATTTTGCAAATCTGACAATTCTTACATAGACCAGTGTCAGGTTTCTTCAAAGTAGGAATGCCTCTAACCTTCTTGAATTTGCTTATTTTTATCATGTTATCAAAATTCACATGACATAACCTTTTGTGCCATAGCCAACTTTCTTCTATTTGAGCAATAAAGCATGAATATTCATTTAGATCAAGATAAAATAAGTTACCTTTTGTTTGTTTGCCTGATCCAATGAGTTTTCCTTTTCCATCCAGCAGTCTTGCTTGACCATTCATGAATTCAACCTTGAAACCAGTGTTGATTAGCTGTGCTACACTTAGAAGATTATGTTTTAGTCCTTCAACCCAGTAAGCATTATCACATATGAGTTCTTTGGTTAATGAGATTCTTCCTTTTCCTTTTATACAACAAGGTTCATTGTTTCCAAATCTTACATTACGATTGTCACAGTCTTCTAGATATTCAAATTTTGTCTTGTCACCAGTCATGTGGTGTGAACATCCGCTATCTATTATCCATATATCATCTTTGCTTATATGAGAAATAAGTGCCATCTTATCTTCATCATCATCAGATTCATCTTTTATAGCAATAAAGACAATTTCTTCTTCACTATCATCAGAATCTTTAGCCATAAAACATGATTTCTTACCTTTATCCTTGTATGATTTGAAATGCTTTTTGCCATAGTACTTGTGACTTCTCTTTTCTTCTTTGACTTGCTTGTTTGGGCACCTAGCTGCAATATGTCCAATTTCTTCACATGAAAAATAGATTAAAGGAGTTTTACCTTTATACTTACCTTTCCCTCTAGAGTATTTCTTTGCAAGTAATGCTTCTACAATTTCAAGATCACTATCAGAACTTTCTTCTGATTCTTCTTCACTTTCTGACTGAACTTCTTTAATTTTCTTATTCTTCTTTAGTGAAACCTTGGCCTCGAATGCTGATTCAATATTTTTGGAACTAGGAACATAGTTATCATAGTTGTCTAATTCAAAAGCTGTCAATCTTCCAACTAAAGCATCCAAAGTTATATTGTGGTTTGTTTCACATCTTCTTTCTTGAATAGCTGATACTCTTATTGCATAGATAGGGAGTAGTGTTTTGAGTACCTTACTTATAACAGTCTCATCTGAGATTGTTCCTCCAGAAGCTCTAATTGCACTTACACTTGCTTTGATTCTTTCAACATATTTTGCAATGTTTTCATCTTCCTTCATATTCATCTTGTCAAACTGTCCCCTTAGGCTTTCTGCTTTGGCTCTTTTCACATTTGCATCACCACCATATATTTTCTTCAGTGCCACCCACATTTCATATGCAGTGGTGCAATCTTTAATATCATCAAATTCTTCATAGCTGAGAGCAGATGCAATGTCTATCATCATGGTGTTGTGAGTCTTTTTATCTGCAATGTCTTCAACAGTTAATGCGCCATTAGGAATTGTGTATTCTTCATCAATGTATTTGCATCCTGAATCACCAATGGAAGCCAGATGAAGTCGCATGAGACCTTGCCATGCTGAAAAGTTATCTCTATTGAGCTTTGGAATTTCCCTCTTGTAAGACATCCTGATCTTTAGCTTAGGTCCTTGAAACCCTTCCTACAAGCACCAAATGCTCTGATACCAATTGATGGAATATGGATGAAGTGACTGAGAGGGGGGGGTGAATCAGTCAACCATAAAAACACTTCACAATTTAATTCTTTGCAGATCCCTTAGGATATCTTAACAATGTTATCTGTTTTAGCACTCGGTAAATAGATTGCAGTAACTTTGAAGATGCAAAAAGTATTAGCAATATTATCTTTATATATTCATCAGCACATGTATATGATTGAGAAAGAAATTAAGAACACAAGAGACACAAGATTTAATGTGGAAACCCAATATGGGAAAAACCACCAATGTATCTAGATACTGATTTTCACTTTTCTGAAGTGATGCCCGGTTAGAAGCCAACCCGGTAAAAGGTTACAAAACACACTGTTAGGTGTGACCTTGTTAGAGGATTTAAAACACCCTACAAGGAGTGGCCTGGTGAGAGGTCTTGAAAACAATTCAATGGAATTGTCACCTTGTTAGAGGATTTACATTATGGTTGTTAAACCAACTCGGTTAAGAGATTTAGAATTCACTGTTACAATGATAAGAAGGTAACAATGAAAAAGTAACCTGTATAATGATGCAACTATCTTGCTGATTACAAATCTCTATTCTACATAAGTCTGATCCTTTCTGATCAAATAAATCTCTGCTGCTCCTCAAGGATATCTGAACATCCTTCACAAATTCACATATACCTTTCCTTCTTTTCTTCTGTAAATTTTCTGCTGTATATATTTTATTTTCCACATTTGACCTTTTATTTATATGATTTGGGATTTGTCAAATCGACATTATTTAGTATAACAGTAGGCTGAATTAAGAAAACTCTATTTGCAAAAGTCCTTCAAGGGCCGACAGTGCTCGGTGACCATAACTTTCTATAATCTTTCGGTGACCGAGGGAACTCGGTAAACATCGACAATCCTTTACCTTTGATAACCGACTGAACTCGGTAAACACTAACTTTTCTTCAATGACCGACTGAACTCAGTAAACACTATCTTTTTCTTCGATGACCGACTGAACTCAGTAAACACTATCTTTTCTTTAATGACCGACTGAACTCGGTAAACACTATCTTTTCTTCTGGTAACCGAGTGAACTCGGTAGACACTGATTTTCTTTGATAACCGAGTGGACTCGGTACGCACTAATATTCCTGTCTGGCAGACCGACTGAGTTCGGTAGGTACTGATTGCTGCGGACTATGACATAGTGTGACATCAAAGACAATACATAATTGAGTAGCAATTTCCTTCAGATAATTATTTCCAATAGATATCCCTTATCAACTAGTTTTTCAACACTCAAAAGGTTATGTCTCAATCTATCCACAAAGTAAACATCATCAATGTTAGTCTTTCAATCAAGAGTAATAGATCATATTCCTTTTATCAAGCAAGGTGCATTGTTTCCAACTCTAACAATTCCTCCATCATAAGTGTTAACTTTATGAATTTCTTCATATCTCCATTCATATGATGTGAACAACCACTATCTGTAATCCAATAAGATCTCTTTTCTACTTGAGAAACTAAATCTTTTCTACTTGAGAAACTAAAGCTTTTTCTTCCTTAACTTTTGTTTCAAGATTTTCTTCTTTTATTGCTACAAATCCTATGTCATCATTCTCATTATCACATTCACTTAGATATTTCTCCATACTAGCTTCAAATTCTTCATCATTACCATAATAACATTCTTTAGATCTTCTAGATTTAAAATTATTTCTATACTTCTTCACTCTCTTAGGACATTTAGATGCAAAATGACCATATTCTTGACAAGTCCAACATTTAAAAATTTTATTGTACCATCTGGTTCTCTTTTCACAAGCAAGGAAATTCCTTCCTCAATCTTCCTATCTTCTTCATTCCTGGATGTGTTGCCACTAGCATAATCTCTTCTCACACTAATGCTTCTTGACAAAGTAGGGAAAATACTAAGTGCGATGAATGTTGTCTCCATTCTAGATAGATCTCCTAATTTTCTCAAGTTCATCTCTACTAATTCTTGTTAGGAATGAATGAAAAGTGTTTTGGCAGTCATTCTATAGAAATTTTTGTTGCATTCATGACTTGGATTGTCATTGATGTCAACACAATGATATTCTGGATATTAGCAAGAAAGTAGGTACAATTTTGTTTTGCGCACATGTTTTATTGAAGATAGGATTTTGTGCAATTGATGGTATGTTCATTGGTGTGTTATTAACCTTTGGTTAAGAGTGCAAAAATAAATTCATTCATTTGTGAGAGTTATGAGCATTTTTCTGAAAGCAGTGTTTAGATAGTGTTTCTCTATAGCGATGTTCATAAATCGGAGGATATCTCTTAGCTCGGATGGAATATGATTTTGTGTAGTTAAAGGGATGTTGGAGACTCATTAATGATGATGTGGTTCATAGCACAAACTTTGAGGATATGTTTGGAGAAAGTTACAGTATCTGGAAGCTGACAGTTTTATGTGAATTCTATGTGTAGCATGTAGAATTTATTATTTTGTAATTGAGGACCGACTCATTTGTAATTATTTGAGTTTGGTATATAAGAAGGAATTTTTTCCTTATTGTAATGTGTACTATGAAGAGTGAGATGTGAATATATGCATGAAGTGAATAAAAGAGCTAATTCAGTGATGAAGGAAGACTTGTGAGTACAGAGATCTGGAATTGTGATCTTGTGTAGCAGAGAGTGCAGTTTTGGCATAGTGTGAAGGAGGTAATATATTTCATATTATTATATTGAATAATTCTAAGATCTTTTGGACAGTGGATTCAGAGATCTTGCGTTAAAGCTATTTGGGCAGTGGGTCCTTCTGTCTTCCATAAACTCTTAACCGGGTTAGAATATTTTAACAGGGATTCAAAATCTCCTAACAGGGATTTATATGTACTGAATGTATTTCATAAGACTCCTAACAGGGTCCATCCTCTAACAAGGAACTTTCATATTAGTGCATCATTTTGTGGGCATCATTCCCATCGGGGTTTACTCTTTTCAAGAGGTTCCCTAGTCAACATATCTTGTGTTATTGTGCAATTGTGTATGATTATCTTTCTATGGTTGATTAGTACATTGATTATATTGTTTAAAACTTTTGAATGGATAAATTATCAGATAACTGATTCACCCCCCCCCCCCCCCCTCTTAGTTATCTTGGGGATCTTTACTTTCTAACAATTGGTATCAGAGCGGTAGGTCCTTGAAAGAAAAGTTTAACAACTTAAGGAGATCAATGGTGAATTTTAGAAAAGAAAGCCCTAAGTTTGATGGAGTAAATTTTGATAGCTAGAAAGAAAAGATGAAGACACATCTATTGTGTTTAGGACCAAGTTATTGGTTGATTACAAAGAATGAGAAGACTATCATTGAGGAAGACAATCTAGAGGCAGCAACTAAAGATGAACTAGATCTATTCATGTGTAACATACTTGCAAGAGAAGCACTTTTGTCAGCACTACCAAAGAATGAATATAGTCAGGTAAGATGTTTGAAAACATCTCATGCAATTTGGAAAGCTTTACATTCTACTTTTGAAGGTGATGAACATGCAAAGAAGGCTAGATTACATAATTGGATTTGTGCATTTGAAGATATTAGAATGATGGAAGATGAATCTATTAGAAGTTATATTGGTAGGATGTCTGAGATTGTAACAAGAATAAAGTCTTGTGGAGGTGATAAGATAGAGAATGAAGTGATATGGAAAATTTTGAGAACTTTGACACCAGTATTCAAGCAGACAACGCAGATGATTGAACAAGTGATACCCTATACATCAAACTTCTCAAGAGAGACTCTTCTTGGAAGATTAGAAATAGCAGAGATGAATTTGAGATTATCAGGAGAGCTACATAGAATGGAAATAGCATTCAGTGCTCTTAACATTAGACCTACAAGAAGTACTAGTTTGAATGGAGATTATGCTAGTAGTAGCAGATCTGAGGAAGATAAGAAGATTGAAGAAGGTATTGCATTACTTGTAAAAAAAAACCAGATGGTAAGAAAATCTTTAAATGTTGGACTTGTCAAGAATATGGTCATTTTGCATATAAATGTCCTGAAAGAGTTAAGAAGTATAGAAGCAACTTTAAACCTAGGAGATCTAAAGAATGTTATTATGCAAATGATGAAGATTTTGAAGTAGGAATTGAAAAACATTTAAGTGACAGTGATAATGATAACTTTGAGGAAATAGGATTTGTAGCAATTAAAGAAGAAAGTTTTGAATCTGATAAAAGGGAAGAAAAAGCATTAGTTTCCCAAGTTGAAAAGAAATCTGATTGGATTATAGACAGTGGTTGTTCACATCATATGACTGGAGATAAAAGAAAGTTTGTTAAGTTAGATAATTATGATGGAGGAATTGTTAGGGTTGGTAACAATGCACCTTGTTTGATTAAGGGTATAGGATCTATTACTCTTGATGGAAAGACTAACACTGATGATGTTTACTTTGTTGATGGACTAAGACATAATCTACTAAGCATTGGACAATTGGCTGATAAAGGTTATCAAGTTTGGTTTTCTGAGAAAACTTGTGTGATAAAAGATAAAGATGGAAATCTGATCGGAAAAGGATCCAGAACTAGAGGTAATGTATTTTAGTTGAATCCTACTAAGATGACATGTTTGATAACTAGGATTGATGATAGTTGGTTATGGCATAAAAGGTTTTGTCATATAAACTTTGATAATATTGTCATGGTGAGCACTACACTTGCGGTAAGAGATTTACCTAGAATTATGAAACCTACTAACATGATTTGCAAAGAATGTATGATGGTAAAGTAGAAAAAGAGTTCATTTCCCAACAAGAAGTTTACATTGGCAGAGAAGTTGGAGATTGTTCATACAGACTTGAGTGGACCTACTAGGACTAGAGGATTCTATGGTGAAAGGTATTTTATGATTCTTGTTGATGATTTTACAAGAATGATGTGGATTGCATTTTTGGAAGAAAAATCTGAAGCATTTGATAAGTTTAAGATCATGAAAAGCAAAATTGAGAATGAATTTGGAATGAAGATTAAGTGTCTAAGATCTGATAGAGGTGGTGAATTTACATCTAGAGTGTTTAACACTTTTTTTGAAATGAATGGTATTAAGAGACAACTTTCAGCCCCTAGAACACCAGAACAAAATGGTATTGCAAAAAGAAGGAACACATCAATAACTAAAGCAGCAAGAGCTATGTTGTTTGAAAATGATTTGGCTAAGACTTTTTGGAGAGATGCAGTGAACACAGCAGTATACACTATGAACAAAGTACAAA
Organism: Chamaecyparis obtusa; assembly: GCA_027943335.1. Lineage (NCBI taxonomy): Eukaryota > Viridiplantae > Streptophyta > Pinopsida > Cupressales > Cupressaceae > Chamaecyparis > Chamaecyparis obtusa. The sequence continues at coordinate 1,061,381 of BSBK01003705.1, read as the reverse complement.
TCAGAGTAGATACAAAAAAGACATCTTATGAATTATGGTTTGGACATACACCCTCAATTAAGTATTTTAGAATTTTTGGAAGTGAATGTTATATAAAGAGAGATGATGATATAGGAAAGTTTGATCCTAGAAGTGATGAAGGAATATTTCTTGGATATTCTTTAAAAAGAAAAGCATATAGATGTTATAACAAAAGAATTGAGACTATTGTTGAAAGTGCAAATGTAAAAGTTGATGAGAAGTTTAAAATTTAGGAAAGAATGCTTGATTATGAATCTGATGGAGAAGCACAACCTCAGCCTAACATTGAAAATGCAGAATTATTTTTTGAAACTAACAGTGATTTGCTGAATGAAAGTCATACTGAAGAAGACAGAGAAGAAAATAGAGAAGAAAACAGAGAAGAAAGCAGAGAAGAATCTACAGTCAGAACAAGATCAGTAACTATGACACCTAACAGGTATACTTCAAGACATCACCCTGTTGAACAAGTTATTGGAAGTTTAAATAGAGGATTTTTTACTCCAAATAAGGTACATTTATGTTTGATTTCTCAAATTGAACCTAAGACTACTAATGAAGCTCATGAAGATGAACATTGGATCAATGCTATGAAAGAAGAACTAGAGCAGATTGAAAAAAACAAGACATGGGAATTGGTCCCTAGACCTGAAGACAAGAATGTGATTGGAACAAAGTGGGTATTCAGAAACAAGATGAATGAACAAGGAGAAGTGATAAGAAACAAAGCAAGATTGGTATGTAAAGGATATTCACAACAAGAAGGAATTGACTATGAAGAAACTTTTGCACCTGTGGCCAGACTTGAAGCAATGAGAATGTTTCTAGCATATGCAACTTACAAGAAATTCAAAGTGTATCAGATGGATGTGAAGTCAGCATTTTTGAATGGTGAATTGGAAGAAGAAGTCTACATTGAGAAACCTAAAGGTTTTCCTTTGACACAAAAAGTAGATATGGTATGTAAGTTAAAGAAAGCTTTATATGGATTAAAACAAGCACCTAGAACCTAGTATGCAAGATTGGATAAGTATTTACTGAAATTGAGATTTATAAAAGGAACGTCAGATAGTAATTTATACACAAAAGAAATTGAGAATGGTTTGTTGGTTATAGTTATATTTGTTGATGATATTATCTTTGGAGGAGAAGATGAAGCTAGTAACAAATTTGTAGATGAAATGAAGACTGAATTTGAGATGAGCATGATTGGAGAAATGAAATATTTTTTGGGATTACAGATAACACAAAGCAAGGAAGGTATATTTGTAAGTCAGACTAAGTATTTGAATGACTTATTGAAAATATTTGGAATGGAAGATTCTAAACCTATTGGAACACCTATGGTAACCATACATAAGTTGTCTAGCAAAGATGAGACACCAGCAGTTGAGCAGAAAAAGTATAGATCTATGATTGGAGGATTGCAATACTTGACACATACAAGACTTGATATAGCACATTCAGTGGGGATTGTAGCAAGATTTCAAGCAGAACCTAGAGAATCACATTATGCAGTAGTAAAGAGGATACTGAGATATCTGAAAGGAACAATGGATTATGGATTATGGTATGAGAATTCTGATGATTTTACTTTATGTGCCTATACTGATGCAGATTGGGGAGGCAGCGTTGATGACAAGAAAAGCACCAATGGTGGAGCCTTTTTTCTTGGAGGTAAATTGGTCTCTTGGCTAAGTAAGAAGTAGAATTGTACTTCACAAAGCACATCAGAAGTAGAATATGTTGCAACAACAAATAATTGTAATCAGATTATTTGGATGAAGCAAATGTTGAAAGATATTGGAATAAAGTTTGATTAGCCTATTGTTATACATTGTGATAACACTACTATAGTGAGTATGTCAAAAAATCCTATTTTACATTCTAAGACTAAACATATTGAGATCAAGTATCATGTTGTAAGAGAGAAAGTTGTAGAAAAAGAAACTTAAGATTGGAGTACATAAGTACAAAGGAGCAGATAGCAGACATATTTACAAAGCCTTTACCTAAGGATACATTTGTGTATCTAAGAGGTATGCTTGGGGTTATGCCCCAACCTAATTTTGAGAATTGATGCAGATGATTACATCCATCCAGTGGTATATGAGCCCTATCTTTCTTCTGGATTGGATGTTGGAACTTCCTCTATGGGGGAGTTTATGAGCTGAGTCATGAGGACTCTTGTTATTGTATTCTTTTGAAAAGTGTCTTTTGACATTAAGTTGTTGTTGACTTAGTGATAAAATTTATATCATTGATGTCAATGGGGGAGAGATATACATGAAAAACATTGTGGATTGTATGAAAGAGCTGAATAGGAAAATGAAGCAAGATTTGATTTGATATTTTGCAGTGATGTTGCAGTATTGGATTTTTTGAACATTGGATTTTTTCATCTATGTTGCCATCAATGCCAATGGGGGAGATTGTTAGGAATGAATGAAAAATGTTTTGGAAGTCATTCTGTAGCAATTGTTGTTGCATTCATGACTTGGATTGTCATTGATGTCAACACAGTGATATTCTGGATATTAGCAGGAAAGTAGATACAGTTTTGTTTTGCACACATGTTTTATTATAGATTGGATTTTGTGTAGTTGATGGTATGTTCTTTAGTGTGTTATTAACATTTGGTTAATAGTGCAAAAAGAAAGTCATTCATTTGTGAGAGTTATGAGCATTTTTGTGAAAACAGTGTTTAGACAGTGTTTCTGTGTAGCGATGTTCAGAAATCGGAGGATATCTCTTAGCTGGGATGGAATCTGATTTTGTGTAGTTAAAGGGATGTTGGAGACTCATTAATGATGATGTGGTTCACAATGAAAACTTTGAGGATATGTTTGGAGAAAGTTACAGTATCTGGAAGCCGACAGTTTTATGTGAATTCTGTGTGTAGCGTGTAGAATTTATTATTTAGTAATTGAGGACCGGCTCATTTGTAATTATTTGAGTTTGGTATATAAGAAGGAATTTTTTCCTTATTGTAATGTGTACTATGAAGATTGAGATGCGAATATATGCAAGAAGTGAAGAAAAGAGCTAATTCAGTGATGAAGGAAGACTTGTGAGTACAGAGATCTGGAATTGTGATCTTGTGTAGCAGAGAGTGTAGTTTTGGCATAGTGTGAATGAGGTAATATATTTCATATTATTCTATTGAATAATTCTAAGATCTTTTGGATAGTGGGTTCAGAGATCTTGCCTTGAAGCTGTTTGGGCAGTGGGTCCTTCTGTCTTCCATAAACTCTTAACCGGGTTAGAATCTTTTAACAGGGATTCAAAATCTCCTAATAGGGATTTATATGTACTGAATGTATTTCATAAGACTCCTAACAGGGTCCATCCTTTAATAAGGAACTTTCATATTAGTGCATCATTTTGTGGGCATCATTCCCACCGGGGTTTACTCTTTTCAAGAGGTTCCCTAGTCAACATATCTTGTGTTATTGTGCAGTTGTGTATGATTATCTTTCTATGGTTGATCAGTACATTGATTATATTTTTTAAAGCTGTTGAATGGATAAATTATCAGATAACTGATTCACCCCCCCCCCCCCTTCCCTAGTCAACATATCTTTTGTTATTGTGCAATTGTGTATGATTATCTTTCTATGGTTGATCAGTACATTGATTATATTTTTTAAAGCTATTGAATGGATAAATTATCAGATAACTGATTCACCCCCCTCCCTCTTAGTTATCTTGGGGATCTTTACTTTCTAACACTTCTAGTCTTCAAAGAAGGGTTTCTCTGGTGAAGTTCTCAGTACAAGGTATAAGTTTCTCAATCATCTGTGTTGTTTTCTTAAATGAAAGATTCAATGTCCTCAAAATTTTCCATATTACTTCATTCTCTATCTTGATTCCTTCATAAGATTTTATACTTGCAACAATTTCTGACATTCTACTAGTATACCTTCTAACAAATTCATCTTCCATCATTCTTATATCTTAAAGTGCACATATCCAATTATGTAGTATGACTTTCTTTACATGTTCATCACCTTCAAAAGTATATTGTAAAGCTAACCATATTTCATGAGATGTCTTTAGATATTTTACCTTAGTGTACTCATTTTCTCGAAGGGCTGACAAGAGTGCTTCTCTGGCAAGTATGTTACACATGAATAGATCTCTCTCCTCATTAGTACATTCTTCAATTCTATGTTCATCAATGATAGCATTCTTGTTCTTTGTGATTAACTAATATCCTATTCCTAAACAAAGTAAGTGTGTCTTCATATTTTCTTTCCAGCTATACAAATTTACTACATAAAATTTAGGGCTTTCTTTCCTAAAATGATTCTCTATGGATCTCCTTAATTTGTTAAACATTTCCTTCAAGGACCTGCCGCTCTAATACTAATTGTTAGAAAGTAAAGTCCACCAAGATAACTAAGAGGTGGGGGGCGAGTGAATCAGTTATCAGATAAATACAACTTTTATCACCTTTAACAAATTTCAACCATGTAAGCAATGTAATTAACAACCATAGAAAGATATACATACAGAATGACACAATTGTTGGAAATATTTAGGAATTAACCGAGTTACTTAGAGGGGAGGGGTGAATCAGTAACTCCAAATTTTCTTTTAATTACAGATGTATTAACATGTAATTTACTTTAACCTTTTGCATATAGAAAGCATGAAACTTAAAAGCATTCACAATAATGACACATAGATTTGGTTACCCAGAAACCTTCCAAAAGAAAGTAAAATTGGGGTGGGGATGAAACCCACAAAGCTTTAATACTGCAGAATAAATTTGGCCGGTTAAGGCTTACAATTTGATCACTTCTGATGATCTGCCCTGTTAGGAGCAATAAGGATTGCTAAATCCACCCTGTTAAAGGATTTACAAACATACAATGAAGTATGCACTCGGTAAAGAGATTTTACAAAAGACTGTTAAGTCTACCCGGTTAAAGGATTTAGTACTAATTCACTTGTTAGGATGAAACAGTAGATCTCTTGCTTTGCAACTGGATTGCTGATTGAGATTCGTTGATGTACTGATCACCTTCTGTGATGAATTTGTCTTTTCTGCTCCTTATACTGCTGAAGCCTTCTGTAATTCGCTCATCTCTGCCTTTCTTTCTCTTTCACATATATTCTTCTTCATACATCTTGACATTTTTACAACATTGTTTATATACAAGTCTTAAACAATTAATTACAGTTACAATTACAAAGTCGGCTTGACAAATAAACATAAGTGTTACTAAGTCGGCCAAAGTATGGTTACACGGTTCCTGCAAACTAACTCGGTGACTTTCTGATACTCGGCGTCCACTGCATTACTCGGCATCGTCATGCACTTGGTAGAAGTGAAGGCACGGTTCATACTGATCACTCGGTAGGTTTTGAACTCGGTAAATACTGGTGACTCGGTAGACATGATGTTACTCAGTTTACACTGTCCTGTTCGGTTTGTACTAACTTGCTCGGTTTGCACTGTCTGCTCGGTTTGCACTGTCTGCTCGGTTTGCACTATTTGCTCGGTTTGCACTGTTTGCTCAGTTTGCACTATTTGCTCGGTTTGCACTGTTTACTCAGTTTGCACTATTTGCTTAGTTTGCACTGTTTGCTCAGTTTGCACTGTTTGCTCGGTTTGCACTGTTTGCTCGGTTTGCACTGTTTGCTCGGTTTGCACTGTTTCCTCAGTTTGCACTGTTTGCTCGGTTTGCACTGTCTGCTCGATTTGCACTGTTTGCTTGGTTTGCATTGTCTGCTCGGTTTGCACTGAGAACGCAAATAAGTGTTGTCACTAGTGGCAATTCTGCTTAATGCCAACAATCTCCCCCTTTGGCATTAGTGACAAAAACACTTATTGGCCAAAACTTATATACATGAATCATGCTGAGTTTTATTTTGATTTTTTAAAATTTGTCTTTGTTATAGGGCTTTATACATTGTCTCCCCCTTTCAATGTGCTAACTATTTCTTATACAAATCTATACATATCTCTCCTTCTATACATATCTCCCCCTTTTTGATGATAATGCCAAAGGTGCATATAAGAGTTATTTACAGAGAGAATCCAAAATTTGATAGAAAATCAGAATGTACCTTCATTATTAGTGCCAGGGTTCTGTCCCAACTTTCTTGCAGAATCCTACATGTCTGTATAGCAATTTGGACTTCTGCAGAGAGTTCAATCATGTGATCTGCTATAGAGAACTGATTGTCATGAATCAATGTTTTGGAATGTTCAATGTGCTTATACATTGTATTCATGATGGGAAGGATCATGTGTTGGATGTCTAGCAGTGTGGATCGGATCATTGTGTCTTCTTTCAGTAGATCAGACTGCATATTTGATAGGTGTGAAATTTTCATGTGATGAGTAGAGCTTGAACTTGGTTCAAGTTGCAGCTTCTGTATGCTAATCTTCATGTCCTCATCCATTTTATTCATTTTATCCTTAACATCCTTTGTGAACTCGGTAATGTTGCACAATCTGGCCAAAAGAGAGGTAGCATTCAAATAGATAGATTCAGTGTTTGACAAAACTGAAGATAATTCTACTTGGTTAATAGCTATGTGCTAAGCAATGTGCTCAAGCACTTTATTGTTGAATCTCTTCTCGGCTCTTTCAACTAACTTTTCTATCCCGGATGAATCCTTATTGTATTTCTCAACTGCTTCTGCTAATTGTAACAAAACATGTTGGGAGGAGTCTACTTTAATGCCTAATGCATCAGACAAGATGTCCTTAGCATCCTTGATGATTTGATACTCCTTGTCTCTCTCCTCTTTAAGTTTCTTTTGTTTTGCTTTCCTTTGGAGGATCTCACCTATATTTTGCATCTGGTCCGCTGATAGATTTGCAAAATCTAATGTAGGAATCTCTATCTCTTCATCTAGGTCTATATCCTCTACTACATTCTTACCCAAAAATTTTATACTTGGTAGAGCCTTAGGCTTATCTGTACTTAATGCTTTGGTAGTAGTGACAGTAGATAAAGTAGGGCTGGCTATAGATACTGGCATACTTTCTACTGGAGAGCTTAAAATATTTACACTTGAAGATTCAAAAATTGGAAAACTTACTGCTGGAAAACTTGATGATGCGGGAGACTGCAACTCGGTAGAAGAAATGATAGTTGCTTCTGTTGTTGCTATGGATGATTGGACAAATGTGGAAGTTGTCACAACCATGCTTGAAGGTGTCTCCGAGCTGGATGTAGAAACTTTCACTGGAGAGGTAGGAAGGGATGCAATGACTTCTGCTGCTATCCTCACAGTATCATCTACCTCAGTGTCTTCTTGTTCATCACTGTCATCTTCAATATCTTTTATTATTACTGTTTCAATACTCGGTTGGTGAAGGTGGTATATGTTCTTCCATGTGGCATTTGCAGCCTTCACAACTGATTCAATATTGTTGATCAAAATCAAACAAGTATTGAACTTCAATGTCATCTTATTTTCATTTTCTTTTAATGCCTTCTTTACTTCATCATTTTTCAAGCTCGGCATTAACTTTCTTAGGGTTTGATCAAATATATCTATCACAGTTTGCTTTGCATTGCTCCATCTCATTTTTATTGGATTTAGTAGAACTGCTGGAACCTGTGGGGCTATTTCTTCAGGAGAGTATTCCCACTGTCCCATCTTTTCAATAACAGCATCTTCTATTTCCTTCTGTTCTGTTTCTGATCTGGTTTCATATTTTAAGGATTTTATGTTACTTACTCCAGATCCTGATCCGTCTCTAAAGAGTTTGAGATTTTCTTGAAGGTTTAGAGGAGGCCTTTTGAATACTATGTCTTTATCTGCCTTGTCTGCCTTGCCTCTTGTATTTCTCCTTGTAAATACAGCAGTGGGAGGCTTAGGTGCCTTAGTGATAAATACCTTTCCTTTCTTCTTTGCAGGTTCTGGTTCCTCTATTTTCTCATCCTTTTCCTCTTCTTCTTCATCCTTTTCTTCTTTGTCCTCGGTTATCATTTGCATTTTGGCTATCCTCTTCTTTCCTTTGTTTACCGCCTGTGGAAGCTTTATGCTTAGTTCAATTCTCACCTTAGCTTCATCATATGTTCCAAAATATGGAGCTTTGGGATTGACAGGCTGATTAAGAAGAGCTTCAATGATATTCTTGGTTTCATCAATATTTACCTCATAAGGAAGAGGTTTTACATATACAGTCCTCGGTTTAACTGCTTGAATATATACATTATCACAATCCACCATAAAACAAATGTCATCTTTGTAATCTTCCACCAACTTTTATGGAATCCGGAATCTATCATTCATTTTCTCTTTGAAAGACTCAAAATAATTATCCATGATGCTTTCAAAGTTTTCACCCATTTCTGAGATGTATTCATTTATTTCATAGAGGACTGGCACATCTTTTCTCCATACAACTTTTCCTTTAGAAGAGAAGAATTTCAGAACATAGAAGAATAAACAGACCAACAAGGATCCAAACTTACATGGATTGTTTTTGGAAGTTTTAATTCTTTCCATATTTTTGTTAAACTGCTTTAACAATAAGTCTGCTAGGTCAAATGTTAAGTTATTCTTGACCACTTTGTATGCTAGGTCAATAGCTTCATAGGAGACACTATTCTGTCGACTAGAACTGTAAATCTTATGGGCAATAATGTGTGTACCAAACTTCAGTTCAGCGTCGGTAATGCTGCTAACTTTCATGCCTCTACCGTCCCACTCGGCTAGGGTTTTCTTCTCTAGTTCCGTCCGACCTAGGGTTTTGGTAGTTTTTGCTTTGTTCAACATGGGAAGACCGGTGACTTGTTGAATCATCTTCTTTGTGATCTCAATAGGTTGCTCAAGCCAAATCTTGCCATTATGTACACGGCTGAGAATGTATCTAACCCATTTATCTTGAAAGTTTCGAGGTAGATGTGCAATGTGAACTAAACCTTTATCTTCCAGATGTTTGTGCTCGGGTTTCAGAATACCATCCACACATAGTTCCTCATGCACAATATCTAGTTCTAGGTTCCCCATTTCATGAATTGAACAGTTAAAATGATTGCGGATATCGTTAATAAGCAGTACCTTAGGAGGAATCTGAGATTGAGCTCCGTTCAGATCTAGGGCTGCTGCAATTGTGGGCACGATCTTGAAATCTGGTGCTTTCCATTCCCCTTGGACTAACATATCAGATCCTTTCTTTGCTGAAGTGCTGGATGATGCCATGATAGCTCATAGAAAATTCCTTTCGCAAAAGTATTGAATCGCTGGGTTGCTCTTGAAATTTTCTGCTCTCAAAGTGCTAAAGGTTCGTGGTGAAGAATGAGTTCGATTACTTTCTTTTTGTTTACAACTCTGTCATTAATGCTCAGTACAAATTAGGGTATGAATTCTGACAGACTGTCACCCACTAAGAATTAATTGCTTGGTAAAGACTTCGCAACTCGGTGAACTCGAGAATTCATATTGCTCTGACCTCGCTCAGTGAAGATTGATACCGACCTCGCTCGGTGAAGACTGATACCGACCTCACTCGGTGAAGACTGATATCGACCTCGCTGTGATCTCACTGCATCTTGCATGCTGATTTAGATCTTTCTTTTAATTTCAGTTCTGGAACTGCTTGAAATTGGTCTATGAGAGTACAGTTCTAGTGCTTTCTTGGAAATTTAGTTTGAGTCAGTAGAGCCATCCATTCCATTACTTGGACTGGATTGCTCAGTAGCTTTAGGAATCCATTTTTGTCTTACCTGTTTCCTGACCTTAGTTGCTTCATTCTTCTTTCCATCTTCAACTTCTCTAGCATTCATGCAGTTTCTGGCTATGTGACCGAGTTTAGTGCATTTGAAGCATCTTACGGTAGTATCTCTTTTCCTTAGATGATGTTTTATGCAATTCATGCCAATGTGTCCATATTCTCCACAGTAATGACATCTACACCAGGTGTTGTAGTCCCATCCAAACATTGCTTTCATAATTTGTTCTGCTGGATTAAATGTCTTGGATCTGCACTCGGATGCCTTGTGACCCTGTTTGTTGCATTTGTGACAATTACCTCTGAATCTAGGTTTTTCCCTTCATTCATTTGCTTTGTGACCAGGTTGATTGCAGCTGTAACATTTTCCATTGAATTCTGCTTTTTCATTGTTCCAACATTTATTTGAAGTATGTCCTATTTTACCACAATGATTACAAGTAGATTTTTTATTTCTTTGAGTACCTTGCTTAGAGGATTCGCCTTCTCCTTTGTATCCAAGTCCTGCTTTTCCTTTTTGCCTATGAAGATTTCGCTCATATAGCTGATTCAAGTCTTCTTGACTTTTCAGCATTCCTTCATTGATTTGTTTTTCAGCGTTTAGGTCATCCACCAATCTTAGATTGATTTCCTTTTCAGATCTTAGTTCTTCTCTTGTGCTTTCTATTTCTGATCTTAGATTCAGAATTTCCTCATTTGTATGAGAGATCTGATCAATTAAGTTTTCTAGCTGAAGGGTTTTATTTTGGACTTCAATGTTTCTTCCATCTAATTCATCTTTCAACTTGTTTCTTTGTTCCAAGATCTCACAGAATCTTGTAGAGTGTAGCTCTTGTTCTCTTTTCAATTTTCTCACTTCTTCCTACAGAGACCCATTCTTTTCTAGGAGTTCTTTGACAGCATTGTTTGCTTCATCTGAGTTATTTGAGGGAAAAAGATCTTCAATCTTTTCTTCAATGTAATTCTAATCATTCATCTGATTTGCAAGTTCCTTCCTTCTTCTTAGGGATTGGGAAAGATGTTCTTTTGCTTCTTTGAGTTTAGCTATGGCCATTTCCAAATCTAGCTTTTCATTTTCAATCACCTTGTTCAGTTTGAATACCTCCATTGTCCTAGATCTTTGCTCAAGCTAGTTAAGCTTTGTCTTGAGAACCAATGCTGCTCTGATACCAATTGTTGGAAATATTCAGGAATTAACCGAGTTACTGAGAGGGGAGGGGTGAATCAGTAACTCCAAATTTTCTTTTAATTACAGATGTATTAACATGTAATTTACTTTAACCTTTTGCATATAGAAAGCATAAAACTTAAAAGAATTCACAATAATGACACATAGATTTGGTTACCCAGAAACCTTCCAAAAGAAAGTAAAACTGGGGTGGGGATGAAACCCACAAAGCTTTAATACTGCAGAATAAAGTTGGCCGGTTAAGGCTTACAATTTGATCACTTCTGATGATCTGCCCTGTTAGGAGCAACAAGGATTGCTAAATCCACCCTGTTAAAGGATTTACAAACATACAATAAAGTATGCACTCGGTAAAGAGATTTTACAAAAGACTGTTAAGTCTACCTGGTTAAAGGATTTAGTACTGATTCACCTGTTAGGATGAAATAGTAGATCTCTTGCTTTGCAACTGGATTGCTGATTGAGATTCACTGATGTACTGATCACCTTCTGTGATGAATTTGTCTTTGCTGTTCCTTATACTGCTGAAGCCTTCTATAATTCGCTTATCTCTGCCTTTCTTTCTCTTTCACATATATTCTTCTTCATACATCTTGACATTTTTACAAAATTGTTTATATACAAGTCTTAAACAATTAATTACAGTTACAATTACAAAGTCGGCTTGACAAATAAACATAAGTGTTACTAAGTCGGCCCAAGTATGGTTACACGGTTCCTGCAAACTAACTCGGTGACTTTCTAATACTTGGCGTCCACTGCATTACTCGGCATCGTCATGCACTCGGTAGAAGTGAAGGCACGGTTCATACTGATCACTCGGTAGGTTTTGAACTCGGTAAATACTGGTGACTCGGTAGACATGATGTTACTTGGTTTACACTGTCCTGTTCAGTTTGTACTAACTTGCTCGGTTTGCACTGTCTGCTCGGTTTGCACTGTCTGCTCAGTTTGTACTGTTTGCTCGGTTTGCACTATTTTCTCAGTTTGCACTGTTTGCTCGGTTTGCACTGTTTGCTCGGTTTGCACTTTTTGCTCAGTTTTCACTGTTTGCTCAGTTTGCACTGTTTGCTCGGTTTGCACTGTTTGCTCGATTTGCACTGTTTTCTCGGTTTGCACTATCTGCTCGGTTTGCACTATTTTCTCGGTTTGCACTGTCTGCTCGGTTTGCACTGAGAACGCAAATAAGTGTTGTCACTAGTGGCAATTCTGTTTAATGCCAACAACAATAACACAAGATATGTTAACTAGGGAACCTCTTGATCAAAGAGTAAACCCCAGTGGGAATGATGCCCACAAAAGATGCACTAATATGAAATTTCCTTGTGAGAGGATGGACTCTATTAGGATTCTTATGAAATACATTCAATACATATGAATCTATGTTAGGAGACTTTGAATCCTAGTTACAAGATTCTAACCCGGTTAGGAGTTATGGAAAATAGAAGGACCCATTGTCCAAATAGCTTCAAGGGAAAGATCATTGAACACACTATCCATGTCATGCCCAAAATTAGGGAAAAAAACACACAACAAATTTCTTTTAAAGGGTCACTAACACAAGTTTTCCTACCAAAACAAGAGATGAATACATCAACTAAACCACCCATCACACAAGGGGTTTCAAGGCATGCGATGGCCTGTCGATATCCCCTATGCATCAGATGCACTAGGTCGAAGGGATCACAGATAAGGATTGACCATTAAGGGATTTCAAGGGAGAAAATTCCTAAAACAATTTACTTGGATTAATTAGGACAAAAATTCTATATTAAATAAATTAATAATAAATTATTATTTAAATCCCTGAGTAAATTTTACAACTAATGATGATCATCACGTAGCATTTAACACAACAAAATATTGTCACCATATAAAATTAATAATGGATTTATAAGTTTAATAATTTAAGTTACCAAAAAGTGAGGAGTTAATAGAAGAAGATTCACCCCTCCACTTAAATCATAAGGGATTAAATAAATAACAAATCCAATAACTACGCAAGATAGAAATAAAAGAATAAAACTAAAATTAACTAACCTTAACCATCACCAAAGAGAACCTTTTTACGCAAAATGAAAGGGTCATAATGATCCATACTTAAATCATTAATTTTCAATTTAAAAATTATTAAAGACCCACTTATTGCAAGCCTCAAATTATTTCTCATAGTTTAAGATCTCGAAACAAAAATTGAAAACAAACGACACGAAGAAAATCAATTCATAACCCTATTAGAGGGGAATCTTGGAATGAGGAGAGCAGATCTAATCTAAAGATAGAAACCTAAATACAAAGGTTAGTATTAATAATAAAACAATGCCCTAAAAAACTGTAATAGTAAAAGAAATAAATGAGTCAAGAATTAGCAAAGAAATAGCCCAAAAAAAATCCCTACTATGGATTTTAGGGTTTGGCTAAAGATAAGTCTTGGCCCCAACCCTAAATGTTACATTCAGGTTTGCAAGAGAGATGCACATAGGCATGCCTGACCATGGTCACATGGACCTATTCCAAAATTTGTAAAATCCCTCCCAGAAATATTCTGGTATAGTGCCGAAGCCCAAGGGTCACATAAATGCAGATGGTACTGAGGGAAGATTTTATTACAGGTAGAGCAGAGGTATCAAATGGTTAAAGGTGATAACATAGGTTGGCTTGGCAAAGGTGGCTTGCAGTAGTCTTGAACGCTGTCGCAGTGGCACTACCACTGTTCACAGTGGCCTTAGCCACTGGGAATAGTGGTACAATGACCACTGCCACATATGATAGTGATAACACTAAGCATGGGCCACAAGGGAGAGAGGAACACACTAGGGTTTGTAGACAAGGAAAACACCAAAACACAGTTACAAGATATCGAGCATCGTTATTGTAGGTTCTTTCACAGAGCCGATTCTTGGCAGTTCTGGTCACACTAGGGTTTCACTAACATTGCATAAACTTTTGATGAAGGAATACCATATAATGCAGTAATACAAAATGTTAAATACGGTAATATAAATCACTACTAAGCCTTTGATAGTACAAGGTTTTAATTGCAAATTTTAATGTCTTGAAGATAATGTGATAAGATATTTGATAAGTTATCTTCGGTAGCAGTTTTTCATAAATAAATAAATATCAAGGAGAGCATCACACGAAAGGTAAGGGATGGCAATAGTTTCATTCAAAAAACACCTTGCAAGGTAAGGAAAGGTTTCAAAGGGATGCAATAATTCTAATGCAAATGTGATTTTGTAGATTAATTACCACTAAGCCCTCAACATTACACAGTTTGATATGTGTGATAACATAAGGGCTAGTAGGAAAATGAAGAATAATAAAGCTACTTAAGGGAAAGATAGTGCCCCTAGGTCGAGTGGCTCAGCCTTTTCTTGTAGTGGCCATGCTGCTCATGGCAGTGCCAACTACTCGGCCCCCATGGGGTTACAAACAAAGATCGCAATGCAAAATTTATTTGTCCATTACAAAACTTCATTAGAATGAACATTTCCCTATTCGATAATACTAGGGTTTGTGTGGTAAAGTTTCGATATGCAATCTCATTCGATCAGTATTAATGCTATGGTTTGATCAAAAAGAAATATGTATGGTGTTAATATATATATGTATAATTATGAATTCCCTAATTAATAAAAGAGATGAGTTCAAATACAAATATAAATATATATACATATGGAAATGAGGTACAAGACCAAGAGAATATCAACTTGAAATTTTAATAAGTTAATATAGGCAGATTAGTATTATCCTTTAGATATTTATATATATTTTATCATAAACATTTGAATATAAGCCACTTTATCTATATTAAATTAATCTCTTCCCCTACATGATTTATACACAATATCCATGAGTTTTATTCGAGATACCTATTTGAAGCTATCATACTAAAGATTAATTAAACTATTCTTTCCAGGACAAATATGAAATAATAGAACATTTAATTTAATTGAAGACTTCTCATAAAATGGAAATAGCTCTTTTCTTTTAAGGGAGAACTTAGATAAACATTCATGAATGAAATTTTGTAAACATTGTTGGAAAAATGAGCAGTGCTCCTTGATGGAATATGGATGAAGTGACTGAGAGGGGGGGTGAATCAGTCAACCATAAAACACTTCACAATTATTTCTTTCCAGATCCCTTAGGATATCTTAATGAATATTATCTGTTTAACACTCGGTAAATAGATTGCAGTAACTTTGTAGATGCAGAAAGTATTAGTAAAATTATCTTTAGATATTCATCAGCACTTATATATGATTAAGATAACTATTAAGAACACAAGAGACACATAATTTAACGTGGAAACCCAATATGGGAAAAACCACCAATGTATCTAGATACTGATTTTCACTTTTCTGAAGTGATGCTCGGTTAGAAGCCAACCCGGTAAAAGGTTACAAAACACACTATTAGGTGTGACCTTGTTAGAGGATTTAATCACCCCGCTAGGAGTGGCCTGGTAAGAGGTCTTGAAAACAATTCAATGGAATTGTCACCTTGTTAGAGGATTTACAATATGGTTGTTAAACCAACTCGGTTAAGAGATTTAGAATTCACTGTTACAATGATAAAAAGGTAACAATGAAAATGACCTGTATAATAATGCAACTGCCTTGCTGATTACAGATCTCTATTCTGTATAAGTGTGATCCTTCCTGATCGAATATATCTCTGCTGCTCCTCAAGGATATCTAATCATCCTTCACAATTTCGCACACACCTTTTTCTGCTTTTCTTCTATATATCTTCTGCTGTGTATATTTTTTATTTTCACATTTGACCTTTTATTTATATGATTTTAGATTTGTCAAATCGGCATTACTTAGTCTAATAGTTGGCTGAATTAAGAAAACTTTATTTGCAAAAATCCTTCAAGGGCCGATAGTGCTCAGTGACCATAACTTTATACAATCTTTCGGACACCGAGGGAACTCGGTAAACACTGATAATCCTTTTTCTTCGATAACCGACTGAACTCGGTAGATGCTGACTTTTCTTTGACAACTGACTGAACTCGGTAAACACTGATTTTCTTTGATAGCTAAGTGAACTCGGTACATGCTGATTTTTCTCTGACAACCGAGTGAACTCAGTAAGCACTAATTTTAATGCCAGGCAGACTGACTGAGCTTAGTAGGTACTGAATGTTGCGGACTATGACATAGTGTGGCATCAAAGACAATACATAATTTGAGTAGCAATTTCCTTCAGACAATTGTTTCCAACAATCTCCCTCTTTGGCATTGATGGCAACAAAATATGTCATAGCATAAGAAATTTGAAAAAATTAGCTCGGTTCAGATTCAAATCTCCCTCTGTCAGCAAACTTCCTTTTTCTTAAAAACTATTCCGTCTAACTATTGAAAATTTCTTGAAGTAATAGCAAAGACATAGCAAACACTCCCTCTTTGACAACACATGCCAAAGACAATTCACATATTACCAGTGTAAACTAATGTACCTCAAGTACTGATTCATATGTAATGATTCCTTGAAAATGCTGCATCAACTGGTTGATTTTCAATCATGTTCTGGTTGATGCATCACTAAAACTATATTTAGTGAGCCTCAGATAGAGGAATGACCCCTAACTTACCTCTTAGATACACAAATGCATCCTTAGGTAATGGTTTGGTGAAAATGTCTGCAATCTGCTCTTTTGTATGAATATATTCTAATTTGATTTCCTTGTCCTGCACCAATTCTCTGACAAAGTGATATTTAATAGCAATGTGCTTGGTTTTGGAATGCATTACTGGATTCTTTGAAATGTTTATTGCACTTGTATTGTCACAAAATATAACAACTGGTTCTTTGATCTCAACCTTCATACCTTGTAATAACTATTTAAACCAAACAATATTTGAACAATTTACTGCAGCAGCAACATATTCTACTTCAGCTGTGGATTGAGATGTGCAATTTTGCTTTTTACTGGTCCAGGATACCAGTCTTTTTCCAAGAAAAAATGCTCCACCACTTGTACTTTTTCTATCATCAATGTTCCCTGCCCAATCAGCATCAGTAAACACTTTTAAGTCTAGATTGCCTCCAAATTTATACCACAAACCATATTCTTCAGTTCCTCTTAACTACCTTAAGATTCTTTTGATTGCAATCATATGATTTTCCTTAGGTTTTGCTGAGAATCTAGCTACTATACCGACTGCTAAGGCAATATCAGGTCTTATATGTACTACATACTGCAATTTTCCAATCATAGATCGGTATAAGGTCTGATCTACTTCCTTTGAATCATCATCTTTGGTAAGTTTCAGTCCAGTACACATGGGTGTACCAACTGGTTTTGAATCTTCCATACCAAACTTCTTAAGTATTTCCTTAATGTATTTAGATTGAGTAATGTATATACCATTCTTGCTTTGCTGAATTTGAAGACCAACAAAGAATTTTATTAAACCAAACATAGACATTTCAAATTCTTTGTTCATCTACTCTGAAAATTCTTTGCACTGATCATCATTCCCTGTAAATATAGTATCATCTACAAATATTTCTGCCAATACAATTTTGTCATCTGGTCCTTCTTTAATATATAGATTGCTGTTATCATTGGCTCTTTTGAAATTAATCTGAATTAGATAATTATGGAGTCTTTCATACCATGCTCTAGGAGCTTGTTTCAAACCATACAATGCTTTGTGTAACCTGTAGACCATATCCCTTTTATCTGGATCAACAAAACCTTCAGGTTGTTCAATGTAGACTTCTTCATCAAGAATTCCATTGAGAAATGCAGATTTTATATCCATCTGATATACCTTAAATCCTTTATGTGCTGCATAAGCAAGTAGAGTTCTTACACCTTCTAATCTTGCAACAGGAGAAAAAGTTTCACCATAATCTATTCCTTCTTCTTGAGAATAACCTTTACATACCAATCTAGCTTTGTTTCTAGATACTTGACCATCTTCATTCAGCTTATTCCTAAATACCCATTTTGTTCCAATTACATTCTTATCTTTAGGTCTAGGTACAAGAGTCCATGTTTTGTTCTTTTGTATTTGTTCTAATTCTTCATTCATTGCTTCAATCCAACTTTCATTTTTTAATGCATCTTTGATATTTCTAGGTTCAAAATTAGTAAGCAGACATGTACCTTTTATCTTGCTTCTTGTCATAGTACCATCTGATTTGTTTCCAATGATTTGATCTGGTGTATGATGCCTTTTGACATATTTGGCTAGTATAGGTTCCTTGCTTTTTGAATGAGTCATGTTGTTGTCTTCTAGGATCTCTTCTTCAGGTTTCTCGGGCTCGGTAGATATTTTCTTGGTAACATCAGGCTGAGACTCGGTTTGAATTTCTTCCTGTGACTCGGTTTGAACTTCTTCCTATGACTCAGTTTGAATTTCTTCCTGTGACTCGGTTACTATGCTAGGCTCGGTAGATATAGTTTCCTCATTGATAGTTGTGTCTGTCAATGTTTCAAGTTCAATGTAAATGAATCTCCTGTAGTTCTCAAGTTCCCTTTTGCTTTCTTCTTCAGTCTTTTCTACAAACTCATCAAATTTTACATGTATACTTTCTATGGCTTTGTGAGTAGACAAGTTCAGACATTTGTATGCCTTGCTTTTGCTAGAATATCCTAGGAATATTCCTTCATCACTTTTCACATCAAATTTATTTTTTTTGGATTCTTTTAAGATATAACACTTGCTACCAAATACTTTCATGTAACTTACATTGGGTTTATAGCCATACCATAGCTCATAAGGAGTTTTGAATGTGTCTTTCTTCAATTGTACTCAGTTCAAGGTATGAACTGTAGTGCTGATAGCTTCCTTCTAGTACTTTATAGTGATGTTCTTTTCTATCATTAGAGTCCTTGCACAATCCATAATAGATCTGTTTCTTCTTTTTGCTATTCCATTCTGTTCAGGAGTTCTAGGAGCTAATACCTGTCTTTTGATTCCTCTTTCAATGCAAAAGTTGTTAAATTCATGGGAGATGAATTCACCACCTCTGTCTGATCTTAAGCATTTCAATCTTTTCCCTGTTTCCTTTTCCACTCTTGCCAAGTACCATTTCAATTTTTCAAATGCTTCTGACTTTTCTCTTAAATACATAACAGTCATTATTCTAGAATAATCATCAATGAAAAGAATAAAGAATTTATCTCCAGTATAGCTTTCTATTCCAATAGGTCCACATAAATTAGTATGCACAATTTCCAAAATCTCTTTAGATTGATAGTTTTTACTCTTAAAACTAGTTTTACTCATTTTGCCAATCTGACAATTCTTACATAAACCAGTATCAGGTTTCTTCAAAGTAGGAATGCCTCTTACCTTCTTGAATTTGCTTATTTTTATCATGTTATCAAAATTCACATGACATAACCTTTTGTGCCATAGCCAACTTTCTTCAATTTGAGCAATAAAACATGAATATTCACTGAGATCAAGATAAAATAAGTTACCTTTTGTTTGTTTGCCTGATCCAATGAGTTTTCCTTTTTCATCCAGCAGTCTTGCTTGACTATTCATGAATTCAACCTTGAAACCAGTGTTGATTAGCTGTGCTACACTTAGAAGATTCTATTTTAGTCCTTCAATCCAATAAGCATTATCACATATGAGTTCTTTGGTTAATGAGATTCTTCCTTTTCCTTTTATACAACAAGGTTCATTGTTTCCAAATCTTACATTGCCACTATCATAGTCTTCTAGGTATTCAAATTTTGTCTTGTCACTAGTCATGTGGTGTGAACATCCACTATCTATTATCCATATATCATCTTTGCTTATATGAGAAATAAGTGCCATCTTATCTTCATCATCATCAGATTCATCTTTTATAGCAATAAAGACAATTTCTTCTTCACTATCATCAGAATCTTTAGCCATAAAACATGATTTCTTACCTTTATCCTTGAATGATTTGAAATTCTTTTTGCCATAGTACTTGTGACCTCTCTTCTCTTCCTTGACCTGCTTGTTTGGGCACCTAGCTACAATATGTCCAATTTCTTCACATGAAAAATAGATTAAAGGAGTTTTACCTTTATATTTACCTTTCTGTTTAGAGTACCTCTTTGCAAGTAATGCTTCTACAATTTCAAGATCACTATCAGAACTTTCTTCTGATACTTCTTCACTTTCTGACTGAACTTCTTTTATTTTCTTGTTCTTCCTTAGTGAAACCTTGGCCTCAAATGCTGACTCAATATTTTTGGAGTTTGGAACATAATTGTCATAGTTGTCTAATTCAAAGGCTGTCAATCTTCCAACTAAAGCATCCAAAGTTATATTGTGGTTTTTTTCACATCTTCTTTCTTGAATAGCTGATACTCTTATTGCATAGATAGGGAGTAATGTTTTGAGTACCTTTCTTATAACAGTTTCATCTGAGATTGTTCCTCCAGAAGCTCTAATTGCACTAACACTTGCTTTGATCCTTTCAACATATTTTGCAATGTTTTCATCTTCTTTCATGTTCATCTTGTCAAACTGTCCTCTTAGGCTTTCTGCTTTGGCTCTTTTCACATTTGCATCACCACCATATATTTTCTTTAGATTGATCCACATTTCATATGCAGTAGTGCATTCTTTAATTTCATCAAATTCTTCATAGCTGAGAGCTGATGCAATGTCTATCATCATGGTGTTATGATTCTTTTTCTCTGCAATGTCTTCAATAGTTAATGCGCCAGTAGGAACTATGTATTCTTCATCAATGTATTTGCATCCTGAATCACCAATGGAAGCCAGATGAAGTCTCATGAGACCTTGCCATGTTGAAAAGTTATCTCTGTTGAGCTTTGGAATTTCTCTCTTGTAAGACATCCTGATCTTTAGCTTAGGTCCTTGAAACCCTTCCTGCAAGCACCGAAAGCTCTGATACCAATTGATGGAATATGGATGAAGTGACTGAGAGGGGGGGTGAATCAGTCAACCATAAAACACTTCACAATTATTTCTTTCCAGATCCCTTAGGATATCTTAATGAATATTATCTGTTTAACACTCGGTAAATAGATTGCAGTAACTTTGTAGATGCAGAAAGTATTAGTAAAATTATCTTTAGATATTCATCAGCACTTGTATATGATTAAGATAACTATTAAGAACACAAGAGACACAGAATTTAACGTGGAAACCCAATATGGGAAAAACCACCAATGTATCTAGATACTGATTTTCACTTTTCTGAAGTGATGCCCGGTTAGAAGCCAACCCGATAAAAGGTTACAAAACACACTGTTAGGTGTGACCTTGTTAGAGGATTTAATCACCCCGCTAGGAGTGGCCTGGTAAGAGGTCTTGAAAATAATTCAATGGAATTGTCACCTTGTTAGAGGGATTACAATATGGTTGTTAAACCAACTCGGTTAAGAGATTTAGAATTCACTATTACAATGATAAAAAGGTAACAATGAAAATGACCTGTATAATAATGCAACTGCCTTGCTGATTACAGATCTCTATTCTGTATAAGTGTGATCCTTCCTGATCAAATATATCTTTGCTGCTCCTCAAGGATATCTAATCATCCTTCACAGTTTTGCACACACCTTTTTCTGCTTTTCTTCTATATATCTTCTGCTGTGTATATTTTTTATTTTCACATTTGACCTTTTATTTATATGATTTTAGATTTGTCAAATCGGCATTACTTAGTATAACAGTCGGCTGAATTAAGCAAACTTTATTTGCAAAAATCCTTCAAGGGCCGACAGTGCTCAATGACCATAACTTTCTACAATCTTTCGGAGACCGAGGGAACTCGGTAAACACTGATAATCCTTTTTCTTCGATAATCGACTGAACTCGGTAGATGCTGAATTTTCTTTAACAACCGACTGAACTCGGTAAACACTAATTTTCTTTGATAGCCGAGTGAACTCGGTATATGCTAATTTTTCTTTGACAACCGAGTGAACTCGGTAAGCACTAATTTTAATGCCAGGCAGACCGACTGAGCTCGGTAGGTACTGAATGTTGTGGGCTATGACATAGTGTGACATCAAAGACAATACATAATTTGAGTAGCAATTTCCTTTAGACAATTGTTTCCAACACTGCCCTCAGGATTCATGACAAGGGTTTAACCTATTAGTGTTCAAAATGGACGCTTATGCTCTTAGGCTGCCAATATACCCTCAAAAAGATTTTAGGATTGGTTAGTTCCAAATTGTAGAATGATCTTAGGGTAACTAGACCAACTATAGGGACAAGACTGCCCTCTTCACTTCTGGCTCTACAAAACCAAGGCAGGTGCACCTAACCCAATGAAAAATATACTTCACACACCAAAGACTGGGTCTGAATAATAGATTGATAGTAAGAAAGTACTAAATGCTAACCTCAAATTCATTGACTCTCCATTACTTTATGGTAACAAAACCACACAACCCAGAACTTAAAGCTTGAAAAGGTTAATAATTTTAAGATTTGGAATTCAATAACTTCAACCAATGTATGTTAACAAGAGAAATACTCATTTAGGCCAGTGCCTCATCCATTGGGCAAGATTTATTAGACCTAAAGACATACAGATTTGAGAATATCTAAGAATTCATAGCCATAAATACATTTATCCTAATCTTTACTACTTACAAAACATCCTTACATAGACAAGGGCAAACCAATATCCCATTTAGAGCATAGTTTAATCTAATCCTAGATTAGAACTCAAGAATGAAGATACATATATAAAACAATATGTAATGAGCTAGAAAACTCAAAGCTTACTTGACTTGACACAAAGGAGAGATAAGAATCAGATATTTGTATTAAGTATGATGAATTCCTTCTACATATACAATGAATCACAAGACACCCTACTTGCAAACTACAACTTAGACCTGCAACTTTCTTCTTTCATTAACACACACTGAATCAAAAACTATTAAAAACCCTGGGGACCATAAACTTGGGACTGTTTTTGAACTTTGAAACTGGAACCACTTCAAAATCAACAATTGAATAATAAATACCACTGGTTACCTTGGAATCCCAAATGAGTTAGGATGCAACAAGCTACAGATAACCAGGGTAAGGTTTAGGGTTTCCACCCACCAGAATAATTCAAATAGATTAGAAATTAATACATTTGGAGGGAAAACCAATCAACCCTGAGCGATCAGACCTAAAAATTAGTCTTCATTTATGATAATTCTTTTGGGATTGTATTGAAGATCATGAAACTCTATGCAAATCCCTCTGATTTGACCCCTATAACACAACTCAAACACCTTGATTGATTCCCCCCATGGCATAAAACTCCTTGCAGTCAATCATCATACTCGCTGGACCACACTGCAATAATTAACACCACCAAACTAATCAAATCCGGCTGCTAAAATAATTAATTTTAGTCCTTCCTATCACTGGAAACCCTCTGCAAATTTGAATTTGAAATATAATGGTCATTTCCAAGGTGCCAGCAGCAAATTGGTGGTCGATATTTAAATTTGGATCAAATTTAAATCATGGCTGTTAGATCTTTTTTATTTCACGGGCCCTTTGTCTTAACTCAACTGCTATCCCAAGGTCATCTTTTAGTGACCACGCAACAACGCAAATCATATTCAAAAAATAAAAACTTAACCCACCCTTTAACTCCATGAACTAGCAACTGAAGGAAAACATTTTAACCTCGGTCCTATTTGGCAAACTGGTGACTAAAGACCTTTTTGCCAGTTCATAGAATACCTTGAGTCACCGCTAAAACTTTCAGATATTATGCAAACACTATTCACTGAAATGCTAAGTTTCCTAGACCTCTGCCAAAGCATCATGTGAACATGCAAACAAGAAGAAACTTTATCAACACCACTAAAATATATCCTTACCGCCAAATGCACTGAGAAACTCATCCGGGCCCGCACAAGAAGATCAACAACTATCTCATCTTCGCATAGACCTCCAAGATTCCATCAGATCATTAGAAAGCCATTTGATGAAGAATCTTGCTCTGCTCTGACAATCTTCTGACATAGAAGTAGATCGACGACTAGTCTCACAGCCTTGTGTCAGAAATAACCCTTAAGAACATACACCGACCTTCGATGCTCTAACACTGTCAGAGTCCACTAAACCTTGAAAAACCTAGCTCCACTGACATAATCCAATTCATCACCATGTGGATGAATGAAAAGAAAACAACTCAACACACCATGGCACATAGAAACCATTTGGCAATTGGACCCACCTTAATACTGTCCCTTGAGGAAAAAGATAACATCAACAGCTGGCGCAAGATCTCATAGCTCTAACACACTTCATGAGATCATACGCCATCTGTTAGATCTTCCACACTAGCACCTCCTTGAATCTCTTGGGCCCACTGATGTGTCTTCCTTTCCTTTCTAGCTTAGCCACTCACAACCTGACACTTCGGTGATGAATCATCATGCGGTCCCACGATTCTTGGCTAACTCTTAACCTTCTGACCCATTTGGCAAATACGCAACCAAAGGGAAAATCCTAGTCGCTTAATACCTTTTTTAACCATAGTCAAGTCAAATGATTCAGTGAATGAAGAACTTCACTCAATCGCTGAGTCTCATGATAACCCTTGGTTAGATTTGGTGAATACATGAAAACCTTCATTCCCTCATTCGCTAGATCCCTTTGAAACTTTACCCTTTAGTTATTCAGCAAATTGGCAACTGAAACCATTTGCTTACTCACCCAAAAACTTAGAACACCACTAAATAATTAAGAGATTCAGTTAACACACTTATTCACCCATTTGCCAGAAGATTTAGAACTTTGCCAAATTATTATGAGAATGCACAATTACTAAAGATTTTATCAGTGCTGCCAAACACTTGTCTAAACCACCAAAAAACTTCAATAACCTTGGGCCTACCTGCAAACTACCACATGTCATTACATGATTCATTATTCACTACCCAATCATTCTGACACAGGACCCACTACCCTTTCGGCATCTAATCAGATGGTGGGTGCAAGATTGCATGGGGGAAGAATATTCCATGTGATCATACACTAGTCATTGATTTAAAATTTTGACACAAGACCCTATGACAAACTCCAACTCATTAATACATGGACCAATCACAGACGTCCAATCGTGCATACTTGGCAGATTGTTCCACTTCTTTTAAATGCTATGTCACTAGGAAAGATCGACAGCTGGTGTAAGATCGCAAGCCTCTGACACATCCCTTGCAAACTTACGCCAACCGTAGGATTGAAATGCTATCAGAGCCAGGCCTAGGAAAATATTAAACCGAAACATAGAAAGAATTAAAATGGTGGACTTAGGAAATATTAAAGGGGGCCACCGCTGACACATGAAAACCCTAACCACGAATAGGGTAAAGTGGTCTTTAATAAGCACATGCGGATATAAGGTTTTTAAGTGGCCCAAAAAGTAACATGAAAATAGAAAAGAAACAAGGCGCACTTAGGGTTTTTCTTAGGTAACGGCTAGATTTTCAAAAATTTGAACCAAGGGTTTATGCCAGAGACCAAAAAAACAACTGCAGAGACCAGAATAAAAGGGGTAAAGCCATGAAAAATTTTACAGGTGCTAACAGTGGCTCATACTCGGGGACGTGTATCTCCTGCAGATACAACGAGCAAGCTAGAATCTCCTAGAAGAGTAGATCAACTCAAAATTTTGACCCAAAAAGCAAAAATAGACAACTATACAAGGGAAAACCTAAACTACTACTCATGGAAAAGATACTTCAAGAGAAGTAAAACTTTAGGAATTGTCCATGAACAAGCAATTCCAAAGTACCACCAGTTAAATCCTTCAGGACATAAGAATTTGTCCCCCATTTTCTTTCAATAAGATAAGGGCCCAACCAAATTGGATCAAATTTTCCATGCTTCCCCTTATCTTCTAACCTTGCATTCCACATCAAGACAATGTCATCAATTTCAAAACTTTTCTAGGTAGCCCTCCTATCAAACAAATTCTTACATTGTCTCTACAATGCCTCATTTCTTTCAAGTGCATCTCTCCTTACCTCTTCCAATTGGATCAAATCATCCATTCTTACTCTCATCTCATCATTCAAATCTTCATCATATGCCTGGATAAACATATACATCTGCAATAGATTATTTTGAGGCAATCTAGAACTTATTCCATATACCAAATCAAATGGAGCACAACATATAGCCTTCTTTACAATTACCCTATCATCCCATAATGCCCACCATAACTTTGAGTCCCAAGCTTTCTTATTCTTGTCCAACACTCTCTTGAGAATCTTAATTAGACTTTTGTTACTGGACTCAGCCTGGCCATTTCCTTGTGGATGATATGGTGAAGAAAATGAAATGTGTATCCCATATTGCTAACAAAAATCACTAAATTCTTATGATCTAAAACACATGGAATTATCAACCACAATAATCTCTAGGCAACCAAATCTGGTAAGGATGTTCTACATCACAAAATCTATCACCACTTTGCTAGTAGCCTTTCTAGTAGGGATAGCTTCAACCCACTTGGTAAAATAGTCTATTGCCACCAGTATGTAAGAATGTCCACCACTAGACTTATTTGGAATTTCTCCAATAAAATCTATACCCCACTTCTAGAAAGGAGCCTGAACTACAATAGGTCAGAGTGTCATGCCCCGCAAGGGAACCAAGGAAGAGAACAAAGATTCTCTTAACAAAAGAAAACCTAAGTAAAAATTTATGAAAAATTTTGAACTTTGAAAAGAGTTATGTAATCAAAACTTAAACTTAGATTCCTCCCAAGGTTCCCTTTTCATTTAAATGCATGATTCATTCAAATCCATTAAGTAAACTAACAACAAGATTTATTTCTCAAAGCAAACTGCATCATATCTTTAAGAAATACAAAATATTTTCATTTCAACTTTCCATTTAAAAATCATCTATATTCCTAAGTATCCTTTATGAACAATGTAACTTATAAAATTTATCCAACTCATTTGATACATTAAAAATATACTACATTTGGTTTTTCAATAGCTTCACTTAAACAACAATAATGAAAGCATGTTACATAATTTGGAATGTTACAAAAATCCTTTTCTTTTCCAACATACATCTTAAACGTAAAGTTCACATTTCCCTTTTCCCTTCTTCCTAAGTCTACCCATTCCAATTACATCATTTTGAAATACATTATTGATTACATTGCATTCAACTCCTCATAAGAGGTAACAAGATTTTGCATCATGAAATATAATCACAAGGACTTCATTCTTCAAAACTGGTACATAAGCAAGCATGAATCTTCAAGCACCGTATCTGCAAAAGATACCTCGATAAAAATGTTTACCACCCAACCACGTGGATACCCATAAGGCCCACTCCCTCGTGCTAGGAGATAAACACCAACGTCCACAAAGAAGGAATAGCTAGGCCAAACCTAGGGTTGGGTAATCTTTCCCAAATAGAAAATAAAAGATGATCAAAGTATAAATCTTTCCCCAAAAAGGTTCTAAGGCTTGGGTAGAAACTCTAAGCAACAACCTAAGTGAGTGTCATCACATAGCCCTCACTCCTTCGAGCCCCGGCCCCCAAGTAGGCATATGCGAGATCGAATGCCTTTCGTATAGACAAGTGCCATTCGATCGTACCTACGCATAGGTACCTTCTCCCACTCCCATCCATAGCCTTTACTAGCACTAATGGCATGAGCGAGGCACATTTAATCTTTTTAATGTTTTAACCCATTCCCATCAGTTTAATTAAATTTTCACTTGTTAAATAACTCTTCAGTCAGTTATCCTGGTTCTAGCCACTTTAGGGCCCCGGCCCCGCACTGAGAGCCACTCACTAGGTGTCGTTAGGTTTTCTACCCTCAACCCATACATCACAATTACATCATACACATAGAAGAAGCACATTGTAAACACATTTGAAAACTGCTACAAAGAATTGGAAATAATAGGGTAGTTATGTATGTTTAGAGAAATTAGGTACGTTTAAGAATGTTTAAAATGTCTTGATCCTCTTAGAAGACTCTAAACCCTAAAATACTCCTTACAAACATTCTACCTCAATAAAGGCATCTAAATGTATTGAAAATAATCTCCACTAAACAAGGAATGAACAATCTTCAGGTTTATACAAAATTTCTTTCTAAACCTAAAACCTGGCTAATCCTGAAAATTGACTAAGTCTGATTTAATTAAAAATCTAAAATTTAAAAGTTACAACTTAACTCCTAGGAACCTGAAACCTATTCCATTGGATTCAAAGGGTACCTAATCCGTTTATACAAGTATAACTTAAAGTATAAGAACTTAAAGTATATGAAATTAAAGTATGTAAAGTACGTAAATGTTATAATTGTATAAAGTCTGAATCCTATTTTCCTCGGTTTATAGTAGCTCTATCGGTTTATACTAGACTGGTTGGTTGACATAGTATTGCTCAGTTGACACACTACCGACCTGGCCCAGTTAACACTAAACCGACCTGGCTCGGCTAGCACACTACCAACCTAGCTCGGTTAACACACTACCGACCTAGCTCAGTTGACACATTACCGACCTAACTCGGTTGACACATTACTGACCTAACTCGGTTGACACATTACTGACCTAGCTCGGTTAACACACTACCAACCTAGCTTGGTTAACACACTGAACCAACTAGAACTACAGAGAACAACTGTCAACTTTGTCTTGCGGGTAAAACTGGGCATTATGGGGACTAAGGTTGCTTAATATGAGCATGACCCATTTGAGATCTCCTAGTTTCCCTTCAAAAATGGCCCATCAATCCTCCCTATCTATCTAACAAATATATTCTATATCTAGGAAAAGAAAGGTGGCACATAAATAGACATGAAACAGTAAGGTTGCAACAAAAGTTCTAAAATCTGGAAGCATTCATAATACATCCAATGATAGTAAAATACACTATCCTACAAGATCAAAACCACTTCTACCCTCCCAGGGAGGTTTCACCACAGTGAACATACAAACATTCGTAAAATAACTTTCCACAAACACATTTCAAATACATAGAAAATAAAACATATATATATAGTTTTCGATTCTAAACAAAAAGGTAAACAATCATAATCTCCTTGAGTAATAGATCATTCATATACACAAGATAATAATAATACAATAATGCATATATATATTTTGCAACCATAGTACAATATACAGAAACTTTTCATGAAATCTAGATTTTACATTCATTCTACAAAATAAATCTACTTCTCAGGATGGATTCCAACCTGGAGTCCTGCGAAGACTAGTTGGAGAAGAAGGAAGATGAAACCCTCTCCAATGTTTCCAACACTCCTTTGAATCCCTTTGCTTGCAATCTTCCAGCCTCTACCCATAACAATCCAAATGCCAAACTCATGGGATAAATTTTCTACAACAATAATAATAATCCTCTTCTCCCAATCAACTCTTCTCCCAACTCCCTTTACATAGGAAATCTTTCCTGTAAATAGAATGGAGGAGGTGGTTGCACAGGTAATCCAACTGATGCAACCATCTCAACTATCCATCCGTTAAAGACATGGTTTTGAAAACTCATTCCCGAAAAGCGATAAATAAACTATAATCTAAGTCCCTAAATTTAAAATAAATATTATAATCTTAAAACAATTTATTAAATTATTTAACTATGGTAATAGGATAATCCTATTTACCATACCGCTAATTGATCTAATTATTTATTAATATAATAAATAATTACATGGTAATAATTATATATAAATATATGTATGCATATGCATATGTGTGCACCCATATGCCTATGTGTACATATATTATTATTATTATAAATATTATTACAAGCATAATATTATTATTATAAAACATATTATTATTTTTATTGCTATAGACTCTTTGTCGTTATTAGTATTATAAAATAATACCATAAATAAGGTACATTATTATTAATGTTAAACATTAGAACAACATTATTATAAACTATATTGTTTATTCATACCTTAATCCCCATTCTAAAATATATATGCATATATTAAGTAGCCACTAACATAGGTTAGAATTTTACCACTATTATTTAAAACCCTTTTTTTTTTTTTTTAATTAATATTTCCTTAGACATTAAAATACCATAAAATTAATCCTTATCATGGGTATTAAAACCACATGATTTAATTGCACTCAAAATCGCTCCTAATGAGATATGCTACTAAATCATACCCTCAAATGAACAATAATCTACATCCATAATCTACTAATAGAATTGAACATATCACGAAGGCAAGAACTAGCTACAAGATCCACAATTCCATCAACTACAAAACCACATAAGACATTCACACAAGGGACTGACTCGACACTTCCCACCTAAGGATAAAAGGATCAAAGGTGAAGTTTCTTCCTGTGGACCTGGTGATACCTCCGTAACAACAACAACAATTGAGGATTTTGAGGGATTTCTCAGACCTGTGAAGCTAGGTGGAGACGACACCCGGTACCTGCAATCCTGCATCACCAAGAAGAGATACATATATATACATATGGAGATACAAATCAGATATATGCAAGCAAATGACTAGGATCGATACATCGTGTGGACCTCAACTAAGTGAGTAACTACGACTTTGTCCTGGAGTCATGAAAAACACATCAGACACATCCATGAAACATAAAACATCATGATAGTGGTTAGATTCAAATAATTGGGTTAGATCCATATAAAAAAAATAGATAATTTTCTAATCTCATAAACATGTAATTACTAACCATAAATGAGCATATTCATCATGTCATCATCCAAAAAACATAAATGTAAATGTATAGTCTTGACCATAATAATAATAAAATGTCCAAATCAGAAAAGTCTAAGTATCACCATAGGAGAGGTATTACACAGAGTGGCAAATTTCCATTAAACTTCAACTTTCCAACAAATCTTTGACATGCATCACATTTTCTTACAAACTGATGTGTATCCTTAAAAATTGTAGGCCACCAAAATCCAGACCTAATGATCTTGTGAGCTATGGTTTTTTCCATACAGTGTCCTCCACAAACACCTTGGTGCATTTCTTTTAACAGAGCTTCAGATCTCTTATGGTCTATCCACTTTAGCAATACTCCTTCATTGCTTCTCCACCACAACTTACCATGTATAATAGCATACCTTGTAGATTGCAACTTGATAGTTCTTCTCCTATTTTCATCCATCTGAGGGGGAAGAATCAACTTTTGCAAGTAACCAATAACATCTTTGCACCAGTCACAATAATCCATATCACAAATATATGGCCTTTGTTCTTCTTCTAACACATTTATATCATTTGCAATTAAATTGATTTGTGCCATTAATTTTGCAAGACCTAAGCCTCTTACCAACTTTGTAATCTGAATATCAATATTAAATTCTTGGATCCTATTGATCCATCTACATCTTTTCCCTCAAAGTTCTTGTTGCACCAATATATCCTTAACTACAGCACTAGGAACATAAGCAACCACCTTAGCTCCCACAAGGTAACATCTAAAAGCCTTGACTGCTTTAACTAGGGCATAAGCCTATTTCTCAGTAATGTCATATTTCAATTATGCTACTTGTAGGGACTTGCTAAACAATGATATAGGTTGTTCATAGCCATCTGAATTCTTCTACAATAAAACAGCTGCAACTATATGACAAGAAGCAAAAGAAAATATCTGCATGGGCTTACCATAGTCAGGTGTCCTCAAAACCGGAGCATCCCTAATAGCCTTTTTGATACTTTTGAAAGATTCATCTGCTTCTTCATTCCATTCAATCTTTGCCTCTTTTTTCAACATCTTAGAGATAGGGATACTAATTTCTGCAAAATTTGTAACAAATCTCCTTAGAAAATTTACTTGCCCAAAGAAAGACTATATTCCTTTAACACTTCTAGGTGGTGAAAGCTTATGTATAGCCATAACCCTTTCAGGGTCAATTTTCACTCCATCCTTGGACACAATATGCCCCAAGAGCTTGCCTTCCACATCACCAAA
Organism: Chamaecyparis obtusa; assembly: GCA_027943335.1. NCBI lineage: Eukaryota > Viridiplantae > Streptophyta > Pinopsida > Cupressales > Cupressaceae > Chamaecyparis > Chamaecyparis obtusa. The sequence continues at coordinate 1,029,524 of BSBK01003705.1, read as the reverse complement.
AGAGCACTTCTTTGGATTCAAAGAATTCCCATACTCCAAGGCTCTAATAAAAATTTTCTCAAGATGTTCACAATGCTAACTTTCCCTATTTGAATATGCTATGAGATTATCCTAATATACCACTAGAAATTTGTTTATAAATTCTGCAAAGGCTACATCCATAGCTCTCTAAAAAGTAGCTCCTGCATTTGTCAGGCCAAAAGGCATTCTAACATAAACATATGTTCCCCAAGGGATAGTAAATGTAGTCTTGAATTGTTCGGATTCCTTGACCATGACCTGATTATATCTAGAGAAACCATCCATCATGGACATTAACTCTGATCTAGTAACCTTCTACAACATATTCTCCATATTAGGCAAACCATAATTGTCCTTCAAAGAATTGACATTTAAGTTCCTAAAATCAACACATAACCTAATGTCACCATTCTTTTTTCTAACTAGAACCAAGTTTGACACCCAAGTAGAATGTTTGACATGCCCAATGATGCTAGCATCCATCATCCTTTTGAGTTCATCTTGCATTTTTGGTGCCAAGGTAGGGTTCACCGGCCTTAATTTTTGCCTAAAAGGTTTAGTACCTTCCTTCAATGGTATTTCATGCTGGAATAGATCCTCTCTATAGGCTTTCAAATCATCATAAGACCATGCAAAGACATGTCTAAATTTTTTGAGAAGATCAATCAGATTATTCCTAGTTCTTTGGGACAAACATTTACCTATATAAACATTTTTAGGTATTTGACTTGTTCCTAAATTTACTTCCTCCAAATCATTTATCTTATCAACAAATTTAGGAAAACAAGTCCTCTCTTTATCATCAAATGCCCTCTCAAGAGCAACCAGTCCCCTTGAGATCTTATTCAACTTTAATTGCAAAACTTCCTTCCCAAGAACATTTTCTTTTCCATTTTTGATGTCAACATAAGTGCTGAAATCCATCTCCTGACCATCAAAATAAGATTCACACTGCAAAAACCTCAATATATCTTGATCATCAGAAAATACTTGCCAATTCTCAACATTTTCTAGGATAGAAGGCCTAGACTTACACTTAATTTTGGATATTCCTACAAAATTAATATCCTCTAGCCTTAATGCTATGTTTACCAATAAATCAGCCATCTTGTTTTGGCTTCTATCCACCCAATCAATACCAAAGGCACTGAAACTTTCGATTTCATCCCAAACAGCATTTCTATATTGTTTCAACCTTTGATTCTTTGATGCATACCTTGATCTAATTTGAGAAATTATTAACTCAGAATCACCAATCACCCTAAGGTGTTTGATTCCATGTTTTGATGCTTGTCTCAAACCAATCAGTAGGGCCTCATATTCAACAACATTATTTATGCAAAGGAACAAGAGAGTGAAAGAAAACTTGAAAGTCTTACCACTTGTGGATATCAATAGCACTCCTACTCCAACACCTTCCTTTGAAATTGATCCATCAAAATATAAGGTCCATAAGACATTTCCTTCTGCCATGTTACTTCCATCATCAGCCAAAAGGACAGGCCTGACCTTTTCTTGCACTTCTCTCTCCTGAACTTGGAAAGAACCAATATTAGTGTCCACAAAACAATTCATATTGTCATCTTCATCCTCCTCAATCATATGTGGGGTTCTAGCTTCCCTTTAAACTTTCACAATTTCTCCTTCTATATTGTTTCAACCTTTGATTCTTTGATGCATACCTTGATCTAATTTGAGAAATTATTAACTTAGAATCACCAATCACCCTAAGGTGTTTGATTCCATGTTTTGATGCTTGTCTCAAACTAATCAGTAGGGCCTCATATTCAGCAACATTATTTGTGCAAAGGAACAAGAGAGTGAAAGAAAACTTGAAAGTCTTACCACTTGGGGATATCAATAGCACTCCTACTCTAGCACCTTCCTTTGAACTTGCTCCATCAAAATATAAGGTCCATAAGACATTTCCTTCTACCATGTTACTTTCATCATTAGCCAGAAGGACAGGCCTGACCTTTTCTTGCACTTCTCTCTCCTCAACTTGGAAAGAACCAATATTAGTGTCCACAAAACAATTCATATTGTCATCTTCATCCTCCTCAATCATATGTGGGGTTCTAGCTTCCCTTGAAACTTTCACACTTTCTCCTTCAATGCTAAAAGTGGCAAAGGACAAGTCAGATTGAATACTTCCTCCCATAGAAGCACTCCACTTTCTACATAACAACATTCCATATTGAGGAGGAATATCAACTACAAGAACACTCATAGTTAATTGTTTGTCAGGAAATGCTGCTACTTTATAAGGCAAAGCCTTAATGTTACCAATAACAGGCACTTCTCTTGAGTCCATAGCTTGGCATCTCCCATGAGGTGTATCAACCTTTAGTCCCAGTGACTTCATGATTTCTGTAGGCATGAAGTGTTTGATGCACCAGAATCAATCATGCAATTCTTCAATAATTTTTCATTTATCATAAGGGACAAGAAAAAAGGATCCATTGTCCCTGATGCACCATTTACAATATTTGCATTCAGAAATATCTGAGGAATTTTAGAGACAATTTCTTCATTTTTACTATTAGGTGTGTCATCTAAAGAAGCCACATGCTTATCATCCCTACTCATTTCTTGGACCTTTATTGAAGAAGCACCATTTACCCAATCCAAGGCCTTGACTTTGTGCTCTTCTAATCTGATCATTTCTGAAAGTGGAACTTTGACAGTTTTTTGTGAAAGCAATTTAGTCATATCAATGGGAACATATGTATGGTTGCCCATATCTTCCTTAATCTCAGTGGTATCTTTATCCTCCTTTTGGACAATCAAGTTAGATTTACCCTTTTGCATAAATTCATCTTCCTTCTAAGGTATGGGAATAGCTACTTCTGATGTTTTTACTTTACCCTTAGGTATTGTAGTAGGCCCATTCTTCTTTTTTTTATTTTAATCTGACTGACAACACCAGCACCCTTTTCCTTTTCCTCATGTTGTTGTGTACTCCTTTTTGAATTCTTGATAAACATGCTACTAGGTTTACTAGCTATGCTTCCAACTTTCCTATTTATGAAATTGTAATTACTCCTGGCTTGAGTGACCATGTCTGCACTGATTTGTGCAATTTCCTTATCAGAGGGTCTCCTTAGGGAAACATGTTCCTCACACTTCACTACACCACATCCAACATCATCAAATTCTTCTTCCTCATCATCAGTAGAGTCAACTTCATCCCATGCATGTGATAAATTCATTGCACAACCACTCTTATCATATTGCTCATCTTGTTCTTGGTTATCAAATAAATTGAAAGCAATAACACAATGCTCCAGACTATGAGGAGATTGACAAGCAATACACCATGGGGTATCATCATTCATGTTAACTGAATTTCTTTGCAAAGGATCAGGAATCCTATCATTAGGCCTATCCCTTTTAACTAGAAAAATGGGCTTGCCATCCTTTCACTGAGTATTGTATGGGTAATTTTGCATTCTTAGCTGCCTGCTAAAATTATTTGAAGCTGGCCAGTCATTTGTTGTAACCCTATTGTTTCTTTTTTCATTAGGCTTTAGACCCTCTAAAGCACTTAGAATCTTCTTTAGATTATCCTCTTCTTTTGGTTTAAAATTAGCACATCTTCCCATCTCTTTCTTGTTTTGCACTTGAGGCCTACAATCATCTCTTCTCCCTTATTTCCCTGATATTTTTCTATTACTTTCTATGTTGATAGCCAACTTGTAAGCCTCACCAAGATTTCTAGGGTTCTTATCCCTTAAGAGGTAACCCATCTTTGCATCAAAAGCATTCAAGTATGTCACAAGACACACCCTATCATCTAATCTGATAACTTGCAAGAGCCTATGCATAGCCTTTTGGAATCTTATATTAAATTCAAGGACCTCTTCATTCTGATTTTTCTTTATGTTATTGAATTCATTCAAAATAAAACCCTCATTTGTTTTATCTCCATAATGCTCCTTGAAACAATTCTTAAATTCATTCCAAGATCCTATACTAGCATGGGGCAATCCTCTAAACCAATCCCTAGCATCCTCGGTCAAAGATTGTACAAATAACTTCATTATAACATCATCAGGCTCAATATTATAATCATCTATTACATCTATAAAGTTCTTTAGATGTTCCTCACATGTGATGACATTATTTTTGGTAAAATTAGGGAGCTTCTTTCTAATTTCATCAGGAATTACATTAGGGTAACTAGGAATACCAAAAAAGATAAGTTGTTTGTACCTTTCATGAATAGGAACTCCTTGAGGTGGGTCCATGCCTTGAGATGTAGATGTCCTTGTGTTTGAACCAGAAGGAATTTTAGCAGCACCTGAAATGCCATTTGTCTGATTTGCAAGGTTGCCATGATTTCCACCTTCTCCCAAAAAGGAAGCAACAACATTTGAAGGTCCTGAGGTATGCTTGATAAAATCAATCTTTTTTCTTATTTCTATAGCAGTAGCCTCCAATTCTACTTTCATTAATTCTTTATCTAATATTTATTTTTCCTTCCTAGCCTTCTCAAGGTCTGCATCTAATCTCAACCCTTGCTCTAATGGGTTCTCCACCTAAACTTGTTCATTGATTTGAACTCCAACAACTCTTTGTTTGCCCTTATCTCTAGGCCTAGTTATCTCATATGTTCTCTATACAATAGGCTATTCCTCTGCTCTTTCAGGCTCTAGGACAAAATTAATTGCGTCCAAATCTAACAACTACCTCTTTAGTTGATCATCCCTTATCATGGCTTGTCTTACTCTATCTTCTTTATCCTTTTCTCTTTGTTTCCTGATAGCAACTTTTTCTTGGACTCTTCTTTCCAATTCATAGATCTCTTCAAAGATCTCTTCTAATTCTGGGAGAGTAGTCTTAGATTCATCATCTCCCACTTAAAATTCATCCTCATGCTAGTTCAGTCCCAAATCAACAGCCTCTTCATATTCTAAAATATTTCTTTATTGACCAGGCTTGGTTTGAGTTTCTTATCTTGTATCTTTTTTACTTTTCTAAGTATGAGAAACATTTCTTTTCTTCTTTCCTCCCCTTTTCTGACTAGGCCTAGAAGTGCTTGGAATACCTTCTTCCATTATGTTTTTAGGATGCTCCTTTCTGTGAGACCTAGTAGCTCTGTAACTCATTTTATAAATAATCCACTGACTAGCACTGCTACAAAGATGTTTGAGTCACCACCCAAGAATATTGGGAATCTTACAATACTATTTCCTCACTAAAAAATATCAAAATTAGACAAGACAAGGGACAAGAATAAGCCTATGTTTCCAATGATGACCTACTTGTTACAATAGACTTGTGTAACATTTCCCTAGCAGAGTCACCATGTTGTTGGTGTTCAAAATGGACTCTTATACTCTTAGACTACCAATATACCATCAGAAAAATTTTAGGATTGGTTAGTTCCAAAATGTAGAATGATCTTAGGGTAACTGGACCAACTATAGGGACAAGACTACCCTCTTTACTTCTAGCTCTACAAAACCAAGGTGGCTATACCTAACCCAGTGAAAACTATACTTCACACACCAAAGATTGGGTTTGAATAACAAATTGATAGTAAGAAAGTACTAAATGCTAACCTCACATTCATTGACTCTCTATTACTATAGGGAAACAAAACCACACAACCAATAACTTAAAGCTTGAAAATGTTATTGATTTCAAGATTTGGAATGCAATAACTTCAATTGGTGTATGTTAACAAGAGAAATCCTCATTTAGGCCAGTGCCTCATCCATTGGGAAAGATTTCTTAGACATAAAGACATACAGATTTGAGAATATCTGAGAATTCATAGCCATAAATACATTTATCCTAATCTTTATTGCTTACAAAACATCCTTACATACACAAGGGCAAACCCATATCCCATCTAGAGCATAGTTTAATCTAATCCTAGATCAGAACTCAAGAATGAAGATACATACATAAAACAATATGTAATGAGCTAGAAAACTCAAAGCTTACTTGACTTGACACAAAGGAGAGATAAGAATCAGATATTTGTATTAAGTATGATGAATTCCTTCTACATATACAATGAATCACAAGACACCCTGCTTGCAAACTATAGCTTAGACCTACAACTTTCTTCTTTCATTAACACACACTAAATCAAAAACTGTTAAAAACCCTTGGGACTAGAAACTTGGGACTATTTTTGAACTTCAAAATTGGAACCACTTCAAAATCAACAATTGAACACTAGATACCATTGGTTACCTTGGAATCCCAAATGAGTTAGGATGCAACAAGGTATGGATAACCAAGGTAAGGGTTAGGGTTTCCACATGCCAGAATAATTCAAACAAATTATAAATTAATACATTTGGAGGGAAAACCAATCAACCCTGAGTGATTAGACCTAAAAATCAATCTTCATTTATGATAATTCTTCTGGGACTATACTGAAGATCATGAAACTCTATGAAAATCCATTTGATTTAACCCTTGTAACACAACTCAAACACCTTGATTCATTCCCCCCATAGCATAAAAATCCCTGCAGTCAATCATCATACTCACTGGACCACACTGCAACAATTAGCACCACCAAACTAATCAAATCTGGTTGATAAAACAATCAATTTTAGTCCTTCCTATCACTAGAAACCCTCTGCAAATTTGAATTTTTAATATAACGATAATTTCCAAGGTGCTAGCAGCAAATCGATGGTCGATATTTAAATTTGGATCAACTTTAAATCGTGGTTGTTAGATATTTTTTATTTCGCGGGTCCTTTGTCTTAACTCAACTACTATCCCAAGGTCATATGTTAGCGACCACGCAACAACGCAAATCCTATTCATGAAATAAAAACTTAACCCACCCTTTAACTCCATGAACTTGCAATTGAAAGAAAACATTTTAACCTTGGTCCTATTTGGTGAACTAGCGACTGAAGACATTTTTGCCAGTTCGCAGAATACCTTGAGTCATCACTAAAACTTTCAGATATTATGCAAACACTATTTGCTAAAATGCTAAGTTTCCTAGACCTCTGCCAAAGCATCACGTGAACACGTGAACAAGAAGAAACTTTATCAATGCCACTAAAATATATCCTTACCGCCAAATGGACTGAGAAACTCATCCAAGCCTGCACAAGAAGATCAACGGCTCTCTCATCTTTGCATAGACCTCCAAGATTCTATCAGATCATCAGACAGCTGTTCGATGAAGAATCTTGCTTTTCTCTAACAACCCTCTGACATAGAAGTAGATCGACGGCAAGTCTCAAAGCCTTATGTGTCAAAAATAACCCTTAAGAACATACACTGACCATTGATGCTCTGAGATTATCAGAACCCACTAAACCTTGAAAAACCTGGCCCCACTAACATAATCTAATTCATCACCATCTAGATGAATGAAAAGAAAAAAACTCAGCACATCATGGCACATAGAAACCATCTGGCAATCAGAACCACCTTAATACTATAGCTTGAGGAAAAAGGTAACATCAACAGGTGGTGCAAGATCTCATAGCCCTGACACACTTCATGAGATCATACACTGTCTATCAAATCTTCCACACTGGCACCTCCTTGAATATCTCAGGCCCACTAACGTGTCTTCCTTTCCTTTCCAACTTAGCTAATCACAACCTGACACTTCAGTGATGAATCATCATGTGGTCCCACTATTCTTAGCTAACTCTTAACTTTCTGACCCATTTGGTGAATACACGACCAAAGGGAAAATCCTAGTCACTTAATACCTTTCTTAACCACGGTCAAGTTAAGTGATTCAATGAACAAAGAACTTCGCTAAATCACTGAGTCTCATGATAACCCTTGGTTAGATTTGGCAAATGCACAAAAACCTTCATTCTCTCATTTGCTAGATCCCTTTGAAACTTTACCCTTTAGTTATTTAGTGAGCTGGTGACTGAAACCACTCGTTTACTCGCATAGAAACTTAGAACACCGCTAAATAATTAAGAGATTCAGCGAACACACTTATTTGCCCATTTGCCAAAAGATTTAGAGCTTTGCCAAATTATTATGAGAATGCATGAATACTAAAGATTTTATCAATGCTGCCAAACACTTGTTTGAACCGCCAGAAAACTTCAATAACCTTGGGCTCACCTACAAATTCCCACATGCCATTACATGATTCATTATTCACCACCCAATCATTCTGACACAGGACCCACTACCCTTCCGGCATCTAATCATATGATGGGTGTAAGATCGCATGGGGGAAGAATATTCCATGTGATCATATGTCGGCTGTTGATTTAAAATTTTGACATAGGACCCTCTGACAAAATCCAACTCATTAATACATGGACCAATCACAGACCTCCAACTGTGCATACTTGGTAGATGGTCCCACTTCTTTGAAATGCTATGTCACTAGGAAAGATTGATGGCTGGCATAAGATCACAAGCCTCTGACACATCCCTTGTGAACTTACACCAACCGTAGGATTGAAATGCTATCAGAGCTGGGCCCAGGAAAATATTAAGTCAAAACATAGAAAGAATTAAAATACTAGACTTAGGAAATATTAAGCGGGGCCACTGCCGACACATGAAAACCCTAACCATGAATAGAGTAAAGTGGTCTTTAATAAGCACATGCAAATATAAGGTTTTTAAGTGGCCCAAAAAGTAACATGAAAATAGAAAAGAAACAGGGCACACTTAGGGTTTCTCTTAGGTAATGTCTGGATTTTCAAAAATTTGAACCAAGGGTTTATGCTAGAGACCAAAAAAACAACTGTAGAGACTAGAATAAAAGGGGTAAAGCCATGAAAAATTTTATAGGTGCTAACATAACCACCTCATGTGTCTTCTATAAGTCTACTGGTTGTATCGGGCATTAACAGGTTGATCTTTTGGTGCAACAACAACCACTACTTGTAACAAGTGGTATCAGAGCTTGGTCATAGGTTCGAATGCTTAAAACTCTTGAGTAACACTAAGGGGGATATTCTTGGCAAAATGGTCAGCACTCACCTTAGGATTTGTGACAAGGGTTTAACCACCTTCTGTGTCTTTATAAGTCTAGTGGTTGTATCGGGCATTAACAGGTCGATCTTTTGGTGCAATGACAACCACTACTTGTAACAAACATAATCAGAAAGGAAGATAGCATTTCTTATTCACAAGCATCTCATCTATTTTTTTAAACAACTTTACTAACATGTCCTTACAATATAAGGATAGACCAAGTATCTTTGTCAAAAATGTTTAGTTCAATAAATGAAGGATAAATCAATAATTAAACTTCTTTTTCTTTTTATATTCCAAACATCAACACTATCATTTTCCTTTCACATAAAGGAATTCAAGGAAACTTTCACATAAATACTCAAATTCAATGGATAAAGGAAAGATAAATTTAACCATTACATTATTACAAGCATCTCAATTGTTAGGCTTTATATCAACATAGCCATGATAAAACCATATACACAAAGGCTTAGGAAATGGAAGAAATAACTTAATAATCTATCTTTTACAAGCATAGAATATGCTAGGCTTTCTAACATAGCCTTGGTTTAGAAACTTTTACAAAGGGCTCAAAACCAAATATCTAAATAACATATAGGAGATATTTCCAAATTTCCATTTAGCTCCTTTAAAACCAGCAAGATGTGCCTTTCAAAATCTGCAAAACAAAACCAAGCAGACCATGGAGGCTCACCTCCCAACCTAGGCCATTTCATGGCCACCCTTGAGCTAGGGGAAAACAAAGAGGGATAGGGATTTACATGCATTCAATCAAACACATAAACAACAAAACTAGCATCATACAAAATATCAAATTCCCTTCCCAAGGCTTACACAACCTAAGTTACTTTGGACCCATGGTAGGGGTGAAGGTGGAAGCTACTCAACTAGGAGAATGCCAAAGTACAAAAGAGAACCAGCCTTCAACAAGGCTCCAAAATCTGCACAATATGCCTTCACAAGGCCATAGAAACAACCATCCACTCTTCTCATACTCTTCACCATACAACACCCTTATGACTCCCAAAAGTATACACAAGATGGCACATGGATGTCCATACATCCATGCTTTATTCCCTTCCTCCTAGAGGAAGGACTCTACATTAGAAAAGTAGTCCCAACTTATGCCCTTCACCCATCAAAGCTCTCTTCCCTCCCAAGGGTGAGCTTAGCCTTGCACAACAACCCAAGAAACAATGAACAAAAGAAAAATACACATACAAGAAAAGATAAGAAGCCATAAACTTTTACAAGATTAACTAGCATTCACACAACATAGGAAAAGTAATAGAAATGTACAAAATTGTACGGCTTTCTAACATAGCCTTGGTTTAGAAACTTTTACAAAGGGCTCAAAACCAAATATCTAAATAAAATATAGGAGATATTTCCAAATTTGCATTGAGCTCCTTTAAAACCAGCAAGATGTGCCTTTCAAAATCTACAAAATAAAACCAAGTGGACCATGGAGGCTCACCTCCCAACCTAGGCCATTTCATGGCCACACCTGAGCTAGGGGAAAACAAAGATGGATAGGGATTTACATGCATTCAATCAAACACATAAACAACAAAACTAGCATCATACAAAACATCAAATTCCCTTCCCGAGGCTTACACAACCTGAGTCACTTTGGACCCATGGTAGGGGTGAAGGTGGAAGCTACTCAACTAGGAGAATGCCAAAGTACAAAAGAGAACCAGCCTTCAACAAGGCTCCAAAATCTGCACAATATGCCTTCACAAGGCCATAGAAACAACCATCCACCCTTCTCATACTCTTCACCATACAACACCCTTATGACCCCCAAATGTATACACAAGATGGCACATGGATGCCTATACATACATACTTTATCCCCTTCTCCCAAAGGAAGGACTCTACACTAGAAAATTAGTCCCAACTTATGTCCTTCACCCATCAAGGCTCTCTTCCCTCCCAAGGGTGAGCCTAGCCTTGTACAACCCCAAGAAACAATGCACAAAAGAAAAATACACATACAAGCAAAGATAAGAAGCTATAAACTTTTACAAGATTAACTAGCATTCACACAACATAGGAAAAGTAATAGAATTGTAAATAGAAATAAGAACAAAGAATTCAAGATCCAACCTTGATCCAAGCTTAAGGCAAGAGGGTTGAGATTAGCTTTCCAACTAGTCTCCCTCCTTTTTTATGCAACACCCAAAATCCTCCAAGTACAACAACACCAAAAATTATCGCAAACTCTCTAGTCTCCAAAAATTGGAGAGTGGGAAATTAGCCAACAATTTTCCCTCCATCTCGTTAAGAAGAAAAACTCTCAACCTTTCAAAACAAAAGAGGGAAAATTCAAATTCAAAATTCAAATGAAGAGTGGCTCTTCCAATTTCGTCACTTTTCAAAGGAGCATCTTTTGGAAGGGAAAAAATAGTCAAAAACCATCACAATAGTCAAAATTTGACCCCCAACATATGGCACCACTATGGGGTAGCCTATTTTTAACCTCCACTAACATAAATGGTCATTAAAAGCCACTCAAAAGACCACTCAAAGATTGAATCAGAAAATGAAAGAGATTCCCACTCATGGCCCCTAATAATAGAGACCACTCACACACATTAAACACTTGGGCATGCCAACTCACATGACATGTGTCAATTGACACCACAAATAAATCACATTACACACAATACACATGGCATGCCAAGTAGACTAAATAAATAAGTAAAATAAACATAATTCAATAATTACACTCATGCATCACTTTAAAAAAATTACACTTTACAACGAGGTTAATTTCTCCCCTTGGAGATAACCTTGGCTTAACATGATTTTACAAATATCCATCTTTGATTTCCCCTGATATATCCATGGTCTTACCTACACACTTGAAAAAATATTAGTAGCTCATGAAATGTCAATAACATATATATATATATATATATATATATATATATATATATATATATATATATATATATATATATATATATATATATATATATATATATATATATATATATATATATATATATATATATATATATATATACATATATATATACATATATATATATATATACATATATATATGTATATATATATATGTAAATAAAATACATCTAAAATCACATTCTCAATGTAATAAATTTCTAACTGCATTTTATAATAATTCTCATCATTTTCAACATCGTATTTCTAAAGAATATAAAGTAAAAAAATAAAATGATACATGCTAATTCACCTACATAATAATCATGATCATTTCTCTTAAATGTTCCTAAGATGAATGTAATGTTCAAGGTATCATACTTAAATCAAAGATTTATCAATTACTATGCTCATGACTTAATAAATAGCATCATCATCGCTTAATCAAACTCTAGTGCAACATATAGTCCAACTACATTCACACTTTTCCTCAAGAAAATCACCTACTTCCAATAATACATTTCTAAATTTCAAATCAAGCTATTTCAAGAACACAAATATATAAATTAACCTAATTTATTAACCATGATTATCTCACCTAAACTCTTCTTGTACAGACATGAAATTATGGCATAGTATTCTAAATTAAATAATTCATCAATACCATAAGTCAAGACCTAATAATCCAGCGTGAAAATAAGCCTTAAGTTATTTACAAGCTACATTTCAAATGATTCTCTTTTCTTGCATTATTATAACATCAAGAGTTCTATGTGAAATCTCCCTCTCAACATCAGGACCTAATAATTACTTTTCTATTAATGCATGTCTCAACATAAAATAAATTCAAATAGTCCTTTATGCAAGCATTCATATCCAAATAGAAGCATTTCAACATTCTGTAGTGGTACACTCACACCTTTCCTACTATATTTCTTCTAGAGATTACATACACATGGGAAATGATATCATACACATTGTGATAACACCAGCACAGTTAGTATGTCTAAGAACCATATGTTACATTCTAAGACAAAACATATAGAGATAAAATATAATGTAGTGAGAGAGAAAGTGGTAGAGAAAGAAGTCAGACTTGAGTATATAAGCAGAAAGGAGCAGATTGCAAACATATTTACAAAACCTTTGGCTAAGGATACATTTGAGTATCTAAGAGGTATGCTTGGGGTTATGCCCCAGCCTACTTTTGAGAAGTGATGCAAATTTTTGCATCCATCTAGTGGTATAAGAGCCCTATCTTTCTTCTGGACTGGATCGTGGTACTTCCTCTATGGGGGAGTATGTGTATCTAAGCTAAGTCATGAGGACTCTAGTGAATGTATTTTCTGAAAAATGTCTTTTGACATTGAAGTTATTGTTAACATAATGATGAAACATCTGTCATTGATGTCAATGGGGTAGAAATATACATGAAAAATCATCTATTGGAGAGAATTGAATAGGAGAATGAAGAAAGATTTGATTGATGAAGAGGATTTGAAGCATTTTAAGAGCAACAGTGTTGGAGTGTTGGTATTCATGGAATTTGGATGTTTTTTCATCTATGTTGCCATCAATGCCAATGAGGTAGATTGTTAGGAATGAAATTTGAATATATCCTATGGGGGAGTATTCGTAGCCATTCTATAGAAAATGTTGTTGCATTCATGATTGTGATTGTCATTGATGTTAACACAGTGATCTACTGAAGATTACCAGAGAAGCAGAAAGTGTTTGAGTTAGCGCACTTGAGATATTGAAGGTGAAGCTATGAAAAATTTAGGACTTACTCTATGATGTTCTGTAAGATTGTGGTTAAGAGTGCAGATGGAAATTCATTTGTTCATGATAGTTTTGAGGAAATCAGTGGAAGTAGTATTCAGACAGTGTTCCTCAGTAGTAGTTTGTGGAAATTGGATAATATCTCCTAATCGGGATTGGATCTAATCATGCACAGTTATGAGGTAGTTTAAGACATGATGTTAGTGACATGTACATGAGCACAAGATCCAAGGTCACATGAGTGAAGAATTATCTTAATTAGAAGCTGACAGTTTTGTGTAATTTTTATGTAACGTATGGAAACTTTTATTTTGTAATTTTTATGCCGACTCATTTTTAATTACTTGAGTGTGGTCTAAATGAAGACATGTTTTCCTTGTTCTAAATTTTAAATGTAGTGGAAGTTGTGAATTGTATTTAAAGGTGAATTGCAAAATTTTGTAATTCTTGTTGGAAGAGGATATGCAAAGTTTAGAGATCTGTTATTGAGATCTGAAGAAGCAGTTGGTGTGGTTTGGCACAAACAAAGATGGAGTATTGAATTATTGATTAGTAATCTTTTGGTATTATTATATTGAGTAATACAAAGATCAGTTGGGTAGTGTGTTCACTGATCTGAACCTGAAGCTGTTTGGGCAGTGGGTCCTTTTGTCTTTCATAACTCCTAACAGAGTTAGGATCTTTTAGAAAGGATTCAAAGACTCCTAAGAGAGACTCACATGTACTAAATGTATTTCATAAGACTCCTAATAGAGTCCATCCTCTCACAAGGAAGTTTCATATTAGTGCATCTTTTGTGGGCATCACTCCCACCTGGGTTTACTCTTTGATCAGGAGGTTTCCTAGTCAACATATCTTGTGTCATTACGTTATTGTGCATGTATATCTTTCTATGGTTGTTGATTACATTTCTTACATGGTTAAGTTCTATTGAAGTTGATAAAAGTTGTATTTATCTGATAACTGATTCACCCCCCCCTCTTAGTTATCTTGGTGGACTTTACTTTCTAACAAAACCCAGATGCTAGGTGGTAGAGCATGTAGTACCAAAGGTTGATAAAGATATCTTAGAAGCCTCTGCTGATAATTTTACCATTGAGAAAATAGATCTAGGAGTTGCAACCAGAGCAGCAGATGAAAAACACCTAGAGTCCTCAATGAGGAAGATATTGCATAGGACCTTTAAAGATGAACATGAAAAAAAGGAGATGGAAGACACTATCAAAAGATTGGTTGAGTTCATTCAGGAAGTTCATGATCCCAGTCCACTTCCCTTGGCCCAAATTCTATAGTCATTTGATCCCCGCTCACTAGAGGTTCAAAATAATCTGGATCAAATTTAGTGAAACAAAATCATTGTGGATGTGTTTAGTAGGTGGATAGTAGGTATTATCTAGTGTGGTGGTGATTACATCACCCAATTAATTGAAACTCATGAGATTACTGTGAAGACCATTTTAGAAATACTAGTTGAGTTAGCTCAGTGGGACAAAGAGAAAAAGAAATGGACATACATAATTAATCAAATGGGGGAGATAGAATAATATGGGGTATCCAAGTTCCTCACTAAAAAACCAGTCCAATATTTGGATGAAGATATTCTCTATATGTATCTATCAAGAGCATCGAATGGCAAAAATCCATAATTAAAGGAAGCTTTGAAGGAGAAACCTGACTACTAAATGAGATGAGAGGGTTAACAGACATGATGTAGAAAGACCTCAAGTTTCTAAATATTAATCTGATGAATGAAGGGACCCAAAACACCAAAGGAATTGGAGAGATGACCCAAGAATTTGAAAAATGGATAGTGACAATCAAGGAAAATAGGGACCTCATGACTAAAGACTTTAGGTCTATAGAAAATATGGAGGCAATGTTAGTCATGTACATGGACCATCTCAAATCTCATAAATAGAAAGTGATACAAGTGTGCAAAGACAAGAAGGTTCTTGGGGAGAGGATAATACATATCACCTTACTACACCACTCCATGATAGTTAACATCTCACATGCCCACAATGATTGGAAAAAGGATCATGCATCAAGTGCTTTTCAAGGAAAATCAATGGCATCCAACTCATCAATGACCCAGTGATCATGCCCCACCAATCCTGGATTATTCCCAGTTTCTAAGTTTATGCTATTTTAAGTTATGCTTTTAGTTATATTAAAACAAATTCTTTTGAAGCTCTGGGAGTTTCAAAAATTTATTATTTTTGATATGATGTAACTAGATGGCTATATATGGCCAAGGAAAACTCTAAAGTGGTCAATGATAGTTTATTTTGCAAAAGTAAAATTAGAATAGTTAAGTTATTTTTTGGTGTGGTTTTTTGTAGGAGACTTTTGATTATATTTCTGAATCAATCAAATGGAAAATATCTACTATTATAAATCTGGTGGTTTATACTTGTGAATTAGTCTCTGTTGAGATATCTTCTATTGGACATAATTCTTTGATTGAAGCATCTCTTTCTTTTTTGAATCTTAGTTAAAACTCTGTCAATTTATTTGTGAGTGTAGTACAAATTGAAGTATGTGATCTTCAATAGATTGATTCACTTATTTGATTATAGTATTTAAGACATTTTTATGTGAATTACTGTATGAGCCTTATCTACTTTCTGGTTAAAAGTATGATGTTAGCAAAGATGTGTTGCTTGCTTACTTAAAATTCATTGAAAATCATATTGGGAGTCGTACCATAATTCAGAGGATTAAATCTTTCAGTTTTAATCCATCTGTTAGTAAATAAATAGTGTTTCTTGATGGGCTATAGAGCATAGAAATGAAAGTAGAATAAAGAGACAAATTCATTTACTAACAATATTCATTATCAAAGAAGTTGAATTTTGATAGAATCATGGATGCATCACTAGTTCACAACATCAAAGACTCAGGTAGACCTAAGATAAAGAAGGAACTAGTAGAACCTTGAACCTTTAGAGGAAGACCCTAGTTTGGCTTTGTCAACTATTCTAGATAGAGTTTTTCATTTGGAAGATGTGAAAGGATATCTGAAATATAAGTTTGAGACTTTAGGTGATGGTAGTGTAGACATGGACTACAATAAGATTTACAAGAAATATATTAACTAAAAAGAAGGTTTTGAGCATTTAGATCAGATGGATATCACCAAGTACACATTTCACTATGAGTTTTAGAATGATGAATGTACCAAGATAATCTTGAGCAGAACACACAATGGAACATTTTGGTTAGATGATAAAGTTATAGATATCACTGCAGATCTTATACATGAGGTAACATGACTATCTAAAATAGGAGAAATTCCCTTGAATGAGAAGAATGTTAAGAAAATAATGTTGGACAAAACCAAGTCTTCATCTAATGGAAGAGGAATATTTGTAAGTAAAATTGAGCAAGATGATGTAAGATATGTGTGTAGAATCTTGAATTCAAAATTCTATGCAAGCTCTAGGGAAGATGACATAGTAGTAGGCATCATACATGTCACTTATCTTATGTGTGTAGACAAAGTGGAAGTAGATATGTGTGAGATTCTGAGTATACAACTGATTGAAAATCTTGAGAAGATAAAAAAGACTAAGAATTCACAATTTAGATTCTCATCCCTGATCACTTACATGTTTTTCCATCTTTTAAGAAGATTCTCTTACACCATAGGATCTAATTGGAATGATGACATAAATTCAATGGACAAGATAAAAAAGGTATACTTGAGACATCTTATTGATAAAGTAAATGAGAGTGCTACCCTTGTCATTAAGACCTTTCAGAATAAAATGATAGAAATATCAAGGAGTCCAGCATCTATTGTTGAGAACTGTAAAGATGAGATATGCTTCTTAGTAGACACAAACTTTACATACATTGAAGCAGTTGAACCAAGGGTAGAGTTTGTAGATCCTTTAAGTATGAGGTACCAGAATTAGAAATTGAAGGTTTTGTGTGTAGGATACTTAAAAGAAATTTGGATGCAATGAGTTCTAGATTTGGAACATATGAAGAAAAATTCAATACAACACAACAGTCACAGGTGAAAAAATTGGCAAAGAAGAGAGTAGAAAACACAATAAAGAAAATATTAAAGGATACAAGCATGACCAAGCATGAATTTTTCATTGCAAAGAAGACACTAGCAGTAATTAGGGATATTGGACATAAATAACTATTGTCAGTTCCACCCTTGACAACCCATGCAACCCTTTTTGAAGACATTCAGGATATTGATGAAGAGATTATAGAATTGGATGTGCCAAAAGTGAGGATATCCACCAGATCCACATCCACTACACTAACTAAGAGAGTTAAAGAGATGTAAAGTGGACTAGGAAAGAGACATAAAACCATCTTTACACCAGTGCAAAGGATAAGGACATTAGTAGAGAAGCCACAACTAGATGAAGAGGAAGACATCAACAAAAAGAAACAAGGGAAGCGTAAGATAGAAAAAGTGAACCATTTGATCATAAATGAAGGGGATTTCACCAAACTAAACAAATATTATGAAATGTATAACAATTTTATGAAGTTAAATCTTAAAAATGTAGTTTTTAGACATATGATTCTTGCTAACAAAAAGTTTGAAGATATAAAAGGCAAGATTTCTGATAACTTAAATATGAGAAGTTGGTAAACACAAAGAAGAGAGCTATAGAAGAAAAGGCATAAGAGAAATATATGTGAGGAAATATTGTGAGATTAAGGATGAAGATCACTTCAAAGAAATCATGAAGAACCTTAGGACACATATGAGAAGGATTCTGATAATGGGAGATAATTATGAAGAGGTAAATAGCATAACTAAGGAAGCGGTTGTAAAGGTAATGATCTCTGGATTGGGAGAAATAGTCAGTGAATATAAACAAGTAGTAGAAGAAGAGCCTCAAACTAAATCATCACTAGTTCTACCACCCTCTATCAACATTATTTATGATTCTATGAACATTGAAGGCATAAACATCACCATAGATAGAGAGGAGAACCCATTTGATGACCAAGAAACCAATGTTGGCAATTTGATAGAAGTTGATGAGCAGAAGGATGAAGTAGAAAATAAGGAAGAAAAAGTGGTAGAGACAAGAATATAATAGGACAAAGAAGAACTTCAAGTTAAGATAGTAGAAGAGAAGCATGTGGTGCAAGAAGAGCAGTCTAAAATTGTTTCATAGACTAAGAGCACAACATAAATTCCATCTAGACCACCTATTGAATCACTTTTTGCAAGCTTAGGATAAGAAGTTGACAATGATGATCAAATAGAGTTGATCTCATCCCTAAATTAGATAAATTGAAAGAATAAGAAGGTAAAAAGCTTGGAATGAATGTTACTTGAAGTAACCAACAAACTTCAAGGAGTGATATCAACTCAAGTTAGTGAGGTTGATCCACAAGCTAAAGCTAAAGATGTAATAAAAGCTTTTAACACTGAATTCACTAATTTGTCAGATATTGCATTAGTCAAAGCTAAAGATGGCCATGATGCCCAATTATTTCAAGTTGTTTGTCAAAACATCAAAAATAATTTGGATAACTTGGATATATGCATAAAAGAGTTGAGAAGATGTTTAGAGAGAGGAAAAGCATTGTACATCCAGTGTACACTATCTGACAACCACACATCAAAAATATTAGAGAAAATGAAGAATAAGAAAGCAAAGTTGCAAGCGACAATAAATGATTTTCAGATTGCTAATGTGAAAATCACAGATATTGAGAAGAAAGAAAGAAAAATATATGATTAAATAAGACTTCTTGAGGATGAAAAAGAGAGGAAATTGAAGAGATTTTCTCTACTTAGAGATCATCTATCACTGAAGATCAGTAGTGTGCAAAATCAACTAGAAGAATGTTTTTCATCAAAGACATCATATGCAATGTTTTTATATGCAAACCTTAAGGTAGTTGAGATAACTATTAGGAATAGTCCCAGGAGATAATTGAGAGGGGGGGGGGGGTGAATCAGTTATCTACAAGATTCAATTATTTATCCAATTAAGTATACTTAAATATAAAGCATAAACACAATGAAAGAACATATGAACACAACACCAATATTTTGGTTATGGGGAAACCCAAATAAGTAACAACCCTAGTGGGACTTAATACCCACTAATATTCTATGCTAGTGTATAATGATCCTTGTTAGAAGATCATTTACCCTTTTAGGAGTAGCTTTACAATATATGAAGTACAGTAGACCTAGTCAAGGGATAGACCCTGTTGGGAGTCTTTTCCAATGTTAGGAATGAATGATGAATGCTTGGAAATCATTCTGTAGTAGTTGTTGTTGTATTCATCGCTATGATTCTCATTGATGTCAACACAGTGATCTTCTGGAGACTCACACAGAAGCATATAGTGTTTCGATTAGCGCACATGTTATATTGTAGTTGGAGATATGTGATGTTGAGGTTATATTATTTCATATGTTATATGTATATGGTTAAGAGTGTAGATAGTAATTTATTTATTCATGAAAGTTATGAGCATTTTGGTGGAAGCAGTATTTAGGCAGTATTCTCGAGAAGCGATTTGTGGAAATCAGGTGATATCTCCTAATCAAGATGGAATCTAGTTTTGCACAGTTGAAGGGAAGTTTGAGACACATTGATAGTGATATGGTTGATAGTGCAAACTTTGAGGTCACATGAGTGAAGAGTTATTGTATTTGGAAGCCGACAGTTTTATGTAATTTTGATGTAGTGTGTGGAAACTTTTATTTTGTAATTGTGTGCCGACTCATTTGTAATTATTTGAGTGTGGTATAAAGGAAGAAATTTTTTCCTTTTTGTAGTGTGAATGAACATGGTTGATTATGATTAAATGTGAATATATGCATGAAGTGAAGAAAGGAGCCAATGAAGTTGTGAAAGTGAAATTGTGAAGGAAGACATGTGACTTGTACATAGATCTAAAATTGAGATCTAGTATAGAAGTGTAGCTTTAGCACAGTGAAGGAGGTAACATATTTCATATTATTCTATTGAATAATCTTAAGGTCAGTTGGACAGTGTATTCAGTGATCTTGCCATTGAAGCTGTTTGGGCAGTAGGTCCTTCTATCTTCCATAACTCTTAACAGGGTTAGAATCTTTTAACAGGGATTCAAAATCTCCTAACTAGAATTCATATGTACTAAATGTATTTCATAAGACTCCTAATAGAGTCTATCCTTTCATAAGGAATATTCATATTAGTACATCTTTTATGGCCATCATTCCCACCGGGGTTTACTCTTTGATCAAGAGGTTCCCTAGTCAAGATATCTTGTGCCATTGTGTTATTATGTATGAATATATTTCTATGGTTCGTAATTATATTGCTTACATGGTTAAATGTTAATGAAATTGATAAAATTTATAATTATCAGATAACTAATTCACCCCCCCTCTTAGTTATCTTTGTGGACTTTACTTTCTAACAATTGGTATCAGAGTAGTAGGTCCTTGAAAGAGAAGTTTAGCAGCTTGAGGAGATCCATGGTGAATTTTAGGAAAGAAATCCCTAAATTTGGAGTAAATTTTGACAGCTGGAAAGAGAAGATGAAGACACATCTACTATGTTTAGGACCAGGTTATTGGTTGATTACAAAGAATGAAAAGACTATCATTGAAGAAGATAATCTTGAGACATGTTCTAGTGATGAGAGAGATCTATTCATGTGTAACATACTTGCAAGAGAAGCACTTTTGATAGCCCTTTCAAAGAATGAATACAGTCAGGTAAAATGTTTGAAAAAATCTCATGAAATTTGGAAAGCTTTACACTCTACTTTTGAAGGTGATGAACATACAAAGAGGGTTAGATTACATAATTGGATATGTGCCTTTGAAGATATTAGAATGATGGAAGATGAATCTGTTAGAAGCTATATTGGTAGAATGTCAAAAATTATTGCAGGGATAAAATCTTGTGGAGGAACAAAGATAGAGAATGAAATAATATGGAAAATTCTGAGGACATTGACACCTATATTTAAGAAAACAACACAGTGTTGGAAATATGGATGTAGTAACTGAGAGGGGGGGGGTGAATCAGTTAACCACAAAATATTACCACTGATCCCTTAGATGTCTTATTAAATTATTTACTGCTAACATACAGAGAAATGCTAAAACTCAGTAATTGCAGAGAGTGTTAATTATAACTATTCTTAAGAATTCATCGGTGATTAACATGTATGAATAAAGAAAATACCATGAACATAAGAGACACAAGATTTAACGTGGAAAGCCAATATGGAAAAAAACTACCAATGTAACTAGTTACTGATTTTCACTCTTCTGAAGTGATGCCCTGTTAGGAGCCAGCCCGGTAAAAGGTTACAAAACACACTGTTAGGTGTGACCTTGTTAGAGGATTTAATCACCCTGCTAGGAGTGGCCTTGTAAGAGTTCTTGTAACAATTCAATAAAACTATCACCTTGTTAGAGGATTTACAAAATGGCTATTAAACCAACTCGGTTAGGAGATTTTGAAATCACTGCTACAATGGTAAGAAAGTAAAAATGAAGTGACCTGAATAGTGATGCAACTAAATTGCTGATTACAGATCTATGTTCTGCTTCACTAGATCCTTCTTGATCAAATATATCTCTGCTACTCTTCAAGGATATCTAATCATCCTTCAAAATTCACTCATACTATTCTTTTCTTTCACTTGCATCCTCATAATTCACAACTTGACCTTCTATATATATACCATTCTGATTGTCAAGTTGGCACTAATAATTATTACAAAACATTACTAATCATTACAACAGTCAGCTGGAATAAACAAACTTTATTTCTCAAATTGACAAAATCCTTTACTGGGCTGACCTTGCTCAGTAAACATTAATCTGAAAAGATTTCCTTTGGTGACCAAGAGAACTCATTAAGTACTATGAATTCTTCAACATCTTTTGGAGACCAAGTGAACTTGGTAGACACTAACTTTCCTTCAATAACTGAGGAAGCTTGATTAACACTTTTTTTTGCCATACTTTCCTTTTGACACTCAAGAGGTCTCGATCGACACTGGGAACTGCTTTGCTGACCGACTAAGCTGACAATTGATATGACATTTGTGTGACATCAAAGATAACACATAATCATTCCAACAATCTCCCTCTTTGGCATTGATGGCAATGCAATATGTCATAACACAATGAAATTTCATAGAAAACATAGAATAAGGAACATATCCTTAGCTTCATTCTGATTCTCATCTCCCTCAGTTAGCAAACTTCTCTCTCTGACTGAAAACTCTCCCTCTTTTCTTTTTAAATTCTCCTTCTTAGAAATTTCATGAAATGATAGCAAACTCTCCCTCTTTGACAACACATGCCAAAGATAACACACTTCCAGTGAATACCAATGTACCTTAAGTACTAATTCATATGCAATGATTCCTTAACTATGCTGCATCAACTGATTGATCTTCAACATGCTCTGGTTGATGCATTACTAAAACTCAATTTAGTGAGCCTCGAATAGGGGAATGACCCCTAACTTACCTCTTAGATACAAGAATGCATCCTTAGGTAGTGGCTTGGTGAAGATATCTGCAATTTGTTCTTTTGTATGAACATATTCCAATCTGATTTCCTTGTCCTACACTAATTCTCTGACAAAGTGATATTTTATAGCAATGTGTTTGGTTTTGGAATGCATTACTAGATTCTTTGAAATATTTATTGCACTTGTATTATCATAGAACATAACAAATGGTTCTTTGATCTCAACTTTCATGCCTTCCAATAACTATTTGAACCAAACAATATTAGAGCAGGCTACTACTGCAGCAACGTATTCTACTTCTGCCGTGGATTGGGATGTGCAATTTTTCTTTTTACTAGTCCAAGATACTAACCTTTTGCCAAGAAAAAATGCTCCACCACTTGTACTCTTTCTGTCATCAATGTTTCCTACCCAATCAGCATCAATAAACACTTTTAAGTCCAGATTGCATCCAAATTTATACCACAGGCCATAATCTTCAGTTCCTCTCAAGTAACTCAAGATTCTTTTGATTGCCATCATGTGATCTTCTCTGGGTTTTGCTGAGAATCTTGCTACTATATCAACTGCTAAGGCAATATCAGGCCTTGTATGTACTACATACTATAATTTTCCAATCATTGATCTATATAAGGTCTGATCTACTTCTTTTGAATTATCATCTTTGGTAAGCTTCAGTCCAGTACACATGGGTGTACCAACTGGTTTTGAATCTTCCATACCAAACTTCTTAAGAATTTCCTTGATGTATTTAGACTGAGTAATGTAGATACCATTCTTTCTCTGCTAAATTTGAAGTCCAACAAAGAATTTTATCTGACCAAACATAGACATTTTAAATTCTTTGTTCATTTGCTCTGAAAATTCTTTGCATTGATCATCATTCCCTATAAACACAGTATCATCCATAAATATTTCTGCCAAAACAATTTTGTTATCTGGTCCTTCTTTGATGTATAAATTACTGTTGTCATTAGTTCTTTTGAAACCAATCTGAGTTAGATAGTTATGTAATCTTTCATACCATGCTCTAGGGGCTTGTTTCAGACCATACAGTGCTTTGTGTAACTTGCAAACCATATCCCTTTTGTCTGGATCCATAAAACCTTCAGGTTGCTCAATGTAGACTTCTTCATCAAGAATACAATTGAGAAATGTAGATTTTATATCCATCTGATATACCTTAAATCCTTTATGTGCTGCATATGCAAGTAGAGTCCTTACACCTTCTAATCTTGCAATAGGAGCAAAAGTCTCTCCATAATCTATACCTTCTTCTTGAGAATATCCTTTACATACCAGTCTTGCTTTGTTTCTTGATACTTGACCATCTTCATTCAACTTATTTTTGAATACCCATTTTGTCCCAATTACATTTTTATCTTTAGGCCTAGGTACAAGAGTCCATGTCTTATTTTTCTCTATTTTCTCTATTTCTTCATTCATAGCCTCAATCCAACTTTCATTTTCCAATGCATCTTTGACATTTTTAGGTTCAAAATTAGAAAGCAAACATGTACCTTTTAGTTTACTTCTTGTCACAGTTCCATCTGATTTGTTTCCAATAATCTGATCTGGTGTATGATGCTTCCTGACATACTTGGCCAATACAGGTTCCTTCTTGAATGAGTTACATTGTCATCTTCTTGAATTTCATCTTCAGGTTCAGTTTGCTCAGGCTCGGTAGATATTTGATCAGTAGCTTCAGGTTGAGACTCGATTTCTTGTGACTCGGTCTAAACTTCTTCTTGTGAATTAGTTACTATACTGGGCTCAGTCGATGTAGTCTCCTTATTGACAGATGTGTCTGGCAATGTATCAGGTTCAATGTAAACAAATCTTTTGTAATCCTCTGGTTCCCTTTTGCTTTCTTCTTCAGTCTTTTCTGCAAACTCATCTACTTTCACATGTGCACTTTCTATGATTTTATGGGTAGACAAATTTAGACATCTATATGCCTTACTTTTGCAAGAATATCCCAAAAATATTCCCTCATCACCTTTTGCATCAAGTTTGTCTTTTCTAGATTCTTTCAAGATGTAACATTTACTACCAAATACTTTTAAGTAGCTTACATTGGGTTTATAGCCATACCATAACTCATAAGGAGTTTTGAATGTGTCTTTCCTCAACTGTACTGGGTTCAAGGTATGAACTGTAGTGCTAATAGCTTCCTTCCAGTATTTCATAGAAATGTTCTTTTTAATCATTAGAGTCCTTGCACAATCCATGATAGATTTGTTCCTCCTTTCAGCTATTCCATTCTGCTCAGGAGTTCTTGGAGCTGATACCTATCTTTTGATTCCTCTTTCAATGCAGAAATTATTGAATTCATGGGAGATGAATTCACTGTAATACCCCAAAAATGGGCTATAAGTTTATTAACCTCCTACATCCTCAAATCGAACGAAATCGACATCAAAGTCCTAACCTAAGGAACATATAAACATCATCGAATCCTAATTGATTATCTTAAATTCTGCATCAGGGAATATTCCTAGCAATATTCCTAATTATCTTAATTATCTTTAATTTAATAATTATTTGGCAATAAATCACATTTATCCTAAGTTTGATTAATTGAATATTTTCATATTTAATTAATTAGATTTAATATCTTGCCACTTAGTTATGTAATTAAATTTAATTCTATCTATTATTAATTGTATTATTTAATTTTGACAATAAATCCAATATCCTATGAATAATTGATTAAATTCTTATTTAATTAATTAAAGCAAGTTGTCATTGTTTAATAATATAATTTTTAATAAAAGTTTGATTAAATGATTGATTAACCCATAAATCAATTATTTTATTTTTAAAATCAGTTAAGTTGAGCATAAATCACTTTATTATTAAATTAATTCATAAATAAAACATGCACAATCATAAAAGCAGACAACTATCAATTATCAATTAAAGCTAAACTTTGTTTTGAGTTAAAACTTAGCTTTTGCATATTTTTGTGAATTAAATTATCTTTATTATCAAATAACTCAAAAATCAAGCTGTTCAATTCCAATAGGTCCACATAAGTCAGTATGCACAATATCCAAAATATCTTCAGACTGATAGTTTTTAATTTTAAAGTTAGTCTTTCCCATTTTACCAATCTGACAATTCTTGCATAGACCAATATCAGGTTTCTTCAAAGTAGGAATACCTCTTACTTTCTTGAATTTTCTTATTTTCACCATATTATCAAAATTTACATGACATAACCTTTTGTGCCATAACCAACTTTCTTCAATTTGAGCAATAAAACATGATCATTCACTGAGATCAAGATAAAAATAGGTTACCTTTGGTTTGTTTGCCTGAACCAATCAATTTTCCTTTGTCATCCAGCAGTCTTGCTTTGCCATTCATGAATTCAACCTTGAGTCCACTATTGATTAGCTGTGCTACTCTTAGAAGATTATGTTTTATTCCTTCAACCCAATATGCATTATCACATATAAGTTCTTTGGTTAATGAAATCTGTCCTCTTCCTTTTATACAACAAGGTTCATTGTTTCCAAATCTTACACTACCACCATCATAGTCTTCAAAATTTTCAAACTTAGTTTTGTCACCAGTCATATGATGTGAGCATCCACTGTCTATAATCCATGTATCATTTTTTCTTATATGAGAGATAAGTGACATCTCATCTTCATCATCATCAGATTCATCTTTTACAGCAATGAAGACAATTTCTTCTTCACTATCATCATAATCCTTAGCCAATAAACATGTTTTCTTACCTTTATCCTTGAATGACTTGAAATTATTCTTTCTATTGTACTTGTGACCTTTCTTCTCATCTTTGTTTTGTTTGTTTGGGCACCTAGCTGCAATATGACCAATTTCTTCACATGAAAAATAGATTAAGGGAGTTTTACCTTTGTATTTACCTCTGCCTCTAGTATATTTCTTTGCAAGTAATGCTTCAATAACTTCAAGATCACTTTCTAAACTTTCATCTGATTCTTCTTCACTTTCTGACTGGATTTTCTTTCCCTTCTTAAGTGAAATTTTGGCCTCAAATGCTGATTCAATATTTTTAGAAGTTGGAACATAGTTATCATAGTTGTCCAATTCAAAAGCTGTCAATCTTCCAACTAAGGCATCCAAAGTTATATTGTGATTTTGTTCACATCTTCTTTCTTGAATAGCAGATACTCTTATTTCATAGATAGGAAGCAATGTTCTAAGAACCTTACTTATAATAGTTTCATCATCAATTTTTCCTCCAAAAGCTCTGATTGCACTAACACTCACCTTGATCCTTTCAACATATTTTGTAATGTTTTCATCTTCTTTCATCTTCATCTGATCAAATTGTCCTCTTAGGATTTCTGCTTTGGCTCTTTTCACATTGTCATCACCACCATAAATTTTCTTCAGCTTGTTCCACATTTCATAGGTAGTTGTGCAATCTTTGATCTCATCAAATTCTTCATAGCTAAGAGCTGATGCAATATCTATCATCATGGTGTTATGGTTCTTTTTCTCTACAATGTCTTCAACAGTTAATGTGCCAGTAGGAATAGTATATTCTTGATCAATATATTTGCATCCCGAATCACCAATGGAAGCCAGATGAAGTCTCATGAGACCTTGCCATGCTGAAAAGTTATCTCTATTAAGTCTTGAAATTTCTCTCTTGTAAGACATCCTTAGGTCCTTAAAACCCTTCCTGCAAGCACCAAAAGCTCTGATACCAATTGTTGGTAATATGGATGTAGTAACTGAGAGGGGGGGGTGAATCAGCTAACCACAAAATATTACCACTGATCCCTTAGATTTCTTATTAAATTATTTACTGTTGACATACAGAGAAATGCTAAAACTTGGTAATTGCAGAGAGTGTTAATTATAACTATTCTTAAGAATTCATCAGTGATTAACATGCATGAATAAAGAAAATACCATCAACACAAGAGACAAAATATTTAACGTGGAAATCCAATATGGGAAAAAACCACCAATGTAACTAGTTACTGATTTTCACTCTTTTGAAGTGATGCCCTGTTAGGAGCTAACTCAGTAAAAGGTTACAAAACACACTGTTAGGTGTGACCTTGTTGGAGGATTTAATCACCCTGCTAGGAGTGGCCTTGTAAGAGGTCTTGTAACAATTCAATAGAACTGTCACCTTGTTAGAGGATTTACAAAATGATTGTTAAACCAACTTGGTTAGGAGATTTTGAAATTACTGCTACAATGGTAAGAAAGTAACAATGAAGTGACCTAAATAGTGATGCAACTAAATTGCTGATTACAGATCTCTGTTCTGCTTCACTAGATCCTTTTTGATCAAATATATCTCTGCTGCTCTTCAAGGATATATAATCATCCTTCAAAATTCGCTCATACTATTCTTTTCTTTCACTTGCATCCTCATAATTCACAACTTGACCTTCTATATATATACCATTTGGATTGTCAAGTAGGCACTAATAATTATTAAAAAATGTTACTAATCATTACAACAGTCGGCTAGAATAAACAAACTTTATTTCTCAAATTCACAAAATCCTTTATTGGGCCAACCTTGCTTGGTAAACATTAATCCGAAAAGATTTTGTTTGGTGACCAAGAGAACTCGTTAAGTACTGTGAATTCTTCAACATCCTTTGGAGACCGAGTGAACTTGGTAGACACTAACTTTCCTTCGATAACCAAGGAAGCTCGGTTAACACTACTTTCTGCCATACTTTCCTTTTGACACCTGAGAGGTCTCGGTAGACACTAGGAACTACTTTGCTGACCGACTAAGCTCGGTAGACATTGGGAACTACTTTGCTAACTGACTGAGCTAACAATTGATATGAGATTTGTGTGACATCAAAGATAACACATAATCATTCCAACAATCTCCTTTAGATAATTGTATCCAACACACAGATGATTGAACAAGTTATACCTTGTATAGTGAACTTTACAAGAGAGACTCTTCTTGGAAGATTGGAAGCAGTAGAGATGAACCTGGGATTATCAGGAGACTTACAAAGAATGGAGACAACATTCAGTGCTCTTAGTATGCACCCTACCTTGTCAAGAAGCATCACTGTGAGTGGAGATTATGCTGGCAGCAGCAGTAGATCTAGAAATGAAGAAGAGCGAAAGATTGAAGAAGGTATTGCCTTGCTTGTAAAGAGAGAACCAAATGGTAAGAAAAATTTTAAATGTTGGACTTGTCAACAATATGGTCATTTTGCATCTAAATGTCTTAAGAGAGTTAAGAAGCATAGAAAAAAATTTAAGCCTAGAAGATCTAAGGAATGTTATTATGCAAATGATGAAGATCTTGAAGCTAGTATTGAAAGAACTCTAAGTGAAAGTGATATTGAGAATAATGATGAAATAGGATTTTTAGAAATTAAAGAAGAGAATCCTAAAACTAATGTTAAGGAAGAAAAAGCCTTAGTTTCCCAAGTTGAAAATAAAGTTGATCGGATTATAGACAGTGGTTGTTCACATCATATGACTGGAGATATGAAAAAGTTCATAAAGTTTAACAATTATGATGGAGGAGTTGTGAGAGTTGGAAACAATTCACCTTGTTTGATTAAAGGTATACAAAATATTAATCTTGATGGAAAGACTAATAATGATGATGTTTATTTTGTGGATGGTTTGAAACATTATCTTTTTAGTGTTGGACAGTTAGTCGATAATGTATATCAAGTTTGGTTTACTGAGAAAACTTGTGTGATAAAGGATAAACATGGAAATCTTATTGGAACTGGATCTAGAACAAGAAGTAATGTATTTCAATTGAATCCTACTAAGATGACATGTTTAATTACTAAAATTGATGACAGTTGGTTATGGCATATAATATTTTGTCACATAAACTTTGATGACATTGTGAAATTGAGTACTACACTTGCAGTAAGAGATTTGCCTAAGATTATGAAGTCTACTAACATGATTTGTAAGGAATGTGTGATTGCATAGCAGAAGAGAAGTTCATTTCCCAGTAAGAAGTTCACATCTGAAGAGAAGTTGGAGATTGTTCATACAAACTTGAGTGGTCCTACCATGACTAGAGGATTCTATGGAGAAAGGTATTTTATGATTCTTGTTGATGATTTTACAAGAATGATGTGGATTGCATTTCTGAAAGAAAAGTCTGAAGCATTTGATAAGTTTAAGATCATTAAGAGTAAATTTGAGAATGAATCTAGAATGAAGATTAAATGTTTGAGATCTAATAAAGGTGGAGAATTTACTTCTAGAGAATTTAACACTTTTTGAGAAGTGAATGGCATTAAGAGACAATTTTCAGCCCTTGGGACACCTGAACAAAATGGTATTGCAAAAAGAAGAAACAGATCAGTGACTGAAGTAGCAAGAGCTATGTTATTTGAGAATGATTTGGCGAAGATGTTCTAGAGAGAAGTAGTGAACATAGTGGTATATACAATGAACAAAGTACAAATTAGAGCAAACATAGATAAGACACGCTATGAACTATGGTTTGGACATGCTCCCTCAGTTAAGTATTTTAGAGTTTTTGGAAGCAAATGTTATATAAAGAGAGATGATGACATTGGAAAGTTTGATCCTAGAAGTGATGAAGGAATTTTTCTTGGATATTCTTTGAAGAGAAAAGCATATAGATGTTACAATAAGAGAACTAAGACTATTGTTGAGACCGCAAATGTTAAAGTTGATGAAAAGTTCAAAATTTAGGAAAGAATGCTTGATTATGAATCTGATGAAGAAGATCATCCTAAGCCTAACACTAAAACTACTGAATTATTCCATGAGACTGATAGTGAATTGTTGAATGAGAGTCATGATGAAGAAACTAGAGAGGAATCTAGAGAAGAATCTACAATTGAAGCAAGATCTCAGACTATGACACCGAACAAGTATATACCAAGACATCATCCTATTAAACAAGTTATTGGAAGCTTGGATAGAGGAGTTTTGACTTGAAATAAGGTACATTTATGTTTGATTTCTCAAATTGAACCCAAATCTACTAATGAAGCTTGTCAAGATGAACATAGGATTAAAGCTATGAAAGAAGAATTAGATTAGATTGAAAAGAACAAGACATGGGAATTGGTCCCTAGACCTAAAGACAAGAATGTTATTGGAACTAAATGGGTATTTAGAAACAAGATGAATGAACAAGAAGTAGTAAGAAACAAAGCAAGATTGGTATGTAAAGGATACTCACAGCAACAAGGAATTGACTCTGAAGAAAGTTTTGCACTTGTAGAAAGAATTGAAGCAGTAATAATGTTTTTGGCCTATGTAGCTTTTAAGAAATTCAAAGTATATCAGATGGATGTAAAGTCTGCATTCTTGAATGGTGAATTGGAAGAAGTCTACATTGAGGAGCCTAGAGGTTTTCCTTTGAATCAAGAAGGAGACATGGTATGTAAACTGAAGAAAGCATTATATGGACTAAAGCAATCATCGAGAACTTGGTATGCAAGACTAGATAAGTATTTGTTAAAATTAGGATTTACAAAAGGAACAGTTGATAGCAATCTGTACACAAAAGAAATTGAAAATGGATTGTTAGTTGTAGTTATTTTTGTTGATGACATTATTTTTGGAGGAGAAGATGAAGCTAGCGACAAATTTGCTGATGAAATGAAAATTGAATTTGAAATGAGTATGATTGGTGAGATGAAATACTTTTTGGGACTACAGATAACATAGAATAGTGATGGTATATTTGTAAGTCAGAAAAAGTACCTAAATGATTTATTGAAAAGATTTGGAATGGAGAACTATAAACCAATTGGAAAACCTATGGTTATAGGACATAAACTATCTAGCAAAGATGAAACACTGGTAGTTGAACAGAAGAAATATAGATCTATGATTGGAGGATTACAATATTTGACACATACAAGACCTGATATAGCACATTCAGTTGGAATTGTAGCAAGATTTCAAGTTAAACCTAGAGAATCACATTATGTAGTAGTTAAGAGGATATTGAGATATTTAAGAGGCATAATGGACTATGGATTGTGGTATAAAAATTTGATGATTTTACCCTATGTGCATATACAAATGCTGATTGGGGAGGTAGTGTTGATGATAAGAAAAGCACCAGTGGTGGAGCATTTTTCCTTGGAGGAAGATTAGTTTCTTGGCTAAGTAAGAAGGAGAATTGTATTTCATAGAGCATAGCAAAAACAAAATATGTAGCAGCAACAAACAATTGTAACCAAATAATTTGGATGAAGCAAATGCTGAAGGATATTGGAGTAAATTTTGTTGACCATGTTGTCATACACTGTGACAACATAAGTATAGTTAGTATGTCTAAGAATCCTATATTAAATTCTAACACAAAGCATATAGAGATCAAGTATCATGTTGTAAGAGAGAAAGTTGATGAGAAAGAAGTCAGACTAGAGTACATAAGCACAAAGGAGAAGATAGCAGACATATTTACTAAGCCCTTACCTAAGGATACATTTGAGTATCTAAGAGGTATGCTTGGGGTTATGCCCTAGCCTAATTTTGAGTAATGATGTAGCTGGTTACATCCATGCAGTGGTATATGAGCCTTATTTTTCTTCTAGACTAGATGTTGGTACTTCCTCTATGGGGGAGTATGTGCATCTGAGCTGAGTCATGAGGACTCTTGTGAATGTATTTTCTGAATAGTGTCTTTTGACATTGAGTTGTTGTTGACATAATGATGAAATTTATGTCATTGATGCAAATTGGGGAGAAGTGTACATGAAAAATGATTTGTACCAATTGTACCATCTATTGGAGAGAACTGAATAGGAAAATGAAGAAAGATTTGTTTGATGAAGAGGACTTGAAGCATTTTAAGAGCAACAGTGTTGCAGTATTGGATTTTTGGAACATTGGATGTTTTTCATCTATATTGACATCAATGCCAATGGGGGAGATTGTTAGGAATGAATTTTGAATGCTTGCAAGTCATTCTTTAGTAGTTGTTGTTGCATTCATGAGTATGATTGTCATTGATGTCAACATAGTGATCTTTTGGAGCCTCACAAAGAAGCTGATAGTGTTTTGATTAGCGCATGTGTTATATTATAGTTGGAGATATGTGATGTTGAGGTTATATTATATGATATGTTATATGTCTATGGTTAAGAGTAGAGATATTAATTCATTTATTCATGAAAGTTATGAGCATTTTGGTGGAAGTAGTATTCAAGCAGTGTTCCTAAGTAGCGATTTGTGGAAATCGGATGATATCTCCTAATCAGGATGGATAAGGTTTTGCATAGTTAAAGGGAAGTTTGAGACACATTGATAGTGATGTGGTTGATAGTCCAAAATTTAAGGTCACATGAGTGAAGAGTTATTGTATTTGGAAGCTGATAGTTTTGTGTAATTTTGATGTACCTTCTGGAAACTTTTATTTTGTAATTGTGTACCGATTCATTTGTAATTATTTGAGTGTGGTATAAAGGAAGGAATTTTTTAGATTTTTTTAGTGTGAACAAACATGGTTGATTACAATTAAATGTGAATGTATGCATGATGTGAAGAAAAGAGCTAGTGAAGTTGTGAAAGTGAAATTGTGAAGTAAGACATGCGAAGTACAAAGATCTGATATTGAGATTTGGTATAGTAGTAAGTGTAGTTTTGGCACAGTGAAGGAGGTAACATATTTCATATTATTCTATTGAATAATCTTAAGGTCAGTTGGACAGTGTGTTCAGTGATCTTGCCATTGAAGCAGTTCGGGCAGAGGGTCCTTATGTCTTCCATAACTCTTAACAGGGTTAGAATCTTTTAATAGGGATTCAAAATCTCCTAACTGGGATTCATATGTACTGAATGTATTTCATAAGACTCCTAACAAATTTCATCCTTTCACAAGGAATATTCATATTAGTACATCTTTTGTGGGCATCATTCCCACTGAGGTTTACTCTTTGATCAAGAGGTTTCGTAGTCAACATATCTTGTGTCATTGTGTTATTGTGTATGAATATCTTTCTATGGTTGGTAATTATATTGCTTACATGGTTAAATGTTATTTAAATTGATAAAAGTTATAATTATCAAATAATTGATTCACCCCCCCTCTCAGTTATCTTGTTGGACTTTACTTTCTAACATACAATTGTCCCTGTTAGGGTAGAGGACGCACTATCCGAGAGCTCACTACTCAAATGGGCAAAGGCTAAAACCTTCTAAACTATACTTTGACTTTCTATCTAGATTAGTTCCAATTTATAGCACAAATACTTTACTTGGTCACATAGACCTTCCTCTAATGGCTCAACACTTCACACACTCTGCTCTGCTCTTCTTAATCAACCATGAACCATACTCCAGCAATCAAAAATGATTGCCTATAAATATCTTTCCTCTAAATGATATAATAAAATCAACCTATTAGAACCACATTGAAATCATAATAGAGAAACCATAACAAACTCCAATAAACATTCTGTTGGCTCTACTATGCATGCAACACATTTTGGGATCTATCCAAATAAGATAATTGTAGACACACACTACACATTGTCAACTCTACCAAAACAACTATAACTTTCTCCACAAGCTAAATTAACTCATGCACTCTTAAATAAACATCCATAACTCTCATCAAAGCTTAACTCCAATGGTGCATACCCTAAAGATAGGTGCAACTCAAGAATCAATAAAATCTATGTCCCCTCCTCTGAATAAGCACAGGAAACTGCTACTGGTGAATAACGACTACATAACTACACTTCTACTGAATATATGACTATGTGTCCATAACTAAAACATCACTAACATGTCTTCAACATATCTCCAAGGGTGCATACCCAGATGAAAACTATACAGAATAAGAACACTACTGACACAAGCTGCTATATAATTATATGTACTAATAGTTAACCTTTGTGCCCATGATATAATGTTGATATCATGTTCATGCAATATATATGGAAATATTACAACATAAGACTTCCATGCATGTTACTTTATATATGTTTTCATCAATGAAAAACATATAGTCAGTACTAGCCTACTAGCAAATCTCCAACAATCTCCCCCTTTGGCATTGATGGCAACATGTGGAATGAAAAACCAGCACCAACCCAAATGAAAATTTCTTTTATAACATTCTCCATTTCCTCTTCAAAAACTCCCCCAAAGATGAATCCTCCATCTGCTATAATATAATTGAATACTACTCCCCCACAATATAACTGAATACTGCTCCCCCTAAGTATATTACTCCTATTTTTCATGACTCTGTATACTACTCCACCTTTGACATCAATGGAAAAGGGCACCATTCATTTTAAGCACCGATACTACTCATGAGGTAGATTATTCAACCTTCCATCAGTCCCTAAGGATTAATGTCTTTCCTTCTTCCTTCTAAGAAAAATTAGGGGAGGGAATTACTCCCAACTTCTCCC
Organism: Chamaecyparis obtusa; assembly: GCA_027943335.1. NCBI lineage: Eukaryota > Viridiplantae > Streptophyta > Pinopsida > Cupressales > Cupressaceae > Chamaecyparis > Chamaecyparis obtusa. Next base: position 993,979 of record BSBK01003705.1, on the reverse strand, counting down.
TGAGATACGCAAAAGTATCCTTAGGAAAGGGCTTTGTGAATATGCCTGCTAGCTGATCTTTAGTATTCACATAGTCCTGCTTAACTTCTTTCTTTGCCACTTTCTCTCTTAGGAAGTTATACTTGATCTCAATGTGCTTTGTCTTTACATGCATCACATGGTTCTTTGACATATTAATAGTGCTAGTGTTATCACAATGAATAACAATAGGATAATCAATCTGAATTCCAAAATATTTTAACATCTGCTTGATCCAAACAATTATAGAATAATTCAAGGCTGCTGCAAGATACTCTGCTTCTACTATTGACTGAGAAATACAATTTTGTTTCTTGCTTATCCAAGTGACAAGTCTATCACCAAGAAACATTACTCCACCTGATGTACTCTTTCTATCATCAACACATCCTGCCCAATCTACATCAGTGTACACATGTAACTCAACATTTTTTAAATTAGGATACCATAGACCATAGTCTATAATGCCTTGTAAGTATTTGAATATCCTTTTTATTTCCATGAGGTGACTTTGTTTAGGCTCTGCAGCAAATCTTCCAACTATACCAATTGCATTGGAAATATTAGGTCTAGTCTGAGTATGATAAATAAGTTTTCCAATCATAGACTTGTACAATGTTATATCAACTATTGGTGAATCATCTTCCTTTGTAAGCTTGCATCCAGTAATCATAGGTGTCCCTACTGGCTTGCAATCATCCAACTTGAATTTCTTTAATATTTCTTTCACATACATAGAATGATTAATGAAAATACCTTTCTTTGTTTGTTGTACATTCAATCCTAAAAAGTATTTGATAGGATAAATCATTCTCATCTCAAATTTATTCTACATCTCCTTACCAAATTCAGCACTAAGTTTTTCATTACCTCCAAAAATAATGTCATCAACAAATATAGCTACAAGTAACAAATATTTAGATGTCTCTCTAATGAATAGATTACAATCTACTTCCTTTCTTGAATCCAATCTTCATTAGGTATCCATCTAGTCTCTCATACCATGCTCTAGGGACTTGCTTAAGTCCATAGAGGGCCTTCTTCAATCTGCATACCATATAAATTTTTTCTGATAAGGTGAATCCTTTTGGTTGCTCAATGTATACTTCTTTCAAATCTCCATTCAGGAATGTTGATTTGACATCCATCTGATAAAATTTGAAGTTTTTGATTGTAGCATAAGCTAGAAATAACTTAATGGCTTCTAATCTACATACTGGTGCAAATGTGTCTGAATAATCAATGCCTTCTCTTTGTGCATATCCTTTACATACTATTCTTGCTTTGTTTCTTACTACTATTCCATCTTCATTCATCTTATTTATGAATATCCACTTTGTTCCAATCACATTCTTATCACTAGGTCTTGGGACCAATTCCCAAGTGTCATTCTTAATAATTTGATCAAGTTCTTCTTTCATATCATCATGCCAATCTGAATCATTACAAGTATCTTCAACACTTAAAGGTTCAATTTGTGATAGTAAACATACTACATCATTGCTAGCTGAGTTCTTTTCTTGTGATCTTGTTAAGACTTTGCCACTCTAATCTCCAATGATGTCTTTCTTGGAATGGTTTCTAGATGTAAACTTTGGAACCTTAGTTGTTGTTGACTCATCAACCTTAGGAGTTTCTTCCTCACTTGTCTCAGGGTCATTGAACAACACATCAATGTTGTCAAACATTTCTTCAATAACCATATCACTAGAAGAGGGTGTGGGTTCTTCTTCAATCATGGGTGAGTAATCATGATATCTTTCTTGAACCATGAACTTTTCATCAATCTTAACATGAGCACTTTCATTGATCTTTTTCAATCTTAAATTGAAACATCTATAAGCTTTACTTTTAGTAGAGTAACCAAGAAAAATACCTTCATCACTTCTTGCATCAAACTTTCCTATTGCTTCATCCCTCTTGATGTAGCACTTGCTTCCAAAGATTCTAAAGTATTTTACTATGGGAACATAACCAAACCAAAGCTCATATGGTGTTTTGTTGCCGCTAGGCCTTAATTGAATTCTATTGATGGTGTAGACTATTGTATTGACCACAACTCTCCAATAGGTGTGTGCAAATTTTCCTTCTATCATGATGGTGCATGTTGTATCAAGGATGATCCTATTCCTTCTCTCTGCAATCCCATTCTACTGAGGGGTTCTAGGTGCACTTAACTATCTCTTTATGCCATGTTCTTCACAGTACTCATAAAATCTGTTAGAGGTGAATTCTCCTCCTCTATCCGATCTCAAGCATTTTATCTTTAATCCAGATTCATTCTCAACCTTAGCTTTGAATATTTTAAACTTATCAAATGCTTCTAACTTATATTTTAAGAATGCAACCCACATCATCCTAGAATACTCATCAACAAATAAAATGAAATACATTTCACCATAGTATGATCTTATTTGAGTTGGATCACATAGGTCTGTATGAATCAGATCCAACTTATTCTCTATTGAATTGTTCTTGCTCATGAATGAATTCCTAACATGCTTTCCTATCATACATTCTCTAAATATAGTATCAACTGGCTTCGCTATGCTAGGTAGATCTCTTACTACCTTAACATTTCTTATATTCACTATGTTATCAAAATTGATATGACATAATCTTTTATGCCACAACCAACTATGATCAACTTTAGCAACAAAACAACTTGCTTCTGAATTGAGTTGAAAAACATTACCTCTTGTATTTTAGCCTAATGCACTCATAACACCATCCCTGTTGTTAATGATGCATTTTTCATCTTTAAACCCCAACTAATATCCTTTTCCAAGTAACTGTCCAACACTAAGAAGGTTATGTTTCAAACCATCAACATAGAGAACATCATCAGTACTGTTCTTTCCATCCAAAGTGATGGCTCCTCTACCAACTATTGGTTTAGGAGTGTTACCTCCAAATCTAACCATACCACCATTATATTTTTCCAAATGAAAAAATCTAACTTTATCACCTATCATGTGATGTGAACAACCACTATCTATAATCTAGTATGTCCTTATTTCTACTTGGGAAATCAATGCTAGCTCTTGATTCACTTTCTCATCTTTAGGAACTGACTTACTATTCATTTTTTCTACAATAGAAATGAATCCAATTTCTTCTTCACCTAATTCATCATCTAAAACTCCATCTCCAAGAAAGTAACATTCCTTAGAGTACTTAGGCTTGTAATCCTTCTTCAACTTTCTAGCTCTAGCAGGACACTTAGATGCAAAATGACCGATCTTATTACATGAAAAGCACTTAAATGGCAATTGAATTTCATATTTTCCTTTTCCTTTCTTTTCTCTTTTAGAAATCATAGCAATAAAATCATCTAAAGTTTTCTCTTCATCATCATCATCAAAATTACCATAAGTGTTTGCAGATTTCTTACCATGAATTGTTATTTTGATGACTGTCTCACTTTTAGGTTTTGTATTCAATCTTGAAATCTCAAAAGCTGAGATTTTGTTAATCAAGGTCTCTCTCTTGAAATTAGATGTAAGCTGCATGGTCTCATAAAGGATATTGATCTTGCTTTCATATTCTGGAGTGAGGGTAGTCATCAACTTGTCCATAATATCTTCCTCAAAGATCTCTCCACCATTGTTCCTGATTCCAACAACTGCTTCATTGATCCTTTGATTATAAGCTTTGATGTTTTCTTCCAATAGCATCTCTAATGCATTGAATCTTTACTTCCAAGTCTTTTTGCATGTATCCTTTTCTTGTTTGTCTCCTTCAAATATGTCTACTAGGTACTTCCATATTTTGTGGGTGGTGTCTACCTTCTTTCTCTCTGAAAACTCACTATCAGATAGGGCAATGATAAGGGCTTCTTTAGCTATAGCATTATGATGAAACAATTCCTTTTTTGTGTTAGTAGCATCATCCTTTGCAAGGTCTTCTAAGGTAGGAATCTTCACTACTTTGATAGTAACACTAAAAACTTCAAAATAAATGCACTACAAATGAGTCACCATCTTGTCCTTCCAATAAAGATAATTTTCTCCATCAAACTTAGGATTCTCTTTCCTGAACTATGCCATTTGATCAACCTCAAGCTATTAAAATTTCTCTCTGAGGCACTTCTCTCTAATACCAATTGTTAGGAATAATCCCAAGAGATAACTGAGAGGGGGGGTGAATTAGTTATCTACAACATTCAATTCTTTATCCGATTAAGTATACTTAAACATAAATCATAAACACAATGAAATAACATATGAACACAACACCAATATTTTGGTTACAGGGAAACCCAAATAGGTAAAAACCCCAGTGGGACTTGATACACACTAATATTCTATAATCATGTATAATGATCCTTGTTAGAAGATCCTTTACCCTGTTAGGAGTAGCTTTACAATATATGAAGTAGAGTAGACCTAGTCAAGGGTCAGACCTTATTAGGAGTATTTTAAAATTGTCCCTGTTAGGGGAGAGGATGCATTATCTGAGAGCTCACTACTCAAATGGGCAAAGGCTACAACATTATGAATAATAGATACACACTATATCTAGATCTTGGTGAACTATGCTTTGACCTATTTTCTGGATTAGTTCCAATTTATAGAACAAATACTTTACTTGTTCACATAGACCTTCCTCTGATGGCTCAACACTTTGCACACACTGCTCTGCTCTTCTTAATCAACCATGAACCATACTCCAATAATCACAAATGAATGCCTATAAATATCTTTCCTCTAAATGATATAATCAAGGTTGCCTATTAGAACTACCTTGAAATCATAATAGAGAAACCATAAAAAACTCCAATAAACATTCTATCAGCTCTACTATGCATGTAACACATTCTGGGACTTGTCCAAATAAGATAATTGTAGATGCACGCTGCACACTGTCAGCTCTACCAAAACAATTGTAACTTTCTCCACAAGCTAAATTAGCTCATGCACTCTTAACCAAAAATCCATAACTCTCCTCTAAGCTTGAATCCAAGGGTGCATACCCTAAATATAGGTACAACTACAAAGTCAGCTCTAAAACAAGTAAACACAAATATTACTGAGTCAGCCCAAATATAGTTACACAGTTACTGCAAACTAGCTCGGTGACTTTCTGATACTCGGCGTCCACTGCGTTACTCGGCATCGTCATGCACTTGGTAGAAGTGGAAACTCAGTCCATACTAACCACTCGGTCGTAGTTTTGAACTCGGTAAACACTAGAGACTCGGTAGATAAAGTGTCACTCGGTAGAAACTAAATTTCCTTTTTAACCGTGCAGCACTCGGTAAACACTGTGAAACTTTGCGAGCTTGGTATGCACTATTCTACTCGGTAAGCTTTTTTCTACTCGGTAAGCTCTATTCTATTCGATATGTATTGTTCTGCTCAGTATGTACTATTCTACTCGGTAAGCTCTATTTTTCTTAATATCTACTATTCTGCTTGGTATGTACTATTCAGAATAAGTGTTGTCACTAATGACAATCATGCTTAATGCCAACAATCTCCCCCTTTGGCATTAGTGACAAAAACACTTATAGCCAAAACTTATATACAAGAATCATGCTGAATCTTTTTTTTAATTTTTCAAAATTTATCTTTGTCAAACTGTTGTTTATATAGTTCATGACTCCCTTATATAGAGTACTTTCTCCCCCTTTCGTATTACACTTTCTCCTATACATTTTCTCCCCCTTTTTGACAATAATGCCAAAGGTGTATATACAAGTATTTTACAGGGAGAATCCAAAATGTGAAAGAAAATCAGAATGTACCTTTATGATTAGTGCCAGAGTTCTATCCCAATTCTCTTGCAGAATCTTGCATGTTTGGAGTGCAATTTGGACTTCTGCAAAGAGTTCAATCATGTGATCTGCAATTGAAAATTGATTGTCATGGAGTAATGCTTTTGAGTGAACAATGTGATTTTGCATTATGTCCATGATGGGAAGGATCATGTTCTGAATATCTAGCAGTGTTGACCGGATCTTTGTGTCTTCTTTTAATAATTCTGACTACCTATTTGATAGGAATGTGATTTTCATATGATGTGCAGAGCTTGAACTAGGTTCAAGTTGCAACCTCTGTACACTGTCCTTCAGATCCTCATCAATCTTATTCAATTTTTCTTTGACTTCCTTAGTGAACTTGGCAACATTACATAGCTTAGCAACAAGTGAGGTAACATTGGAATAGGAGGACTCAATATTTGTCAAAACTGAAGATAATTCTGCCTGATTAATAGCTATATGCTGAGCAACATGCTCAAGCACTTTATTGTCAAATTTCTTCTCAGCTTTCTCAATAATCTTTTCTGACGTAGAGGAATCCTCATGGAACTTGTTTACTGCCTCAACTAACTGTAATAGAATATGTTGAGAGGAATCAACTTTAATACCTAATGCTTCTAACAAAATATCCTTTGCATCTTCAATAATTTTATATTCCTTGTCCCTTTCTTCTTTTAGTTTCTTCTGTTTTGCTTTCTTTTGGAGGAGTTCACCAATGTTTTGCATTTGATCTGTTGAAAGATTTGCAAAGTCTAATTTTGGAATCTCTATCTCCTCATCTAAGTCTATATCCACTTCTACATTCTTACTCAAAAATCTTGTACTCGGTTGAGCCTTAGGATCAACTGTTATTGCACTTAATGCCTATGTAGAAGTTATTGTAGACATTGTAGGACTAGCTATGAAAAATGATAAAATACCGACTGGAATACTTGAAGGGCTCAAAACTGAAGTATTCACAATTGTAGAATCAAAAAATGAAATACTTACTGAAGTATCCAAAACTGAGGTACTTAATGCTGGAAAACTTGATATGGAAGTAGGTACTGAAGTAGATACAGGAGACTGCAACTCAGTAAAAGAGGTGGTAGCCACTTCTGTCGATGATTCATTGAGTTGTGCTAGTGATGATTTGACATTTGATGTATCTGTGGAAGTTGTCATAATCATACTTGAAGTTATCTTCGTGCCAGGTGTAGCAATTTTTGCTAGAGAGTGAGGAAGTGAGGCAATGACTTCTACAGCTATCCGAACAATATTATCTTCCTCATCACTTTGCTTGTCTACCTCGGTATCTTCATGTTCATCACTGTCATCATCAATATCCTTGATAATCACAATTTTGACACTTAGTTTGTGAAGATTATAGATGTTTTTCCATGTGGCAGTGGCACTCTTCACAACTGACTCAATATCTTTGATCAAAATCAAACAACTGTTAAATTTGAGTGTCATCTTATTTTCATTATCTATCAATGCCTTATTAATTTCAGCATTTTTCAAACTTGGCATTAATTGCCTCAAGGTTTGAGCATAGATGTCCTTGACAGTTTGTCTTGCATTGGACCATCTCAACTTAATTTTGTTCAGCAGAGTTCCTGGGATTTGAGAAGCTATCTCTTCAGGTGAGTATTTCCATCTTCCTATTTTCTCGATAACAGCATCTTCAATTTCCTGCTGCTCTTCCTCAGATCTGATTTCATATTTTAGAGATTTGAAGTTTGCAATTCCAGATCCTTCTTTCATATCCTTGATCTTTTCTTTTAATGAAGGAGGAGGCCTTTTGAATACTATTTCTTCACTGTCTTTGCCTGCCTTGCCTCTTGCACTCCTTCTTGTAAATACTACAAAGGGTTGCTTGGGTGCCTTGGTGATAAATACTTTTCCTTTCTTCTTTGCTGGTACTTTTTCTTCTTCCTCCTCATCCTTTTTCTCTTCTTCTTCTTCAAAGTCCTCTCCTTTTTCCTCGGTTGACATTAGAGGTGTGCTAGCTTGTATTTTGGCCATCCTCTTTCTTCCTTTGTTAACCACTTGTGGAAGCTTTATACTAAGCTCAATTCTCTCCTTAGCTTCTTCATATGTCCCAAAATTTGGTGCCTTTGGGTTAATAGGTTGATTAATTAGGGCTTCAATAATATTCTTGGTTTCATCAATATTTACCTCATAGGGAAGAGGTTTCACATGTACAATCCTTGGTTTTTCTGCCTGTATATACAGATTATCATAGTCCACCATGAAAAAAATATCATCTTTGTAATCTTCCACCAATTTCTGTGGAATCCAAAATCTATTGTTCATTTTCTCTTTAAATGATTCAAAATAGTTATCCATTATTCTTTCAAAATTGTCACCCATTTCTAAAATGTATTCATTCATCTGATAAAGAACCAGCACATCTTTTCTCCATACTACCGTGCCTTTTGATCGAAAAAAGTTTTGAGCATAGAAAAATAAACAAACCAATAGTGAGCCAAACTTACATGGATTTTTCTTTGAGGTTTGGATGCTCTCCATGTTCTTGTTGAACTATTTCAACAAAAGATCTACTAGGTCAAATGATAGATTGTTCTTTACAATTTTATATGCTAGGTCAACTGCTTCACATGGAACATTGTTCTGCCTACTTGAACTGTATATCTTGTGAGCTACCATATGTATACCAAACTTCAATTCTACATCTGTAATTCTAATTATCTTCATACCTCTACCATCCCACTTGGCTAGGGTTTTCTCTTCCAATTCCATCCGACCTAGGGTTTTTGTAGATTTTGCTTTGTCGAGCATGGGAAGACCAGTGATTTGGTGAATCATCTTCTTCATAATCTCTATTGGTTTCTCAAGCCATATTTTACCTTCATGTACTCGACTAAGGATATATCTGACCCATTTTATCTAAAAGCTCTGAGGCAAGTGTGTGATGTGAACTAAACCCTTATCTTCCAAATGTTGATGCTCCGATTTGAGAACACCATCGACACATAGTTCCTCACGAATAGTATCTATCTCTAGGGTTCCAAGCTCTTGAATTGTACACTTAAAATGACTATGAATATCATTAATAAGGAGTACCTTAGGAGGAATCTGAGATTGAGCTCCACTTGGGTCTAGGGATCTGGCAACTGCAGGCACAAGTTTGAAATCTGGTGCTTTCCATTCTCCATGAACCAACATTTTTGAATCTTTCTTCATTTTAGCACTGGATGATGCCATGGTAGCTTGGTGAACATAGTAAATTCTTTGAGGAAAGAGAATATCTTGCTGAAATATGCTTCGAAACACTTGATCGTACTAGGAGACTTTTGTTCACGGTGAATAGTGAACTTGATTTCACTCCTTTTGTTAAAAATTTGTCATTAATGCTCAGTATGAATTAGGGTATTGAATTAGACAGGCTATCATCCACTATGAATTAATTGCTCAGTGAAGACTCCACAACTCGGCGATCATACGAATTCATACTTCTCTGACCTTACTCGGTAACCAAATGAAGTTAGGTTACTCCTGACCTTGCTCGGTGCTAACTGATACCGACCTTCTTGTGATCCTATTGTATCTTGCATGCTGATTTGGATCTATCTTCCTTTCAGTTCAGGAACTATTTTGGAATATGTCTTTAAAGATATAGTTCCAGTGCTTTCTTGGAGACTAGTTAGAGCTCATAGAGCCACTCTATTCATTAGTGACTTCAAGATTAGTTTGCTCAGTAGGTTTAGGAATCCACTTCTGTCTCATCTGCTTCCTAATGTTATTTGCTTTTTCTTTCTTTTCATCTTCAATTTTGCCTAAATTCATGTAGTTTTTAGCTATGTGACCAAGCTTGGTGCAATTATAACATTTTATGGTAGAATCCCTTTTTCTCAAGTGGTGCCTTACATAATTCATGCCAATGTGTCCATATTCTCCACAATAATGACATCTACACCAAGTGTTGTAATCCCAACCAAACATTGCTTTAATAATTTGTTCTGTTGGATTGGGTGTTTTAGTTCTACATTCTGATGCCTTATGACCTTGTTTGCTATATTTGTGACATATGCCTTTAAATCTTGGTTTCTCCTTGCATTCATTTTCTTTATGACCAAGCTGATTGCAATTGTAGCATTTTCCATTGTATTTTTCTTTTCCATTGCTCCAACATTTGTTTGAAGTATGACCAATTTTTCCATAGTGATTACAGGTAGGTTTCTGATTCTTTTGAGTACCTTGTTTGGAGGATTCACCTTCCTCTTTGTATCCAAGTCCTGCTTTTCCTTTTTGCCTATGAAGGTTTCGTTCATACACCTGATTCATATCTTCTTGAGATTTCAACATTCTCTCATTGATTTGCCTTTCAGCATCTAGCTCACTCATCACTCTTAAATTGATTTTCTTTTCAGATCTCAGCTCTTCTCTCATATTTTCATTTTCTGATCTTAGAGTCAAGATTTCTTCATTTGCATTGGAGATTTGATGAATAATATTTTCTAGCTGAAGAGTTTTATTCTGGATTTCATTGTTATTTCCATCTATTTCATCTTTCATCTTGTTTCTTTGTTCCAAGACTTCACAGAATCTTGTTGACTGAATTTCCTGTTCTCTTTTCAATTTTCTCACTTCTTCTTGTAGAGATCCATTCTTTTCTAGAAGTTCTTTGATTGCATTGTTTTCTTCATCTGAGCTGCTTGAAGGGAAAAAGTCTTCAATCTTTTCTTCAACATACTGGTGGTCATTGATCTGATTTGCAAGTTCCTTCCTTCTTTTTAGGGAAAGGGAAAGGTGCTCTCTTGCTTCTTTGAGTTGAGTTATGGCCATTTCCAGATCTAGCTTTTCATTCTCAATTACTTTGTTCAGTCTAAATATCTCCATTGTCCTAAATCTTTTCTCAAGCTATCAAACTTTATTCTGAGATCCACTGTGCTCTGATACCAATTGTTGAAAATATTCAAGACTATCTAGGTTATTGAGAGGGGAGGGGTGAATCAGTAACTTCAAAACTTTTAACAGATTCAGATCTTAATAATATTAGATTGATAATCTGACTGCATGCATGAGTAATAGAAAGAATAAAACATTCATAACACTTAGAACATAGAGATTTGGTAACCCAGAAACTTTCCAAGTAGAAAGTAAAACTGGGGTGGGGATGATACCCACAAAACTTCAATACTGCAGTATAAATTTTTTCGGTTAAGGCTTACAATGATCACTTCTGATGATCTGCCCTGTTAGGAGCAATAAGGACTGCTAGGTCCACCTTGTTAGAGGTTTTACAAACATACAATGAAGTATGCACTTGTTTAAGAGATTTTTACAAAGACTGTTAAGTCTACCCGGTTAAAGGATTTCAAGATGATTCACCTGTTAGGATGAAACACTAGATCTCTTACATGCAACTGTACTTGCTGATTGAGATTCTCTGATGTACTGATCACCTTCTGTGATAGATAGATCTTTTTTGCTTCTTATACTGCTATAGCCCTTTGTAATTCTCTTATCTCTACCTTTCTCTCTTTTTCATACTTCTCTATTTTTATCATACTTGGATATGACATAAAACATTGTTTATATATCAATCTAAGTCAATTCCAAAACAATTACAAAGTCGGCTCTAAAACAAGTAAACATAAATATTACTGAGTCGGCCCAAATATAGTTACATGGTTACTGCAAACTAGCTCGGTGACTTTCTGATACTCGGCATCCACTACGTTACTCAACATCATCATGCACTTGGTAGAAGTGGAAACTTAGTCCATACTAACCACTCGGTCATAGTTTCGAACTCGGTAAACATTGGAGACTCGGTAGATAAAGTGTTACTCGGTAGAAACTAGATTTCCTTTTTAACCGTGCAGCACTTGGTAAACACTGTGAAACTTTGCAAGCTCGGTATGCACTATTCTACTCAGTAACCTCTATTCTACTGGGTAAGCTCTGTTCTGCTCGGTATGTACTATTCTGCTCGGTATGTACTATTCTACTTGGTAAGCTCTATTTTGCTCGGTATGTACTATTCTGCTCGGTATGTACTGTTCAGAATAAGTGTTGTCACTAATGAAAATCATGCTTAATGCCAACAATGAACAACTGTACACAAAACACTACCTATTACTCTGTAAGGAACAATATTGACATATAAGCTGCTATATAACTATCTGTACTAACAAGTAACCTCTGCACCCATGATATCATGCTGATATCATGTCCATGCAACTTATACTAAAAGCTTACTATATAAGACTTCCATGCATGCTACTTTCCATATGTTGTCATCAATGACAAACATATAGTCAGTACTGGCCTATTGGCAAACATCCAATAATAACATCTTATGGACTATGGGCATTAGTCGGTGTTTCTAACTCGGTAAAGAAGACATGGGACAAGGAAATAGAATATCTGAAGGTGAATTTTGTAGATTGTGTAGAAATTCTTCCATCTTTCCAACATTGATATCATGGAGGTAAAACAAATTTTGACATACTCATATATAATTGACACCTTTTTCATTGTTGTCAAAGGAGGAGTAATATAGTATGAAAATTGTATATATGTAGAAGATATAGATATGCAAAATAGTAGAAAGTATACTCTTAGGGGGAGTATCATTTCAGAGAAATAAGTAGACATGTATAGACATGTATGATCCACAAAAAATTTTAATGGCCATATGTTACATTCTTTTTGAATTTTGTAATAAAGTTTTTGGGACTTAGCCAATTTTCCCATATGTTGCCACCAATGACAAAGGGGGAGATTGTTGGCAATTTAGTGAAGTAGGATATCAAAAGGTTATCATTATGGAAACATGTACTCATCATTAAGACAACATTATCAGAGGAAGAAGTTCTATATGAGTGCACTTGAAAATTATCTAACTATAGCAGTGATTACTAGTCTTCACAAAGATAGTTTTGATTAGCGATGTTGACAAAACTATGTCCAGTGCATGCACACTTGAACATAGATAATTCTATGTATATCAAAGGTACATCTAAGAGACCAAGTCTATAGGACATTTACAGAAAGAGATATTAATGTTTTATAGAGATAATATTAAGCCAACCAAAATAGAGCAAAAGATAGAATATGATTATATTGACTTAAGGGATTGTTTTTTTTATCAAATTAATGACTTAATTAATTAGGGACTTAACTTATCTTCTTCCTCTTCCTCTTCTTCTTCTTCTTCTTCTTCTTCTTCTTCTTCTTCTTCTTCTTCTTCTTCTTCTTCTTCTTCTTCATCTTCTTAAATGAGATCAGTTCAGAGCCAACCCTATTAAAGATGACAAAACACACTGTAAGGTTGGCCTTGTTAAAGGATTTATCACTATATTTTCTATGTGACCATACATTCACTTGGGTCAACAAGAAAATAATCAAAATTCATTGAATGTCATAAAGAAATAAACAAAGGACTGTTCAGTCCCACTTGGTTAAGAGATCTTGTACATATAAATGATTAGAATGCAACAATGTATGACCTGATTCAAATGCAACTTCCTTTGTAGATATTCAAATCTATCATAAGCTCAATATACCTATGGACATCATAATTTTCTTCAATTTCCTTTTATCCTCCAACTCTATTCTTTTCAGTTATCTCTTTTATGATTCTCAGTGTAGTTTGCAGAATTGCTTGTTACTTACTTTAACCTATCAAACCAGATTTGCATAAATACAATCTTCTTCTCATCCATATATTTTCCCTCTTAATCGTGATCATTGAATTTTCCTCTTTAACATTCCTCTAAAATTGTGCCATGAATACAATCCAATCTTCATCATGTGATATCCTATGATTTTTTTCAGTCGTAGATCTTCATAATTTCTTTTCTTTATATTTAGAATCATCCATATTCATCCAGCTCACCATCTCATGTTAGTAATCACATGTTCCATAATATTTCTTTCACTCGGTCAATACAGTGATGTGTCAGTGACTTATTGCTTGGTTAATATTGTACTCGGTATACACTACACCTACTTGGTGTATACTATGTCTACTGGGTGTATACTAAGCTCTTCATATATTTGTGTTGGATACAATTATCTGAAGGACATTATTGGATTAGCTATGTGTTGTCTTTGATGTCACACAAATGTCATATCAATTATCATTCTCAGTGTCTACCGAGTTCAGTCGGTCAGCTAAGCGCTTCTCAGTGTCTACCGAGTTTAGTTGGTCAGCTAAGCAATTCTCAGTGTCTATCGAGCTCAGTCGGTCAGCTAGGCAGTTTTTAGTGTCTACCAAGATCTCTCAGGTGTCAAAAGGAAACATGACAGGGAAACAGTGTTAACTGAGCCTCCTCGGTTATCGAAGGAAAAGTAGTGGTTACTGAGCTCTCTCGGTCTCCGAAGGATGTTGTAGAATTTGCTATGGTTACCGAGCTCACTCAGTCACTGAAGGAAATCTTTTCAAGATTAATGTTTACCGAGCAAGGTCGGCCCTTCAAAGGATTTTGTTAGTACAGTTTGTTTATCCAAGCTGACTATTGTAATAATTATTAGTGCCGACTTGACAATCTAAATGTTAATTAGAATGGTATATATAGAAGGTCAAGTGGTGAATAAAACATATAGCATGCAGAAATCATTTTGAAGAAAGGCATGTGTGAATTTTGAAGGATGATTAGATATCCTTGAGGAGCAGCAGAGATTTATTTGATCAGTAAGGATCTAGTGAAGTAGAACAGAGATCTATATTTAGCAATTCAGTTGCAGGTCATTTCATTGTTACTCTCTTACAATTGTAGCAGTGATATCAAAATCTCTTAACTGAGTTGGTTTAACAACTATTTTGTAAATCCTCTAACAAGGTGACAATTCCATTGAATTATTTCAAGACCTCTTACAAGGCCACTCCTAGCAGGGTGATTAAATCCTCTAATAAGGTCACACCTAATAGTGTGTTTTGTAACCTTTTATCGGCTTAGCTTCTAACTGGGCATCACTTCAGAAGAGTGAAAAATAGTAACTAGTTACATTGGTGGTTTTTCCCATATTGGGTTTCCACGGTAAATCTGGTGGCTCTTGTGTTCATGTTATTTTCTTTATTCATGTGTGTTAATCAGTGATGAATGCTTAAGAACAGTTTAATTATTACACACTTCAAAGATCAAGTTTCAGCATTTCTCTGTATGTTTACTGAGTGGCAACAGTAAATAATTTGTTAAGATATCTAAGGGATCAGTGGTAATAAATTTGTGGTTAACTGATTCACCCCTCCTCTCAGTTACTGCATCTATATTTCCAACAATTAGTATCAAAGCTTTTGGTGTTTGCAGGAAGGGTTTCAAGGACCTAAGCTAAAGATTAGGATGTCTTACAAAAAAGAAATTCCAAGGCTTAATAGAAATAACTTTTCAGCATGGCAAGGTCTCCTGAGACTTCATCTAGTTTCCATTGGTGATTCAAGATGCAAATATATTGATCAAGAATATACAATTGCTACTGGCACATTAACTATTGAAGACATTGCAGAGAAGAAGAACCATAACACTATGATGATAGACATTGCATTAGCTCTTAGCTATGAATCATTTGATGAAATCAAAGACTGCACAACTGCTCATGAAATGTGGAACAAGCTGAAGAAAATCTATGGCGGTGATGACAATGTGAAGAGAGCCAAAGCAAAAAGCATAAGAGGATAGTTTGATCAGATGAAAATGAGAGAAGAAGAAAAAATTGCAAAATATGTTGAAAGGATCAAGACAAGTGTTAGTGCAATCAGAGCTTCTGGAGGAAAAATTGATGATGAAACTGTTATAAGTAAGGTTCTTAGAACATTACTTCCTATTTATGCAATAAGAGTTTCTATTATTCAAGAAAGAAGATGTGAATAAAATCACAATATAACTTTGGATGCCTTAGTTGGAAGATTGATAGCCTTTGAACTGGATAACTATGACAACTATGTTCCAACTTCAAAAAATATTGAATCATCTTTTGAGGCCAAACTTTCACTCAAGAAAGGGAAGAAAATCCAATCAAAAAGTGAAGAAGAATCAGAGGAAAGTTTTGATAGTGATCTTGAAGTTATTGAAGCATTACTTGCAAAGAAGTATTCAAGAGGTAGAGGAAAATACAAAGGTAAAACTCCCTTAATCTATTTTTCATGTGAAGAAATTGGTCATATTACAGCTAGGTGCCCAAACAAGCAAAGCAAAAATGAGAAGAAAAGTTACAAGTACAATGGCAAGAAGAATTTCAAATCATTCAAGGATAAAGGTAAGAAAACATGTTTTTTAGCTAAAGATTCGGATGATAGTGAAGAAGAAATTGTTTTCATTGTTGTAAAAGATGAATCTGATAATGATGAAGATGAGATGGAACTTATCTCTCATATAAGAAAGAATGATACATTGATTATAGATAGTGGATGTTCAGATCATATGACTGGTGATAGGACTAAGTTTGAACACTTTGAAAACTTTGATGGTGGTAATGTAAGGTTTGGAAACAATGAACCTTGTTGTATGAAAGGAAAGAGATAAATTTCATTAACCAAAGAACTTATATGTGATAATGCATATTGGGTTGAAGGACTAAAGCATAATCTTCTAAGTGTAGCACAACTAATTAACATTGGATTCAAAGTTGAATTCATGAATGGAAAAGCAAGACTGTTGGATGACAAAGGAAAACTGATAGGATCAGGCAAACAAACCAAAGGTAACCTATTTTATCTTGATCTTGGTGATTAATCATGTTTTATTGCTCAAATTGAAGAAAGTTGGTTATGGCACAAAAGGTTATGTCATGTAAATTTTGACAACATGATGAAAATAAGCAAATTCAAAAAAGTAAGAGGTATTCCTACTTTGAAGAAACCTGATGTTGGTCTATGCAAGAATTGTCAAATTGGTAAAATGGGAAAGTCTAGTTTTAAAAGTAAAAACTATCAGTCTGAAGATATTTTGGAAATTGTGCATATTGATTTATGTGGACCTATTGGAATTGAGAGCTATACCAGAGAAAAATTCTTTATTCTCTTTGTTGATGATTACTCTAGAATGATGACTGTTATGTATTTAAGAGAAAAGTCAGAAGCATTTGAGAAGATCAAATGGTATTTAGCAAGAGTAGAAAAGGAAACAGGAAAAAGAATAAAATGCTTGAGATCAGACAGAGGTGGTGAATTCATCTCCCATGAATTCAATAATTTTTGCATTGAAAGAGGAATCAAAAGAGAGGTATCAGCCCCGAGAACTCCTGAGCATAATGGAATAGCTGAAAGAAGGAACAGATCTATCATGGATTGTGCAAGGACTCTAATGATTGAAAAGAACATTGCTATGAAATACTCGAAGGAAGTTATCAGGACTGTAGTTCATACCTTGAACTGAGTACAGCTCAGAAAAGACACATTCAAGACTCCGTATGAGCTATGGTATGGCTACAAACCAAATGTAAGTTACCTAAAAGTATTTGGTAGTAAATGTTACATCTTAAAAGAATCTAGAAAAGGAAAATTTGATGTAAAAAGTGATGAAGGAATATTTTTGGGATATTCTTGCAAAAGTAAGGCATATAGATGTCTAAATTTGTCTACTCACAAAATCATAGAAAGTGCACATGTGAGAATTGATGAGTTTGTAGAAAAGACTGAAGAAGAAAGCAAAAAGGAACCAGAAGATTATAGAAAATTTGTTTACATCAAACCTGATACATTGCCAGACACATCTGTCAATAAGGAAACTACATCTACTGAGCCCAGTACAGTAACTGAGTCACAAGAAGAAGTTCAGACTAAGTCACAAAGTACTGAGTCTCAGTCTGAAGCTACCGAGCAAGTATCTACCAAGCCCGAGCAACCTGAACTTGAAGATGAAGAAGATGACAATGTAACTCATTCAAGAAGCAAGGAACCTATATTGGCCAAGTATGTCAGAAAGCATCATAAACCAGATCAGATTATTGGAAACAAATTAGATGGTACTATGACAAGAAGTAAAATAAATGGTACATGTTTATTTGCTAATTTTGAACCTAAAAATGTCAAAGATGCATTGGAAAATGAAAGTTGGATTGAGGCTATGAATGAAGAAATAGAGAAAATAGAGAAAAATAAGATATGGACTCTTGTACCTAGGCCTAAAGATTAAAATGTAACTGGGACAAAATGGGTATTCAAAAATAAGTTGAATGAAGATGGTCAAGTATCAAGAAACAAAGCAAGATTGGTATGTAAAGGATATTCTCAAGAAGAAGGAATAGATTATGGAGAGAATTTTGCTCCTATTCCAAGATTAGAAGGTGTGAGGACTTTACTTGTATATGCAACACATAAAGGATTTAAGGTATATCAGATGGATATAAAATCTGCATTTCTCAATGGTATTCTTGAGGAAGAAGTCTACATTGAACAACCTAAAGGTTTTATTGATCCAGACAAAAGGGATATGGTTTGCAAATTACACAAAGCATTGTATGGTCTAAAACAAGCTCCTAGAGCATGGTATGGAAGATTACATAACTATCTTACTCAGATTGATTTCAAAAGAGCTAATGACAATAGTAATTTATACATCAAAGAAGGATCAGATAACAAAATTGTTTTGGCAGAAATATTTGTGGATGATACTATTTTTATAGGAAATGATGATCAGTGCAAAGAATTTTCAGAGCATATGAACAAAGAATTTGAAATGTCTATGTTTGGTCAGATAAAAAAATTTGTTGGACTTCAGATTCAGTAGAACAAAAATGGTATCTACATTACTCAGTCTAAATATATCAGGGAAATACTTAAGAGATTTGGTATGGAAGATTCAAAACTAGTTGGTACACCCATGTGTACTGGACTGAAGCTTACCAAAGATGATGATTCAAAAGAAGTAGATCAGACCTTATACAGATCAATGATTGGAAAATTATAGTATGTAGTGCACACAAGGCCTGATATTGCCTTAGCAGTTGGTATAGTGGCAAGATTCTTAGCTAAACCTAGATAAAATCACATGATGGCAATCAAAAGAATCTTGAGGTATTTAAGGGGAACTGAAGATTATGGCTTGTGGTATAAATTTGGAGGCAATCTGGATTTAAAAGTGTTTACTGATGCTGATTGGGTAGGAAACATTGATGACAAAAAGAGTACAAGTGGTGGAGCATTCTTTCTTGGCAAGAGGTTAGTATCTTGGACTAGTATAAAGCAAAATTGCACATCCCAATCCATAGTAGAAGTAGAATATGTTGCTGCAGCAGTAAACTGCTCTAATATTGTATGGTTTAAACAGCTTTTGCAAGGCATGAAGGTTGAGATCAAAGAACCAGTTGTTATGTTTTGTGATAATACAAGTGCAATAAATATTTCAAAGAATCCAATAATGCATTCCAAAACCAAGAACATTGCAATAAAATATCACTTTGTCAGAGAATTGGTGCAGGACAAGGAAATCAAATTGGAATATATTCATACAAAAGAACAAATTGCAGATATCTTCACCAAGCCACTACCTAAGGATGCATTCTTGTATCTAAGAGGCAAGTTAGGGGTCACTCCCCTATCTGAGGTTCACTAAATAAAGTTTTAGTGATCCATCAACCAGAACATGTTGAAAATCAATCAATTGATGCAGCATAGTTAGGGAATCATTGCATATGAATCAGTACATAAGGTACATTGATATTTACCAAAATCATATAAGTTGTCTTTGGCATGTGTTGTCAAAGAGGGAGAGTTTGCTATCATTTCAAGAAATTTCTAAGAAGAATAATTTGAGAAGTTAAGAGAGAGAGAGTTCTCAGTGAGAAAGAAGTTTGAAGATGATGGGAATTAGAATGAAGCTAAGGATATGTTTCTTACTATAGGTTTCTCTGTGAAATTTCATTGTGCTATAACATGTTGTGTTGCCATCAATGCCAAAGAGGGAGATTGTTGGATACAATTGTCTGAAGGACATTGTTGGATTAGCTATGTGTTGTCCTTGATGTCACACAAATGTCATATCAATTATCATTCTCAGTGTCTACCGAGTTCAGTCGGTTAGCTAAGTGGTTCTCAATGTCTATCGAGTTTAGTTGGTCAGCTAAGTGGTTCTCAGTGTCTACCGAGTTTAGTCGGTCAGCTAAGTGGTTCTCAGTGTCTACCGAGCTCAGTCGATCAGCTAGGCAGTTTTTAGTGTCTACCAAGATCTCTCAGGTGTCAAAAGGAAACATGACAGGGAAACAATGTTAACCGAGCTTCCTTGGTTATCAAAGGAAAAGTAGTGGTTACCGATCTCTCTCGGTCTCCGAAGGATGTTGTAAAATTCACTGTGGTTACCGAGTTCACTCGGTCACCGAAGAAAATCTTTTCAGGATTAATGTTTATCAAGCAAGGTCGGCCCTTCAAAGGATTTTGTTATTACAATTTGTTTATCCAAGCCGACTGTTGTAATAATTATTAGTGCCGACTTGACAATCTAAATGTTAATTAGAATGGTATATATAGAAGGTCAAGTGGTGAATAAAACATACAGCATGCAGAAATCATTTTGAAGAAAGGCATGTGTGAATTTTGAAGGATGATTAGATATCCTTGAGGAGCAGCAAAGATTTATTTGATCAATAAGGATCTAGTGAAGCAGAACAGAGATCTATATTCAGTAATTCAGTTGTAGGTCATTTCATTGTTACTCTCTTACAATTGTAGCAGTGATATCAAAATCTTTTAACCGAGTTGGTTTAACAACCATTTTGTAAATCCTCTAACAAGGTGACAATTCCATTGAATTGTTTCAAGACCTCTTACAAGGCCACTCCTAGTAGGGTGATTAAATCCTCTAACAAGGTCACACCTAACAGTGTGTTTTGTAACCTTTTACTGGGTTGGCTTCTAACCGGGCATCACTTTAGAAGAGTGAAAAATAGTAACTAGTTACATTGGTGGTTTTTCCCATATTGGGTTTCCATGGTAAATCTGGTGTCTCTTGTGTTCATGTTATTTTCTTTATTCATGTGTGTTAATCAGTGATGAATGCTTAAGAACAGTTTAATTATTACACACTTCAAAGATCAAGTTTCAGCATTTCTCTGTATGTTTACCGAGTGGCAACAGTAAATAATTTGTTAAGATATCTAAGGGATCAGTGGTAATAAATTTGTGGTTAACTGATTCACCCCCCCTCTCAGTTACTGAATCTATATTTCCAACAATTTGTACATTCTTGATCTTCAATACTTAGCAAAATTATGTAATATAGTCAAATCACTATCATATCATCATAATTTAGTTCTCCAAGTAGTCAATCATTTGTAGTCTAATAATCTCTCCTTTTGGCATTGATGGCAAAAAAAACACAATATGAAATATGTAATAGAATACCAAACATCGTAAGTGTCTACAACTCAATCTTGTACTCTCCCCCTTAGCTTATGCATTTAATATGTTTAATCACTACACACTCTCCCTTTTGGTTAGCTTCATTCCTAACTAATATTCATCTATTCATATCTCCAATATTTCATCATCATCTCTACCATACTCTTCCATATATTTCATGATAATGTCTCCCTTTAATAACAATTCCAAAAAGAATAATCAACTATTCAGTAGTCAAATAAGTATCTCTATTATTCCTTTCAAATTCTTGTACCTTGCATGTAAAGATATTTAGTTTCATCTTTTCTTTTATCTTCTTCACAACCTTAGGAATCTAAAAGTATGAACATCATGAATCAACATCATTAGATCTTTTGATAAAATACAAGATGATTCAACCCCATACCACTGTCGTGATTGTTAGACATGGGATGGATACCTAGTCTACCTCTCAAGTATTCAAATGTATCCTTCAATAAGGGTTTTGTGAATATATTAACAATTTGTTCCTCTAACTTCACATACTCCAATTTGACCTATTTTTCTTAAACTGGCTCTCATAAGCAGTGATATTTAATAGATATGTGCTTTATCTTTGCATGCATGAAAAGATTCTTCAAAATTTATATAGCACTTGTAATGTCACAATAGATTATCACTAGATTAGTGATTTCTTGAATCATACCTTACAACAATTGCTTTGTCCGTGAAATATTTAAATAATTAGCAAGAGCAACTATATATTGAGTTTTAACAGTGGACTCAGAAATGCATCCTTGTTTCTTACTTATCCTTGTTACTAATATTTCTCCTAAAAAGAATGCTCCAACTATATTTATTTTTCTATTATCAATATTTCCAGCCCAATCAACATTTGTATAAATTATTTTTTCAAAATTTCCTTCTTTCTTATACCAAAATCTATTGTTTTTATTATTCTTTAGATATCTTGAAATTATTTTCACAATAGTCATGTGTGACTCTTTAGGATTAGTAGAAAATCTAGTGACAATTCCAACAACATGTGCAATATCTAGTCTAATATCTACAAAATACATTAATTTTCTAATCATATATTTGTATAATGTTTGATTTACCTCTCTTGACTTATCATCCTTGGTCAACTTGCATCCGGTTACTATAGGTGTACTGACTAGTTTTGAGTCTTCCATACTAAATGTCTTTAACACTTATTTAATGTACTTTTTTTGCATGATATAGATGCCTTCCTATAGTTATTGTATTTGCAAACCAAGAAAGAATTTTATCTCTCCAAACATCAATATTTCAAACAATTTCCTCATTTCATTAGAAAAAGACTTACATAAAGTATTATGACCTCTAAATATTATATCATCAACAAAAATTTCAGCAATAAGAATCTTATCATCAGTTTCACTTTTCAAATATAAATTGTTATTTTTACTTGTTCTAACAAATCTAATTCTTATGCGATAGGAAGGCACTCTTTCATACCATGTTCTTAGTGCTTGCTTCATTCCATATAGTGCCTTGTGTAGCTTACATACCATGTTCTTCTGATTAAGATCAACAAAACCTTTTGGTTGTTCAATTTATACCTCTTCTTCAAGTATCCCATTTAGAAATGTAGATTTCACATCCATCTGATAAACCTTAAATCCTTTATAAGAAGCATATGCAAGTAGTATTCTCACTCCTTCAAGTCTAGCAATGGTTGCAAAGGTTTCTCCATCATCAATTCCTTATTCTTGTGCATAACCTTTGCAGACTAATCTTGCTTTTTTCCTTGTTACATCTCCATTCTAATTCAATTTGTTTTTAAAAATCCATCTTTTTTGAATCACATTTTTGTCTTTAGGTCTTGGTACTAGTGTCCATGTCTTTTTTAATATATATTTTCCCAATCTCTCCTCATTGTTTTAATCCAATCATCATTTACCAATGCATCTTTAATAGTTTTAGGTTCAAATTCATAAAAAAAACATGTATTGTTCCTTAACTTACTTCTAGTCATCATTCCTACTCTTTTGTCTCCAATTATCTTATTTGGTGGATGGTGTCTTCTTACATACTTTTCTAGTACAGGCTCAGATCTTTGTTCTTCAATATTTTATCCACTCGATGTATGATCATCATTCCCTTAGTAATGATTTATTGTTGCTCAGTCTATAAGGATTGTTTTTTAGTAGTAGTATTATGTTTCTCAATGACACGAGTATTTCTCATGTAGAGTTTCATGATTTTCTATGTAAACAAATCTACCACAGTCTTCTTGTTCTTTCTTACTTTCTTCATCATTCTTTTTTGCAAACTCATCAACTATCACATTTGCACTTTCAATCATCTTATTAGTAGACTTGTTCAAGTATTTATAAGCCTTACTTCTAGTATAATAACCTAGAAATATCCCCTCATCACCTTTAGAATCAAATTTTCCATTTCTATCATCATTCAGAATGTAAAATCTACTTCCAAATATTCTAAAATAACTCACATTAGGTGTATAACCATACCATAGCTCAAAAGGTGTCTTGTTTGATTCTTTCTTTAGTTGTACTTGGTTCAGTGTATAAAAAGTAGTACTAACAACTTCTCTCCAATAAATTTGTCCAACATCTTTTTCAATCATCAGTGTTCTAGCACAATCAATAATTGATACATTCCTCCTTTCACCAATCCCATTTTGTCGAGGTGTCCTCGGTGTAGATACATGTCTCTTAATTCTATGCTCATTACAAAAATTAGCAAACTTATGAGAAATGAATCACTACCTCTATCTAACCTCAATAATTTTATCTTTTTACCACATTCTTTCTCTACTTTTACTTTGTCCAACTTAAAGATTTTGAAAGCTTCTGATTTTTCTTTTAAGGACATGTCAATCATCATTCTAGAGAAATCATCAATAAGTAGATAAAATATATATCTCCATAATAACTTTGATTTCTCATTGGACCACATAAATCAGTATGAACTAACTCTCCATAATAGCATTAGATGAGTATTGTTTTCTCTTGAAACTAGACTTTGACATTTTACCGATTTGAAATTGTTCACACATTACATGGTTAGGCTTAGATATACTTAGAAAACCTCTAACTTTCCTTTTCTTATTAATCTTAACCATGTCAAATTTCACATGACATAACCTCTTGTGTCATAACCAAACATCATAATTCTTAGCCAATAGCCAAGAAGTTTTATCATTACCCAAGTAGAATAAGTTACATTTTGATTGTTCACCACTATCGATCAGTTTTCCAACCTCATCATAGATCTTTAGTTTTCTTTTCTCAAATGTGACTTGGTGTTGGAGCTCAAAAATTCAAATTGCATTTTGACTCCATAATTTGAAATTTTCTTTGAGTGTCAGATCAGTGCCTTTAAAAAATCATTATAAAAGCTTAGTTTTAACTACACAAATAAAATGGCCTATTGATTTTTATGATGCGTCACTTGGATAGGGTGTTCATCACCTATCATTTGATATATGTAATAGATTTGAGGTCCTAGTTTTTAGATCTGATAAGTTTTTGAAGTGGACTTTTGGAGGCTAGTGCCCAAAATCTGCACTTTGTATTATGTCTATTTTTCACTAAATGGCCTACTACAAAGGTTGGTATTTGACACCAGGATGATAGTCATGATGAAAGGAGTATTAAATCATATTTTAGGTATGAGAGTGTACCTCCATGCCTATTTTCAGATTCCTAAAGGTTTGTATGATCAATTTACCAGGGCACTTCTGATTGCATTTTATTTAGTTTTGTTGAATGTGAGAATGTTGTTTTTCAGTGTCCTACTTTGAGATCGTATAGATTGTACCTAATCAATAATCAAGAGGAATTGAAGGTTGATTTATGTTGTAGACATGCAAATGATTCTCCTTGATGAGTTTTAGATCATGACCAATCCATTTGACCCCTTTCCATAGCCGGCTCCAATGTAATTCTATAATTTCACTGTCTTTCAGTTCAGGATGTTCTAGGGGCTTGACTTTGAGGATTACTTCTGGATAGCCAGTTGATTGTTTGTTGAATCTAACTATAGGCTTCTTTTGTATGCATGAGAGAGATCATTCATCCAAGGTTTCAAACCATGAGGTTTTCGTTTGATAGGTTTGCAAGGTTAGACAAAAAATATTTTATAATGATGAATAGTGTAACTAGAATAATCTTCAAAGAAACCATTTTCTAAAATTCATAACTTTATGTCAAATGCTGGTTTTGAGTTGAGGGTCATTTTTTTGTAATCTTTGTAGATGAATCTTCTTTCATCGTTACTAGTTTGACCTCAGCATTTTGTTTGGTATTTTATTGCATCCTTTTAAGAGGTGGTTCCCAGTGATTATTTTGTGTTTGTCAAACAAGCCAAAATAGACCATTTTACAAAGGAAGTATTAAAAGTTTATGGGCTGCTCGAAATATGACAATGAACTAGTTAATATTTTGAATTATCTTAAACTTTTGGAAATTTTCATGGCTCCAGGCTTCCCAATTTATGCATGGTAGAATTTCTCCATTTTCTTCCACTTGTAATTTAAAAGTTTCACATTTTCTCTCATGTTTCATAGTTAATATTTGAAGTGCCTTCAATACTTTAAATATTACACAAGTAATATGCACTAGATCAGCAAATAAATGGATTTGTTGAATGATTTTTTAAAGGTTGATTGACAACATATGAAATTTTAAATGCTATAGTGTTTGTCAACATTCTCACTATATGGAGTTGAATTTGGAGACTAAGAACAAAGTCTTGATGCCATGACTTGCTGTCTCACACTAGATTTGAAGTATTATTAGCACAATGCTTGAGGAAATTTGTAGAAATGTGATTTTCAAATGGATGCATCCTTGCAGACAAAAGAAACAAAGGAATTTGGGGGAAATGAAGAAGAGAGAAACATGACACCATTATTGAAATAAAAGAGTAAAGAACAAGTCCCTCATGCAAGGAAAAAATAAGGAAAAGAGAGTTGGGCATGTACAGGCAGATAAAGAAGAGAAAAAATGCAAAAGGGCTACATGTGGGTTTATCCCACATGCACTCAGATTTGGTGTTATGAGTAGTTTAAAAGAAATGGAGCCCAAGTTAGAGGTAAAGTGAGGTAAAAAGAGGCAAGGCTACGTCTTGGACTTGTGGGGCCGGACTATATGCTTGCCAGCTGGGTGCATAAAGAAAATTTTTTAAAGGAAGCATTTAAATATACTAAGAATTTTAGTCCTACATTGGCCAAGATTTGGGAATTTCAAATGTTTATAAGAAAAAACTCTCACATAATGAAATGAAGAAAGAGCATGAGGCTCTCAAGCGTGTGCACAACTAGTGCATTGGGATGCATGTCGGGGACTATAAAGCACTAAATTTTGCAGAAAAGTGGGTAGTTGACATTTAGGGCCCATTTGGTGCATGGAATATGAGCTCTAATTCCGCAAATAGATTTTTAGATAATTCAATTCCATGTTTGTGTCCATCCAAAAGAGTAGGAATTGGAATTTTCAAATTCCAATTTTGCTCCCAAAATGGGCATTTCATCTTCCACTCAAATAGGTGGAATTGGAAATTCCAATTCCAATTCCAATTTTTATAAAACCAAATTTAAAATTTTGTGGGATCTGTGACTATAAGGATGTATATATATACATGTGTGTATATGTATATACACACATGTATGTGTATCTATATATGTGTATGTGTATTTATATACACACATGTATGTGTGTATATATACACACATGTATGTGTATATATATACACACATGTGTGTATATGTGTGTATACACACATGTACACACATGTGTGTATGTGTGTATATATACACATGTGTGCATATGTGTATATATGCACACATGTATGTGTGTATATATATAGACATATACACAACATATTTGAAGAAATTAGAACAAAGAATTAAAATTCCTTATGCATCTTCTTAGTCATCTTTCAGGTGAACCAAACAGGTCAGCCCATATTTTGGAAATCATTTTCAGGATTTGTATATTCAAGAATTGCAGCATCTTCCAGAATTGACTGGAATTGGCATTTGGTATTCCAACACCCAAACGGGCCCTTAGAGATTAAGAGAATGCCTTAGTCTCCCAATCTCCAAATGCTAGTGGTTAAGTCATAAACATTTATAGATTAAGAGAATGCCTCAGTCTCCCAATCTCCAAATGCTAGTGGTCAAGGAGATAACATTCAGATATTAAGAGAATGCCATAGTCTCCTAATCTCCAAATGCTGGAGGTTAGGGAAGTAACATCTAGAGATTCAAAGAACACTTAGTCGCCCAATCTCCAAATAGACCCATGGTTAAGAAATGCATTCTGAGATTCATAGATAGAGGATTTTGCATGATCTCTACATATAACCATAGTTAGCAGTTGAATTCAGAGATCTGGAGAATGAAGTGGTCTTTGAATCTCTAGATCAAGATGGTCAACCAATGGTTAAATTGGAGCATCCAATCAGCTGATGCCACATGGCATATGTGGGGCCTACCCAAATTTAAAAGTTGCAGAAAGATTTAAAAGGCCCCCATAGTCCAGACTATAGGAGAATTTCAAAATTTTCAAGAGATTGTAGTTGCTCACAAAAAATAATGTCTGGAGCCTTTATTTTTATCCAAATATAGGCATATTATATGTTTTTAGAAATGGAAGGAAATTAGGAATCCAATGGTGATGATTAATTCGAGTTTTGACTTGGTAAGAAAGAGAAGTAAGGGCTTTTTCATTTTGGAATCAAATCAGTTGAAGATAAATGATTGGAGGTTGAGGCAGTTGAAGAAGATCAAGTGTAGATCAAAGTTGAAGGATAAAATTGGAGATATTTTGTGTAGTGAATGGACATCTATCAGTTGGCTCTAACTGACTTCATTCTCCTATATCGTAGTTTTTCTTCATTGTTACAAGGATGATGGAATAGTCACTACAGAGGTAGTATTCTAGCTTTTGAGCCCTTATTTTTGAGGTTTTCATGGTTTCTTGATTGTAATGAACGATAGATTTTTGAATGAAGAATAGTGGAATCCCAATCTTTTATTGGTGATGTCTTCATGTGTATTGCTTTAAATTCTTGTTTATTAGTTGGTAAGGAACTCTAATATGTTGGTTACAAGGTGACTGTGAATCTATGTTCTTAGTATCTCTCAAGGAGTGAATAAATCTTTGCAACAATTATGAGAGTTTAACAGTGTGTGTGAATTTGATGTCTAGGTAAGGGAGTGAGAGAATGATCTGTAAGGCATTTTATTTGGGTTTTATTTGTTTGGAATCATAGGATTTCTAGGGATTTACTTTTAATTGACTTTGTTTCCCAATTACTAAGGCACTAGCCACTGTTTGTTTTTGCATCTTTCATCATAAAATCTAAAATTGATGAACATTTAATTTCTATTGAAGCAGATGTAATATTAATAGTTTATATTTATAAAATGCAATGCAGTTAATGATTCTTTCAAAAATGAATCCTAGGTTACCATGCCTGAGTCTTGAACTCAAAGAGGAGGATTTATCCTTGTCACCTATGCCATTTTCCTAGTCCTTAGAAAAATTATGCAATAGGGATCTTGCATGAGACTGGTTGAGTGTTGCCTCCCATATCTTACGATTTTAAGAACTATCCACTTTCTTTGTCTGCATAAGTTGAGGATGTGTCATAAAGAAGTTATCATAAATGCAAATTCATGTTTGAATTAGGTACACCCACCTGAGTGTGTGGAACTCGAAGTGTAGGAGGTTTTTAGACCTTGTAAACATTAGTCTTTTATTATCCTCTGGTTTGCAGGAAGAAGTAGATTCATGCTAATTAGATAAATATCTCATGTTTGGTTCTCATTATCTCTTTTAGAATTGGAAGGTACAAGAAAAATTACTAACAAAATTGGTAACTCTATTGGGGAATAGACCATAAGAACCTTTGTTTGAGAAGTTCAAATTGACTCTGCCCCTCTGAGTTGCAATAGAAATGGTGACTCTACTAGGGAAGTGAAATAAGGTTACTATTAAGAGTATCCTAGATTCTTTGTATATATAGTTTGGGGAAGAGTCTCATAAGTGTAATAATCTGAAAATTGTTTTTAGATCTAAAAGTATATTACCTAGAATTTGTTGTTGTAAAAAACTTTCAAAATATATTTGACTTTGCTATGATGAATTCTTGGAATCTGGTGATGTTTTAGTAAAATATCAGTGAGTAAATTTGTGTCCTCTCTAAAGAGGTGGTGACTCTATGTTAGAATGAACCTGAGATGTGAATCTTTGTTTCAGATTTTAGTCAGATGTGAAGTGAACAACAACATTCAGCAAATACATTCTAGGTATTCTTCATTCAGTATTTTATGTGTTTACATGGTCCTTATCAAGTGATTTTGTCATTAAAAGAAAGGAAATATGAGTTTGGAATTACATACTTCCAGATTGAATTTTGAGTTAAGTCATTAGTGTGAAGTATGTAGAAAAGTTCAGTGATAAGAGAAAGTTATTTACAAGTATATATTTCCTGTTACTGGTTTTGAAGAATATCAAGTGTGAATACAAAAGTTGTAGCTAGTAATGGATATTCATAAGATTTTTTTTGTCAAAGGATATGTGCCACTTTGTTATGATGGCCTACCTGGTTTCCCTAATAAGATCTCTGATGGAAACAGAGAATATTTTCCAAAGTTTGATAGGATTTTGTTGACTTGATGTATGAATTTGATGTATGCCATGAAGATCTATGGATGAGGTTGTTTGTGCAAACTTTGAAAGGAGATAAAAGAGATTGGTTTTCAATATTTCCTATTACTTTGTTGATGGATTGAAACATAATATTTTGAGTGTTGGACAGTTAGTGGATAAAGGATATCAAGTTTGGTTTACTAAGAAAACTTGTGTGATAAAGGATAAAGATGGAAATTTGATTGGAACATGATCTAGAACTAGAGGTAATGTATTTCAGTTGAATCCTACTGAGATGACATGCTTGATTACTAAAATTGATGACAGTTGGTTATGGCATAGAATATTTTGTCATATAAACTTTGATAACATTGTGAAAATAAGTACTACACTTGTAGTAAGGGATTTGCCTAAAATTATGAAACCTACTAACATGATTTGCAAAGAATGTGTGATGGCTAAACAGAAGAAAAGTTCTTTTCCTAGTAAGAAGTTCACATCGGCAGAGAAGTTGGAGATTGTTCATACAGACTTGACCGGTCCTACCAGGACTAGAGGATTCTATGGAGAAAGGTATTTTATGATTCTTGTTGATGACTTTACAAGAATGATGTGATTGCATTTCTGAAAGAAAAATTTGAAGCATTTGATAAGTTTAAGATAATTAAGAATAAAGTTGAGAATGAATCTGGAATGAAGATTAAATGTTTGAGATCTGTCAAGGTGGAGAATTTACTTCTAGAGAGTTTAACACTTTTTGTGAAGTGAATGGAATTAAGAGACATTTTTCAGCCCCTAGAACACCTAAACAAAATGGTATTACAGAAAGAAGAAATAGGTCAGTGATTGAAGTAGCAAGAGCTATGTTATTTGAGAATGATTTGGTGAAGACATTTTGTAGAGAAGCAATGAATACAATAGTATATACAATGAATAGAGTACAAATCAGAGCAGACATAGATAAGACACCTTATGAATTATGGTTTGGACATGCACCCTCAGCTAAGTATTTTAGAATTTTTAGAAATAAATGCTATATAAAGAGAGATGATGATATTGAAAAGTTTGATCCTAGAAGTGATGAAAGAATTTTTCTTGGATATTCTTTGAAGAGAAAAGCATATAGATGTTACAATAAGAGAACTAAAACTATTGTTGAAATTGGAAATGTTAAAGTTGATGAGAAGTTTAAAATTCAGGAAAGAATGCTTGATTATGAATGTAATGAAGAAGCTAATCCTCAGCCTAACATTGAAACTACTAAATTATTCTATGAGACTGACAGTGAATTGTTGAATGAGAATCATACTGCAGAAGAAACCAAAGAAGAAACCTGAGAGGAATCTAGAGAGGAATCTACAGTTGAAGAAAGATCTGTGACTATGACACCTAACAGGTATATATCAAAACATCATCCTATTGAACAAGTGATTAGAAGTTTGGACAGAGGTTTTATGACTAGAACTATCGTACATTTATGTTTGATTTTTCAAATTGAACCTAAATCTACTAGTGAAGCTTGTGAAGATGAATATTGGATAAATGCTATGAAAAAAGAACTAGATCAGATTGAGAAGAACAAGACATGGGAATTGGTCCCTAGACCTAAAAACAAGAATGTGATTGGAACTAAATGGGTATTTAGAAACAAGATGAATGAACAAAGAGTAGTAAGAAACAAAGCAAGATTGGTATGTAAGGGATACTCACAGCAAGAAGGAATTGACTATGAAGAAACTTTTGCACCAGTCGCAAGACTTGAAGCAGTAAGAATGTTTTTGGCTTATGCAGCTTTTAAAAAATTCAAAAGTGTATCAGATGGATGTGAAGTTTTCATTTCTAAATGGTGAATTGGAAGAAGTCTACATTGAGCAGCCTGAAAGTTTTCCTTTGACTCAAGAAGGAGATATGGTATGTAAACAGAAGAAAGCACTATAT
Source organism: Chamaecyparis obtusa (assembly GCA_027943335.1). Classification (NCBI taxonomy): domain Eukaryota; kingdom Viridiplantae; phylum Streptophyta; class Pinopsida; order Cupressales; family Cupressaceae; genus Chamaecyparis; species Chamaecyparis obtusa. The sequence continues at coordinate 962,322 of BSBK01003705.1, read as the reverse complement.
GGACTAAAGCAAACACCTAGAACATGGTATGCTAGATTGGATGAGTATTTGTTAAAATTGGGATTTACTAAAGGAACATATGATAGTAATCTATACACAAAAGAAATTGAAAATGGTTTGTTAGTTATAGTGATTTTTTTTTATGACATTATTTTTGAAGGAGAAGATGAAGCTAGTGACAAATTTGCTGATGAAATAAAGACTGAATTTGAAATGAGCATGATTGGTGAGATGAAATACTTTTTGGGATTACATATAACATAGAACAATGATGGTATCTTTGTTAGCCAGACAAAGTACTTGAATGATTTTCTGAAGAGATTTGGAATGGAGAACTGTAAACCAGTTGGAACACCTATGGTTACAGGATACAAACTATCGAGTAAAGATGAAACACCAGTAGTTGAGTAGAAGAAATACAGATCCATGATTGGTGGATTATAGTACTTGACACACACTAGACTAGATATACAACATTCAGTTGGAATGGTAGCAAGATTTTAAGCTAAACCTAGAGAATCACATTATGCAACTGTAAAGAGAATACTGAGATATTTAAGAGGCACAATGGATTATGGATTGTGGTATGAAAAATCTGATGATTTTACCCTATGTGCATATACAGATGCTGATTGGGGAGCTAGTGTTGATGATAAGAAAAGCACCAGTGGTGGAGCCTTTTTATGTGGAGGAAGATTAGTTTCTTGGCTAAGCAAGAGGCAGAATTGTATTTCACAGAGTACAACAGAAGTAGAGTATGTAGCAGCAGCAAACAATTGTAACCAGATAATTTGGATGAAGCAAATGTTGAAGGATATTGGAATTAAGTTTGATGAGCCTATTGTTATACATTGTGATAACACCAGTATAGTTAGTATGTCTAAGAATCCTATATTACATTCTAAGACTAAGCATATAGAGATCAAGTATCATGTTGTAAGAGAGAAAGTTGTTGAGAAAGAAGCAAACTAGAGTACATAAGCACAAAGGAGCAGATAGCAGATATATTTACAAAGCCTTTGCCTAAGGATACATTTGAGTATCTGAGAGGTATGCTTGGGGTTATGCCCCAGTCTACTTTTGAGTAATGATGCAGTTGGTTGCATCCATCTAGTGGTATATGCCCCTATCTATTTTCTAGATTGGATGTTGGTACTTCCTCTATGGGGGAGTATGTGTATCTGAGCTGAGTCATGAGGACTCTTGTGAATGTATTTTCTGAATAGTGTCTTTTGACATTGAGTTGTTGTTGACATAGTGATGAAATTTCTATCATTGATGTCAATGGGGGAGAAGTGTACATGAAAAACCCTATTTACTATCTATTAAAGTGAACTGAATAGGAAAACGAAGCAAGATTTGATTGATGAATATTTGTCAATGCAGTAGTATTGCAGTATTGGATTTTTGGAACATTGGATGTTTTTCATCTATGTTGCCATCAATGCCAATGGGGGAGATTGTTAGGAATGAATGCTTGATTATTGGCAGTCATTCTATAGCAGTGGTTGTTGCATTCATGACTATGATTGTCATTGATGTCAATATACTGATATTCTAGAGTTTAGCAAAGAAGCACATAGTGTTTTGATTGGTGCACATGGGATATTGCAGTTGGGATTATGTGACATTTTGGTTATGATCTTTGATGTGTTATTTAGCTATGGTTAAGATCACACATAGAAATTTATTTATTCATGAAAGTTATAAGCATTTTGGTGGAAGTAGTATTCAGGCAGTGTTCCTGAGTAGCGGTTTGTGAAAATCGGATGATATCTCCTAATCGGGATGGAATCTAATTTTGCACAGTTAAAGGGAAGTTTGAGACACATTGGTGGTGACATAATTCATTGTGCAAACTTTGAGGTCACATGAGTGAAGAGTTACTACATTTGGAAGCTGACAGTTTTTGTGTAATTTTGATGTAGCATGTGGAAACTTTTATTTTGTAATTGTGTGCCGACTCATTTGTAATTATTTGAGTGTGGTATAAAGGAAGGAATGTTTTTTCTTATTTTTATGGAGTATGGTAATGAAAAATAATATGATCATGGTATGATTGGATGTGAATGTATGCATGAAGTGAAGAAAAGAGCCAATGAATTTGTGAAAATGAGATTGTAAAGGAAGACATGCGAAGTACAGAGATGTGGAATTGAGATCTGGTGTAGCAGTGAGTGCGGTTTGACACAGTAAGGAGGTAACATATTTCATATTATTCTACTGAATAATATTAAGGTTATTTGGACAGTGTGTTCAGTGACCTTACCCTGAAGCTGTTTGGGCAGTGGGTCCTTCTGTCTTCCATAACTCTTAATAGGGTTAGAATATTCTAATAGGGATTCAAAATCTCCTAACAGGGATTCATATGTACTAAATGTATTTCATAAGACTACTAACAGATTCCATCCTTTCATAAGGAATATTCATATTAGTGCATCTTTTATGGGCATCATTCCCACTGGGGTTTACTCTTTGATCAAGAGGTTCCCTAGTCAACATATCTTGTGTTATTGTGTCATTGTGTATGAATATCTTTCTATGGTTGATGATTACATTGCTTATATGGTTAAATGTTGTTGAAGTTGATAAATATTATAATTATTTGATAACTAATTCAACCCCCCCCCCCCTCTTAGTTATCTTGGTGGTCTTTAGTTTCTAACAGAATATTAGTGGGTATCAAGTCCCACTGGGGTTTTTGCCTATTTGGGTTTCTCCGTAACCAAAATATTGGTGTTATGTTCATGTGTTCTTTCATTTTGTTTATGCTTTATGTTTAAGTATAATTAATTGGATAAAAAATTTTATATTGTAGATAACTGATTCACCTCCCCTTCTCAGTTATCTCTTGGGACTATTCCTAACAATTGGTATTAGTGTTCTTATTCCTAATATTTATTGGAGATTTTCCAGAAGGCCAGTACTAAATATATGTATGTCATTGATGACAACATATGGAAAGTAGCATGTGTGGAAGTCTTATGTAGTAAGATTTCTTTATATGATGCATGGACATGATATCAACATGATATGATGGGCGTAGAGGTTATCTGTTAGTATAGACAATTATATAGCAGTTTGTGTCAGCGGTGTTCCTGACAGAGTAATAGGCAATGTTCTATTTATGGTTGTCCATATAGTCATGATGGAGCCTTGCTCCCTTGGATATATGTTGAAGACATGTTAGTGATGTTTTAGTTATGGACGCATAGTTAGATATTTTGTAGAAGTGAAGTTATGTAGTCGCTATTCGTCGGTAGCAGTTTCCTATGTTTATTCAGGGGAGCTGACATAGATTTTATTAGTTCTTGAGTTGCACCTATCTTTAGGTTCTGTGCCCTTGGAGTTAATCTTACAGATGAGTTATTGATGTTTGGTTAAGATTGCATGAGTTAATTCATCTTGTGGAGAAAGATCCAATTATTTTGGTAGAGCCGACAGTGTGTAGCATGCATCTACAATTATCTTATTTGGACAGGTCCCAAAATATGTTGTGTGCATAGTAGAGCTAACAAAATTTTTATTGGAGTTTGTTATGGTTTCTCTATTATGATTTTAATGTGGTTCTAATAGGCCGACATGATTATATCATTTAGAGGAAAGATATTTTTAGGCAGTCATTTGTGATTTCTTGAGTGTGGTTCATGGTTGATTAAGTAGACTAGAGTAGAGTGTGTGAAGTGTTTAGCCATAAGAAGAAGTTTTATGTGACCAAGTAGAGTATTTGTGCTATACATTGGAACTAATCTAGACAATAGGTCAAAGTGTAGTTCACCAAGATCCAAATATAGTGTGTATCTTTTATTCAGAAGGTTGTAGCCTTTGCCCCTTTGAGCAGTGACCTCTCAGATAGTGCATCCTCTCCTCTAACAGGGACAATTCTAAAAGACTCCTAACAAGTTTCGACCCTTAACCAGGTCTAGTGTACTTCATATATTGTAAAGCTGCTCCTAATAGGGTAAAGGATCTTCTAACAAGTATCATTATACACTAGTACAAAATATTAGTGGGTATCAAGTCCCACCGGGGTTTTACCTATTAAAGTTTCCCCATAACCAAAATATTAGTGTTGTGTTCATGTGTTCTTTCATTATGTTTATGCTTTATGTTTAAGTATACTTAATAGGATAAAGAATTGAATCTTGTCGATAACTGATTCACCCCCCCCCCCCCCCCCCCCCCCTCTCTCAGTTATCTCTTGGGACTATTCCTAACAATTGTTATCAGAGCCAAGTACCTCGGAGAGAAATTTTAACAACTTTAGGTTATTTAGATGGCATACTTTAGGAAAGAGAGTCGTAAGTTTGATTGAGAGAATTATCTTAGTTGGAAGAACAAGATGGTGACTCATCTTCAGTGCATTAGTTTTGAATTTTTTAATTTAACTATCAAAGCAGCCAAAATGCCTACCCTAGAAGACCTTGGAAAGGATGATGCTACTAAAAACTAAAAGGAATTATTTCATTAGAATGCTATAGCTAAAGAAGCCCTTTTTAGTGCCCTATCTAATAGTGAGTTTTCAGAGATAAAGAAGGTAGACACTGCTCACAAGATATGGAAGTACCTAGCAGACATATTTGAAGGAGACAAACAAGAAAAGGATGTGCATAGAAAGACATGGAAGAAAAGATACAATGCATTAGAGATGCTACCTAAAGAAAACATCAAAGATTATAATCAAAGGATCAATGAAGCAGTTGTTGGAATCAGAAACAATGGTGGAGAGATCTCTGAGAAAGATATTATGGATAAGTTGATGACTACCCTCACTCCAGAATATGAAAGCAAGATCAATATCCTTGATGAGACCATGCAACCTACACCTAATTTCAAGAGAGAGACCTTGATCAACAAAATCTCATCTTTTGAGATTTCAATATTGAAGACAGAACCTAGAAGTGAGAAAGCCTTCAAAGAAATAATTCATGGTAAGAAATCTACAAACACTTATGGTAATTTTGATGATGATGATGAAGAGAAAAATATAGATGATTTTATTGCTATGATTTCGAAAAGGGAAAAGAAAGGAAAAGGAAAATATGAAGGTCAATTTCCATTTAAGTTCTTTTCATGTAATAAGATCGGTCACTTTGCATCTAAGTGTCCTACTAGAGCTAGAAAGTTCAAGAAGGATTACAAGCCTAAGTACTCTAAGGAATGTTACTTTGTTGGAGATCGAGTTTCAAATGATGAATCAGGAGAAAAAGAAATTAGATTCATTTCTATTGTAGATGAAATGAATAGTAAGTAATTTCCTAAAGATGAGAAAGCGAATCAAGAGCTAGCATTGATTTCCCAAGCAGATATAAGGAAAGACTAGATTATAGATAGTGGTTGTTCACATCACATTATAGGTGATAAAGGCAAATTTGTTCATCTAGAAAAATACAATGGTGGTATGGATAGATTTGGAGATAACACTACTAAACCAATAGTTGGTAGAGGAGCCATCACTTTGGATGGAAAGAACAGTATTGATGATGTTCTCTATGTTGATGGTTTGAAACATAGCCTTCTAAGTGTTCGATAGTTAGTTGGAAAAGGATATCAGTTAGAGTTCAAAGATGACAAATGCATCATTAACAAAAAGGATGGTGTTATGATTGTATTAGGCTCAAAGACAAGAGGTAATGTTTTACAACTCAATTCAAAAGCAAGTTGTTTTGTTGCTAAAGTTGATGACAATTGGTTGTGGCATAAAAGACTATGTCATATCAATTTTGATAACATAGTGAAGATAATCAATGTTAAGGTAGTAAGAGATCTACCTAGCATAGCAAAGCCAGTTGATACTATATGCAAGGAATGTGTGATGGGAAAACATGTGAGGAATTCATTCAGGAGCAAGCACAATTCAACATAAAACAAGTTGGATCTGATTCATATAGATCTATGTGGTCCAACTCAAACAAGATCATACTATGGTGAAAGGTATTTCATTTTGTTTGTTGATTATTATTCTAGGATGATGTGGGTTGTGTTCTTGAAAGATAAGTCAGAAGCATTTGATAAGCTCAAAATATTCAAAGCTAAGGTTGAGAATGAATCTAGAGTAAAGATAAAATGTTTGAGGTTAGATAGAGGAGGAGAAATCATCTCTGATAGATTTTATGAGTACTGCGAAGAACATGGCATTAAGAGATAGTGAAGTGCACCTAGAACACCTCAGTAGAGTGGAAATATAGAGAGAAGGAATAAGATCATTCTTGACACAGTGCACACCATCATGATAGAAGGAAAAGTTTCACACACCTATTGGATAGATGTGGTCAATACAATAGTCTACACCATCAATAAAATTCAATTGAGGCCTGGTGCTGACAAAACACCATATGAGCTATGGTTTGGTAATGTTCCCACAATAAAATACTTTAGAATCTTTGGAAGCAAGTGCTACATCAAGAGGGATGAAGCAGTAGGCAAGTTTGATAGAAGAAGTGATGAAGGTATTTTCCTTGGTTACTCTACTAAAAGTAAAGCTTATAGATATTTCAATTTAAGAATTAAAAAGATCATTGAAAGTGCTCATGTTAAGATTGATGAAAAGTTTATGGTTCAAGAAAGATATCATGATTACTCACCCATGATTGAAGAAGAACCCAGACCTACTTCTAGTAAGATAGTTATTGAAGAAATGTTTGACAGTATTGATGTGTTATTCAATGACCCTGAGACTAGTGAAGAAGAAAATCCTAAGGTTGATGAGTTGGCATCAACTATAGCTCCAAAGTTTACATCTAGAAACCATTCCAAGAAAGACATCATTGGAGATCAAAGCAAAAAGTATTAACAAGCTCACAAGCAAAGAACTCAGCTAGCAGTGATGCGGTATGTTTACTAGATATTGAACCTTTAAGTGTTGAAGATGCTTGTAATGATTTAGATTGGAATGATGCTATGAAAGAAGAACTTGATCAGATTATTAAAAATGACACTTGGGAACTAGTCCCAAGACCTAGTGATAAGAATGTGATTGGTACAAAGTGGATATTTAGAAATAAGATGAATGAAGATGGTATAGTAGTAAGAAACAAAGCAAGCTTAGTATGTAAAGGATATGCATAAAGAGAAGCCATTGATTATTTAGACACATTTGCACCTATGAGTAGATTAGAATCTATTAAGTTAGTTCTAGCTTATGCTACAGTAAAACACTTCAAAGTTTATCACATGGATGTCAAATCAACATTCCTGAATGGAGATTTGAAAGAAGTATACATTGAGCAGCTAGAAGGATTCACCTTATTAGAAATACCTGATATGGTATGAAAATTGAAGAAGGCCCTCTATGGACTTAAGCAAGCCCCTAGAGCTTGGTATGAGAGACTAGATGGATACCTAATGAAGATTGGATTCAACAAAGGAGTAGCAGATTGTAATTTATTTATTAGAGAGACATCTGAATGTTTTTTACTTGGAGCCATATTTTTTGATGACCTTATCTTTGGAGGTAATGACAAACTTAGTGCTACATTTGCTAAGGAGATGGAAAATGAATTTGAGATGAGTATGATTGGTCCTATTAAATACTTTTTGGGATTGAATGTGTAGCAGACAAAGAAAGGTATATTCATCAATATGTCTAAGTATGTGAAAGAAATATTAAAGAAATTCAAGATGGATGATTGCAAGCCAGTAGGGACACCTATGATTATTGGATGCAAGCTTACAAAGGAAGATGACTCACCAACATTTGATATAACATTGTATAAGTCTATGATTGCAAAACTTATTTAGCTTAATTAGACTAGACTTGATATTTCAAATGCAGTTGGCATAGTTGGAAGATTTGCAGTAGAGCCTAAACAAAGTCACCTCATGGAAGTAAAAAGGATATTCAGATACTTACAAGGCACTATAGAATATGGTCTATGGTATCCTAATTTAGAAAATATTGAGCTTCATGTGTACACTGATGCAGATTGGGTAGGATGTGTTGATGATAGGAAGAGTACATCATGAGGAGCAGTGTTCCTTGGTGATAGACTTGTCACTCAGACAAGAAAGAAACAAAATTGTATTTCTCAGTCAAGAATAGAAGTGGAGTATGTTTTAGTAGCCTTGAATTGTTCTACAATTGTTTGGATCAAGCAGATGATAAAAGATTTTGGAATTCAAGTAGATTATCCTATTGTTATTCACTGTGATAACACTAGCACTATCAATATCTCAAAGAAACCTATGATGCATGCAAAGACAAAGCACATTGAGATCAAGTATCACTTCCTCAGAGAGAAAGTGGCAGAGAAAGAAGTTAAGCTAGACTATGTGAATACTAAAGATCAGTTGGCAAAAATATTCACAAAGCCCTTGCCTAAGGATAATATTGAGTATCTCAAGGAGAAGTTTTGAGTAATTCCCTTCCTTGATTCTTCTTACAAGGAAGAATGAAAGGCATCAGTCCTCAAGGAATGATGGAAGGTTGACTACTCTACTTATGGAGTAGTACCGGTGCTTAAAATGAATGGTGCCCTTCGCCATTGATGTAAAAGGGGGAGTAGTATACAGAGTCATGAAAAATAGGAGTAGTAATATACTAAGGGGGAGCAGTATTTAGTTATGACATTAGTTTAGTTGATGAATTAGAGAATTTTATAAAAGATATGATCATTTGGGTTGGTGGTATTTTTTCATTCCACATGTTGCCATCAATGCCAAAGGGGGAGATTGTTCGAGATTTTCCAATAGGCTAGTACTGACTGTATGTTTGTCATTGATGACAACATATGGAAATTAGCATGTGTGGAAGTCTTATGTAGTACACTTTCTATATATGAAGTATGGACATGGTATCAGCATGATATCATGGGCACAGAGGTTAACTGTTAGTACAAATAGTTATATAGAAGTTTGTGTCACTAGTGTTCCTGATAGAGTAATAGGAAGTGTTCTATGTATGGTTGTTCATACAGTCATCATGGAGCCTTGTGCCCTTGGATATATGTTGAAGACATGTTATTGATGTTTTAGTTATGGATGCATAGTCATATATTCAGTAGAAGTGAAGTTATGTAGTCGATATTCACCAATAGTAGTTTCATGTGTTTATTCAGAGGAGCCGATAGAGATTTTATTAGTTCTTCAGTTGCACCTATCTTTAGGGTATGCACCCTTAGATTTAAGATTAGAGATGAGTTGTTGATGTTCGGTTAGGAGTGCATGAGTTAATTCATCTTTTGGAGAAAGATCCAGTTGTTCTGGTAGAGCTGACAGTGTGTAGTGTGTGTCAACAATTATCTTATTTGGACAAGTCCTAGAATATGTTGTGTGCATAGTAGAGCTGACAGAATGTTTATTGGATTTTTTTATGGTTTCTCTATTATAATTTCAAGGTGGTTCTAATAGAATGACTTGATTATATCATTTAGAGGAAAGATCTTTATAGGTAGTCATTTCTAATTACTTGAGTGTGGTTCATGGTTGATTAAGAAGAGCATAGGAGAGTGTGTGAAGTGTTGAGATATCAAAACAAGGTTAATGTGACCAAGTATAGTATTTGTGCTATACATTAGAACTGATCTAGATAATAGGTCAAAGCGCAGTTCATCAAGATCTAGATATAGTGTGTATCTATTATTTACAAGGTTGTAGCCTTCGCCCCTTTGAGCACTGAGCTCTCAGAGAGTGTGTCCTCTCCTCTAAAAAGGACAATTGTAAAAGACTCCTAATAGGGTCTAACCCTTAACTAGGTCTACTGTACTTCATATATTGTAAAGCTACTCCTAACAAGGTAAAGGATATTCTAACAAGGATCATTATACACTAGTACATAATATTAGTGGGTATCAAGTCCCACTGGGGTTTTTACCTATTTGGGTTTCCCTATAACCAAAATATTGGTGTTGTGTTCATGTGTTCTTTCATTTTTTTTATGCCTTATGTTTAAGTATATTTGGATAAAGAATCAAATCTTGTAGATAACTGATTCACCCTCCCCCCTCTCAGTTATCTCTTGGGACTATTCCCAATAGTCGTGCCTTTAGTAAATCCCAATCTTATAAAATACTTATCCAGTCTTGCATACCAAGTTCTAGGTTCTTGTTTAAGTCCAAATAAAGCTTTATTCAGTTTACATACCATGTCTCCTTCATGAGTTAAAGGAAAACCTTCAAGATGCTCAATGTAGACTTCTTATAACTCTCCATTCAAAATTGTTGATGTTACATCCATTTGATACACTTTGAATTTCTTATGAGCTACATAAGCCAAAAACATTCTTACTACTTCAATTCTTGCTATAGATGCAAAAGTTTCTTCATATTCAATTCCTTCTTGCTACAAGTATCCTTTACATACCAATATTGTATTATTCCTTATAACTTCTCATTGTTCATTCATCTTGCTCCTGAATACCCATTTAGTTCCTATGACATTCTTATCTTTAGGACTAGGGACCGATTCCCAAGTCTTGTTCTTTTCAATTTGATCTAGTTCTTCCTTCATAGCTCTAATCCAATTTTCATTTTCACAGGCTTCACAAGTAGATTTAGGTTCAATTTGAGAAATTAAACACAATTGTTCTTGTACCTTATTCCATGTCAGAACTCCTATGTTTATGCTTCCAATAATCTAGTCAACAATATAATTTCTGTTGGCAATTTGGCTAATGTGGATGCATAGATGTTGTCATTATGGAAACATATGATCTCTACTAAGAGTGTAGAATCTGGAATGCAAGTATGGCAAGTTGAAGGAAGAAATTGTCTAAGTATGGATACAGTGATCCTGACAGAGCACCCGATGAAGATTTAGTTGGCGACGTCCACTGGAGCAATATTTTTGTTTGTGTAGTTAACTAAAGATTCTATAGAGTATGAGGATACCCCATCTTAGTGTGCATAAAATTTGGAGCAGTACGGATAAAATTATTCAAAGTTTACCGAAGACAATTTTGCAGACAGAATAGTTTTGGAGACAGTATTAGCGAAAGAGTTAAGGGATTATTTTTGCTTGTCAAAATAATTACTTAACATTATGAAGGGATGAAATCCTAGATGTTTACCCTTGGATAAAGATTTTGGAAGCCAACCATATAAAGTTATTAGCTCTAATAACTCATATATTAGGCATACTTGAAATGTAATGATAAGGATGTGTTTTTGTGAAATAAAAGAAAAGGATAACTTGCGAAAGTTGTATATTGTGATAGCAGAAAAGGCTATTGATGTGAACTTGTAAGCAGTACCATATTATAGTCAGAAACATTTTTTATTACTTGTTTGGGCAGTGAGCTCAGCTGGTGATCAGGTTTTATAATCTAACTCCTAACAAGGTTAAGGCTTCTAACAAGGCCTAAAGTCCTTTAACCCAGATAGATCTACTATATATTGTAAACTAACTCTTAATAGGGTCCAATATCTCTAACATGATACTTTTGATTAGTGATCTTTGTGGGTGCCATCCCCACCGGGGTTTTCCCTTGGCCAGGGTTTCCTCAAGAACATATCATGTGTTATGAGTTCTTTCTATTTACTACTATGTTTGTTAATCAGCTTGATAATCTTTGTATGCACTAAAGTAATCTGTTATATCCTTAAGTGGGCAAAATTAAAATTTTGTGAAATACTGATTCACCCCCCTCTCTTAGTATTTCCTATTTCTGACAATTGGTATCAGAGCACAGTTACTCGGAGAAGGAACATTCAAGGAAAGCTTAGCAGCTTGAGTAAGATCTCTATGGATATGGATCAACTTCAGAAGAATCTTGAAGAAGCTCTTGAACAGATTGATATGCTTACTGATGAAAGAAACTCCTTAAGAAGAAAGTATGAAGATGCAAAGAATGCTATTGACAAATTAAAAGGTAAGATTGAAGATCTGAAATCTAAAAAGAAATATGATATTCTTGTTGAAGATTGTGATGAATTACAAAAAGAAAATGAGATCCTTAAGTGTGAGCTGAAGATAGTAAATCTAAAGCTTAGTATGAAAGATGGAAATTTGAGATCTGATAATGGAAAATTGAAAATTGAGAATGAAGATCTGAGATCAAGACTTGAAAAGGTAACATCTGAATCTGAAAAAGTAAAAGTGCAGTATGTGGAACTTGAGAAGTATAATAAAATTGTGAAAGGTGAATTAACTCAATCTAAACAACAACTTGAATGGCTATATTCAAATAGTGATAGGACTGAAAAACAAATTTCTTTTGGAGAACCATTATTTGATAAGACTGGATTTGGATTTAGTATGTTTAGAACAAATCATGAAAGTAAGAAGCTAGATCTGAAGACATCTGAAAGTATGGAGGAAATGAAGCTAGATGAGAACACATTGGAAGATCCACCTAAAGAAGAATCAAAGCAAGAAGAATCAAAACAGGAAGAATCATCTAAAGGTATGCAAAGAGAATTCAAAGGTAGATGTTTTTCTTGTAATACTATTGGGCACATGAAGAGAGATTGCACAGGTAAGCAATTTAAACCTCTTAATGGACATTATTATAATTGTCATGGTTTTGGACATAGAGCTAATGAATGTAGAAGACCTAAAGTAATTTTGAATAATTATGATAATAGAATGATTAGGAATACTAACAATGTAGATAAGAGATCTATTGAAGAAATGATTAAAATAAAAGTGGTAGTATGTTTTAGATGCAACAAAGTAGGACATATTGCTAGAAATTGTAGGTCACAGATCAACCAGCAAGGACAAAGATTTGGAAACAATGGAATCATTTGTCAGATATGCAACAAGTTTGGACACTCAGCAAGAGTTTGCAGAATGAACAATGGAGGTTATCATCATAACCCTAACCCTAGGAACAATGCAAGAAGGAATGAAAATGTAGGAAACAAAGAGAAAGGTTGCTGTAGCAATAAAGATAAAGTAAAATTTGATAAAGGCACAGATCAAGGAGGTATATTCAGCACTGAAAGTAGTTAGGAAGGTAATGTAACTGATGGTAAGGATGAATCATTACCTGACCCTTCTTTAAGTACTTAAATTATGTAAGTTTCTGTAGTTTAGGACATAGGATTAGTGTAGATTAGGAATTTGAATGAGTTAAGTTTTGCGCAATTAGATATAGGTTTTTTATGTTGTACTAATGCTATGGTTAAGTGCAAAAAAGAAAATATTATGTTTTGTGAGGTCGCAAAAAGGTTTTATGGTTGCAGGTTTGCAAAATCAGCTTTTTGAGGTTTTAGCGGCAAAATGAATGAATGCGATGTCAAATCGAGTTAATGTGAAGTGTTATAAGGTCAAAATTGAAGTTATCATGATCAAAAAGAAATTGAAAAGAGATTTGAAAGAAGAAAAAGTGAGTTGAGGATGATTTGAAGAAGTTTGGAAGCAGTTTGTAGCGCCAATCATACCGAAACCCTAGATTTGCAAATTTGAGGTATTTTTTTGATCTTTAATCAGTTGATAAGATGGATATTTCTATGGTTCATAATGTTAAGGATAATAATAGACCTAAGATTAAGAAAGAACTAGTAGAACCAACTAAACTTGATGACAGACTAGCACTATCATCCATACCAGATAGAGTATTACACATTGAGAATGTTAAAGGATATTTAGGTTGCAAGTTTGAAACCTTGGGAGATGTAGATTTTAGTGATGATTACAGGAAATTGTATAATCAAGACATATTAGTTAAACTAGCTTATGGGCACCTAGAGAACAATGAAATTATCAATTATTCCATGAAGTATGAATTTAATGATGAGGAATGTACCAAGATCATTTTAAGTAGAATCCACAATGGGAAATTTTGGATGGAGGATAGCGTTATTGATATAACTGCTGACCTAATTCATGATGTTACTGGATTATCAAAAGTTGGAGAGATTCCACTAAATGAAAAGAACATGAGAAAGATTGCCTTAGACAACACTGGATCTAGTTATAATGGTAGAGGAATTGCGATAAGTAAGATTAAGCAAGATGATGTTAGGTACCTTTGTAAGATCCTAACAACTAAATTCTGTGGTAGTTCAAGGGAAGATGACATGGCTGTAGGAATGGTTCATGTAGCTTATCTTATGTGTATTGAGAAGAAACAAGTAGACCTATGTGAAATTCTAAAAATTTAGTTATTTGAGAATTTAGAAAAGATTAAGAAGGCTAAGTACACACAGTTTAGGTTTTCATCTCTGATAACCTATATGTTTTTCCATATTTTGCAAAGATTTCCTTACACATTTGACTGGAGTGACAATGTGAACACAATGGAAAGAATAAACTCATTCTACATGAAGCACCTAATTGATAAAGTCAATGATAGTGTGAAGCTTGTATTGAAGACTTTTCAAAATATTGTTAAGAACAGATCAAGGATTCCTCAATCCTTAGTTGAAAAGTATAAAGAAGACATTTGTTTTATGGTAGACACTGATTTCACCTACATTGAAGTAGTTGAACCTAGAATGGAATTCATAGAGCCTCTTGGCTATGAAGTATCTGAAGTAGAAATAGTAGGATATGTGAATAGACTATTAAAGTGTGAGTTGGATGGTCATGCAAATAGGTTTGGAACCTATGAAGAGAATTTCAACTCTGCAATAAGTTTGAAAGAAAAGAAGCAATCTAGTAGGAGAGTTGAATCTACTATGAAGAAAATACTGAAAGAATCAGGTATATCATGTCATGAGTTTGACATAGCTAAGAAGATTGCAGAAGCCTTGAAGCAAAGTGAAAATCTTGTAGTTCCACCTGTGGCATCTAGTGCAGACCCTGTTGATCCTATTGCAGTAAAGGTAAAAGTTGAAGTACCTAAAAAATATGAAAGAGAAAAATCATTTTCTCCTATTCCTAGCAAAAGAGTAAAAGTGAGTGCAACAGGACCCGGCAAGAGACAGAAAGTGATTGTACCACCTGTACCTAGAAAAGTAGCACTAATTAAAGATGATGATGAAGTTTCAATCAAGAAGAAAACTTGGAAACCAAGAATTGAAAGAGTTAATGAAGATATATTGCAGCATGGAGACTTCACTAAGATAAATAAATTCTATGATCTAGATGGATCATTTGATAGATTGAATTTTGAAAATGCAATGATTACACATATGACTTTGACAGATAAGAAACTTAGCACTATTCATGGTAAGATCCCAGAAGATTTGTATAACAGACTTGTGAATAGAAAACAAAGAGCACAAGAAGAGGACATAAAGATGAGAGAACATGTAATTAGACAGTTCTGTGAAGTTGAGGATGAAGATCATTTGAAGAGAATCTTGAAGCCTCTTGGAACTTTATTGAGAACTAAGAGAAGAACAATTCTTATAATGGGAGGCAAAAAGGAGGAAGTACAGAAATAGACTGAGAAAGTAGTAATGCAAGTTCTTGTAGATATAGTTGCAGGAAAGCATGTTGAATCAGATCCTCAGCAGAAGCAATTAGAGGAACCGCATGCAGAGGAAGTTGGTATTGAAGAAGTCCCTGATGGAATATGGATGAAGTGACTGAGAGGGGGGGGGTGAATCAGTCAACCATAAAACCTTGACTATTAATTCTTTGCAGATCCCTTTAAGATATCTTAACAATGTTATCTGTTTTAGCACTCGGTAAATAGATTGCAGTAACTTTGAAGATGCAGAAAGTATTAGCAATATTATCTTTAGATATTCAACAGTGCATGTAAATGATTGAGGAAGCAATTAAGAACACAAGAGACACAAGATTTAACGTGGAAACCCAATATGGGAAAAAACCACCAATGTATCTAGATACTGATTTTCACTTTTCTGAAGTGATGCCCGGTTAGAAGCCAACCCGGTAAAAGGTTACAAAACACACTGTTAGGTGTGACCTTGTTAGAGGATTTAAAACACCCTGCTAGGAGTGGCCTGGTAAGAGGTCTTGAAAACAATTCAATGGAATTGTCACCTTGTTAGAGGATTTATATTATGGCTGTTAAACCAACTTGGTTAAGAGATTTAGAATTCACTGTTACAATGATAAGAAGGTAACAATGAAAAAGTGACCTGTATAATAATGCAACTGTCTTGCTGATTACAGATCTCTGTTCTGCATAAGTCTGATCCTTTCTGATCAAATAAATCTCTGCTGCTCCTCAAGGATATCTGAACATCCTTCACAAACTCGCATATATCTTTCCTTCTTTTCTTCTGTAGATCTTCTGCTATATGTTTTTACTTTTCACAATTGACCTTTTATTTATATGATTTTGGATTAGTCAAATCGACATTATTTAGTATAACAGTCGGCTGAATTAAGTAAACTCTATTTGCAAAAATCCTTCAAGGGCCGACAGTGCTCGGTGACCATATCTCTTATAATTTTTCGGTGACCGAGGGAACTCGGTAAACACCGACAATTCTTTACCTTAGATAACCGACTGAACTCGGTAAACACTATCTTTTCTTCGGCAACCGAGTGAACTCGGTAAACACTAAACTTTCTTCGACAACCGAGTGAACTCGGTAAACACTAAACTTTCTTCGACAACCGAGTGAACTCGGTAAACACTGCTTTACTTCGATAGCCGAGTGGACTCGGTAAGCACTAATATCCCTGTCTGGTAGACCGACTGAGCTCGGTAGAAGCAGATTGCTGCGGACTATGACATAGTGTGACATCAAAGACAATACATAATTGAGTAGCAATTTCCTTCAGACAATTGTTTCCAACAATCTCCCTCTTTGGCATTGATGGCAACACAATATGTCATATCATAAGAAATTTGAAAGAGTTAGCTCGGAATCTCCCTTTGTCAGCAAACTTCCTGCAACTTGAAAATTCTTCCTTCTGACTATTGAAAATTTCTTGAAAGCAATAGTAAAGACATAGCAAACACTCCCTCTTTGACAACACATGCCAAAGACAATTCACATATTACCGGTGAAAATTAATGTACCTCCAGTACTGATTCATGTGCAATGAGTCCTTTAATATGCTGCATCAACATGTTGATTTTTAATCATGTTCTGGTTGATGCATCACTAAAACTGTATTTAGTGAGCCTCGGATAGGGGAATGACCCCTAACTTACCTCTTAGATACATAAATGCATCCTTAGGTAATGGTTTGGTAAAAATGTCTGCAATTTGTTCTTTTGTATGAATATATTCTAATCTGATTTCCTTGTCCTGTACCAATTCTCTGACAAAGTGATATTTAATAGCAATGTGCTTGGTTTTGGAATGCATCACTGGATTCTTAGAAATGTTTATTGCACTGGTATTGTCACAAAATATAACAACTGGTTCTTTGATTTCAACCTTCATACCTTCTAATAGCTGTTTAAACCAAACAATATTTGAACAGTTTACTGCAGCAGCAACATATTCTGCTTCAGCTGTGGATTGAGATGTGCAATTCTGCTTTTTACTAGTCCAGGATACCAGTCTTTTTCCAAGAAAAAATGCTCCACCACTTGTACTTTTTCTGTCATCAATGTTTCCTGCCCAATCAGCATCAATAAACACTTTCAAGTCTAGATTGCCTCCAAATTTATACCACAAACCATACTCTTCAGTTCCTTTTAAGTATCTTAAGATTCTTTTGATTGCCATCATGTGATTTTCCTTAGGTTTTGCTGAGAATCTAGCTACTATACCGACTGCTAAGGCAATATCAGGTCTTGTATGTACCACATACTACAATTTTCCAATCATAGATCGGTATAGGGTCTGATCAACTTCTTTTGAATCATCATTTTTGGTAAGTTTCAGTCCAGTACACATGGGTGTACCAACTGGTTTTGAATCTTCCATTCCAAACTTCTTAAGTATCTCCTTAATGTATTTGGATTGAGTAATGTATATACCATTCTTGCTTTGCTGAATTTGAAGACCAACAAAGAATTTTATTAAACCAAACATAGACATTTCAAATTCTCTGTTCATTTGTTCTGAAAATTCTTTGCACTGATCCTCATTCCCTGTAAATATAGTATCATCCACAAATATTTCTGCCAATACAATTTTGTCATCTGGTCCTTCTTTAATATACAGATTGCTGTTATCATTAACTCTTTTGAAATTAATCTGAATCAAATAGTTATGGAGTCTTTCATACCATGCTCTAGGAGCTTGTTTTAAACCATACAATGCTTTGTGTAACCTACAGACCATGTCCCTTTTGTCTGGATCAACAAAACCTTCAGGTTGTTCAATGTAGACTTCTTCATCAAGAATTCCATTGAGAAATGCAGATTTTATATCCATCTGATATACCTTAAATCCTTTGTGTGCTGCATAAGCAAGTAGAGTTCTTACACCTTCTAATCTTGCAACAGGAGCAAAAGTTTCTCCATAATCTATACCTTCTTCTTGAGAATAACCTTTACATACCAGTCTAGCTTTGTTTCTAGATACTTGACCATCTTCATTCAGTTTGTTTCTGAATACCCATTTTGTTCCAATTACATTCTTATCTTTAGGTCTAGGTACAAGAGTCCAAGTTTTGTTCTTTTGTATTTGTTCTAATTCTTCATTCATTGCTTCAATCCAACTTTCATTCTCTAATGCATCTTTGATATTTCTAGGTTCAAAATCAGTAAGCAGACATGTACCTTTTAGCTTGCTTCTTGTCATAGTACCATCTGATTTGTTTCCAATGATTTGATCTGGTGTATGATGTCTTCTGACATATTTGGCTAGTATAGGTTCCTTTCCTTTTGAATGATTCATGCTATTGTCTTCTAGGATCTCTTCTTCAGGTTGCTCGGGCTCGGTAGATATTTGCTCAGTAACTTCAGGCTGAGACTCGGTCTGAATTTCTTCCTGTGACTTGGTTTGAACTTCTTCCTGCGACTCGGTCTGTGACTCGGTAACTGTGCTCAGCTCGGTAGATATAGCTTCCTTATTGATAGTTGTGTTTGTCAATGTTTCAGGTTCAATGTAAACAAATCTTCTGTAGTTCTCAGGTTCCCTTTTGCTTTCTTCCTCAGTCTTTTCTGCAAACTCATCAAATTTTACATGTATACTTTCTATGACTTTGTAAGTAGATAAGTTCAGACATTTGTATGCCTTGCTTTTGCTAGAATATCCTAGGAATATTCCTTCATCACTTTTCACATCAAATTTATTTCTTCTGGATTCTTTTAAGATATAACACTTGCTACCAAATATTTTCATGTAACTTACATTAGGTTTATAGCCATACCATAATTCATAAGGAGTTTTGAATGTGTCTTTCTTCAGTTGTACTCGGTTCAAGGTATGAACTGCAGTGCTGATAGCTTCCTTCCAGTACTTTATAGCAATGTTCTTTTCTATCATTAGAGTCCTTGCACAATCCATAATAGATCTATTTCTTCTTTCTGCTATTCCATTCTGCTCAGGAGTTCTAGGAGCTGATACCTGCCTTTTGATTCCTCTTTCAATGCAGAAGTTGTTAAAATCATGGGAGATGAATTCACCACCTCTGTCTGATCTTAAGCATTTCAATCTTTTCCCTGTTTCTTTTTCTACTCTTGCTAAGTACCATTTGAACTTTTCAAATGCCTCTGATTTTTCTCTTAAATACATAACAGTCATCATTCTAGAATAATCATCAACGAAAAGAATAAAGAATTTATCTCCAGTATAGCTTTGTATTCCAATAGGTCCACATAAATCAGTATGCACAATTTCCAAAATTTCTTTAGACTGATAGTTTTTACTTTTGAAACTAGTTTTACTCATTTTGCCAATCTGACAATTCTTACATAGACCAGTGTCAGGTTTCTTCAAAGTAGGAATGCCTCTAACCTTCTTGAATTTGCTTATTTTTATCATGTTATCAAAATTCACATGACATAACCTTTTGTGCCATAGCCAACTTTCTTCTATTTGAGCAATAAGGCATGAGTATTCATTGAGATCAAGATAAAATAAGTTACCTTTTGTTTGTTTGCCTGATCCAATGAGTTTTCCTTTTCCATCCAGCAGTCTTGCTTGACCATTCATGAATTCAACCTTGAAACCAGTGTTGATTAGCTGTGCTACACTTAAGAGATTATGTTTTAGTCCTTCAACCTAGTAAGCATTATCACATATGAGTTCTTTGGTTAATGAGATTCTTCCTTTTCCTTTTATACAACAAGGTTCATTGTTTCCAAATCTTACATTACCATTGTCACAGTCTTCTAGATATTCAAATTTTGTCTTGTCACCAGTCATGTGGTGTGAACATCCGCTGTCTATTATCCATATATCATCTTTGCTTATATGAGAAATAAGTGCCATCTTATCTTCATCATCATCAGATTCATCTTTTATAGCAA
This sequence comes from Chamaecyparis obtusa, assembly GCA_027943335.1. Classification (NCBI taxonomy): domain Eukaryota; kingdom Viridiplantae; phylum Streptophyta; class Pinopsida; order Cupressales; family Cupressaceae; genus Chamaecyparis; species Chamaecyparis obtusa. The sequence continues at coordinate 942,137 of BSBK01003705.1, read as the reverse complement.
TAAAAACAATTTCTTCTTCACTATCATCAGAATCTTTAGCCATAAAACATGATTTCTTACCTTTATCCTTGTATGATTTGAAATTCTTTTTGCCATAGTACTTGTGATTTTTCTTTTCTTCCTTGACTTGCTTGTTTGGGCACCTAGCTACAATATGTCCAATTTCTTCACATGAAAAACAGATTAAAGGAGTTTTACCTTTATATTTACCTTTCCCTCTAGAGTACTTCTTTGCAAGTAATGCTTCTACAATTTCAAGATCACTATCAGAACTTTCTTCTGATTCCTCTTCACTGTCTGTCTGAACTTCTTTAATTTTCTTGTTCTTCTTTAGTGAAACCTTGGCCTCAAATGCTGATTCAATATTTTTGGAACTAGGAACATAGTTATCATAGTTGTCTAATTCAAAAGCTGTCAATCTTCCAACTAAAGCATCCAAAGTTATATTGTGGTTTGTTTCACATCTTCTTTCTTGAATAGCTGATACTCTTATTGCATAGATAGGGAGTAGTGTTCTGAGTACCTTACTTATAACAGTCTCATCTGAGATTGTTCCTCCAGAAGCTCTGATTGCACTTACACTTGCTTTGATTCTTTCAACATATTTTGCAATGTTTTCATCTTCCTTCATATTTATCTTGTCAAACTGTCCTCTTAGGCTTTCTGCTTTGGCTCTCTTCACATTTGCATCACCACCATATATTTTCTTCAGTGCCACCCACATTTCATATGCAGTAGTGCAGTCTTTAATATCATCAAATTCTTCATAGCTGAGAGCAGATGCAATGTCTATCATCATGGTGTTGTGAGTCTTTTTATCTGCAATGTCTTCAACAGTTAATGCGCCATTAGTAATTGTGTACTCTTCATCAATGTATTTGCATCCTGAATCACCAATGGAAGCCAGATGAAGTCGCATGAGACCTTGCCATGCTGAAAAGTTATCTCTGTTAAGCTTTGGAATTTCCCTCTTGTAAGACATCCTGATCTTTAGCTTAGGTCTTTGAAACCCTTCCTGCAAGCACCAAATGCTCTGATACCAATTGATGGAATATGGATGAAGTGACTGAGAGGGGGGGGGTGAATCAGTCAACCATAAAACCTTGACTATTAATTCTTTGCAGATCCCTTTAAGATATCTTAACAATGTTATCTGTTTTAGCACTCGGTAAATAGATTGCAGTAACTTTGAAGATGCAGAAAGTATTAGCAATATTATCTTTAGATATTCAACAGTGCATGTAAATGATTGAGGAAGCAATTAAGAACACAAGAGACACAAGATTTAACGTGGAAACCCAATATGGGAAAAAACCACCAATGTATCTAGATACTGATTTTCACTTTTCTGAAGTGATGCCCGGTTAGAAGCCAACCCGGTAAAAGGTTACAAAACACACTGTTAGGTGTGACCTTGTTAGAGGATTTAAAACACCCTGCTAGGAGTGGCCTGGTAAGAGGTCTTGAAAACAATTCAATGGAATTGTCACCTTGTTAGAGGATTTATATTATGGCTGTTAAACCAACTTGGTTAAGAGATTTAGAATTCACTGTTACAATGATAAGAAGGTAACAATGAAAAAGTGACCTGTATAATAATGCAACTATCTTGCTGATTACAGATCTCTGTTCTGCATAAGTCTGATCCTTTCTGATCAAATAAATCTCTGCTGCTCCTCAAGGATATCTGAACATCCTTCACAAACTCGCATATATCTTTCCTTCTTTTCTTCTGTAGATCTTCTACTATATGTTTTTACTTTTCACAATTGACCTTTTATTTATATGATTTTGGATTAGTCAAATTGACATTATTTAGTATAACAGTCGGCTGAATTAAGTAAACTCTATTTGCAAAAATCCTTCAAGGGCCGACAGTGCTCGGTGACCATATCTCTTATAATTTTTCAGTGACCGAGGGAACTCGGTAAACACCGACAATTCTTTACCTTAGATAACCGACTGAACTCGGTAAACACTATCTTTTCTTCGGCAACCGAGTGAACTCGGTAAACACTAAACTTTCTTCGACAACCGAGTGAACTCGGTAAACACTAAACTTTCTTCGACAACCGAGTGAACTCGGTAAACACTGCTTTACTTCGATAGCCGAGTGGACTCGGTAAGCACTAATATCCTTGTCTGGCAGACCGACTGAGCTCGGTAGAAGCAGATTACTGCGGACTATGACATAGTGTGACATCAAAGACAATACATAATTGAGTAGCAATTTCCTTCAGACAATTGTTTCCAACAGTCCCATCTTCTTCACATATCAATATTGGAAAAGAATCAATGGACATTGAAGGAACCAAAGTGACACTAGAGTCAGATGATGTAGTATTTCATGATCTAGGAAACATTGTTGACAATTTGGCTTTAGAAGAGCAAGAGAAGGTTATAGAATCAGAAAAAGGATACAGAGGCAGTGGAAGCACCAGCTATATCAGAATTAGTTCCAGCAGAGTAGATAGTTAAAGGTAAACAAATTTTGACAGAGGTCACTACCCCTAGTGCACCTGACAATAAGAAGAGACAAATTGGTTAAATTTTTGAAGACCTTGGAAAAGAGGTTGAAGATGATGATCAACTTGAGTTCATCACATCTCTAAATAAAATTATTGGAAAGAATAAGAAGGTGAAGGACCTTGAAGGCAAAGTTAGAGTTTTGACAGAAAAACTTGAGAGTGTGATCAGCACTAAGGTATTTGAATCAGATCCACTTGAGAAAGCTAAAATGGTAATAAACTCTTTTGACTCTAAATTTTCTAACTTAAAGGATATTGCTAGAATAAAAGTTCAGGAAGCCTATGAAGCAGAAATGCAACAAAATTTAAGTGTAAATATTCGAAATGATATCGGTACTTTGGATGTATGCATAAAGAATTTGAGGAAACATTTTGAGACTGGAAAGACTTTGTATATACAATGCACAAAATCAGAAATCCTAACAGCTAAAGAAGATAAGAAGATCAAAGAGAAGATAGATGCAATTAAAGCTGAAACAAACACCTTGACAAGCCCAAATGTAAAGATAAGTTCTGTGGAGACGAACATAAGGAAGTTAAATGATGAAATCAAAATGTTAGCAGAGGAGAAGAATAGAAAGATGATCAGGATTAACATCTTGAGAGAGGATATCTCAATCAAGACCTCAATTGTTGAAGACCAAATTGAGCAGTGTCTTTCAGCAAAGACATCTTTTCAGAAGTTTAGCTTTAATTCCCTGCAAGCTTGTCAGACAGCAGCATACGGATTGAGTACTCTACTCAATGTTGTTGAATCCATCAAGAAGATATGGGAGAAATATTTTGAATCATGGTTTGGCGACTGTGTTGCAAGCCTACCGGCTTTGTAATAGCTGATAACAAGGTATCAAGTTTTTATTGAAATTTTTGTACACCCTATCTTTGTCATTGTTGTCAAAGGGGGAGAGATAGCAAAAAATTGATAATATGTTGAGGAAGGATACTCATAGGAGGAGCTATTCTATGGAGTACAATATTGTATATGTGTTGTATAACATTTGGCCACAATTTTGTGTAAGTATTTTGAAGTTTTGTTTGCACACTTAGCCAATTTTCCCATATGTTGCCGCCAATGACAAAGGGGGAGATTGTTCAAAATTTGGCTAATGTGGATGCATAGATGTTGTCATTATGGCAACATATGATCTCTAATGAGAGCACAGAATCTAGAATGCAAGTATGGTAAGTTGAAGGAAGAAATTGTCTAAGTATGGATACAGTGATCTTGACAGAGCACCCGATGAAGATTTAGTTGGCGACATCCACTGGAGCAATATTTTTGTTTGCATAATTAACTGAAGCTTCTATAGAGTATGAGGATACCCCATCTTAGTGCACATAAATTTTGGAGCAGTACGGATGAAGTTATTTGAAGTTTACCGAAGACAGTTTTGTAGACAGAACAGTTTTGGAGACAGTATTAGCGAAAGAGTTAAGGGATTATTTTTGCTTGTCAAAATAATGACTTAACATTCTAAAGGGATGACATCCTAGATGTTTACCCTTGGATAAAGATTTTGAAAGCTGACCATATAAATTTATTAGCTCTAATAACTCATATATTAGGCATACTTGAAATGTAATGATAAGGATGTGTTTTTGTGAAAAGAAAGAAAAGGATAACTTGTGAAAGTTGTATATTGTGATAGCAGAAAAGGCTATTGATGTGAAGTTGTAAGCAGTACCATATTATAGTTAGAAACATTTTTTATTACCTGTTTGGGCAATGAGCTCAGCTGGTGATCAGGTTTTGTAATCTAACTCGTAACAGGGTTAAGGCTTCTAACAAGGCCTAAAGTCCTTTAACCAGGACAAATCTACTATATATTGTAAACTAACTCTTAACAGGGTCCAATAACCCTAACAAGATACTTTTGATTAGTGATCTTTGTGGGTACCATCCCCACCGGGGTTTTCCCTTGGCCAGGGTTTCCTCGAGAACATATCATGTGTTATGAGTTCTTTCTATTTACTACTATGTTTGTTAATCAGCTTGATAATCTTTGTATGCACTAAAGTAATCTGTTATATCCATAAGTGGGCAAAAGTAAAAGTTTGTGAAATACTGATTCACCCCCCCGCCCCCCCCCCCCCCCTCTCAGTATTTCCTATTTCTAATAATTTCTTGGCAGATTTTTGTTAGGTGTCACTGTCATAGATCTTGCTTCAGGTGTGGGTTCTTCCAAAATGAATTTGTAATTGTAGCTTTCTTTCTATAATTCATTGTCAGCCTCATAGAATAATTCAACATTCTCTAGATTAGTTCTAGGATAAGTTCCTTCATCTGATTCATAATCAAGCATTCTTTCCTGAATTTTGAACTTTTCATCAACTTTAACATTTGCGCTCTCAACAATAATTTTAGTTCTTTTATTGAAACATCTATAAGCTTTTCTTTTCAATGAATAACCAAGAAATATACCTTCATCACTTCTAGAATCAAACTTCCCAATGTCATCATCTCTCTTAATTTAACATTTACTTCCAAAAATTCTAAAATTCTTAACTAATGGTGGATGTCCAAACCATAGTTCATAAGGTGTCTCGTCTATGTCTACTCTGATCTGAACTTTGTTCATTGTATATACTCATGTATTCACTTCTTCTCTCTAGAATACCTTCACCAAGTCATTTTTAAATAGCATGGCTCTTGCTACTTCAGTTACTAACCTATTTCTTCTTTCTACAATACCATTTTGTTTAGGTGTTCTAGGGGCTGAAAATTGTCTCTTAATGCCATTTTCACTTCACAAAAAGTGTTAAATTATTTTGAACTAAATTCTCCTCCTTTATCTAATCTCAAACATTTAATCTTCATTCCAGATTCATTCTCAACTTTATTCTTAATCACTTTAAACTTATCAAATGCCTCAGACTTTTCTTTCAGAAATGCAATCCACATCATTCTTATAAAATCATCAACACAAATCATAAAATATCTTTCACCATAGATTCCTCTAGTCCTTGTGGGACCACTCAAGTCTATATGAACAATTTCCAACTTCTCTAATGTTGTGAACTTCTTTCTAAGAAATGAGTTTCTCTTCTATTTAGCCATCACACATTCCTTGCAGATCATGTTAGTAAGTTTCATAATCTTAGGCAAATCTCTTACTACAAGTGTAGTACTAACTTTCACAATATTATCAAAGTGTATATGAAAAAATATTCTATGCCATAACCAATTGTCATCAATTTTAGTAATCAAACATGTCATCTCAGTAGGATTCAACTGAAATACATTACCTCTGGTTCTTAATCTAGTACCAATCAAATTACCATCCTTGTCTTTGATTACACAAGTTTTCTCAGTAAACCAAACTTGATATCCCTTATCAACTAGCTATCCAACACTCGAAAGGTTATGTTTCAATCCATCCAAAAAGTAAACATCATCAGTGTTAGTATTTCCATCAAGAGTAATAGATCCTATCCCTTTGATCAAACAAGGTGCATTGTTTCCAACACTAACAATTCCTCCATCATAATTTTTAAACTTTACAAATTTATTCATGTCTCCAGTCATATGATGTGAACAACCATTGTCTATAATCCAATCAGATTTATTTTCTACTTGAGAAAATAAATCTTTTTATTTCATAACTTTTGTTTCAACATTTTCTTCTTTTATTGCAACAAATCCTATATCATCATTCTCATCATCACTTTCACTTAGAGATTTCTACATACTAGCTTCAAATTCTTCATCATTAGCATAATAACATTCTTTATATCTTCTAGGTTTAAATTTCTTTCTATACTTCTTTATTCTCTTAGGACATTTAGATGCAAAATGACCATATTCTTGACAAGTCCAATATTTAAAGATTTCCTTACCATCAGGTTCTCTTTTCACAAGTAAGGAAATTCCTTCTTCAATATTTTTGTCTTCTTCATTCCTAGATCTTCTACTACTAGCATAATATCCACTCACACTAGTGCTCCTTGACAAAGTAGGATGAATACTAAGTGTGTTGAATGTTGTCTCCATTCTAGGTAGATCTTCTGATTTTCTCAAGTTCATCTCTGTTGCTTCTAGTCTTCCAAGAAGAGTCTCTTTGGTGAAGTTCTCATTACAAGGTATAACTTACTTAATCATCTGTGGTGTCTGCTTGTATGCAGGACTCAATGTCTTCAAAATTTTCCATATCACTTCATTCTTTATCTTGGTTCCTTCACAAGATTTTATATCTACAATAATTTCTGATATTCTACTAATATAGCTTCTAATAGATTCATCTTCCATCATTATTATGTCTTCAAATGTACATATCCAATTATGTAATCTAACTCTCTTTGCATGTACATCACCTTCAAAAGTAGATTGTAAAGCTAACCAAATTTCATGAGATGTCTTTAGATGTTTTACCTAACTATACTCATTTTCTAGAAGGGTTGACAAGAGTGCTTCTCTGGCAAGTATGTTATACATGAATATATCTCTCTCCTCATTAGTACATTGTTCAATTTTGTCTTCATCAATGATAGTCTTCTCATTCTTTATGATTAACCAATATCTTGGTCCTAAGCAAAGCAAGTCTTTTTTCATCTTTTCTTTCTAGCTGTCAAAATTTTCTCCATCAAACTAAGGGCTTTCTTTCTTGAAATGATTCACCCTGGATCTCCTTAAGTTGTTAAACTTTTTCTTCAAGGAGTTGTCGCTCTAATACCAATTGTTAGAATGTAAAGTCCACCAAGATAACTGAGAGGGGGGGCAGGGGGGGTGAATTAGTTATCAGATAAATACAACTTTTATCTTCCTTAATAGATTTCAACCATGTAAGCAATGTAATAAAAAAACATAGAAATATGTACATACACAACAACAAAATAAGACAAGATATGTTGACACGGGAACCTCTTGATCAAAGATTAAACCCCGGTGGGAATGATGCCCACAAAAGATGCACTAATATGAAAGTTCCTTGTGAGAGGATGGAATCTAATAGGAGTCTTATGAAATACATTCAGTACATATGAATCTCTTTTAGGAAACTTTGAATCCCTATTAAAATATTATAACCCTATTAGGAGTTATGGAAGGTAGAAGGACCCACTGTCCAAATAGCTTCAAGGGCAAGATCACTGAACACACTGTCAAATTTATCTCTATATTACTCAACAAAATAATACCAAAAGATTATTGATCTCAACAACTTATAAATTCTCCTCTGACTATGCCAAACCACACCAATTTCTTCATTAGATCTCTATACCAGATCTTTGTACTTCACATATCCTCTTACAACAAGTATTGCACAAATCCACAATTCTCTTTCACAAAATCTCACACTAATATTTCTTGTTCTTACTATTCTTTCTTTCTACAACAAGGAAATTAATCCTTCCTTTATACCACACTCAAATAATTACAAATGAGTCAGCATAACAATTACAAAATAAAATCTTCCACATGTTACACAAAATTCCATAATTACATAAAACTATTAGCTTCCAATTAAGATAACTATTCACTCATGCACTCTCTAACCTTGCTATCATGTCCACGTCAAAAGCATCATGTCTTCATCATCTGTACAATTTCACATGCTTAGATTCTATCCCGATTAGGAGATATCATTCGATTTCCACAAACTGCTTCTGAGGAACACTGCTTCAACTAAATTACCCATAACTGTCATGAATAGATGAATTTCCATATGTGCTCTTAACCATGATCTTATAAAACATCATATATTAAATCCTCAACTTCCCATATCTTGATCTTCAATATCCCACATGCACTGACTCAAACACTATCTTTTTCTCTACTAATCTTTAGTAGATCACTGTGTTGACATCAATGACAATCACAGTCATGAATGCAACAAAAAATGCTATAGAATGGCTATGAATACTCCCCAATAGGATATATTCAGCATTCATTCCTAACACTTTCTTCTCTCTTCTCCCTTTTACCAATTTTTCCCTGAATGTTGTGTACTTTTCTTCATATGTATCCCATCTTGAGACATTTTGGTCTTTAGGTGACTATAGAACATACTGAATGTGAAGTTCTAGAATGGCAAGGTCTACTTCATAGCCCATAGGAGTATCCCACAAATTTCTAGGTTCCACTACCTCAAAGCATGTGCTGTCAGTCTCCACCATGAAACATATATCTTTTTTTAATATTTATCCACTAGTCTCCAAGGGATCCTTTCCCTTTCATGAATTTAATTTTGAAAGAGTTTTATCATTCCTGCAACTTTAGCATACATGTTTTTCTCATCACTTCTTCTATTGCAATCACTTATCATTTTCATAGTGTACCTATCTAATCTCCATAGATACATATGAGGGAATCTTCTCATAACATGAAGGAATATATGTATTATTAGAGAACCAAATCTGAAGTGTTTTGTTTTGTTTCTCTTTATCCCTACCAAATTCTCCATCACTTGCTGCCTTAGAGCCTCACACAAGTCATATTCTTCATCTTGTACTACCATTTTATATGCCATATATAAAACATTGGATGATACATTGTTTATCTTGGTATCATACAAAAACCTATATCTCAATATCATTGCAACAAGTTTAACATCTTCTTGTGTGATGCCATTTACTGTCATTTCTCTCTTGTGCCATTTACTTTTGGTTAGTTTCTCCACTTAAAATATAATATTATTTTTTGTTGTAGGAATTTTTGTTAGAAAGTAAAGATCCCCAAGATAACTGAGAGGGGGGGGTGAATCAGTTATCTGATAATTTATCCATTCAATAGCTTTAAACAATATAATCAATGTACTAATCAACCATAGAAAGATAATCATACACAATTGCACAATAACACAAGATATGTTGACTAGGGAACCTCTTAAAAAGAGTAAACCTCAGTGGGAATGATGCCCACAAAATGATGCACTAATATGAAAGTTCCTTGTTAGAGGATGGACCCTATTAGGAGTCTTATGAAATACATTCAGTACATATAAATCCCTGTTAGGAGATTTTGAATCCCTGTTAAAAGATTCTAACCCGGTTAAGAGTTTATGGAAGACAGAAGGACCCACTGCCCAAACAGCTTCAAGGCAAGATCTCTGAACCCACTGTCCAAAAGATCTTAGAATTATTCAATAGAATAATATGAAATATATTACCTCCTTCACATTGTGCCAAAACTGCACTCTCTGCTACACAAGATCACAATTCCAGATCTCTGTACTCACAAGTCTTCCTTCATCACTGAATTAGCTCTTTTCTTCACTTCATGCATATATTCTCATCTCAATCTTCATAGTACTCATTAAAATAAGGAAAAAATTCCTTCTTATATGCCAAACTCAAATAATTACAAATGAGTCGGTCCTCAATTACAAAATAATAAATTCTACATGCTACACATAGAATTCACATAAAACTGTCGAGTTCCAAATACTGTAACTTTATCCAAACATATCCTCAAAGTTTGCACTATGAACCACATCACCATTAATGAGTCTCCAACATCCCTTTAACTACACAAAATCATATTCCATCCCAGCTAAGAGATATCCTTCGATTTCTGAACATCGCTACACAGAAACACTGTCTAAACACTGCTTTCACCAAAATGCTCATAACTCTCACAAATGAATGAATTTATTTTTGTGTTGTTAACCAAAGGTTAATAACACACCAAAGAACATACCATCAACTACGCAAAATCCAATCTACAATAAAACATGTGCGCAAAACAAAACTGTACCTACTTTCCTACTAATATCCAGAATATCACTGTGTTGACATCAATGACAATCCGAGTCATGAATGCAACAACAACTACTACAGAATGACTACCAAAACACTTTGCATTCATTCCTAACAATCTCCCCCATTGGCATTGATGGCAATATAGATGAAAAACATCCAATGTTCCAAAAATCCAATACTGCAACATCACTGCAAAATATCAAATCAAATCTTGCTTCATTTTCCTATTCAGCTCTTTCATACAATCCACAATGTTTTTCATGTGTATCTCTCCCTCATTGACATCAATGAAAAAAATTCTATCACTAAGTCAACAACAACTTAATATCAAAAGACACTTTTTAGAAGAATACAATAACAAGAGTCCTCATGACTCAGCTCATAAACTCCCCCATAGAGGAAGTTTCAACATCCAATCCAGAAGAAAGATAGGGCTCATATACCACTGGACGGATGCAATCATCTGCATCAATTCTCAAAAATAGGTTGGGGCATAACCCCAGGCATACCTCTTAGATACATAAATGTATCCTTAGGTAAAGGCTTTGTAAATATATCTGCTATCTGCTCCTTTGTACTTATGTACTCCAATCTTACTTCTTTTTCTGCAACTTTCTCTCTTACAACATGATACTTGATCTCAATATGTTTAGTCTTAGAATGTAAAATAGGATTTTTTGACATACTCACTGTACTGGTGTTATCACAATGTATAACAACAGGCTCATCAAACTTTATTTCAATATCTTTCAACATTTGCTTCATCCAAATAATCTGATTACAATTATTTTCTACTGCAATGTATTCTGCTTTTGTTGTGCTTTGTGAAGTACAATTCTACTTCTTACTTAGCCAAGAGACCAATTTACCTTCAAGAAAAAAGGCTCCATCACTAGTGCTTTTCTTGTCATCAACGCTGCCTCCCCAATCTGCATCAGTATAGGCACATAAAGTAAAATCATCAAAATTCTCATACCATAATCCATAATCCATTGTTCCTTTCAGATATCTCAGTATCCTCTTTACTACTACATAATGTGATTCTCTAGGTTCTATTTGAAATCTTGCTACAATCCCCACTGAATGTGCTATATCAGGTCTTGTATGTGTCAAGTACTGCAATCCTCCAATCATAGATCTGTACTTTTTCTGCTCAACTGTTGGTGTCTCATCTTTGCTAGATAACTTATGTACGGTTACCATAGGTGTTCCAATAGGTTTAGAATCTTCCATTCCAAATCTTTTCAATAAGTCATTCAAATACTTAGTCTGACTTACAAATATACCTTCCTTGCTTTGTGTTATCTGTAATCCCAAAAAAATATTTCATTTCTCCAATCATGCTCATCTCAAATTCAGTCTTCATTTCATCTACAAATTTGTTACTAGCTTCATCTTCTCCTCCAAAGATAGTATCATCAACAAACATAACTATAACCAACAAACCATTCTCAATTTCCTTTGTGTATAAGTTACTATCTACTATTCCTTTTATAGATCCCAATTTCAGTAAATACTTATCCAATCTTGCATACCAGGTTCTAGGTGCTTGTTTTAATCCATATAAAGCTTTCTTTAACTTACATACCATATCTCCTTCTTGTGTCAAATGAAAACCTTCAAGTTGCTCAATGTAGACTTCTTCTTCCAATTCACCATTCAAAAATACTGACTTCACATCCATTTGATACACTTTGAATTTCTTGTAAGTTGCATATGCTAGAAACATTCTCACTGCTTCAAGTCTGGCCACAGGTGCAAAAGTTTCTTCATAGTCAATTCCTTCTTGTTGTGAATATCCTTTACATACCAATCTTGCTTTGTTTCTTATCACTTCTCCTTGTTCATTCATTTTGTTTTTGAATACCCACTTTGTTCCAATCACATTCTTGTCTTCAGGTCTAGGGACCAATTCCCATGTCTTATTTTTTTCAATCTGCTCTAGTTCTTCTTTCATAGCATTGATCCAATGTTCATCTTCACAAGCTTCATTAGTAGTCTTAGGTTCAATTTGAGAAATCAAACATAAATGTACCTTATTTCGAGTCAAAACTCCTCTATCTAAACTTCCAATAACTTGCTCAATAGGGTGATGTCTTGAAGTATACCTATTAGGTGTCATAGTTACTGATCTTGTTTCGACTGTAGATTCTTCTCTACTTTCTTCTCTATTTTCTTCTCTATTTTCTTCTTTGTCTTCTTCAATATGACTTTCATTCAGCAAATCATTGTTAGTTTCAAAAAATAATTCTGCATTTTCAATGTTAGGCTGAGGTTGTGCTTCTCCATCAGATTCATAATCAAGCATTCTTTCCTGAATTTTAAACTTCTCGTCAACTTTTACATTTGCACTTTCAACAATAGTCTTAGTTTGTTTGTTATAACATCTATATGCTTTACTTTTTAAAGAATATCCAAGAAATATTCCTTCATCACTTCTAGGATCAAACTTTCCTATATCATCATCTCTCTTTATATAACATTTACTTCCAAAAATTCTAAAATACTTAACTGAGGGTGTATGTCCAAACCATAATTCATAAGGTGTCTTGTTTGTATCTACTCTGATTTGTACTCTGTTCATAGTGTATACTGTTGTGTTCACTGCTTCTCTCCAAAAAGTCTTAGCCAAATCATTTTCAAACAACATAGCTCTTGCTGCTTCAATTATTGACCCGTTCCTTCTTTCTGCAATACCATTTTGTTATGGTGTTCTAGGGGCTGAAAGTTGTCTCTTAATACCATTCATTTCACAAAAAGTGTTAAACTCTCTAGATGTAAATTCACCACCTCTATCAGATCTTAGACACTTAATCTTCATTCTAGATTCATTCTCAATTTTTCTTTTCATGATCTTAAACTTATCAAATGCTTCAGATTTTTCTTTCAAAAATGCAATCCACATCATTCTTTTAAAATCATCAAGAAGAATCATAAAATACCTTTCACCATAGAATCCTCTAGTCCTAGTAGGACCACGCAAGTCTGTATGAACAATCTCCAACTTCTCTGGCGATGTGAACTTCTTGTTAGGAAATGAACTCCTTTTCTTCTTTGCCATCATACATTCTTTGCAAATCATGTTAGTAGGTTTCATAATTCTAGGTAAATCTCTTACCGCAAGTGTAGTGCTCACCTTGACAATATTATCAAAGTTTATATGACAAAACCTTTTATGCCATAACCAACTGTCATCAATCCTAGTTATCAAACATGTCATCTCAGTAGGATTCAAATGAAATACATTACCTCTGGTTCTGGATCCTTTTCCAATCAGATTTCCATGTTTATCTTTTATCACACAAGTTTTCCCAGAAAACCAAACTTGATAACCCTTATTAGCCAATTGTCCAATGCTTAGTAGATTATGTCTTAGTCCATCAACAAAGTAAACATCATCAGTGTTAGTCTTTCCATCAAGAGTAATAGATCCTATACCCTTAATCAAACAAGGTGCATTGTTACCAACCCTAACAATTCCTCCATCATAATTATCTAACTTAACAAACTTTCTTTTATCTCCAGTCATATGATGTGAACAACCAATGTCTATAATCCAATCAGATTTCTTTTCAACTTGTGAAACTAATGCTTTTTCTTCCCTTTTATCAGATTTAGAACTTTCTTCTTTAATTGCTACAAATCATATTTCCTCAAAGTTATCATTATCATTGTCACTTAAATGTTTTTCAATTCCTACTTCAAAATATTCATCATTTGCATAATAACATTCTTTAGATCTCCTAGGTTTAAAGTTGCTTCTATACTTCCTAATTCTTTTAGGACATTTAGATGCAAAATGACCATATTCTTGACAAGTCCAACATTTAAAGATTTTCTTATCATCTGGTTCTCTTTTTACAAGTAATGCAATACCTTCTTCAATCTTCTTATCTTCCTCAGATCTGCTACTGCTGGCATAATCTCCATTCACACTAGTACTTCTTGTAGGTCTAATGTTAAGAGCACTGAATGTTGTTTCCATTCTAGGTAGCTCTCCTGATAATCTCAACTTCATCTCTGTTGTTTCTAATCTTCCAAGAAGAGTCTCTCTTGAAAATTCTGATGTACAAGGTATCACTTGTTCAATCATCTGCATTGTCTGCTTGAATACTGGTGTCAAAGTTCTCAGAATTTTCCATATCACTTCATTCTCTGTCTTATCACCTCCACAAGAATTTATTCCTGTTACAATCTCAGACATCCTACCAATATAACTTCTAATAGATTCATCTTCCATCATTCTGATATCTTCAAATGCACAAATCCAATTATGTAATCTAGCCTTCTTTGCATGTTCATCACCTTTAAAAGTAGAATGTAAAGCTTTCCAAATTGCATGAGATGTTTTCAAACATCTTACATGACTATATTCATTCTCCGGTAGTGTTGATAAAAGTGCTTCTCTTGCAAGTATGTTACACATGAATAGATCTAGTTCATCTTTAGTTCCTGCCTCTAGATTGTCTTCCTCAATGATAGTCTTCTCATTCTTTGTAATCAACTAATAACTTGGTCCTAAACACAATAGATGTGTCTTCATCTTTTCTTTCCAGCTGTCAAAATTTACTCCATCAAACTTAGGGCTTTCTTTTCTGAAATTCACCATGGATCTCCTTAAGTTGTTAAACTTTTCTTTCAAGGACCTACTACTCTGATACCAATTGTTAGAAAGTAAAGATCCCCAAGATAACTGAGAGGGGGGGGGGGGTGAATCAGTTATCTGATAATTTATCCATTCAATAGCTTTAAACAATATAATCAATGTACTGATCAACCGTAGAAAGATAATCATACACAATTGCATAATAACACAAGATATGTTGACTAGGGAACCTCTTGAAAAGAGTAAACCCCGGTGGGAATGATGCCCACAAAATGATGCACTAATATGAAAGTTCCTTGTTAGAGGATGGACCCTGTTAGGAGTCTTATGAAATACATTTAGTTCATATAAATCCCTATTAGGAGATTTTGAATCCCTGTTAAAATATTCTAACCTGGTTAAGAGTTTATGGAAGACAGAAGGACCCACTGCCCAAACAGTTTCAAGGCAAGATCTCTGAACCCACTGTCCAAAAGATCTTAGAATTATTCAATAGAATAATATGAAATATATTACCTCCTTCCCACTATGCAAAAACTGCACTCCCTGCTACACAAGATCACAATTCCAAATCTTTGTACTCACAAGTCTTCCTTCATCACTGAATTAGCTCTTTTCTTGAATTCATGCATATATTCACATCTCACTCTTCATAGTACTCATTACAATAAGGAAAAAATTCCTTCTTATATACCAAACTCAAATAATTACAAATGAGTCGGTCCTCAATTACAAAATAATAAATTCTACACGCTACACACAGAATTCACATAAAACTGTCGGCTTCCAGATACTGTAACTTTCTCCAAACATATCCTCAAAGTTTTCACTATTAACCACATCATCATTAATGAGTCTCCAACATCTCTTTAACTGCGCAAAATCAGATTCCATCCCAGCTAAGAGATATCCTCTGATTTCTGAACATCGCTACACAGAAACACTGTCTAAACACTCCTTTCACCAAAATGCTCATAACTCTCACAAATGAATGAATTTATTTTTGTGCTATTAACCAAAGGTTAATAACACACCAAAGAACATACCATCAACTTCACAAAATCCAATCTACAGTAAAACATGTGCGCAAAACAAAACTGTACCTGCTTTCCTGCTAATATCTAGAATATCACTGTGTTGACATCAATGACAATCCAAGTCATGAATGCAACAACAACTGCTATAGAATGACTTCCAAAACACTTTGCATTCATTCCTAACAATTTTACCTATCATTGGTAAACCAATGATTTCATGGAATAGTTCTTTGGTGATTTTGGTTGGGTTTCCACCAATCCATATGAATTCATCATGGATCCCACTTAACATAATTTTGATCCAATCTAGTTCATGAAATTCAACTCTCTCCATATATTTGACTATTGGTAGCTTGTGCACCTTCCTAAATTCTTCTCTTAGGGTTTGATCTATGTTTTATAACCCTAAAATCTCATCATATATCTATGTGGTTCCTGTAAACTCAATCATTTTATGTATATAGGCACTGATGTCTTCAACATGAAGAAAACCAACTAATATTCAATTTTCTAACCTCTAACTCATCCTTCAAGGAATCCTTTCCATGACTTAGCTTCTTAATCAAATCTTGATCTAATAGCTCGTTAGTCTATGCTTCCGTGAGATCATCTCTCAATTTTCTCTCATCCTCAAGTTGTTGTTTCAACTTTTTTATGAATTCATCTACCTTCCTTAGTTTGTAGGCTAGATCCACTCTATCTGCATTAGCAATATCCATATCCTCCAAGGCCATTTCATAATTGTTCAAGTTTTCCAAATTCATCTTGATCTCCCAAAAACTGTTAAGATTTTCTTTAAAGGGCCTAATGCTCTGATACAAATTGTTAGGATTTGGTAACACTGCGAGGGGTGTAAATTAATGTTATAGTTCTTTAATGAATTCTTAAAATTCTTTATCTTCTTCAAATAACATATAAAGATATAGCATAAGATAAATAACCATGGAACATAAAAAAGCATAGGAGAACTCATAACACCATATTTATTTTCGATGAAAACCTGTTAACGAAAAACTTCAATGGGGATGGCACCCATAAATATCTGCAATATAACTATAATAACCTTGTTAGGAGATAAGTATTACAATAGGCAAGTCTTGGTTAATGGACAGACCTTGTTAGGAGTCTTTACAATGTGTTTGCAATTAAGGAATCAACCTTGCTAAGAGTGCAGCCCTATTCCAGGAAATCAAACCCTATTAGGGGTGTACAATAGGTGCAAAAACACTTACAACCAATCTTTTGTCATAAATACAAAAAGTAAACAAACTATTCCTTGAATAAATCCTCTTGTTCTCCTTTCTCTTGATCTCTACTTTGTCTCTTAGATGCCTTCACAGTTCGCACCCATCTGTTTTCCTATTTTCATCATCGCACACTTTTACAAAAGTGTCTTTATACTTATACCTTGTTATAGGTATATTAAAAAAGCCAATCGACATTACTCTAGCTAAATATCATATTATTTAATGCACAATTGCATGCTTCATTAAAAATTTTAGTCAGCCTTAGATCCAACATTGATCCAAAATTAACTTTCCAATCACTCACAAAGTTGGCCTTAGTGATCGCCAATAAGTTATACTTTGTTTACTATCATTGCATCCAATGAACTCATCATCGTTACCTCAACATTAACACGTGCAACCTTACACATGTATTCACTTGGGTCTTGCAAGCATGTAACCAAGATCACATGCTTTAATGAAGCTCCTGGGAAGTTCACTATGCTTTTCTGTCAAACTAGGTCAAATGAACAGTCTATGTACTTATGCATTTTTCCTTCACCAACTATATACAAACATATTCTTGATATCCAATATGTGTGATTATAAATCTGATAATTGTTTCCATAAATGAAAACATTTTGTATGTGCATGTGCCTACATGTGCATATGTGTGCATGTGCTGACCACTTGCCAATAGGTCCAGACCCCACTTATCACCTTTGAACCTAATTCAACTATCAACAAAGTTGATATGGAAATTTAGCATGGCTGTGACACAACATAAAATTATAACTTGAATTTTACCTCGTGAACTTGCGCCAATTTGTAATAGTCACTTTGTATGATTGCAACCTTCAAATGAAACTAGATCACTAACCTGCAACCTCACACCACAGTCATCACAAACCTCTTCACATGATCAATAGACTTGAGCCATGTGACAACATCTCACACAATCACAAAAAAACTCCATTAACCTTTATATAACCATGCGATGATGCACCACAACATTACTAACGTTCAAAGTTACCATTTCATCACCACTAGACACATGCCAAGATCATCCTACATGATGACCCAAAAATGAAGTCAAGAAAAAATACTTGTGCTCTTGCGGTAAACTGTGACCAAGTCCTCAAATGTTATCTGCATACAAGAAGACACATTTCATCATCTTGCATACTCATAACTTAATATAAATCCTTCCAGAAAGCTTTACAATGTTGTGACAAGGATTTTCTTTCTTTAGATATCTATGGTACATGTGGCAAAATCTCACCATACCGCATGTAAAATTTATGTCTTTATTATAATCTTGTGATATTGCAGTGCCTTCATAGAACATTAGCTAGCCTCAAAGCTCTAGGATATGTGGCACCTTACCGCTTGTTCACACTTCAATAAATCTACCTTAGAAGATGCTTGCAAACTAACAACATACATAAACTTACCCACACAAGGACACTACCACATGATCGCAACTATGAAAACATAACCATTTCTTGTCATGCGATGTTGCGATAGACAATAACTTGACTTCCAAACTAACATCATCATAAGTTCACAACATAAAACACTAACCCAAGCATAACCGCACAACATGCACCAGACACACAAATTGACTGTTAACAGAGATGGTCACATGTTCGCACCTCCAAAACATTAACCATTGAGTATCTAGCAAACATGCGACACACAAGACTTAACTACCACAAAACCTAGCACATGGTCACAACCTATAATACTTAACCATTTCTCAACCCATGACCAGGTGATAACTGCCCAAAGGATACAACTAGTTCACAACTTAAAACCTTTTGACTCAAATTTATTCATGAACTAGTGCCAAAGAAAAATGACAAACCGATGACCTCACATGACTTATCATGACATGACACTTTGAACCAATCAAAATCCACTGATTTGGACCTTCAAAATTTAAATTCCAACTCAACTACAAAGCCTAACTGTTCGACACATGAAAGATTTTTGCAAGGATAAAGCGTTCTAATACCAATCTTGAAGAAAAAATTCAAAAATTTAACTAAATTTTAAAATTTCCAACACTACCACTATATTTGTTATTGATTATATCATTATTATTTGTTCCACTAGAACCATACTTTGAAGTATTGTGCAATCCTCTTTTCTCATGTATAGTCCTCTACACAATGAGTGCCCTTTCTAAAAACAAAACTTTTGGATCTCATATCAAGTTGTATAAGTCTTTATGCAATTTTCTATTTTTTAAGGTCTAAATTATTTATTATATTTGATATCAAGAACCCCAATGCACTTAAAACAAGCTTTTCGTTCACCAATTCAAAAAAATATGATCAGACAAAAATCATTCAATTTGAAGCATTTTGCAATTGAGTAATAAAACAAATCAAGAAAATAAATAAATCACTAGATGGCAAAGCAAAAATAAAGGGGGAGAAAGATCACAACATGCTCGTTTCATCAACAAAATCTAAAATATCTTAAGATGGATAAACTTACCCACACAAGGATACTTCCACAACATACATAAACTTACCCTCATAAACTTACCACAACATACTACAACATACATAAACTTACCGACACAAGTATACTACCACATGATCGCAACCATGAAAACATAACCATTTCTTGTCATGTGATGTTGTGATAGACAATAACTTGACTGCCAAACTAAATTCATCATAACTTCACAACATAAAACACTAACCCAAGCATAACCGCATGACATTCACCAGACACAAAAATTGACCATTAACATAGATGCTCATGTGTTCACACCTCCAAAATATTAACCGTTGAGTATCTAGCGAACATGCGACACACAAGACTTAACTGCAACAAAACCTAGCACATGGTCACAACCTATAACACTTAACCATTTCTCAACCCATGACCAGGTGATAACTTCCCAAAGGATAACGCTAGTTCACAACTTAAAACCTTTTCGCTCAAATTTATCCGTGAACTAGCGCCAAAGAAAAATGACAAACTGATGACCTCTAATGACTTACCACAACATGACACTTTGAACCAATAAAAATACTTTGATTTAAACCATTCAAAATTTAAATTCCAACTCAACTATAGAGCCTAACTGTTAGACACATGAAATTTTTTTGAAGGATAAAAGCATTCTAATATCAATCTTGAAGAAAAAATTTAAATATTTAGCCAAATTTTAACAATTCCAACACTACCACTATATTTGTTATTCATTATATCATTATTATTTGTTCCACTACAACCATAGTTTGAAGTATTGCAAAACCCTCTTTTCTTATGTATACTCCTCTACACAATGACTGCCCTTTCTAAAAACAAAACTTCCGGATCTCATATCAAGTTCTATATGTCTTTATGCAATTTTCTATTTCTTAAGGTCTAAATTGTTTATTAGTCCCTGCCGTATAGGCAGAGACTTATGTTTTCACACATCTATTTCTACTATTTCTTTGCATTGGTAATCGTTCCTTCCGAAATAATTAAATGCCATTTCTAATGTTTGTGAGGTATACGCTTTTTTTTCTTTTTAAAAATAACAAAATCTAAATTTTTCATTGGTCTATACAATTTTTCCCGGGGGCAAAAATAATTTTTCATTCTTAAAATTTAGTAAAAAGATGGACATGAGGCCAAGTAAAAATCAATGCGAATGCCAACAACTACACGTGTAACTTTCTCAACCTTTTTTTTCAATTACACGTGACTTTCTCAAGTTTTTTTCACTTGATTAACATAATTTCTAGTGAAAGTTCTAGAAGGGACTGGAAAAACAATGCTCCTGCAGAGTAAACTAGTGAAAACCAAAGCATTTGGCGTAAATAATACTCTAGCATTTTCTTGTTATTCCTGAGTAGTATTTTCTCTGTTATTCAGGGTATAATCTTCCAGTCTTTTTTTTTACCAGCATTACTTTTACTATGAAATTTTAGCGGCTTTAGGAACCTCTTCTGTAGTATTCTATTTATTTCATTTTTGTTTGTCTGAATTCGGTAGAGATCAACTCTACTATACAGTCAACCTCTTACAAACATTAGATTATTATGCAGGGGCAATTGGAGGGTTTGAATGCATAGGTAGAGATTCTCGGGTTCAGCCAAACGACAATGCGAGAGACAAAAAGGAAAGCTCGTATTCAGCAAATCCCACTCCCTCATCAATCGACTGGAAATGTTGGGCTTTCTTGGAAGAAAGGGCTTCTGAGATTATTTTG
Source organism: Chamaecyparis obtusa (assembly GCA_027943335.1). Taxonomy (NCBI): domain Eukaryota; kingdom Viridiplantae; phylum Streptophyta; class Pinopsida; order Cupressales; family Cupressaceae; genus Chamaecyparis; species Chamaecyparis obtusa. Next base: position 920,823 of record BSBK01003705.1, on the reverse strand, counting down.
GGCATAAGTCGGACTATAAAAAATGAGCAGAGGAGGAACAAAGTTATTGACTATGTTCAATGCCTTATTCAGGGAACCAGGTTAGCGATTTCTATTTTTAATATTTAAGATTTTTTTTAAAAAAATTGATGCTGAATTTGCAATAGTCATTGGATGTAAAGTTAAACTCTATGTAGAAGTGTGATTGAATTTTGTCATGCATTTGTGTTAAGGCTTTCAAAACAAGCCTAAGATTCTAAAATATAAAGTTTTAAGCTCGACCTATCTATGTACACGGGTTTAGGATTGAATTTTGTTGTTTGTTTCATTTCTTTGTCTTTGTTCCCAACCTAAATTTCATCTCTTTTTCTTTTTCGAAAAAACAAAATCGCTCTTTCTGTTGTCAGGGACACTTTCCCTTTTATTTTTATTGTTTTTTTATTTGGCATACTAGTAACATCACGGTTTTGTATAAATATTTTGTAGTGCGCTGGCTAATATGCACATAGAATTTAATTTAGATTATTTTTCTGGCAGTACCCCAATATGTAACTTCTGTCAGAGTTTTGTAATGTTTTTCCTATAAACTCTGCCCATTTTTCTCCCCACGCATTTTGTTCTATGTTACAGTTCTGGAACATTTTCTCTGTTACAGTTCTGTAACATTTTCCCTACAAACTCTGCCACTTTTTATTCTTATTAGCATTGTTGTTTGCATCAAACAGTTTTTGCAAATCATCACGAAAGTTGTTTGACCCCAAATTGCTCTGAAATCACAAAGTTTTGTATCTCATGACTCCTGACTTGATAGCTTTATAGGGTTTACTTTTCTCGGTTTTTTGCTTCTTTATGGCGGTGAATCGCCTTCTTTTTAACCTACTCCTACTATATTTTTGTTACCTGAAGAGAATACAAGGATTTACAGCATAAAAGATGATGTTAAAGGGTTTTAGTTTTTTATCAATTTAGTCACAATCATTACTGCAAATTCTATATTAGAAGTCATCCTGAAACCTTCACAGATAATTATTCTGTGATTACAATCAGACCCACATTTACACATCTGTTAAGGTCTTCAAAATATATTATATATTATATCCTGTGAAGTGGAAGAGAACGCCCCACTACCCCAACGACACTGGCTATGGGGGTCCAAAATGCACCAGTGCCATTGGCAGGGTCCGCATGGGCATGCATCTATAGAGTCCATGATTCAGATAAAATGGCAAATACACAACATTTTCGCTATATAACAATGTTCTAATGGAAAACACATACTGTTTTTGCCTTATGGATGCATGGCCATGCAAATCCTCGCAATGGTGGGAGTGCATTTTGGCCCCCATAGCCACTACCCTACCCCAACAATCAAGTATAAGATAATGATAGGAAAGCAGATTATTTCACAATTAAAAATAGCAAGAAGATTCACATATCGATTATAATTAATACATATACCAGATTCTAGCAATTCCTGTAACATTAGATATACATTTCCTTCTCATATTCAGATAATTGAAGGCTACTCTTAGCCAAGCTCCAAACAAATAAGATAAAATAAAGAAAAAAGATGAAAAATTTGGAAATAAATTTTTACAATCATCGATGCTCAGAACTTTTCCCATTGCCCGACCCACAGTAAAACCAAGTCCCTCATCAACAGTTGCAGACTCTATGATTTTTATTTGAAACATTTCCCCTGCTAAAAAACTTTCTATCATAATATACACTGTAAGTGAGCTTATTCAAACAATTCCTGAAATGTTAATAAAGGTTGGACAACACATCTTTGGATTATACCAGCATACATGCCCTCTCGCTCAACCTGTAACTCGTGCCACCATTCACAGTCTTAGCAAACCATACAAAATTACTATTGAATATGATATAAGAGTAATAAAGAATACATAAAGATTTTTTTAATAAAAAGATGAGTTGATCAATTGGATAGGAGAGTTGATCATATGAAAAAGAAGAGGATAGATTATAAGAAAAGCAATAAAAGAAATTCAGGCTTTTAGGCTTTTTCTTCTTATACAATAAAATGGGTTCTGCATAGAAACCTGAAATTAAGCTCAAATACTGAGAAGAGTTACAGAAAGCAGCAAAATAAGAACATTAGTTAATTTATAACTTGAATATTGTACCCCAGTCTTGGAATGTTCATAGCTTCTCAGGCCTTCAAAACTTGCTACTTCTAACTGAAAATTTCGTAGCAGTAACCTTTTTGTTTGAGATTTCATTGAGAACAATGTAGGATTTGAGGTTAGTTTTATCTGTATTACCGTGTGCTTCAGGGTGGTTTTATCTGCTTCGTTTTGACACGAATTTAAGCTATCATATTTCTCAATCGGTTGTCTGGCCACTGTGAGAAGAAATTTCTAACAGAGGTAAATGGATTCTAAAAATACTGCTTGTGTAATGAAAGAATAGGAAGCATGGCTTTAAACGTATTTTTCATATGCTCACAATTTATCCATTTGATAAAGACACAAAGCTCCCAATCTCAGTTGACTAATTTGATTTATTCTCACAAAAATACCATTCACATTTATAGTTAAGTCAAATCATATGGATGTTGCTACATGCAGTATTCCAATGGAACTCAAGTTAGTCGCCCTTAATATTTTTGTTTCTTATATATTTCAGTTGCAAACGCGGTTGTGACTCTTAGGTATAAAATGGTCTGGTGCGAAAAAACTAAAAAGAAAGATGGCCAAATTCAGTTTTTAAGTACCCCTCTTTCTTGATGAGATCTTCCTTTAGGGGATACTAGAACAATTTCTATTCGTAGAGAAACACTATGAAAAAATGTTAGATTAAATATTATGGATCCCTTCCAATTTATGCAAGAGATCTGAATTTCTCAGAAAGCAGTTATTTTCAATTTCTCATACTGATGCATAAGGTCAATATGCAACCGCGTTTGGCAGATTTTTCTCTGTTTCAAACACAAATAAGTAAAGGGTAAGCTATTATCTGTCATATCTTGACAAGATTTTTAGTCCGTTTAAATATATCTAAAGCCATTTCAAAGCATAATTTTTAAGACTATATAGTTGTGCGTGTCATGACAAACCATTAGCTTGTCTTCACATTAAAATTCTTTAATTTTTCTAGTCCCATTGATTATTCCTCCAGCATTGTTACAAATCTGCAATAATTACTTCTACATTGTTACAAATCTCTCTTATTTTAAGCAAATGGCAGGGACTCGTGCTGTATCACAGCTCTTGTTATATTTGATATAGAGAACCCCAATGCACTTAAAACAATCTTATCGTTCACCAATTCAAAAATAACATGATCTGACAAAAATCATCCAGTTTGAAGCATTCTGCATTTGAGTAATAAAAAAAAATTAATCGCTATATGGAAAACCAAAAATAGAATGGGGAGAAAGATCACAGCATGCTCATTTCATCAACAGAATCTAAAATATCTGAGGATGGATGTTATGATCCTATTTATCTTCAACTATATGATCAAGAGAAGAAATAACAAGTTTCAATTAAAAGTGACAGTAAGTATGATACTTTTTCCTATGCTTTTACCATTTGTTACCCCAATCCAAAAGTTTATCATTTAAAATTCTACTGTCTTTGCTTCAATCGCCGTTTTAAGTCACTAATAGTTAAATATGTAACCTAGGAAGTATGTGTTTGTCACATTGAACAGTTTTCGTTCTCAGCTGGAAAGAAAACTTATATATGTCCAGAATTTTAACTAGTTACTTCAACATCTGATTGAATTTATACGTGATTATCGAGAAAAGAGCAAGAGAAATGCTTCCAACTTTTCAATGTTGAATACTCTTGAAAGTTTGCATATTCCTTCTATGGCATCTTCTTCCAGGTCGAACCTTTCTGGTGGAACGGATGCCTCAACCAGGAAGAGAAAACCTTCTGAATCTCCTATACTGGTTGATGTATTTATTAACCACAGGGGTCCCGATGTCAAAGAAACTCTGGCTCGGTATCTCTATAATTCTATTCGGAAATTGAGAATTGAGGCATTTCTAGATGAAGGGTTGGAACAGGGACAGGATTTTCGTTTTGCCATTGAGAGTGCCATCCGCACTGCCTCAGTTCACATTGCCATCTTTTCAAAACGGTATGCCGAGTCTGAGTGGTGTTTAGATGAGCTTCATCAAATGTTAAAAAGCAATGCTACGATTATTACAATTTTTTATGATGTGAAGCCATGGGAACTCCGGTACATAGAAAAGGGAGCGTATGGAGAGGCATTCAAAAAACATCAAGACAAAGGCAGGTATTTGGAGAAGCTTGACGACTGGAAAAAGGCCCTAGAGACTGCTTCATACTTTAAGGGACACGAATTCACCAAGGAGGAATTGTAAGATTTTTTTTTTTACGTACTATATTTCAATAATCCTTCGGTCGATTTAAGATCGATTAACATGGGTGTTGTGAAGGAACGTTAATTCTTGTTTGGTTTTAATTATCAGGGACAGAGACATACATAGTTTGTCTGAAAAAGTAGTACCATTTATCCAAAAAGTGCTGGAAAGGAAAAGGAAATTACCTGTTGCGGAACACCCTGTGGGGCTTGATGATCTTGTCAAAGATTTCGACAGCTCTTGCAGACTCAAAGGGCAGAAGGTCAATATGCTCGGGATTTATGGAATGGAAGGCAGCGGGAAGACAACATTGGCAAAGGAGATTTTTAATCGCAAACTTGATTCTGCTGAGTACGATGGATCTTGTTTTCTGTCCAATGTGGCCAAAAGCGACTTGCATGCCCTGCAATCTAGGCTTTTCAAAGATCTTCTCCCACAGAGACATCTTCGTCCCAATTTTGAAACTGCGGAGGAAGGGAGGACAGAACTCCTATTTCACATGCCAAACCTTCGCGAGTATCGCTTTCTTATTGTTCTGGATGACGTCGACCATAAGGACCAATTAGACGCTCTATTGGTTAGAGATGCACTGAATCCTCATGGTTTGGTAATTGTCACAACCCGTGACGAGGGAGTTCTCATTCAATCAGACATTACTAAATATGAAATCAAACCCATGAATCTAGAGCACAGCACTGAACTTTTCTGCAGGCATGCATTCCGAGATCCAATTGCGATTGAGCGATACAAGGATTTGGTTGAAGGCCTTGTGAAAGAATGTGCGGGTTCGCCTTTGTATCTCAAAGTGTTGGGCGATTTTGTTCACGGCAGGCAGCGGTGTTTCTGGGAGTTAGTACTGAATGATGCAAGGAAGGGACTGAAAGCTGAAGTTAAGCAGATACTTAAAGAAAGCTTTGCTAAATTAGAGGAGCCTCTGCAACAGATGTTCGTGGACGCTGCATGCTTCTTCATCGGCAAGCCAAAAGGTATGGCCATACGAATATGGGATGTAGCCGAGGGGAATCCTAGCGCAAGCGTGAACTTTGAGAACATGAAAAGCAAATGCCTTGTCAATGTGATGTATGATAACAGGGAATTTGATGATGCAGAACATGCTTTGACAATGCATGTCCTGCACCGTGATTTGGGTAGAGAAATTGCAGATACCTTGACCAATCCTCGTCGGCTGTGGCGCCCCAGAGATCTTAAGCCTTTGGTGGGTTTCGTCAAGCAGATTTCTGATTAAATTCTAAATGGTTTTAAAGTTTCTGAGAAATGATTTTTTAAACCATTTTGCTTGATATATAAACGCAGGAACTAATGAAGTTTCCAGACATCCTCCGTGAAGCCAAGCATCATGATCACCGATTTCTCCATTTTCATGAGTTTGGCAAACGTTCCCATATCACATATTTTTTGGGGAATTCAGATCATTCGCCGGTTTTGTTGTGGATTGAGCTTGATCTGAAAGGAAATAATTGGGCAAGCATCCATCCAGATATTCCACTGCAAAATGTGCAGTGTTTAAGAATCGTTCGAGGAGGTCTCAGAAGGTTGTGGATGAAACGTGCAAAGGTAAGTTCTCAATTTGGTATTTATTTTTGTGCTTCTGTCAAATATTAAGTGTTTGTTATTTATAGGTGTTTTAGAATAACAGTTGTCTGAGAAAACAATTGATTCAATCTAATTAGCTGCAAATTTCAGCGTCCTTCGAAACTGAAAGAGCTGCAGCTTCATGAAGTGGAACTGAAAGAGTGCGCAGAGTCTTTAGAACAATTAAATGATCTGGAAAAACTTGTCCTGTGGGGAAGATACGATGTTGACAAAAAGGAAACTATTAGTACATCGTCCTTATCAAATTCCCTTGGAAATCTCAGGCATCTTAAAATTTTGGTTTTGAGACATTTGGGGTTAGAAGGGGCAGTGGCATTTAGCAGTAGTGCTCCAAACTCTACCATGAGTAGCCTTCAAAAGTTGCATATTAGTGAAGAAAAGCATGTAAGGAAGGTTTCAATTAAAGGAGCTCGTTGTCCGCGGATTGAATCTCTGCGCCTTGAATCCATGCAAAATTTAGATAGCATAGATTTATCAATGGTAACAACGCTAAAATTTCTAGAATTGAGGTCGTGCATAAACTTGAAAGTGATATCAGGAATATCCAATCTGCAAAATCTTGAAGAATTGAAGATAAATGAATGTCCGGAAGCGGAAATTGACAGTGTTGCAGGTTTGAGTTTCCTGGAGAAAATTGTCATTGATGGATGCCCTAAGCTGCAGTATGTAAAAGGTATTGAAGAGTTACAAGGATTGAAATGTCTACATCTTTCAGCACTAGGCCTTGGAGTTGTACGGAAATGCATCCGTGAGTTGCAGGTAATAAATGCTCATAAACTCCTTAGATCATATTTTTCATTTTGATGGAATGACTAAATTTCAGATCTTGAATTTGCTAATTTTCCTGTCCTTGATTGAATATTATTGATATGTGTAAAGGCGTTCTACTCTCTTCATTTTGTGTTTTTACTTCGCTGTTACTATGAAAGATTAATAACGCGAGTTCATTTTGTCAATTCAGAGTCTACCATCAGAGTTTACGACCGTAATAGGGAGAGCTGCAAATGGAGCCTTTAAAAATTTAGAAGAAAATCTGTTTTCCGACCTTGTGGTCAATGGACGACAAAAAATTCAAGTAAATGAAAATTGCATGCCTGAAGTACCACATGACACATTCAAGCACTTGTTGGGTGCAATCATTCTCTGTGCTGTAGTTAATAGCAGTGATGTTAAAATTCTACAGATTCCTCTCCCCCATGACTCAATTGACTGTAATATACCAGAAGGAGAATGGATAGTTACTTTTGTAAATAGGGTCAAATTGGACAGCATTCCGGCTGTGTCCTTTGGTGCCGAAATAAAAAAGGGGTGTATAATAACGATGGAGAATGGGGAGGAAGGAAACGCCTTGCCCATATTGAAAACAATTGTTGATCGGTTATACGAAGCCGATTTCTGACCACTGTATCCGTTTCCAATCTATGAAAGGGAAGGCAAACATTGAGATGAAGATATTTTCAACGTACGCAATACAGATAATTATAATTGTGCCTTTCTAATTTGGCTGATCGGACATTCATTGGTTGCAGTGTTCGCATCATCTACATGTTAAAGTAGCGAAATTATACGGTGCATTTAGAACGCTACATGTAAATATTTAAATAGTCTTCGTTAAAATTGATAAATAATCGTTTTGGTTTTACTCGTTAAAATTTGTCTTCGTTGTTTGATTTTATTTCATAACAGAATATTAGAATATTTCAATACGCAGTATTTGGTTTGCAATTAATGTGGGCTCATAGTATTGGACCTTGTCCCCCTTCAAATGGTCTTGGCTTTTTATTCTTCCACAATTGATGTTGCTTGAGTTGAAATCTTGACACCATTATTCTATGGCTCCTTCTCCAAACAACTAAGAAATTTTTCATCTTAAAGATTTGTCATGAGGTAAGCCTTCTTACCGACTTTCACATGTTGTGCTTCCCTTTTTAGATTTTCAAAAAAGTCTACAAATGACTTAGAAATTTCATCCTTGTGGGTTACTTTGTGGGAAGAGTCACTTCTTATAATGTGTTTCATGACTAGGTTGCCAAACCCTAGATCTCATATGAGATTCAGCTTGTCATCGTAAAAAAAACTTTGTCAAGGTATTTTCTTTTTTGTTTTGTTGAAGCAAATCATGTCCAAGACGTTCACATACACAACCCATGCCTTGTCTCGTTTTTCTTGCTAGTATTTAAACCTTGGACCTAAGGTTTTCCATTTGTAGATACAATTATCTCTTCATCTGTTTGTTTGGGTTGAATTCTTAGGTTTACCTATGCCTTGTTTGTACTTTCTTACCTACAATGTATCCTCGGTAATTTTTGTTGCTTGTGTAGAACTTCAAAACTTATATCTATCTCACCTTACCATCTAGTCTATATTGGGGTTGACCTTTTTAAGGATCTCAAAAAATATGTGGATATTTAAACTAGCGAGTCTCACAATCCCAAAGAATCTAATGCATCAATATTTCAAATTCTTTTTATTCATGTAAGATATTTGAAAATCAAATAAGAAATTACCTATTGGTTTTTAAATCCCCCAAACTCACCTCTTTCCTTCGATAAGCTTGACATTTTCCTTAAAAGAAGAGTTGTGCTATTCTACTATTGTAAAAAATAGTGCTTGAAAACCTACACCAAAATCTTCTACAAAAGGAGTTACCATTTTATAAAATTTAAAGCCCACCAACTCATCTATGCTCATGATGATAGCTTCGACAGTCCAACCTTGTTTGGTTTCTTCACAACCTCAAGCTGGTCTCATTTGTCATACCGTGTTGTGAGCAGTCACCTAGACATGATCATATAGCCCATCAAAGCATTTAAAAGAAGTAAAATTTGTTTTGGTACATAGACATTTGTGCTAGCTTAATGTTCAAATTACTCACTATCATACTAATGATAATATGGTCTAAATTATTCCACCTTCAATAGGTTGGATAATGAGGAAATTGCTCTTGATATTCAATAAATTCTATTTTTTATAAGGTGTATCACAAACTTCTTTTGAAACTAATTTGTTAGTTATGTACACATTAGAATCCTATAGGAATTCTTTTATTTTATGAACTTTTAAAATTCTTGTTATTTTCATTCAGCTAGTTGTTCTATCATTTGGCATTCATTATTCTTTTTCAAATGATGAAGGTGATGATGGTTGGGTTGACACTTGTTGTATTCAAGAAAACTAGTTCAAGCACACCAATGAAAGATTAATTCAAGAAGCTAAATCTAGTTGATAAAATGTAATGAAAACATAAGAAATAAGCCTCTCAAGATCATCTCATTGTCCTCCAATTCAAAGGACCTAATTAGTCTTTTAAATTTTCTCTCAACAACACATAGACTGGTCATATAAAAACTTAGAATACAAGATCAAATCTGAATTATGAAAATACAAGCTGCTCTGAGAGCTATGATTGAAAAGCCATGATGTAAGATGCAACATTAAGCTATTAAAAGAACTAAAATGGATGCACAATGAAAAGCTAAGATAGTTCATGAATTTCTATGCTATAAAATTGAGATCTAAAAATACCATTAGTGTAATGCAAATAAAGTTGGAAATTTGGCTAAGTAGGATATTAGAATGTTGTCATTATGGAAACATATACTCAGCATGAAGATAGCATGATTGGAGAAAGTAGTTTTGTAGGAGCACGTTTGAAAATTGTCTAAGTACAACTGTGTTTACCAGTCTAATTAGAGATAGTTTTGATTAGCGATATTCAAATAAGAAGGTTCAGTGCATGCACACTTGAACATGGATCATTCTATGTATATCAAAGCCACATATGATATCACAAGTCTATATGGCATGTATGGAATAAGATATTAATGTTTTACAAAGATAGTGTTGAGCCGACCTGAATAGAGTAGAAGACAAAATATGATTATATTAAGTTTAAGGGATTATTTTGTTTATCAAAATAATAACTTAACTAATTAGGGACGACATCCTAGATTTTAACCCTAAGGAAACATATAATGATTTTATATTTTGAGAAAAGTATAAAGTATTGTAAGCTGAAAAAAAGTTATTTTGTTTTAGCTTGTATATAAGTGACTACAATGTAATGTGAAACATATAGAAATAACAAGAAAGATATAGTGATTGTAATAATTTGATACATGATATGAAATTGTATGTTGTAAGAAGAAATGAAGAAAGTATTGTATATCAAAGCGAAGAGCCTACAAAGCTAGATCAGACTAGTAAAGCTACTCGACAGTAGGAAAAAGGTTTTTGTATTTCACTCTTGTATCTGAAGCTATTATTGTATACTGCATGTTTGGGAAGTGAGCTCATCTTGCAAACATTTTATTTTGTAATAGAAACTCCTACGAGGGTTGAGGCTTCTAACAAGGCCTAGAGTCCTTTATTCAAGACATAGACACTATATGTATGTAATAGACTCCTAACAGTGTCAACATCCTAAACCAGATACTTTTTATTAGTGGATCAGTTGTGGGTACCATCCCCACCGGGGTTTTCCCTTGGCCAGGGTTTCTTTGAGAACAAACATAGTGTTATGAGTTCATTCATTTTATTGTTATGCTTGTTATTTAGTTTGCTTGGTTTAGTTTCTTATGCAAGCTACAAGTTAATTTCTTATCTCCATAATTAGGCAAAAGTAAAAGTTTGTGAAATACTGATTCACCCCTCTCTCAGTATTTTTTATTTCTAACAATTGGCATCAGATCTTAGTTACTCAGAACAAAGTTATTTAGATAAAGCCTAACAAATTAAGTAAAATCTCTATGGATATGGATCAGTTGCAGAAGAATCTTGATGATTCTTTTAAACAAATTGATATTCTTACTAAAGAAAGAGATACTATGAAGGAGAAATATGAATATGTGAAAAACTACAATGAGAAACTAAAAGAAAAGCTAGAATATATGAAATCAAAGAAAGAACCTACAATTCAAGTCAAGGACTGTGATGAAGTTTCAAAACTGAAGAAAGAAAATGAGATCTTTAAACATGAACTAAAGATTTTAGATCTAAAGTTAAACTTGAAAGATGACAATAGCAAAGATGAATCAAATATGAAATCTATGAATGCAAATGTGAGATCCAAACTTACCAAATTGACATCTGAACTTGAGAAAAAAAAATTGTAGTATGCTGAACTTGAGAAGTACAATACAATTGTGAAAGGAGAACTAACTCATTCTAAACAACATCTTGAGAAATTGTATTCTAGTAGTGAAAAGATTGATGAACAAATATCTTATCAAAAACCATCTTATGATAAAAATGGTCTTGGATATCTTGAAGATAAGTTCCCAAAGAGGATTGAGTAGTGCAAAGAACTAGATCTGAAACACCCTGAGAATAAAGATAAAAAGAAGCCTCGTGAAGTTAACAAATCTGAAGATATACCTAATCTACCTAAGCAAGACGAACCACCTAAAGAGATGTGAAGAGAATTCAAAGGTAGATGTTTTTCATGTAATTCTTATGGATACATGAAAAGACATTGTACAAGTAAGCAATTCAAACCCATCTCTAGTTAAATTATTATAAATGTCATAGTTTTGGACATAGAGCTATTAATTGTAAGAAACCTAGACCTAATGATAATAATAATAGTATAATGTTTAGAGATACTAACCCTGCAGATAAGAGATCTATAGGAGACATGAACAAAAGGAATGGAGTTGTGTGTTATAGTTGCAACAAAATTGGACATATTGCAAGAAATTACAAATCACAAACCAATCAATTAGGACTAAGATATGGAAACAATAGAGTAGTTTGTCAGATATGTAACAACTTTGGTCACATAGTGAGATTTTACCGAATGAACAACATGAGAAACCCTAATCCTAGAAACTACACTAGGAGAAATGTGATCACCAACAACAGTCAGAGAGAATGCTGTAGTAACTTGGAAGAAGTTGAATTTGTTAAAGCCACAAATCAAGCGAGAACACTTAGTATACTAGGAAATCAAATAGGTGAAGTACGTGAGAGTAAGTGTGAGTCACTTCCTAATTTATCTCAAAATAATTAAGCATTTATTTCATGAACTATTTATTAGAGTAAAGCATCATAATAGTGTATAATTTAGAGTAAATTGAATTAAGTCTTGTGAAGTTAATATGAGCTAGTATATGATATAATGAGGCTATGGTTAAGAGTGCATGAATTTATGAACATGTATGCGACTACACAAAAAGAATGAAGCTGTACATGTAACCAGGAACAACTTTTTGGCATGAAGCACTTAAGATATTTAATGTGATGTTAGTATCTCGAAAGATCTAAAGGATAAAAGAAGATGATTGATGAAGGGTGCTCCCCTTAATACCACAAACACATAACAGAAACAGAGAAACCACAACAATATGCAAGAACAGAAAATTGGCTTCTTATTATCTCCACAAATGTGGAATTACAAACTTTCAGAATTACAATATGCAAAGCCACATGGGCATTCCCTTACAATATTCTGTAGGACAAAGCCTCGAATTATTGCCCAGATCTACTACCCAGAACTATTCTGAACTGCCTAAGACAATAATACAGCCTTCCTTATATAGGCAATTTTCCACCGCCTGGGAAGGTTCCAGAATTTTAGCCAATAAGGCCGACCAAACTTAGAATTATTTTATTTTATATTTTATTACATCATAGTCGGCTCAAGATAACCTTTGAAACCCGAATAGAAATTTTGAAGAAAATTATTTTCCGCCATTTCAGGTGGCCCAACTTCCAAAGACCATAAGTCATCACCAGTTGACCCGATCGGCTATTATAACCCCATTTCAGAAACGCTACGAAGCACTCTACAAGCTTGACCCGCGCAAGCGCTTGTCACCCAAATTTTTGACCTCATCCGGGGCCTCTAAAGCCTTCAAAACTGAGTTCAAAGTTTTTGTACCCTGCTGCCAATATCGAAAATCTTCAATATCTTCCAATATACACTTGATCTGGCAATGAAACTTTACTGGCAGACTTATATGACCAAAATGAACCTCTAAAAAAGAAATCAGATCATTCTGAGCACATACGAAAATTACCAAAAATAGTAACTTTCCATAAATAACAGCTCTGCACAAAATAGCCTTCATTGAATATAAAAATAGAAATATATTTTTTTCTTTTTTTGGGTGGTGCAAGATTGCTCTTACACCCAGGATGCTCCTGCATCAGACACCCAGGGTAATTTGAGAAGTGACCCTGTCACGACTCAGGTGTGTAGAGGAAAACCAAGATGGTTAACCTCCTCCTTTGTTAGCCATGATGAATCTTCTACAGGTCGTCCTTTCCATTTGACCAAATACTCTTCATATATCCTATTCCTTGTGCTTCTGCCAACACGACTGTCCAGTATGTCATCAACCTCCTTGATATCTGAACTGGTTGCTGGAATACTCCACTGTGCTGCTGCAACCTCATCTTCAACACCTCCTTCATGATACTCTGTCAAATCTGAAATGTTAAACACTGGTGAAATATTCAGCTCACTAGGCAATTCTACCTCATATGCATTTCCTGAATCATGCTTCTTCAATATCTTACATGGTCCAAACTTCTTCATTTTCAGCTTGTTATATGTACCAACCAGAAATCGCTCCTTCCGCAAATCAACCATGACTTCATCCCCAATCTGAAATTCCTTATGCCTCCTTTTCTCATCTGCCTTAGCCTTATACTGGGCATTCATCTTGGTAATATGCTTCCTCACCTCCTCATGGATGTTCTTCAAATGTTCTGCAAAATCCTCAGCCTCAGCACTACTTTTTTCTCCTTTATCTATCTTTCTCAATTTAGATGCATTTCTTGGACTACTTCCATATACAATCTGGAATGGTGATTTACTAGTACTCCTATTGACAGAATTATTGTATGCAAATTTTGCCTGTGGTAAAATCAAATCCCATCCTGTTGGCTTATCCCCAACCAAACATCTCAGTAGATTTCCCAAACTTCTATTCACCACCTCTGTCTGTCCATTAGTCTGTGGATGATGTGATGAACTGAACTTCAAATCTGTCTTCAACTTCTTCCACAATGTCCGCCAGAAATATCCAACAAACTTAGTATCTCGATCTGAAACTATGGTCTTTGGCAAACCATGTAGTCTCACTACTTTTCTGAAAAATAATTCTGCTACATGAACAACATCATTAGTCTTCTTGCAGGGAATGAAATGTGCCATCTTTGAAAATCTGTTAACCACCACAAAAATTGAATCATGTCCCCGCTGTGTCCTCGGTAAACCAAGAACAAAGTCCATACTGATATCCTCCCAAGGCTTCTCTGGTACAGGTAATGGCTGATACAACCCTGTATTCTGCTTCACTCCTTTCGCCATTTGACATACTCTGCAACTCTGTACGAACTTCTTCACATCTTGCTACAATTGTGGCCATTAATAATTCTCACCAACCAAAGCAAAGGTTTTATCACGACCAAAATGTCCAGCCAATCCTCCACTATGCTTCTCTTTGATGAGATTCTCCCTCATAGAACTTCTTGGAATGCACAACTGACTCCCTCTGAATAGCATATCATTCTGGACGATGAAATCCAGCCATTTCGTCCTATCTAGAGTAACAGGTTCTGTACAAGCTTTCCAAGCTTCACCAAAATCAGGATCCTCTGAATACAAATTCTTGAGTTCCTTGAACCCAACCACCTCAATCTGCATCTCTCTCAACAATAGTTGCCTTCTGCTAAGAGCATCTGCAACCCTGTTAGACTTTCCACTTCTGTGTTTCAAAATAAATGTATAACTCTGCAAAAACTCAACCCATTTCAAATGCCTTTGATTCAATTTTCCTTGACTATTCAAATATTGCAAAGCTTGATGATCAGTATACAAAACAAACTCCTTAGGAAGCAGATAATGTCTCCACTTCTTTAATGCCTGAACTATAGCATAAAATTCCTGATCATAAACAAAATACTTCCTCTTGGCATCATTTAACTTCTCACTGAAATAAGCAACAGGTTTACCTTCTTGGCTCATAACAGCTCCTATTGCAGTACCACTAGCATCACAATCTACTTGAAACACCTTATTAAAATCTGGAAGTGCTAAAACAAGTTGTTTTGTAACTTTTTGTTTCAATAATTGAAAACTCTTTTCTGCCCCATTAGTCCACTTAAACTCTTTTCTATCTCCTCTCATTGTTTCAGTCAAGGGTCCACAAATACTGCTAAATTTTTTGATAAACTTTCTGTAAAAGCTAGCCAAACCATGAAAAGATCTTACCTCAGTAGCACTCCTTGGAGTAGGCCATTCAAGGATAACCTGTACCTTCTCTGGGTCCATTTTTAGACCTTCTGCTAAAACTACAAATCTCAAATACACTAACTCTTTCTTCACAAAACTGCACTTCTTCAAATTAATTAACAATTTCTCTTCTCTCAGCTTCTCAAATACCATACAAATATGCATCATATGCTCCTCCAATGTCTTACTAAAGATCAGAATATCATTTAGGTAAACAATGACAAACTTACCCAGAAATTCTTTCAGAACCTCGTTCATGAGCCGCATGAAAGTGCTCGGTGCATTGGTTAGCCCAAAAGGCATGACTAAGACTAACCACTCATATAGTCTTTCCTTTGTCTTGAAGGTAGTCTTCCATTCATCTCCTTCTCTGATCCGAATCTGATGATATCCACTCTTGAGATCTATCTTTGAGAAATACACAGCTCCACTCAAACAGTCCATAATATCATCCATTCGTGGCAATGGAAACCTGTACTTGATTGTGATCTTATTTATTGCCCTAGAATCTGTACACATCTTCCATTCTCCATTCTTCTTTGGTACTAATACCGCTGGTATAGCACAGGGATTCAGACTCTCACGGATCAATCCTTTCTGTAACAACTCATGTATTTGTCTGTTCAACTCCTCACTTTCTGCAGGTGTCATTCTATGTGCTGTCTTGTTCGGCAAACTCGCTCTTGGGATCAAGTCCATCTGATGACTGATCTTCCTGAATGGTGGTAATCCATCAGGCACGTTATCGAATACAATATCCTGAAACTCATTCACAAATCTGCAACTTCTACAGGAACATCTTCTACTTCCTCTTTACCAGCCTTTGGAATTAAAGCAAAACATACATGCTCATGCCTCATACCATCTAGAAAATTTCTTCCATCAACAAAAGTTATCCTTGCATTACCACATACCTTTTCTTCAGTCTCCTTCAATAGTTTTAGCTTATGTCGCACTCCATCATTTGTCAGGGAATAGGTATTTGCACGACCATCATGTACAACACATCTGTCAAACTGTCATAGTCTACCCAACAACATATGACATGCATCCATAGATATGATATCACACAATACCTCATTTTGGTCTCCGCCAACCTTGAACTTCACCAAGCATTGTTCATTGACCATGACCTTGTGGTCATCCTGTACCCGGGCAATCCGATATGGATGTGGGTGTTTCTATCTCTTGAGCTTCAACTTTGTCACCATCTCTTCTGACACCAAATTGTCAGTGCTTCCACTATCAATAATCACATCACAACATTTTCCTTCACACTTGCACCTGGTACGAAACAGGCTCCTCCTTTGCTCAGGTTCATTCTCACCACTCAACAAGACTCTTCTGTTAATCAACGTTTCTCCTCTTTCAGCGTCTTCAAAATTTGATGATCTGGCATCTTCATCTACATGTGCAACTCTGACCTGGCCTTCATTTCTCCTGTCTGTTCTGCCTTGGTGTTGAGGACATTCAAATACCCTATGATCTTCTTCTCCACAGTGAAAACATGTTCCACGGAAGCCACCTCTTCCAGATTCTTGTCCTCTTCCTCTTCCTCTTTGATCTCTATTATTCTGATCCTGGAAGCGATTGGAATTCTTTCCTCGCTGATTCTGACTGCTACTGGCCTCATCTTTCTTTTTCGGATCTTCATTTTGGCCACCATATGACCGTCCACCAGATCGTCCACCGCGACCTCTTTGATTTTGTCTGCTCTCAAACTTCTTGTTCAGCTTTTACTCTACTTTTAGGGCAAACTGGTATGCTTCTTCAATACTACTCATTCGAACTAGATTCAGCTCCTCCTGAATGCTTGGCCTTAACCCATTAAGGTATCAGGCAACTTTCTCCTTATCAGCTTCTGCATGGCCTGTTCTGATGAGAAGTCGATAGAACTCCTCTGTATACTCCTGAATAGATCTTCCTGCTTCCTTCAAACTCTGCATTTTCTTTAGTAGGTCAAACTCATAATCAACAGGAATGAACTGTCGCTTCAATTTATCCACCATCCGATCTCATCTTGTGATTTTCTCTTTTCCCCTTCTATTTCGCTCCAACTGAATCTCTTGCCACCATATCTTCGCATGACCTTTCAGTCTGGCCTTCGCAAATTTGACCCTATCAGGATCCTCAACATCTTCATACTCAAAATATTCCTCACATTCATTGATCTAGTCGATCAATTCCTCTAGGTTAAGATTTTCAGAAAATGTAAGAACCTCAATCTTAGGTCTTTTCTCAATCTTGGAAATCGCCCGAAAGAGTCTTTCTTCCTCCTGGTTCACAATTTCAACTTCTCCTTCTTGATATTCTTCTTCGGCTTCATCCTCGCTTTCGTCTCTGACATTAAGATTCATTCCTCTGCGAATCTCTTCTTGTAATGCCCGCACTTGTCTCTGCAGTTCTCTAACCTCAGGTGTCACAGCACCGGCTCTTCCACCACGTTCTCTTCGTGGAGGTATTTTCGCGATGCGCACTAAAACCCTAACCACGGTCCTAGTGAAAACTGCCTCACAGTCGGTGATCTATTTACACACTCAAGAAAACCTGGCTCTGATACCACTTGATGAAGGGTGCTCCCATTAATACCACAAACACATAACAGAAACAGAGAAACCACAACAATATGCAAGAATAGAAAATTGGCTTCTTATTATCTCTAGAAATGTGAAATTACAAACTTTCAAAATTACAATATGCAAAGCCACATGGGCATTCCCTTACAATATTCTGTAGGACAAAGCCTCGAATTATTGCCCAGATCTACTACCCAGAACTATTCTAAACTGCCTAAGACAATAATACAACCTTCCTTATATAGGCAATTTTCCACCGCCTGGGAAGGTTCCAAAATTTTAGCCAATAAGGCCGACCAAACTTAGAATTATTTTATTTTACATTTTATTACATCATAGTCGGCTCAAGATAACTTTTGAAACCCGAACATAAATTTTGAAGAAAATTATTTTTCGCCATTTCAGGTGGCCCAACTTCCGAAGACCATAAGTCATCACGAGTTGACCCGATCGGCTATTATAACCCCATTTCAGAAATGCCACGAAGCGCTCTACAGGCTTGGGCCGCGCAAATGCCTGTCATCCAAATTTTTGACCTCATCCGGGGCCTCTAAAGCCTTCAAAACTGAGTTCAAAGTTTCTGTACGCTGCTGCCAATACCGAAAATCTTCAATATCTTCCAATATACACTTGATCTGGCAATGAAACTTTACTGGCAGACTTATATGACCAAAATGAACCTCCAAGAAAGAAATTAGATCATTCTAAGAAAATACAAAAATTACCAAAAATAGTAATTTTCCATAAATAGCAGCTCTGCACAAAATAGCTCTTATTGAATATAAAAAGAAATTTTTATTTTTTTTAGGTGATGCAAGATTGCTCTTACACCCAAGATGCTCATGCATCAGACACCTAGGGTAATTTGAGAAGTGACCCTGTCACGACTCAGGTGTGTAGAGGAAAACCAAGACGGTTAACCTCCTTTGTTAGGAATGATGAATCTTCTACAGGTCGTCCTTTCCATTTGACCAAATACTCTTCATATGTCCTATTCCTTGTGCTTCTGCCAACACGACTGTCCAATATGTCATCAATCTTCTTGATATCTGAACTGGTTGCTGGAATACTCCACTGTGCTGCTGCAACCTCATCTTCAACACCTCCTTCATGATACTCTGTCAAATCTGAAATGTTAAACACTAGTGAAATATTTAGCTCACTAGGCAATTCTACCTCATATGCATTTCCTGAATCATGCTTCTTTTATAACTTACATGGTCCAAACTTCTTCATTTTCAGCTTGTTATATGTACCAGCCGGAAATTGCTCCTTCCGCAAATGAACCATGACGTCATCCCCAACCTGAAATTCCTTATGCCTCCTTTTCTCATCTGCCTTAGCCTTATACTGCGCATTCATCTTGGTAATATACTTCCTCACCTCCTCATGGATATTTTTCAAATGTTCTGCAAAATCCTCAGCCTCAGCACTACTTATTTCTCCTTTATCTATCTTTCTCAATTCAGATGCATTTCTTGAACTACTTCTATATACAATCTGGAATGGTGATTTACCAGTGCTCCTATTGATAGAATTATTATATGCAAATTCTGCTTGTGGTAAAATCAAATCCCATCCTGTTGGCTTATCCCCAACCAAACATCTCAGTAGATTTTCCAAACTTCTATTCACCACCTCTATCTGTCCATCAGTCTGTGGATGATGTGATGAACTGAACTTCAAATCTGTCTTCAACTTCTTCCACAATGTCCGCCAGAAATATCCAATAAACTTAGTATCTCGATCTGAAACTATGGTCTTTGGCAAACCATGTAGTCTCACTACTTCTCTGAAAAACAATTCTGCTACATGAACAACATCATTAGTCTTCTTGCAGGGAATGAAATGTGCCATCTTTGAAAATCTGTCAACCACCACAAAAATTGAATCATGTCCCCACTGTGTCCTCGGTAAACCAAGAACAAAGTCCATACTGATATCCTCCCAAGGCTTCTTTGGTCCAGGTAATGGCTGATACAACCCTGTATTCTGCTTCACTCTTTTCGCCATCTGACATAATCTGCAACTCTGTACGAACTTCTTCACATCTTGCTGTAATTGTGGCCAATAATAATTCTAACCAACCAAAGCAAAGGTTTTATTAGAACCAAAATGTCTAGCCAATCCTCCACTATGCTTCTCTTTGATGAGATTCTCCCTCATAGAACTTCTTGGAATGCACAACTGACTCCCTCTGAATAGCATATCATCCTGGATGATGAAATCCAGCCATTTCATCCTATCTAGAGTAACAGGTTCTGTACAACCTTTCCAAGCTTCACCAAACTCAAGATCCTCTGAATACAAATTTTTGAGTTCCTTGAACCCAACCACCTAGATTTGCATCTCTGTCAACAATAGTTGCCTTTTGCTAAGAGCATTTACAACCCTGTTAGACTTTCCACTTCTGTGTTTCAAAACAAATGTATAACTTTGCAAAAACTCAACCCATTTTAAATGCCTTTGATTCAATTTTCCTTGACTATTCAAATATTGCAAAGCTTGATGATCAGTATACAAAACAAACTCCTTAGGAAGGAGATAATGTCTCCACTTCTTTAATGCCTGAACTATAGCATAAAATTCCTGATCATAAACAGAATACTTCCTCTTGGCATCATTTAACTTCTCACTAAAATAAGCAATAGGTTTACCTTCTTGGCTCATAACAGCTCCTATTGCAGTACCACTAGCATCACAATCTACTTGAAACACCTTATTAAAATCTGGAAGTGCTAAAACAGTTTGTTTTGTAACTTTTTGTTTCAACAATTGAAAACTCTTTTTTGCCCCATTAGTCCACTTAAACTCTTTTCTATCCCCTTATTGTTTCAGTCAAGGGTCCACAAATACTGCTAAAATTTTTGATAAACTTTATGTAAAAGCTAGCCAAACCATGAAAAGATCTTACCTCAGTAGCACTCCTTCGAGTAGGCCATTCAAAGATAGCCTGTACCTTCTTTGGGTCCATTTTTAGACCTTCTGCTGAAACTACAAATCTCAAATACACTAACTCTTTCTTCACAAAATTGCACTTCTTCAAATTAATCAACAATTTCTCTTCTCTTAGCTTCTCAAATACCATACGAATATGCATCATATGCTCCTCCAATGTCTCACTAAAGATCAAAATATCATCTAGGTAAACAATGACAAACTTACCAAAAATTTTTTTCAGAACCTCGTTCATGAGCCACATGAAAGTGCTCGGTGCATTGGTTAGCCCAAAAGGCATGACTAACCACTCATATAGTCCTTCTTTTGTCTTGAAGGCAGTCTTCCATTCATCTCCTTCTCTGATCCGAATCTGATGATATCCACTCTTGAGATCTATCTTTGAGAAATACACAGCTCCACTCAAACAGTCCATAATATCATCCATTCGTGGCAATGGAAACCTGTACTTGATTGTGATCTTATTTATTGCCCTAGAATCTGTACACATCCTCCATTCTCTATTCTTCTTTGGTGCTAATACCGCTGGTACAGTACATGGACTCAGACTCTCACGGATCAATCCTTTCTGTAACAACTCATGTATTTATCTTTTGAACTCCTCACTTTCTGCAGGTGTCATTCTGTGTGCTGCCTTGTTCGGCAAACTCGCTCCTGGGATCAATTCTATTTGATGACTGATCTTCCTGACTGGTGGTAATCCATCGGGCACGTTATCAGATACAATATCTTGAAACTCATTCAACAAATCTGCAACTTCTACAAGAACATCTTCTACTTCCTTTTTACCAGTCTTTGGAATTAAATCAAAACATACATGCTCATGCCTCATACCATCTAGAAAATTTCTTCCATCAACAAAAGTTATCCTTGCATTACCACATACTTTTTTTCCAGTCTCCTTCAATGGTTTTAGCTTATGTCGCACTCCATCCTTTGTCAGGGAATAGGTATTCGCACGACTATCATGTACAACACATCTGTCAAACTGCCATGGTCTAACCAACAACATATGACATGCATCCATAGATATGATATCACACAATACCTCATCTTGGTATCCGCCAACCTTGAACTTCACCAAGCATTGTTCATTGACCATGACCTTGTGGTCATCCTGTACCCAGGCAATCCGATATGGATGTGGGTGTTTCTGTCTTTTGAGTTTCAACTTTGTCACCATCTCTTCTGACACCAAATTGTCAATGCTTCCACTATCAATAATCACATCACAACATTTACCTTCACACTTGCACCTAGTGCGAAACAGGCTCCTCCTTTGCTCAGGTTCATTCTCACCATTCAAGAGGACTCTTTTGTTAATCAACGTTTCTCTTTTTTTAGCGTCTTCAGAATTTGATGATCTGGCATCTTCATCTACATGTGCAACTCTAGCCTGACCTTCATTTCTCCTATCTGTTCTGCCTTGGCGCTGAGGAGATTCAAATGCCCTATGACCTTCTTCTCCACAGTGAAAACATGTTCCACGGAAGCCACCTCTTCCAGATCCTTGTCCTCTTCCTCTTTGATCTCTATTATTCTGATCTTGGAAGCGATTGGAATTATTTCCTCACTGATTCTGACTGCTACTGGCCTCATCCTTTTTTTTTGGATATTCATTTCGGCCACCATATGACCGTCCACCAGATCGTCCACCACGACCTCTTCCGTTTTGTCTGCTCTCACTCTTCTTATTCAGCTTTTCCTCTACTTTTAGGGCAAACTGGTATGCCTCTTCAATACTATTCATTCGAACCAAATTCAGCTCCTCATGAATGCTTGGCCTTAACCCATTAAGGTATCGGGCAACTTTCTCCTTATCAGCTTCTGCGTGGCCTGTTCTGATGAGAAGTCGATAGAACTCTTCTGTATACTTTTGAACAGATCTTCCTACTTGCTTCAAACTCTACATTTTCTTCAGTAAGTCAAGCTCATAATCAACAAGAATGAACTGTCGCTTCAATTTATCCACCATCCGATCTCATCTCGTGATTTTCTCTTTTCCCCTTCTATTTCGCTCCAACTGAATCTCTTGCCACCATATCTTCGCATGACCTTTCAGTCTGACCTTCGCATATTTGACCCTATCAGAATCCTCAACATCTTCATACTCAAAATATTCCTCAAATTTATTGATCCAGTCGATCAATTCCTTTGGGTTAAGATTTCGAGAAAATGTAAGAACCTCAATCTTAGGTCTTTTCCTAATCTTGGAAATCACCCGAAAAAGTCTTTCTTTCTCCTGGTTCACAATTTCAACTTCTCCTTGATATTCTTCTTCGGCTTCATCCTCGCTTTCGTGTCTGACATTAAGATTCATTCCTCTGCGAATCTTTTCTTGCAATGCTCGCACTTGTCTCTGCAGCTCTCTAACCTCAAGTGTCACAGCACCTCTTTTTCCTCCACGTTCTCTTCGTGGAGGCATTTTCGCGATGCGCGCTGAAACCCTAACCACGGTCCTAGTGCAAACTGCCTCACAGTCGACGATCTATTTACACACTCAAGAAAACCTAGCTCTGATACCACTTGATGAAAGGTGCTCCTTTTAATACCACAAACACATAACAGAAACAGAGAAACCACAACAATATGCAAGGATAGAAAATTAGCTTCTTATTATCTCCACGAATGTGAAATTACAAACTTTCAAAATTACAATATGCAAAGCCACATGGGCATTCTTTTACAATATTCTGTAGAACAAAGCCTCGAATTATTGCCCAGATCTACTACCCAGATATATTCTGAACTGCCTAAGACAATAATACAGCCTTCCTTATATAGGCAATTTTCCACCGCCTGGGAAGGTTCCAGAATTTTAGCCAATAAGGCCGACCAAACTTAGAATTATTTTATTTTACATTTTATTACATCATAGTCGGCTCAAGATAACCTTTGAAACCCGAACAGAAATTTTGAAAAAAATTATTTTCCGCCATTTGAGGTGGCCCAACTTCTGAAGACCATAAGTCATCACCAGTTGACCCGATCGGCTATTATAACCCCATTTCAGAAACGCCACGAAGCGCTCTACACGCTTGACCCGCGCAAGTGCCCGTCACCCAAATTTTTGACCTCATCTGGGGCCTCTAAAGCCTTCAAAACTGAGTTCAAAGTTTCTGTACCCTGCTGTCAATACCAAAAATCTTCAATATCTTCCAATATACACTTGATCTGGCAATGAAACTTTATTGGCAGACTTATATGACCAAAATAAACCTCCAAGAAAGAAATCAGATCATTCTGAGCACATACGAAAATTACCAAAAATAGTAACTTTCCATAAATAGCAGCTCTGCACAAAATAACCCTTATTGAATATAAAAATAGAAATAGTTTTTTTTTTTTTTTTGGTGATACAAGATTGCTCTTACACCCAGGATGCTCCTGCATCAGACACCCAGGGTAATTTGAGAAGTGACCCTATCACGACTCAGGTGTGTAGAGGAAAATCAAGACGGTTAACCTCCTCCTTTGTTAGCCATGATGAATCTTCTACAGGTCATCCTTTCCATTTGACCAAATACTCTTCATATGTCCTATTCCTTGTGCTTCTGCCAACACGACTGTCCAGTATGTCATCAATCTCTTTGATATCTTAACTGGTTGGTGGAATACTCCATTGTGCTGCTGTAACCTCATCTTCAACACCTCCTTCATGATACTCTGTCAAATCTGAAATGTTAAACACTAGTGAAATATTCAGTTCACTAGACAATTCTACCTCATATGCATTTCCTGAATCATGCTTCTTCAATATCTTACATGGTCCAAACTTCTTCATTTTCAGCTTGTTATATGTACCAACCGGAAATCGCTCCTTCCGCAAATGAACCATGACTTCATCCCCAACCTGAAATTTATTATGCCTCCTTTTCTCATCTGCCTTAGCCTTATACTGCGCATTGATCTTGGTAATATGCTTCCTCACCTCCTCATGGATGTTCTTCAAATATTCTAAAAAATCCTCAGCCTCAGCACTACTTATTTCTCCTTTATCTATCTTTCTCAATTCAGATGCATTTCTTGGACTACTTCCATATACAATCTGGAATGGTGATTTACCAGTGCTCCTATTGACAGAATTATTGTATGCAAATTCTGCCTGTGGTAAAATCAAATCCCATCATGTTGGCTTATCCCCAACTAAACATCTCAGTAGATTTTCCAAACTTCTATTCACCACCTCTGTTTTTTCATCAGTCTGTGGATGATGTGATGAACTAAACTTTAAATCTGTCTTCAACTTCTTCCACAATGTCCGCCAGAAATATCCAACAAACTTAGTATCTCGATTTGAAACTATGGTCTTTGGCAAACCATGTAGTCTCACTACTTCTCTGAAAAATAATTCTGCTACATGAACAACATCATTAGTCTTCTTGCAGGGAATGAAATGTGTCATCTTTGAAAATCTGTCAACCACCACAAAAATTAAATCATGTCCTCGCTGTGTCCTCGGTAAACCAAGAACAAAGTCCATACTGATATCCTCCCAAGGCTTCTCTGGTACAGGTAATAGCTGATACAACCCTGTATTCTGCTTCACTCCTTTCGCCATCTAACATACTTTGCAACTCTGTATGAACTTTTTCACATCTTGTTGCAATTGTGGCCAATAATAATTCTCACCAACCAAAGCAAAGGTTTTATCACGACCAAAATGTCCAACCAATCCTCCACTATGCTTCTTTTTGATGAGATTCTCCCTCATAGAACTTCTTGGAATGCACAACTGACTCCCTCTGAATAGCATATCATCCTGGACGATGAAATCCAGCCATTTCGTCATATCTAGAGTAACAAGTTCTGTACAAGCTTTTTAATCTTCACCAAAATCAGGATCCTCTGAATACAAATTCTTGAGTTCCTTGAACCCAACCACCTCAATCTGCATCTCTCTCAACAATAGTTGCCTTCTGCTAAGAGCATCTGCAACCCTGTTAGACTTTCCACTTCTGTGTTTCAAAACAAATGTATAACTTTGCAAAAACTCAACCCATTTCAAATGTCTTTGATTCAATTTTCCTTGACTATTCAAATATTGCAAAGCTTGATGATCAGTATACAAAACAAACTCTTTAGGAAGCAGATAATGTCTCCACTTCTTTAATGCCTGAACTATAGCATAAAATTCTTGATCATAAACAGAATACTTCCTCTTGGCATCATTTAACTTCTCACTGAAATAAGCAACAGGTTTACCTTCTTAGCTCATAACAGCTCCTATTGCAGTACCACTAGCATCACAATCTACTTGAAACACCTTATTAAAATCTGGAAGTGCTAAAACAGGTTGTTTTGTAACTTTTTGTTTCAACAATTGAAAACTCTTTTCTGCCCCATTAGTCCACGTAAACTCTTTTCTATCCCCTCTCATTGTTTCAGTCAAGGGTCCACAAATACTGCTAAAATTTCTGATAAACTTTCTGTAAAAGCTAGCCAAACTTTCAGTAGCACTCCTTGGAGTAGGCCATTCAAGGATAGCCTGTACCTTCTCTAGGTCCATTTTTAGACCTTCTACTGAAACTACAAATCTTAAATACACTAACTCTTTCTTCACAAAACTGCACTTCTTCAAATTAATCAACAATTTCTCCTCTCAACTTCTCAAATACCATACGAATATGCATCATATGCTCCTCCAATGTCTTACTAAAGATCAGAATATCATCTAGGTAAATAATGACAAACTTACCCAGAAATTCTTTCAGAACCTCGTTCATGAGCTGCATGAAAGTGCTCGGTGCATTGGTTAGCCCAAAAGGCATGACTAACCACTCATATAATCCTTCCTTTGTCTTGAAGGCAGTCTTCCATTCATCTCCTTCTCTGATCTGAATCTGATGATATCCACTGTTCTGATCTATCTTTGAGAAATACACAGCTCCACTCAAACAGTCCATAATATCATCCATTCGTGGCAATGGAAACCTGTACTTGATTGTGATCTTGTTTATTGACCTAAAATTTGTACACATCTTCCATTCTCCATTCTTCTTTGGTGCTAATACCGCTGGTACAGCACAGGGACTCAGACTCTCACGGATCAATCCTTTCTGTAACAACTCATGTATTTGTCTGTTCAACTCCTCACTTTCTGCAGGTGTCATTTTGTGTGCTGCCTTGTTCGGCAAACTCGCTTCTGAGATCAAGTCCATCTAATGACTGATCTTCCTGACTGGTGGTAATCCATCAGGCACGTTATCGGATACAATATCCTGAAACTCATTCAACAAATCTGCAACTTCTACAGGAACATCTTCTACTTCCTCTTTACCAGCCTTTAGAATTAAAGAAAAACATACATGCTCATGCCTCATACCATCTAGAAAATTTCTTCCATCAACAAAAGTTATTCTTGCATTACCACATACCTTTTCTTCAGTCTCCTTCAATGGTTTTAGCTTATGTCACACTCCATCTTTTGTCAGGGAATAGGTATTCGAACGACCATCATGTACAACACATTTGTCAAATTGCTATGGTCTACCCAACAACATATGACATGCATCGATAGATATGATATCAAATAATACTTCATCTTGGTATCCGCCAACCTTGAACTTCACCAAGCATTGTTCATTGACCATGACCTTGTGGTCATCCTATACCCAGGCAATCCGATATGGATGTGGGTGTTTCTGTCTCTTGAGCTTCAACTTTGTCACCATCTTTTCTGACACCAAATTGTCAGTGCTTCCACTATCAATAATCACATCACAACATTTACCTTCACACTTGCACCTGGTGCGAAACAGGCTCCTCCTTTGCTCAGGTTCATTCTCACCACTCAACAGGACTCTTCTGTTAATCAACATTTCTCCTCTTTCAGCGTCTTCAGAATTTGATGATCTGGCATCTTCATTTACATGTGCAACTCTGGCCTGGCCTTCATTTCTCCTATTTATTCTGACTTGGCGCTGAGGACATTCAAATGCCCTATGACCTTCTTCTCCACAGTGAAAACATGTTCCATGGAAACCACCTCTTCCAGATCCTTGTCCTCTTCCTCTTCCTCTTTGATCTCTATTATTCTGATCCTGGAAGCGATTGGAATTATTTCCTCGCTGATTCTGACTGCTACTGGCCTCATCCTTCTTTTTCAGATCTTCATTTCAGCCACCATATGACCGTCCACCAGATCCTCCATTGCGATCGCTTCTGTTTTGTTTGCTCTCAAACTTTTTGTTCAGCTTTTCCTTTACTTTTAGGGAAAACTGGTATGCCTATTCAATACTGTTCATTCAAACCAGATTCAGCTCCTCCTGAATGCTTGGCCTTAACCCATTAAGGTATCGGACAACTTTCTCCTTATCAGCTTCTGCATGGCCTGTTCTGATGAGAAGTCGATAGAACTCTTCTGTATACTCTTGAACAGATCTTCCTGCTTGCTTCAAACTCTGCATTTTCTTCAGTAGGTCAAGCTCATAATCAACAGGAATGAACTATCGCTTCAATTTATCCACCATCCGATTCGATCTCGTGATTTTCTCTTTTCCCCTTCTATTTCGCTCCAACTGAATCTCTTGCCACCATATCTTCGCATGACCTTTCAGTCTGGCCTTCGCAAATTTGACCCTATCAGGATCCTCAACATCTTGATACTCAACATCTTGATACTCAAAATATTCCTCACATTCATTGATCCAGTCGATCAATTCCTCTAAGTTAAGATTTTCAAAAAATGTAGGAACCTCAATCTTAGGTCTTTTCCCAATCTTGGAAATCACCCGAAAAAGTTTTTCTTCCTCCTGGTTCACAATTTCAACTTCTCCTTCTTGATATTCTTCTTCGGCTTCATCCTTGCTTTCGTCTTTGACATTAAGATTCATTCCTCTGTGAATCTCTTCTTGCAATGCTCGCAGTTATCTCTAGAGCTCTCTAACCTCAGGTGTCACAGCACCAGCTCTTCCGCCACGTTCTCTTCATGAAGGCATTTTTGGGATGCGCATTGAAACCCTAACCACGGTTCTGGTGCAAACTGCCTCACAGTCGGCGATCTATTTACACACTCAAAAAAACTGGCTCTAATACCACTTGATGAAGGGTGCTCCCCTTAATACCACAAACACATAACAGAAACAGAGAAACCATAACAATATGCAAGAACAGAAAATTGGCTTCTTATTATCTCCACAAATGTGGAATTACAAACTTTTAGAATTACAATATGCAAAGCCACATGGGCATTCCCTTACAATATTCTGTAGGACAAAGCCTCGAATTATTGCCTAGATCTACTACCTAGAACTATTCTGAACTGCCTAAGACAATAATACAACCTTCCTTATATAGGCAATTTTCCACCGCCTAGGAAGGTTCCAGAATTTTAGCCAATAAGGCTGACCAAACTTAGAATTATTTTATTTTACATTTTATTACATCATAGTCGGCTCAAGATAACCTTTGAAACCCGAACATAAATTTTGAAGAAAATTATTTTTCGTCATTTCAGGTGGCCCAACTTCCGAAGACCATAAGTCATCACTAGTTGACCCGATCGGCTATTATAACCCCATTTCGAAAATGTCACAAAGCGCTTTACAGGCTTGACCCGCGCAAGCGCCCGTCACCCAAATTTTTGACCTCTTCCGGGGCCTCTAAAGCCTTCAAAACTAAGTTCAAAGTTTTTGTACCCTGCTGCCAATACTGAAAATCTTCAATATCTTCCAATATACACTTGATCTGGCAATGAAACTTTACTAGCAGATATATATGACCAAAATGAACCTCCAAGAAAGAAATCAGATCATTCTGAGTACATACAAAAATTACCAAAAATAGTAACTTTCCATAAATAGCAGCTCTGCACAAAATAGCCCTTATTGAATATAAAAACAAAATTTTTTTTTTTTTTTTTTTTGGTGATGCAAGATTGCTCTTACACCCAGGATGCTCTTGCATCAATGATTGATAATGGTTGATCATTCAAGTGTTTACAAGTGATATAGAGAGCTAGCCAGTGGAGGTTGAGAGTTGTTTGTAGGATTTGGAGACATATTTCTTGTTATATCTACGCAAAGCCCTAAATCATGAATCCAAGGTATTTTACTAAGTATTCACTATAAAAGCATTCATATTTTAATATAATCATGGTTGTGATGAAGGGTTCTCCCCTTAATACCAAAAACACATAATAGAAACACAGAAACAACAATAATATGCAAGAACATAAAATTGGCTTTTTATTATCTTCACAAATGTAGAATTACAAACTTTTAAAATTACAATATGCAAAGCCACATGGGCATTTCCTTACAATATTATGTAGGACAAAGCCTCGAATTATTACCTAGATCTACCCAAAACTACCTAAGACAACACTACAGGCCTTCTTTATATAGGCAATTTCTACCGCCCGAGAAAGTTTTAGAAATTTAGCCCAAAGGGTTGACCAAACTTAGAATTATTTTATTTTACAATTTATTACATCAAAGTCAGCTCAAAATAAATTTTGAAACCCAAGCTAAAATTTTGAAGGAAAATTATTTTCTGCCATTTCAGGTGACTCAACTTCTGAAGACCATAAGTCATCGCCAGTTGCTCCGATTGACTATTATAACCCCAATTCGAAAAGGCCACAAAGCGTACTATAGGCTTGACTCACACAAGTACCTATCACTCAAATTTTTGACCTCAGTCAGGGCCTCTAAACCATTCAAAATTGAGTTCAAAGTTTTTGTACCCTACTGTCAATACTGAAAATCTTCAATATCTCCAAAGCTAGACTTGATTTGTCAATGAAACTTTACTGGTAGGCTGATACGATTGAGATGAACGTCCACATGTGAAATCAGAACATTCTGAGATCATATGACCAACTTACCAAAAATAGAAAGTTTCCATAAATAACAGCTCTACATAAGATAGCCCTTATTGAATACAAAAACAAAAATATTTCTGGGTGATGCAAGATTTCTCTTACACCTAGGATGCTCCTGCATCAGACACCCGAGGTAATTTGAGAAGTGACCCTGTCACAACTCAGGTGTGTAGAGGAAAACCAAGATAGAACTAACCTCTTCCTTTTCTAGCCATGATGAATCTTCAACAAGTCATCCTTTCCACTTGACCAGATATTCTTCATATGTCCTATTCCTTGTGCTTCTACCAACATGACTGTCCACTATGTCTTCAATCTTGTTAATATCTGAACTACTTGCTGGAATACTCTATTGTGCCACTATGATCTCACCTCCAACACTTCCTTCATGATATTCTGTCAAATCTGAAATGTTAAACACTAGTGAAACATTCAGCCCACTAGGCAATTTTACCTCATATGCATTTTCTGAATCATGCTCTTCAGTATCTTACTATTGGAAATATTCAAGACTATCAAGGTTACTGAGAGGGGAGGGGTGAATCAGTAACTTCAAAGCTTTTAACAATTTCAGATCTTAATAATATTAGATTGATAATCTGACTGCATGCATGAGTAATAGAAAGAATAAAACATTCATAACACTTTGAACACAGAGATTTGGTGACCCAAAAACCTTCCAAGTAGAAAGTAAAACTGGGGTGGGGATGATACCCACAAAACTTCAATACTGCAGTATAAAGTTTGCCGATTAAGGCTTACAATGATCACTTTTGACGATCTGCCCTATTAGGAGCAATAAGGACTGCTAGGTCCACCTTGTTAGAGGATTTACAAACATATAATGAAGTATGCACCCAGTTAAGAGATTTTACAAAGACTGTTAAGTCTACCCGGTTAAAGGATTTCAAGCTGATTCACCTGTTAGGATGAAATAGTAGATCTCTTACTTGCAACTGTACTTGTTGATTGAGATTCTCTGATGTACTGATCACCTTCTGTGATGGATAGATCTTTGTTGCTTCTTATATTGTTGTAGCCCTTTGTAATTCGCTTATCTCTGACTTTCTCTCCTTTTCATACTTCACTATTACACCTCGGATATGATATAAAACATTGTTTATATATCAATCCAAAACAATTACAAAATAATTACAAAGTTGGCTCTTAAACAAGCTAACACAAATATTACTGAGTCAGCCCAAATATAGTGACTCGATTACTGCAAACTAACTCGGTGACTTTCTGATACTTGGCATCCACTGCGTTACTCGGCATTGTCATGCACTTAGTAGAAGTGGAAGCACGGTCCATACTAACCACTCGGTTGTAGTTTCAAACATGGTATATACTGGAGACTTGGTAGATATAGTGTCACTCGGTAAACACTGTTCTGCTCGGTAAGCACTATCTTGCTCGGTAAGCACTATTCTGCTCGGTAAGCACTATTATGCTCAGTAAGCACTGTTCTGCTCGGTAAGTACACAGAGTCTGAATAAGTGTTGTCACTGATGACAATCATACTTAATGCCAACAATCTCCCCCTTTGGCATTAGTGACAAAACACTTATTGCCCAAAACTTATATACACAATCATGTTGACACTGGTTTTGTATATACATTTCATGTCTCCCTTATACAGTATATATACAAATATCTTATTTCACCTCATACTCATATTTTCTATTTATACTTTCTCCCTCTTTCATATCTCATATACTTTCTCCCCCTTTTTGACAATAATGCCAAAGGTGTATATACAAATATTTTACACGGAGATACCAAAACGTGAGAGAAAATCAGAATGCACCTTTCCAATTAGTGCTAGAGTTCTATCCCAATTCTCTTGCAGAATCTTGCATGTATGGAGTGCAACTTGGACTTTTGTAGAGAGTTCAATCATGTGATCTGCAATTAAAAATTGATTGTCATGGATCAATGTTTTTGAGCATGCAATATGCTTCTGCATTGTATCCATGATGGGAAGGATCATGTTCTGAATATCTATTAATGTTGATCTAATCTTTGCATCTTCTTTCAATAACTCCGACTGCTTATCAGATAGGAATCTGACTGTCATCTGATGTGCAGAGCTTGAACTAGGTTCAAGTTGCAACTTTTGTGCATTGATCTTCAGATCCTCATCAATGTTATTTATTTTGTCTTTAATCTCCTTTGAGAACTTGGCAACATTACAGATTTTGACAAAAATAGATGTTACCTTGGAATAGGAGGACTCAATGCTAGTCAAAACTGAAGATAACCCTGTTTGATTGATAGCTATTTGTTGAGCAATGTGCTCAAGCACTTCATTTTCAAAATTCTTCTCAGCCTTTTCAAGCAACTTGTCTGTTCCAGAGGAATCATCATTAAACCTGTTAATTACTTCTGCCAACTACAACAAAATGTGTTGAGAGGAATCAACTTTAACACCTATAGCTTTTGTCAAAATGTTCTTGGCATCCTCAATGATCTTATATTCCTTATCTCTTTCTTTTTTTAGTTTCTTCTGCTTTTCTTTCTTCTGGAGGAGTTCACCAACTGTTTGCATTTGATCCACAGTGAGGTTTGCAAAATCTAGCTGGAGAATTTGTATCTCCTCATCTAGATCTATACCTTCTACTACACTCTTACTCAAAAATTTTGTACTTGGTTGAGCCTTTATACTTATTGCCTTTATAGTAGAAATTATTGTAGACACAGTAGGAATTGTAGTGAAAACTAATAAACTTTTGACTAATGGGATGCTAACTGGAATACTTGATAAATAAAAAACTGAAGTATTTACAACTGTAGAATCTGAAGTACTTACTGCTGAAAAACTCAAATTTGAAGAAGGTACAAAAGACTACAACTTGGTGGAAGAAGAAGGTTGAATCTTGGTAGATGAAGTGGTAGCCACTTCTGTCATTGATACATTGAGCTATGCTAGTGATGATTGGACATTTGATGTATCTGAAGGAGTTGTTACAATCACACTTGAAGTTTTCTTCGGGCTAGATGTAGCAATTTTTACTAGAGAGTGGGGAAGTGAGGCAATTACCTCTGCAGCTATCCGAACCTTTCTTTACTTTGGTGCTGGATGAAGCCATGGTAGCTCAGTGGAAAAATTTTTGCTTTAAAATTTTGCTTTGAATCGCTTGATCGCACTAGAAATTTCTCTGCTCAATATGCTGATATTTGCGGTGAAGAATGAACTCGATTTCATGCTTTTTGTTTAAAACTTTGTCATTAATGCTCCATAGGAATTAGGGTATTGAATTTGATAGACTGTCATCCACTATGCATTAAATGCTCGGTGAAGATTCTGCAACTCAAAGAACATACGAATTCATACTTCTCCGACCTTACTTGGTAACCAAATGAAATTAGGTTACTCCCGACCTTGCTCGGTAGTAACTGATACCGACCTTCTTGTGATCCTGTTGTATCTTGCATACTGATTTGGATCTTTCTTCCTTTCAGTTCAAGAACTATTTTGGAATATGTCTATGAAGATACATTTCCAGTGTTTTCTTGGAGACTTAGTTAGAGTTCATATAGCCACTCCCTTCATGAGTGACTTCGTTACTTGGACTGGTTTGCTCGGTAGGTTTAGGAATCTGCTGTTGTCTCATCTACTTCCTAATGCTATTTACTTTTGCTTTCTTTTCATCTTCAACTTTGCTTAAATTCATGCAATTTTTAACTATGTGACCAAACTTAGTCCAATTATAACATCTTATGGTAGAATCCCTTTTTCTCAAGTGATGCCTTACACAATTCATGCCAATGTGTCCATATTCTCCATAGTAATGACATCTACACCAAGTGTTGTAATCCCAACTAAACATTGCTTTAATAATTTGTTCCACTAGATTGGGTGTTTTAGTTCTACATTTTGATGCCTTATGACCTTGTTTGCTACATTTGTGACATTTGCCTTTAAATCTTGGTTTCTCCTTGCATTCATTTGCTTTATGACCAAGCTGATTGCAATTGTAGCATTTTCCATTGAATTTTGCTTTTCCATTGCTCCAACATTTGTTTGAAGTATGAACAATTTTTTCACAGTGATTACAAGTAGGTTTTTGATTCTTTTGAGTGCCTTGTTTGGAGGATTCACCTTCCTCTTTGTATCCAAGTCCTGCTTTTCCTTTTTTCCTATGAAGGTTTCATTCATACACCTAATTCATATCTTCTTGAGATTTCAACATTCTCTCATTGATTTGCCTTTGAGCATCTAGGTCACTCATCACTCTTAAATTGATTTTCTTTTCAGATCTCATCTCCTCTCTTATATTTTTATTTTCTGATCTGAGAGTCAATATTTCTTCATTTGCATTGGAGATTTGATCAATAAGGTTTTCTAGTTGAAGGTTTTGATTCTGAATTTCATTGTTCTTTCCATCTATTTCATCTTTCATCTTGTTTCTATGTTCCAAGATTTCACAGAATCTTGTTGACTGAATTTCTTATTCTCTTTTCAATTTTCTCACTTCTTCTTGTAGAGATCCACTCTTTTCTAGAAGTTTTTTGATTGCATTGTTTGCTTCATTTGAGCTGCTTGAAGGGAAAAAGTATTCAATCTTTTCTTCAACATACTGGTGATCATTAATCTAATTTACAAGTTCTTTCCTTCTTCTTAGGGAAAGGGAAAGATGCTCTCTTTCTTCTTTGAGTTGAGTTATGACCATTTCTAGATCTAGCTTTTCATTCTCAATTACTTTGTTAAGTCTAAATATCTCCATTATCTTGAATCTTTTCTCAACCTGTCAAACTTTATTCTGAGAACCACAGAGCTCTGATACCAATTGTTGGAAATATTCAAGACTATCCAGGTTACTGAGAGGGGAGGGGTGAATCAGTAACTTCAAAACTTTTAACAATTTCAGATCTTAATAATATTAGATTGATAATTTGATTGCATGCATGAGTAACAAAAAGAATAAAACATTCATAACATTTTGAACACAAAGATTTGGTGACCCGGAAACCTTCCAAGTAGAAAGTAGAACTGGGGTGGGGATGATACCCACAAAACTTCAATACTGCAATATAAAGTTTGCTGATTAAGGCTTACAATGATCACTTCTGATGATCTGCCCTGTTAGGAGCAATAAGGACTACTAGGTCCACCTTGTTAGAGGATTTACAAATATACAATGAAGTATGCACTCGGTTAAGATATTTTACAAAGACTATTAAGTCTACCTGGTTAAAGGATTTCAAGCTGATTCACCTATTAGGATGAAACAATAGATATCTTACTTGCAACTATACTTGCTGATTGAGATTCTCTGATGTACTGATCACCTTCTATGATGGATAGATCTTTTCTGCTTCTTATACTATTGTAGCCCTTTGTAATTCACTTATCTCTGCCTTTCTCTCCTTTTCATACTTTGCTATTACACATTGAATATGATATAAAACATTATTTATATATCAATCCAAAACAATTACAAAATAATTACAAAGTCGGCTCTTAAACAAGCTAACACAAATATTACTGAGTCGGCCCAAATATAGTGACTTGGTTATTGCAAACTAACTTGGTGACTTTCTGATAGTTAGCATCCACTGCGTTACTCAGCACCGTCATGCACTCGATAGAAGTGGAAGCACGGTCCATACTAACCACTCGGTTATAGTTTCAAACATGGTATATACTGGAGACTCGGTAGATATAGTGTCACTCAATAAACACTGTTCTACTCAGTAAGCACTGTTATGCTCGGTAAGCACTATTGTGCTCGGTAAGCACTATTCTGCTTGATAAGCACTATTCTGCTTGGTAAGCACTGTTCTGCTTGGTAAGCATTATTTTGCTTGGTAAGCATGCATAGTCTGAATAAGTGTTGTCACTGATGAAAATCATACTTAATGCCAACACTTACATGGCCCAATCTTCTTCATTTTCATCTTTTTATATGTACCAACTGGAAATCGCTCTTTCCACAAATGAACCATGACTTCATCCCCAACCTGAAATTCCTTATGCCTCCTTTTCTCATCTACCTTAGCCTTATACTATGCATTCATTTTGGTAATGCACTTCCTCACTTCCTCATGGATGTTCTTCAAGTGTTCTACAAAATCCTCAGCTTCAGCACAACTTATTTCTCATTTATCTATCTTTCTCAATTCAGATGCATTTCTTGGACTACTCCCACATACAATCTAGAATGGTGATTTACCAGTGCTCCTGTTGACATAATTATTGTATGCAAATTCTGCCTGTGGTAAAATGTTGGCTTATCTCCAACCAAACATCTCAAAAAATTTCCCAAACTCTTATTCACCACCTCTGTCTGTCCATCAGTCTATGGATGATGTGATGAACTGAACTTCAAATCTGTCTTCAACTTTTTCCACAATGTATGCTAGAAATATCCAACAAACTTTGTGTCCTGATTTGAAACTATGGTCTTTGGAAAACCATGTAATCTCACTACTTCTCTGAAAAATAATTTTGCTACATGTTCATCATCATTAGTCTTCTTGCATGGAATGAAATGTGCCATCTTCAAAAATCTGTCAACCACCACAAAAATTGAATTATGTCCCCATTGAGTCCTCGGTAAACCAAGAACAAAGTCCATGCTAATATCCTCCCAAGGCTTCTCTGGTATAGGTAATGGTTGATACAACTTTATATTCTACTTCACTCCTTTCGCCATCTGATATACTCTGCAACTCTATAAAAACTTCTTCACATCTTGCTGCAACTGTAACCAACAATAATTTTCACTAACCAAAGCAAGGGTTTTATCACAACCAAAATGTCTAGCCAATCCTCCACTATGCTTCTCTTTGATGAAATTATCCCTCATAGAACTTCATGGAATGCACAACTGACTCCGTCTGAATAGCATATCATCCTGGATGATGAAATCTAGCCATTTCATCCTGTCTAGAGTAACAGGTTCTGTACAAGCTTTCCAAGCTTCACCAAAATCAAGATCCTCTAGATACAAATTCTTGAGTTCATTGAACCAAACCACTTCAATATGCATTTCTGTCAGCAATAGTTGTCATTTTCTAAGAGCATCTGCAACCCTATTAGACTTTCCACTCCTGTGTTTCAAAACAAATGTATAACTCTACAAAAACTCAACTCATTTCAAATGCTTTTGATTCAACTTTCCTTTACTATTCAAATATTGCAAAGCTTGATGATTAGTATACAAAACAAACTCTTTAGGAAGTAGATAATGTCTCCACTTCTTTAATGCCGAACTATAGCCTAAAATTTTTGATCATAAATAGAATACTTTCTCTTGGCATCATTTAACTTCTCACTGAAATAAGCAACAAGTTTACCTTCTTGGCTCATAACAACTCCTATTGCAGTACCACTAGCATCACAATCTACTTGAAACACCTTATTAAAATCTGGAAGTGCTAAAACAGGTTGCTCTATAACTTTTTATTTCAACAATTGAAAATTATTTTCTACCCCATTAGTCCACTTAAACTCTTTTCTATCCCCTCTCATTGTTTCAGTCAAGGGTCCACAAATACTGCTAAAATTTTGGATAAAATTTCTATAAAAGCTAGCTAGACCATGAAAAGATCTTATTTCAATAGCATTCCTTGGACTAGGCCATTCAAGGATAGCCTGTACCTTCTCTAGGTCCATTTTTAGACTTTTTGTTGAAACTACAAATTCCAAATACACTAGCTCTTTCTTCACAAAACTGTACTTCTTCAAATTAATCCACAATTTCTCTTCTCTCAACTTCTAAAATATCATACGAATATGCATCATATGCTCCTCCAATGTCTTACTAAAGATCAAAATATCATCTAGGTAAACAATGACAAACTTACCTAGAAATTTTTTCAGAAGCTCATTCATGAGCCGCATGAAAGTGCTCGGTGCATTGGTTAGCCCAAAAGGCATGACTAACCAGTCATACAATCCTTCCTTTGTGTCAAAGGCAGTCTTCCATTCATCTCCTTCTCTGATCTGAATCTGATGATATCCACTCTTCAGATCTATCTTTGAGAAATACATAGCTCCACTCAAACAGTCCATAATATCATCAATTTGTGGCAATGAAAATTTGTATTTGATTGTGATGTTGTTTATTGCTCTGGAATCTGTACACATCCTCCACTCTTCATTCTTCTTTGGTGCTAATACCAATGGTACAACATAGGGACTCAGACTTTCATGGATCAATCCTTTCTGTAACAACTCATGTACTTGTTTATTCAACTCCTCACTTTTTGCAAATGTCATTCTATGTGCCGCCTTATTTGGAAAACTCACTCCTGAAATCAAGTTCATCTGATGAATTATCTTCCTGACTAGTGGTAATTCATCAGGCACATTATCAGATACAATATCCTGAAACTCATTCAACAATTCTAAAACTTCTATAGAAACATCTTCTACTTCCTCTTTACCAGCTTTTGGAATTAAAGAAAAACACACATGCTCATGCCTCATACCATCTAGGAAATTTCTTCCATCAACAAAAGTTATTCTTGCACTACCACATACCTTTTCTTCTATGTCATTCAATGGCTTTAGCTTATGTCGCACTCCATCCTTTGTCAGGCAATAGGTATATGCACGACCATCATGTACAACACATCTATCAAATGGCAATGGTCTACCTAACAACATATGACATACATTCATAGATATGATATCACACAGTACCTCATCTTAGTATCCACCAATCTTGAACTTCACTAGGCATTGTTCATTGACCATGACCTTGTGGTCATCCTGTACCCAGGTGATATGATATGGATGTGGGTGTTTCTGTCTCTTGAGCTTCAACTTTTTCACCATCTCTTCTGACACCATATTATCAGTGCTTCCACTATCAATAATCACATCACAACACTTACCCTCACACTTGCACCTGGTGTGGAATAGGCTCCTCATTTGTTTAGGTTCATTCTCACCACTCAGCAGGACTCTTCTGTTAATCATCATTTCTCCTCTTTCAGCATCTTCAGAATGTGA
The DNA here is from genome assembly GCA_027943335.1 of Chamaecyparis obtusa. Lineage (NCBI taxonomy): Eukaryota > Viridiplantae > Streptophyta > Pinopsida > Cupressales > Cupressaceae > Chamaecyparis > Chamaecyparis obtusa. Next base: position 881,301 of record BSBK01003705.1, on the reverse strand, counting down.
TGATCTGGCATCTTCATCTACATGTGCAACTCTAGCCTAGCCTTCATTTCTCCTATGTGTTCTTCCTTGGTGTTGAGGACATTCAAATGCCCTATGACCTTCTTCTCCATAGTGAAAACATGTTCCACGGAAGCCTCCTCTTCCAGATCCTTGTCCTCTTCCTCTTCCTCTCTGATCTCTATTATTCTGATCTTGGAAATGATTGAAATTATTTCCTTGCTGATTCTAACTACTATTAGCCTTATACTTCTTTTTCAAATCTTCATTTCGGCCACCATATGACCATTTGTCAGATCTTCCACCATGACCTCTTCCATTTTTTCTACTCTCAAACTTCTTGTTCAACTTTTCCTCTACTTTTAGGGCAAACTGGTATGCCTCCTCAATACTATTCATTCAAACCAGATTCAACTCCTGCTGAATGCTTGGCCTTAACCCATTAAGGTATCGGGAAACTTTCTCCTTATCAGCTTCTGCATGGCCTGTTCTGATGAGGAGTCGATAGAACTCCTTTGTATACTCTTGAACAAATTTTCCTTCTTGCTTCAAACTTTGCATTTTCTTCAATAGGTCAAGCTCATAATCAACAGGAATGAACTGTTTCTTCAATTTATCCAGCATCCGATCGCATCTTTTGATTTTATCTTTTCCGCTTCTATTTCACTCCAATTGAATCTCTTGCCACCAGATCTTCGCATGACCTTTCAATCTGGCCTTTGCAAATTTGACCTTATCAGGATCCTCAACATTTTCATACTCAAAATATTCTTCACATTCATTAATCCAATCGATCAATTCTTCTGGGTTAAGATTTCTAGAATATGTAGGAACCTCAATCTTAGATCTTTTCCCAATCTTGGAAATGACCCAATTGTAATGCCCAAAATTTTACACACTAGACATGACATCACACAACCTATTTATTCTACTCAAACATAGAAAATAGCGTCACAATTTTATGTATATTTGTGTAAATGTGTGTAAACCTTGTTATTGTTGTGTTGGGTTGGGATGCAGTTGGATTTTGAATCTCTCTTTGGTTTTATTGCAACAACACAAATTGTATCATCTTAAATGATTTAGATGAAGATGTGACAGGCGATTAATGAAGGTTGGTGTAACCATTCCCTTATGGGAAGAATTGTATCCAGCGGGAAGGGGGATTGGTGAAAAAGCTTTAGTTTCCTATGATGGTAGAATTGCAAATAACGCCGACAGATGCTCCTGGTAAGCAAGTAATTGAAATGCAGGCTGCAGGTGTGGGAATTCTTCTAAAAATTTTGATGCTCATGCTTACCTTTGTGCTGGGCCATGTTCTCCACCATCATAAATTCTACTATCTTCATGAGGCCAGCACTTCCCTGCTCATCGATCTAATTGTTGGGGGCACTAGCATGGCTCGCCCTGCTTACCCTTGCAGTGGCATTTCCATAACAAGTCCTCCACATGAGCTCTTCCGTCTCTCCTCAAACTCTCTACATACACACACCTCACAACAATTAATTTGGACAACATCCTTCATTGCCATCAAACAAGGAAATTCTTCCAAGCCTACAAAATATCATCAGAGACTAAAGAAATCAAAGCCCAAATCAGTGGATAAACCAAAGGAATTGAAGGAAAAAGTTGTTGATAAGTCAAATAAATTATTCTCCAATGTTTTCCCTCACATAGCAGCTTCTGTAGTGTGGTTATTGAGGATAGATGAGCAAGGAGTGTATGCCGACTTGCTAAACACCAACAATAACAAGATTAAACACAGTACTTTAGGATTCTGCATCAAGCTAGTTGATGCAAGGGATGTTAGACTAGAGAGAAAGCACTGCAGCAACACAAAATGGTTTTCTTTTCCAACACAGAAAGTGCCACACTTACCAACATTATTTTTGGGGGTGTTGTTTCTGTTATGGTGGTGCTGCTGAGAACAAGGAATCTGAAAGAGCACGGTTGGCACAACGCACCTGAGTGGCAGGTAAGGATTTTTTTATGAATCCTTTGTTAGTCTATTATGAAGTTTGACAGTATCTAAACAAATTCATCTTCTTTTCCATTCATTATTCGCATCATGCATTTATCATAAATTATTTTCTCAAAATGTTTCACAACTTTATTCAGATTGAATTCTAATTATTCACTTGATTTTAGAATAAGTTAAATGGCTAAATAAGCTATATTTCTTTTAACTAGTGGATATTAATACTTAAAATTAGTCAAATATAAATTTAAACTACTTAATAAATTTAGGCAGTCACAACTTTCCCATGTCTTGGCCACTTCCCCTTTCACAAGTCACCTACTTTTTCATTTTACGATCTCTAGAATATGTAGCCTATATTGTTATATATACAGAAGTAAGTCAATGGGAAGTATATCTTTATGGGATATTTTTCAAGTTTTCAAAAGATAAGATTCATATAAAATAAAATTGTGATGCTATTTTCTATGTTTAAGTAGAATAAATAGGTTGTGTGACATCATGTCTAGTGTGTAAAATTTTGGGCATCACACCAAAAAAGTCTTTCTTCCTCTTGGTTCACAATTTTGACTTTCCCTTCTTCATCTTCTTCTTCAGCTTCATCCTCGCTTTCATCTTTGACATTAAGATTCATTCCTCTGTGAATCTCTTCTTACAATGCTCACACTTGTCTCTGGAGTGCTCTAACCTCAGGTGTTATAACACAAGCTCTTCCACCAGGTTCCCTTTGTGGAGGCATTTTTGCAATGCACACTGAAACCCTAACCATGGTCCTGGTGCAAACTACCTCACAGTCAGTGATCTATTTACACACTCATGAACTCCTATTCTAATACCACTTGATGAAGGGTCCTCCCCTTAATACCACAAACACATAATAGAAATAGAGAAACAACAACAATATGCAAGAACATAAAATTGGCTTCTTATTATCTCCACAAATGTAGAATTACAAACTTTCAGAATTACAATATGCAAAGCCACATGGGCATTCCCTTACAATATTCTGTAGGAAAAAGCCTCGAATTATTACCCAGATCTACCAAAAACTACCTAAGACAACACTACGGACCTTCTTTATATATGCAATTTCCACCGCCCGAGAAGGTTCCAAAAATTTAGACCAAAGGGCTGACCAAACTTAGAATTATTTTATTTTACAATTTATTACATCAAAGTTGGCTCAAAATAACTTTTGAAACCCGAACAAAAATTTTGAAGGAAAATTATTTTCCAGCATTTTAGGTGACTCAACTTCTGAAGACCATAAGTCATCACCAGTTGCTCTGATTGACTATTATAACCCCAATTCTGAAAGGCCACGAAGCACACTATAGGCTTGACTCACATAAGCACCCATCACTCAAATTTTCAACCTCATCTAAGGCTTCTAAAGCCTTCAAAATTGAGTTCAAAGTTTCTGTACCCTACTGTCAATACTGAAAATCTTCAATATCTCCAAAGCTAGACTTGATTTGTCAATGAAACTTTACTGGTAGGCTAATATGACTGAGATGAACCTCCACATGTGAAATCAAAACATTCTGAGATAGTATGACCAACTTACTAAATATAGAAAGTTTCCATAAATAGCAGCTCTACATAAGATAGCCCTTATTGAATACAAAAATAAAAATATTTTTGGGTGATGCAAGATTGCTCTTACAGCCAGGATGCTCCTGCATCAGGATGCATCTCTAGTTCACAACATCAAAGACTCAGCTAGACCTAAGATGATGAAGGAACCTATAGAACCCTTAGAGGAAGACCCTAGTTTGGCTTTGTCAACCGTTCCAAATGGAGTTTTACATTTGGAAGATGTGAAAGGTTATTTGAAATGTAAGTTTGAGACTATAGGAGATGGTAGTCTAACCATGGATTACAATAAGATTTAGAAACAAGACATGTCCTACAAAGAAATGTTTGAGCATTTAAGTCAAATAGATATTATCATGTACACACTTCACTATGAGTTTTAGAATGATGAATGGACCAAGATAATCTTGAGCAGAATTCATAATGGAAAGTTTTGGTTGGATAATAGAGTCATAGACATCATTGTAGATCTTATTCATGAGGTAACAGGACTATCTAAGTTAGGATTAATTCCTTTGAATGAAAAGAATGTTAAGAAAATAGTATTAGACAACACCAAGTATTCATATAATGGAAGATGAATTGTTACAAATAAAATTGAGCAAGATGATGTAAGATATGTATGTAAAATATTGACTTCAAAATTTTGTGCAAGTTCAAGGGAAGATGATATGGTAGCTGGCATGGTACATGCAGCTTATCTTATGTGTGTAGACAGAGCAGAAGTAGATATGTGTGAGATTCTAAGGATAGTGTTGACTGAAAATCTTGAGAAGATCAGAAAGACTAGGAATTCAAAGTTTAGATTCTCATCCCTGATCACCTACATGTTTTTCCATCTGTTAAGAATATTCCCTTACACCATAGGAGTTGATTGGAATGATAACAAAAATTCAATGGAAATGATAAACAAAGTATATTTGAAACATCCTATTGATAAAGTGATTGAGAGTGCTACTCTAGTAATAAAGACTTTTCAGAAATCAAGTGAGAAAGAGATCAAGGATTCCACCATCTATTGTGGAGAAGTATAAAGATGAGATATACTTCTTAGTGGACATAGACTTTTCCTACATTCAAGCAGTTGAGCCAAGAATAGAATTTGTAGATCCTCTTGAGTATGAGGTATGAGAAGTAGAAATTGAAAGATATGTGAACAGGTTACTTAAAAGAAATTTGGATGTGAAGAGTCCTAGATTTGGAAAATATGAAGAGAACTTTGATATAGCTCAAAAGTCGAAGGTGTAGAAATTGGAAAAGAAGAGAGTTGATAATACAATTAAGAAAATATTGAAGGATACATGGATTACTGAGCAGAATTTGTCATTGCGAAGTAGACAATAAAAATAATTAGGGATATTCCCTATTGATGAAATTCAGGATATTGATATAGAGATTGAAGAATTGGATGTACTAGAAGGAAGAAAATCCACAAGATCCACCTCCATCACAATGACAAAGAGAGTAAAAGAGATGGCAAGTGGACCAGGAAAGAGACAAAAGACTATCTTTACACCAGTGCATAGGAGAAAACCAGTAGAAAAGCCATAGGTAGATGATGAGGTAGGTATTAGTGAAAAGAAACAATGGAAGCCTAAAATAGTGATGCAGGAGCAACCTGGGTGTAAGAGCAATCTTGCATCACCCAAAAATATTTCTTCTTTTGTATTCAATAAAGGCTATCTTATGTAGAGCTGCTATTAATGAAAACTTGCTATTTTTAGTAAGTTGGTCATACAATCTCGGAATGTTCTGATTTCACATGTGGAAGTTCATCTCAGTTGTATCAGTCTGCCAGTAAAGTTTCATTGAAAGATCATGTCTAGCTTTGTAGATATTGAAGATTTTTGGTATTGGCAGTAGGATACAGAAACTTTGAATTTAGTTTTGAAGGCTTTAGAGGCCCCGGATGAGGTCAAAAATTTGGGTGATAGGCACTTGTGTGAGTCAAGCCAATAGAATGCTTTGTGGCCTTTCTGAATTGGGGTTATAATAGTCAATCAGAGTAACTAGCGATGACTTATGGTGTTCAGAAGTTGGCTCACATGAAATGGTAGAAAATGATTTTCATTCAAAATTTTTGTTTGGGTTTCAAAAGTTATTTTAAGCCAACTTTGATGTAATAAATTGTAAAATAAAATAATTCTAAGTTTGGTCAGCCCTTTGGGCTAAATTTTTGGAACCTTCTCAGACGGTAGAAATTGCCTATATAAAGAAGGTCCATAGTGTTGTCTTAGGTAGTTCTGGGTAATGATTCTAGGCTTTGTCCTATAGAATATTGTAAAAGGAATGCCCATGTGGCTTTGCATATTTTAATTCTAAAATTTAGAATTTCACACTTGTGGAGATAATAAGAAGCCCATTTTCTATTCTTACAAATTGTTGTTGTTTCTCTATTTATGTTATGTGTTTGTGGTATTAAGGGGAGCACCCTTCATCAAGTGGTATCAGAGTGGGAGTTCCTAAGTGTGTAAACAAATCACAAACTATGAGGTGGTTAAATTGAAGTGATAGTTCATTCTTGTTGATTATGGGCTTGACCTACAGAAGAAAATGCAAAATTTGAAGCAAGCAAGAAGATCTATTCAGGAGTATACAGAGGAGTTTTATCGACTCCTCATTAGAATAGACCATGCAGAAGCTGATAAGGAGAAAGTTGCTCAATACCTTAATGGGTTAATGCCAAGCATTCAGGAGGAGTTGAATCTAGTTCAAATGAACAGTATTGAGGAGGCATACCAATTTGCCCTAAAAGTAGAGGAACAACTGAACAAGAAAGTTGAGAGTAGACAAAATGGAAGAGGTCATGGTGGAAGATCTGGTGGACAGTCATATGGTGGCCGAAATGAAGATCCAAAAAAGAAGAATGAGGCCAGTAGCAGTCAGAATCAGTGAGGAAACAATTCCAATCATTTTCAAGATCAAAATAATAGAGATCAGAGAGGAAGAGGAAGAGGATAAGGATCTGGAAGAGGAGGCTCCTATGGAACATGTTTTCACTATGGAGAAGAAGGTCATAGGGAATTTGAATGTCCTCAGTGCCAAGACATAACAGACATGAGAAATGAAGGCCAAGCCAAAGTTGCACATGTAGATGAAAATGCCAGATCATCAAATTTTGAAGATGCTGAAAGAGGAAAAACGTTGATTAACAAAAGAGTCTTGTTGAGTGGTGAGAATGAACCTAAACAAAGAAGGAGCCTATTTCACACTAGGTGTAAATGTGAGGGTAAGTGTTGTGATGTGATTATTGATAGTGGAAGCACTAACAATTTTGTGTCAAAAGAGATGGTGACAAAGTTGAAGCTCAAGAGACAAAAACACCCACATCCATGTTGGATTTCCTGGGTATAGGATGACCACAAGGTCATGGTCAATGAACAATGCCTAGTGAAGTTCAAGATTGGTGGATATCATGATGAGGTACTGTGTGATATCATATCTATGGATGTATGTCATATGTTGTTAGGTACACCATGGTAGTTTGATAGATGTGTTGTACATGATGGTCATACGAATACCTATTCCTTGACAAAGGATGGAGTGCGACATAAGCTAAAACCATTGAATAACACAGAAGAAAAGGTATGTGGTAGTGCAAGAATAACTTTTGTTGATGGAAAAAATTTCCTAGATGGTATGAGGCATGAGCACATATGTTTTTCTTTAATTCCAAAAGTCGGTAAAGAGGAAGTAGAAGATGTTCCTATAGAAGTTGCAGATTTGTTGAATGAGTTTCAAAATATTGTATCTAATAATGTGCCTGATGGATTACCACTAGTCAGGAAGATTAGTCATCAAAAGGACTTGATCCCAGGAGTGAGTTTTCTGAATAAGGGAGCACACAGAATGACACCTGTTGAAAGTGAGGAGTTGAATAGACAAGTACATGAGTTGTTATAGAAAGGATTGATCTGTGAGAGTCTGAGTCCCTATGCTATATCAGCAGTATTAGAACCAAAGAAAAATGGAGAGTGGAGGATGTGTACAGATTCCAGAGCAATAAACAAGATCACAATCAAGTACAGGTTTCCATTGCCACAAATGGATGATATTATGGACTATTTGAGTAGAGCTGTGTATTTCTCAAAGATAGATCTGAAGAGTGGATATCATTAGATTTTGATTAGAGAAGGAGATGAATGGAAGACTTCCTTCAAGAAAAAGGAAGGACTATATGAGTGGTTAGTCATGCCTTTTGGGCTAACCAATGCACCGAGCAATTTCATGCGGCTCATGAATAAGGTTCTGAAAGAATTTTTGGGTAAGTTTGTCATTGTTTACCTAGATGATATTTTGATCTTTAGTAAGACATTGGAGGAGCATATGATGCATATTCGTATGGTATTTGAAAACTTGAGAAAAGAGAAATTGTTGATTAATTTGAAGAAGTGCAATTTTATGAAGAAAGAGTTAGTGTATTTGGGCTTTGTAGTTTCAGCAGAAGGTCTAAAAATGGACCCAAAGAAGGTACAAGCTATCCTTGAATGGCCTACTCCAAGGAGTGCTACTGAGGTAAGATCTTTTCATTGCCTAGCTAGCTTTTATAGAAAGTTTATCAAAAAATTTAGCAGTATTTGTGGACCCTTGACTGAAACAATGAGAGACGATAGAAAAGAGTTTAAGTGGACTAATGGGGTAGAAAAGAGTTTTCAATTGTTGAAACAAAAAGTTATAGAACAACCTATTTTAGCACTTCCAGATTTTAATAAGGTGTTTCAAGTAGATTGTGATGCTAGTCATACTACAATAGGAGCTGTTGTGAGCCAAGAGGGTAAAGTTGTTTATTTTAGTGAGAAGCTAAATGATGCCAAGATGAAATATTTTATTTATGATCAAGAATTTTATGCTATAGTTCAGGCATTAAAGAAGTGGAGACATTATCTGGTTCCTAAGGAGTTTATTTTGTATACTAATCATCAAGCTTTGCAATAATTGAATAATCAAGGAAAGTTGAATTAGAGGCATTTGAAATGGGTTGAGTTTTTACAGAGTTATACATTTGTTTTGAAGCACAGGAGTGGAAAGTCTAATAGGGTTACAGATGCTCTTAGAAAAAGGAAACTATTACTTATAGAAATGCATATTGAAGTGGTTGGGTTCAAGGAACTCAAAAATTTGTATCTAGAGGATCCTGATTTTGGTGAAGCTTGGAAGGCTTGTACAGAACTTGTTACTCTAAACAAGATGAAATGGTTAGATTTCATCATCCAAGATGATATGCTATTCAGAGGGAGTCAGTTGTGCATTCCATGAAGTTCTATGAGGGAAAATCTCACCAAAGAGAAGCATAGCGGAGGATTGGCTAGATATTTTGGTCATGATAAAACCCTTGCTTTGGTTAGTGAGAATTATTATTGGCCATAGTTGCAACAAGATGTGAACAAGTTTGTACAAAGTTGTAGAGTATGTCAGATGGCGAAAGGAGTGAAGCATAATATAGGGTTATATCGGCCATTACCTATACGAGAGAAGCCTTGGGAGGATATCAGCCTAGACTTTGTTCTTGGTTTATCAAGGACTCAGCGAGGAAATGATTCAACTTTTGCATGGTTGTTAACAGATTTTTGAAGATGGCACATTTCATTCCCTACAAGAAGACTAATGATGTTGTTCATGTAGAAGAATTATTTTTCAGAGAAGTAGTGAGACTACATGGTTTGCCAAAGACCATAGTTTCAAATCAGGACACTAAGTTTGTTGGATATTTCTCGTGTACATTGTTGAAAAAGTTGAAGATAGATTTGAAGTTCAGTTTATCACATCATCCATAGATTGATGGAGAGACAGAGGTGGTGAATAGGAGTTTGGGAAATTTTCTGAGATGTTTATTTGGAGATAAGCCAATAGGATGGGACTTGATTTTACCACAGGTAGAATTTTCATACAATAATTCTGTCAACAGGAGCACTAGTAAATCTCTATTCCAGATTGTATATCGATGTAGTCCAAGAAATGCATCTGAATTGAGAAAGATAGATAATGGAGAAATAAGTAGTGTTGAAGCTGAGGATTTTGTAGAACACTTGAAGAACATCCATGAGGAAGTGAGGAAGCACATTACCAAAATGAATGTACAGTATAAGGCTAAGGCAGATGATAAAATGAGGCATAAGGAATTTCAAGTTGGGGATGAAGTCATGGTTCATTTGTAAAAGGAGTGGTTTCCAGTTGGTACATATAACAAGCTGAAAATGAAGAAGTTTGGACCATGTAAGATACTGAAGAAGCATGATTCAGGAAATGCATATGAGGTAGAATTTCCTAGTGATCTAAATATTTGACCAGTGTTTAACATTTTAGATTTGATAGAGTATCATGAAGGAAGTTTTGAAGATGAGATCATGGTGGCACAGTCGAGTATTCCAGCAAGTAGTTCAGATACCAAAGAGATTGAAGACATACTAGACAGTCATTTTGGCAGAAGCACAAGGAACAGGACATATGAAGAATATTTGGTCAAGTGAAAATGATGACTTGTTGAAGATTCATCATGGCTGACAAGGGAGGATGTTAACCATCTTGGTTTTCCTCTACACACCAAAGTCGTGATAGGGTCACTTCTCAAATTATCCCAGGTGTCTGATGCAGGAGCATCCTAGGTGTAAGAGAAATCTTGCATCACCCAAAAATATTTTTATTTTTGTATTCAATAAGGGCTATCTTGTGTAGAGATACTATTTATGGCATCAGTCTGCCGGTAAATTTTCATTGATAGATCAAGTCTAGCTTTGTAGATATTGAAGATTTTTGGTATTGGCGGTAGGGTATAGAAACTTTGAACTCAATTTTGAAGGCTTTAGAGGCCCTAAATGAGGTCAAAAATTTGGGTGATAGGTGCTTGCATGAGTCAAGCCTATAGAACACTTCATGGCCTTTGAGAATTGGGGTTATAATAGTCAATCGGAGAAACTAACGATGACTTATGGTCTTTGGAAGTTGGGTCACCTGAAATGGCAGAAAATGATTTTCCTTCAAAATTTCTATTTTGGTTTCAAAAGTTATTTTGAGCCAACTTTGATGTAATAAATTGTAAAATAAAATAATTCTAAGTTTGGTCGGCCCTTTGAGCTAAATTTCTGGAACCTTCTCAGGCGGTAGAAATTGCCTATATGAAGAAGGTCCATAGTGTTGTCTTAGGCAGTTCTAGGTAGATCTGGTTAATGATTCAAGGCTTTGTCCCATAGAATATTGTAAAGGGAATGCCCATGTGGCTTTGTATATTGTAAATCTAAAATTTGGAATTCCACACTTGTGGAGATAATAAGAAGCCCATTTTCTGTTCTTGCAAATTGTTGTTGTTTCTTTATTTCTGTTATGTGTTTGTGGTATTAAGGGGAGCACCCTTCATCAAATAGACAAAGTGAACCCTTTGATCTTAAATGAAGGAGATTTCAACAAGATGAACAAATATTATGAGATGTATGACAATTTTCAGAATTTAAATCTTGAAAATCTTGTTTTCAGACATATGATCCTTGCTGACAAGAAGTTTGAAGATATCAAAGGCAAGATCCATGACAACTTGTATGAGAAATTGATTAACAAGAAGAAAAGAGCTATAGAAGAAGATATAGGAATAAGAGAAAGGTATGTAAGAAAGCTTTGTGAGATTAAGGATGAAGATCACTTTAGAGAAATCATAAAGAACTTAAGTACTCAAATGAGAAGGAAGAGAAGGACAGTATTGATAATGGGAGGAAATTATGAAGAGATAAATAGAGAAACTAAGGAAGCAGTTGTATAGGTAATGACCTCTAGACCAGGAGAGTTAATCAGTGAATTTAATCAAGAGGTAGATGTAGAACATCAGAGTGAATCATCACTAGTTCTTCCATCCTCTATCAACATTATTGATGAGTCTATGAACATTGAAGGCATGAATATCACCATAGACAGAGAATAAAACCCATTCAATGACAAAGGAGTCAATGTTGCTAATTTGATAGAATTTGATGAGAAAAAGGATGAAGCAAGAAACAAGGAAGAAATGGTAGAGACAAGAAAAGAAGAGGAGAAGGAAGAAAATCATATTAAAATAGTAGAAGAGGAGGATGCGATGCAACAAGAGAAGACAAAAATTATTTCAAAGTTAAAGGACGCAACCAAAATGCCACATAGATCACCTATTGAATTAGTTTTTGCAAGATTAGGGAAAGAAGTTGATGATGATGATCAAATAGAGATGATCTCATCTTTGAATAACATAATCAGGAAGAACAAAAAGGTAAAAATCTTGGAAGGAGCATTACTTGAGGTAACCAGTAAACTTCAAGGAGTGATATCAACTCAAGTTAGTGAGGTAGATCCCCAAGCCAAAGCCAAAGAGATAATAAAATATTTTGACATGGAATTCACAAATTTGTCAGATATTACATCAATCCAAGCTCAAGCAGCCCATGATGCACAAATATTTCAAGAAGTTTTCTAGAATATCAAAAATGATTTGGATAACTTGGATATATACATAAATGAATTAAGAAGATGTTCAGAGAGAGGAAAAGCATTGTACATTTAGTCTACAAAATCTTGTAGCCACACATCAAAATTTTTAGAGAAAATGAAGAATAAGGAAGTAGAATTACAAGTGAGAGTGAAAAATTTATAGAGTCCGAATGCAAAGATCACAGATATTGAGAATAAAGAAAGAAACATCTATGATGAGATGAGACTTCTTGAGGATGAAAAGGAAAATAAATTGAAGAGATTCGATCTACTTAGAGAGAATTTATCATTGAAGATCAGTATTGTGAAAAATCTGTTGGAAGAATATCTTTCATCAAAGACATCTTATGGAAAATTTGCATATGAAAACCTGAAGGCAGTTGAAATATTTTCCTTTGGCCTATGTCCATTACTCACTGTTTCTAACTTAGTAAAGAAGACATGGGACAAGTACATAGAAAATATGAAAGAAAATTTTGTAGATTGTGTTGCAAGCCTTCCAACCTTGTAGTATTGAGATCAGAGGTAAATCAATTTTGACATACTTATAGAATTGACACCTTTGTCATTGTTTTCAAAGGGGGACTAATATAATATGAAAATTGTTTGTATATAGAAGATACTGATATGTAGAATAATGTGTATACTCTTAGGGGGAGTCTCATTTTTTTGGAGAAATAAGTATACATGTATAGAGATGTAATGGCCATATATTACATTTTTTCATTTTGGTAAATAAAGTTTTTTGGGACTTAGCAAATTTTCCCATATGTTGCCACCAATGAAAAAGGGGGAGATTGTTAGAAATTTGGCTAAGTAGGATATCAGAATGTTGTCATTATGGAAACATATAATCAGCATGAAGATAACATGATTGGAGAAAGTAGTTTTGTATGAGTGCATTTGAAAATTGTCTAAGTACAACACTGTTTACTAGTCTAATAAGAGACAATTTTGATTAGCGATATTCATAGAAGAAGGTTCAGTCCATGTACACTTGAACATGGATCATTCTATGTATATCAAAGCCACATATGACATTCAAAGTCTGTATGGCATGTAAGGAAGAAGATATTAATGTTTTATAGAGACAGTGTTGAGCCGACCTAAAGAGAGCAGAAGACACAATATGATTATATTAAGTTAAGGGATTATTTTGTTTATCAAAATAATGACAACTAATTAGTGATGACATCCTAGATGTCAACCCTAAGGTAGCATATAGTGATTTTATATTTTGAGAAGAGTATAAAGTATTGTAAGCCAACATGAAGCTATTTTGTATTAGCTTGTATATAAGTGAGTACAATGTAATGCAAAATATATAGAAATAATAAGTTGATATATGTGAATAGGATGAAATCAGGTTCACCCTAAAATGTAATGGAGCAAATATGAGATCTACTTCTAAATCCAAATTCCCAAAGGAGAGATCCAAATTGATCAACCAAAAGGTTAATGCACAATTGAATCAATCTATAGAGAATATGAAAGAGGAAGAAAACCTTATATTTTCCTATAAAGGAGTTGTGTTTGAAATCTGAAATAATTGAAAGGCAAGTACTAACCTCAAAATAGGGCAGATCTGGAAAATGTTGATTTTTGATGTCTGTGTGTAGTTTCAGACGATTCTGCAACCTATTTCAAACTGGAAATGCTAAGATGAAGAAAACCCAAAAATTTTTTATCTTTCTGATGGCAGGTAGTATTTGACCCTGATAAAAGGTCAAAGGCTACATTAATATTCTGAAGGTTGACTTTGCCTTTTTTCACAGATCTCAAAAGTTCACCAAAAAGGGTATCCAAATCTAAACTCAGATCTGCAATTCCTCACCTATACTTGGAAGAAAAAGAGGGGTTTTTTTGTTTGTATGCGGGGTTTTTCTTGGTCAAACTCCAATTTAGGAATTAACCTTGAAATTGAATTGAAATTGTATGGTGCATAAACAAAGTAAATGAAACAATTCACCTTACTTATGTTGAAGTCCTTATAGAGGATTCGAATCCTCAAATCCACAAGTAGGGATGCTCCAATGGATGTAGAATGAAAGTAGGATGTCTCAAATCAATGGAATTTGATCTTCAACACCAATCTTGAATGGATCTTTTCATATGAGGAGGCTTGGATGAATTTGGGAGGATGGATCTTCAATGGGGCTCCAAAGAGATCGAATCCTTCAATGGCTAACAATGGATCTCCTTGATGGATGCTTGAATGCTAGGCTTGAAGATGAATAAATGATTTCTTTCTTTCCTTCTCCTTCTTTCTTACTTGATTACACTTGAGAGCTTGATCATGAAATTTCTTGTGAATAATGGATGTTCTCACAAAACTTGATGGAGAAAATGAGAGAGGACGACTTCCTTTTACAGTGAACTAGGGCACAAACCTCTAGAGAAGGCTGACATTGGAGAATTATATCCCAATTAACCTTAACCCATAGAAATGGGCCCATATTAAATGAAATTTATGGATTTACCATTCCAAAACTTGAAATGGCCGACTCGGAAGCGGAAAAACAAATATCTCCGAAATCAGACACCCAAAAATCATGGGAACCTAAAATTTGAAATGTGGGTCAACGACGGGGTAGACTCTGCCCTAGGTTAGAGTTGAGGTCAAATTTTACCCTCAAGATCAAATTTGACCTTGAGGTCAAAAACCTCAGGACCTTAGTCCATAATGCCAGGAAATGCAGACATGAAGTGAAATCAGGTGTAGAGAGAAGCAGATTGGGGGGGAGAAAGCCAAATACATGGAAAGACCCAATCAAGGTGCTTAACATGACCCCAGACCACTTAATCAGAGTGCTAAATGCTCTTATCATGGAAGTGCTTACATTTTAAGATGATACATTAAACCCCTACTCTAGAAAGAGTATGGACTTGATGCAAACCCTTGGTAAAGGAGATCAAAATGAAAAGATAATCTTATCATAATCAAAGGGACAAAGAGAAACCTCAAGCCCCCAGGGACTCAAGTCTTCATCAACTCCAAGATCATAATAAGAGAGAAATATCTAGAGAGAGAGAGAGGGTGTGATTATCTTGCCCAATGAGAACTTATGTCCCATTGTGAACCACGCAAGGAAATGACACAACTGGAAAGATGGAATTGAACTGCTTAGTGAATGTGGCTACTCACTAGTCTACCCATCAAAGATTCATCCTTATGAATATTCTTTTCCATAAGAATTTAAAACAAAAGATATCCAGTCTTAAGGACACCTCCGACATTAAGGAATCAAATATATATATATATATATATATATATATATATATATATATATATATATATATATGTATGTATATGTATATATATATATATGTATATATATATATATATGTATATATATATATATGTATATATATATCTATATATATGTATATATATATCTATATATGTATATATATATATCTATATATATGTATATATATATATATATATATATATATATATATATATATATATATATATATATCTATATATATATATATATATCTATATATATATATATATATCTATATATATATATATTAAAACAAAAGAGATCCAATTTTAAGGACACCTCTGACATTAAGGAATCAAATATATATATATATATATATATATATATATATATATATATATATATATATATATATATATATATATATATATATTTGAAATTGTAGGGATCAAGAGATCCTAAAATATAAATCCATGCTTTAAGGATTAGTTACTAATCCAAAAAGGGAGAAAAGGTATCCTGAAAAGTAATATATGTATATTTGAAAAGTGTGTGCATGCAACAGATGAGAAAAGTGTATTCCCCCATGTTAAAGTTATTGCTAACACTTTAACAAGAGCAATGGCATTAACGGAAACATAAATAACTCCACTTATTACATTTCCATGTCAAGATGCCCCCAGATGAAGACAAATCATGGGAAATATCACATAAACATATAGAGAACATAGAAGGGATCTACCTACCATGGGGCCAGTATGATCATAAGATAATATATATGTGATATTATTGCAAATGAATTGACATCATTCCCCAAAGAAAGTAGAACTACAATCACAAAGGAGGAAAGATCACATAAGATATACGAAGGAGAATCTTTTCAAACCATGACATGGAGAACAAAAAGAATTAGTGCTACCATGCCTTGAATCCAAGCAGATTACACAAGGAAACATTTATGAATAATAGCACATTTATGACATAACATGAAACAATGCATAGAAGAATAGAGATACATATAGAGGAATTGAAAAATAGTTTCAATTCCTTTATCACCTTGCACCAACTAAGTAACAAGGATTGTATAAAAGAATCTAAGAACATTTAGCAAACACATTATAGGAGAAGCATAGTACAACAGTCAAACACACAACAAAGCTACCACAAAGGACAAGTCGATCAAGCATGTCATCTACTCTCCCCATCTCATTTTATATCATTTAGGGAAGGTGGGTAACTCGCAAGAGGGACTATATCCAACATAGTAGGAATGATAGCCAGTTCCAAACAAGGATCATCATGAGAATCATCATGTTTGACACTAGGTGTAAGAGTTAATTTTGATGAAAGCATATTAGATAAATCAATGTTAATGTCAATAGTCTCCTATTCATCATTAACATCATCAGTATCATCAAGAGTATCTTCTTCATCCAAATTAATCAATATAGGATCTACGATATGAATAGAATCATCATAATCATACATCTTAACATCATTATTAGTAACAACTTCTTCTAACACATCATGCATAGTCTTATCCAAAGAAGGTAGAGATTTTTGAAGAATAGAATTACAAGCTTTAGCATAAGCATGAGGATTCTTATAGGAATTCATTAGTAGATTGATTATGCTTTGATTTGTTTAAAATAGGTTGAGAACTAGGAGGAATAATCACAAGATCCTTCACAGGTTCTTTAGGAAGATCGATAGGATTATCAGCAATAGGAGGAGCTTGATTAATAGAACTAGAAACCATAGTTAAAGGAGGTATAGAAGGTGTAGGAAAAAGAACTTGATTAAGATCCATAGGAGGTATACTTAATTCAAGAATATTATGATGTTTATAAGATTTATATGAATGGAAAAGATTATTAGGTCGAGGAGGACATGAATTAGGTAATGAAGGCCAAAAGAAATCAATAGCAGCACAATCTCTAGGCCTAGAAGGTTGATATAAACTACTATTAATTATCTTCACTTCTTCATCCTAAATAAATTTAAGACACTTATGGATAGGTGAAGAAAAAATGTGCATGGCATTCAGCCAAGGAATACCTAGCTTAACATGAAATTGATTACAAGTAGGAACAACAACAGAGGTAGTGTTCACAATTTTTCCACAAAGTTCAACTGGTAAAGTAATAGAACCAAATGATGGATAAAGAAAACCATTGCAAGTTTGAATCCACACATCCATTGTATCATAAGAATCACATTGTAAGGTTTTCATAAAAATATTTTCTTCAGTAATAACATTGACTAAGGATGTAGGATCAACAAGCCAACCACGAGTGGGTTTGTGAGAAATCCTAGCATAAATGTAAAGTGGACCATCAAGAGCCTTAATAGTCTTAGAATCATCAAAGGTAATAAAAAGTTCCCAAGGTCTTTTATTCTTAATTTGTTGTCGAGGTTTAGGTTGAGGTTGAGATTGAATTTGAGGTTGAATATGAGATTGAATTTGAGGTTGAGGTGGTGATACAGATTGACCAACATGCTCCACTTGATTACCAACATGATTGAGATCATCCATCTTTGAATCATACACAATTTCCATAGAAGATGGCTGAGCAATTCTATTAGTATCATGCGTAGCTAGAGGATTTGTATAGATTTGAAGGTTCTGATTAGGAGGAGGGACAGATTTGTTTCCACTACCATCAAGATTATCAACAAACAAAGCATTATAATCAATTAAGTCTTGAACCTTATGTTTTAAAGAATAACACTTCTCAGTATCATGACCATTCTGACGATGTTATTGACAAAAAGCTTTAGGATCAAAAGATTTAGATGCAATCATAGCAGGTAAAAGACATCAAATAGGAGGTAAAGTAATCATATTACCAGTTAACAACCTATTTATAATAGCATGTAAAGATTCAGAAAAAGGAGTAAACGTACGATTTAATAGAAAAGAAGTGGATACAGAAGTGGCATTATGAGATGCAACAGAAACTTGATCAGTAGCTACATTCACTTGTTTGTTTATCTTGACATAGTTGTTGAATTTTTGAAATTTGTTTGGATTAGGAGAAACATCACTTTTATCAATTAGAATAGGAGCCATTGGAGTGTTTCTCTCAAATTGACTCACTTGTAATTGATAATGATGAAGTGCTAGACAAACTTGTTGAAAATAGGTAAATTCAGTAAGTTGAATCTTATCTCTAATATCCTTTTGCAAATTTGAAATAAACATATGTTCAATATCAATATCAGGAGAATGGTAGGAAATTTGAGCATACAAATGCTTAAATCTACCAATAAATTTAGTTAATTTTTCCTTAGCACTTTGTTTACAATGCATCAAATTATTCAAAGACACTTGTGGGCCAATATTGTTTTGAAATTGTAGAATAAATGCATTAGCAAGTTGTGGAAAGGAATCAATAGAATAAGGAGGTATGGAACAATACCATTATAAGGCCTTGTCATAGAAGGTTCTAGCAAACAGCTTGGCTAAAATCCTATGGTCATGAGCATAATCACTACAAAGGATTTGGAAGGTTTCAACACAATGAACGAGATCTCCTTTTCCATTGTAATTCTCAAGACAAGGCATATATGTTAGAAAGTAAAGATCCCCAAGATAACTGAGAGAGGGCGAGGGTGAATCAGTTATCAGATAATTTATCCATTCAATTGCTTTAAATAATATAATCAATGTACTAATCAACCATAGAAAGATAATCATACACAATTGCACAATAACAAAAGATATGTTGACTAGGGAACCTCTTGAAAAGAGTAAACCCCAGTGGGAATGATGCCCACAAAATGATGCACTAATATGAAAGTTCCTTGTTAGAGGATGGACCTTGTTAGGAGTCTTATGAAATAAATTTAGTACATATAAATCCTTGTTAGGAGATTTTGAATCCCTGTTAAAAGATTCTAACTTGGTTAAGAGTTTATGGAAGACAAAAGGACCCACTGCCCAAACAGCTTCAAGGAAAGATCTCTGAACCCACTGTCCAAAAGATCTTAGATTTATTCAATAGAATAATATGAAATATATTACCTCCTTCACACTGTGCTAAAACCTCACTCTCTGCTACACAAGATCACAATTCCAGATCTCTGTACTCACAAGTCTTCCTTCATTACTGAATTAGCTCTTTTCTTCTCTTCATGCATATATTCGCATCTCAATCTTCATAGTACACATTAAAATAAGGAAAAAATTCCTTCTTATATACCAAACTCAAATAATTACAAATGAGTCGGTCCTCAATTACAAAATAATAAATTCTACACGCTACACACAGAATTCACATAAAACTGTCAGCTTCCAGATACTGTAACTTTCTCCAAACATATCCTCAAAGTTTTTGCTATGAACCATGTCATCATTAATGAGTCTCCAACATCCCTTTAACTAAAAAAAATCAGATTCCATCCCAGCTAAGAGATATCCTCCGATTTTTGAACATCGCTTCACAGAAACATTGTCTAAACACTACTTTCACAAAAATGCTCATAACTCTCACAAATGAATGAATTTATTTTTGCGCTATTAACCATAGGTTAATAACAAACCAAAGAACATACCATCAACTATGCAAAATCCAATCTACAATACAACATGTGCACAAAACAAAACTGTACCTACTTTCCTTCTAATATCCATAATATCACTGTGTTGACATCAATGACAAACCAAGTCATGAATGCAACAACAACTGCTATAGAATGATTGCCAAAATACTTTGCATTCATTCCTAACAATCTCCCCCATTGGAATTGATGGCAACATAGATGAAAAATATCCAATGTTCCAAAAATCCAATACTGCAACATCACTGCAAAATATCAAATTAAATCTTGCTTCATTTTCCTATTCAGCTCTCTCATACAATCCACAATGTTTTTCATGTATATCTCTCCCTCATTGACATCAATGATAGAAATTCCATCACTAAGTCAACAACAACTTAATGTCAAAAGACACTTTTCAGAAAAATACAATAACAAGAGTCCTCATGACTCAGCTCATAAACTCCCCCATAGAGGAAGTTCCAACATCCAATCCAGAAGAAAGATAGGGCTCATATACCACTGGATGGATGCAATCATCTGCATCAATTCTCAAAAATAGGTTGGGGCATAACCCCAAGCATACCTCTTAGATACACAAATGTATTCTTAGGTAAAGGCTTTGTAAATATATCTGCTATCTGCTCCTTTGTACTTATGTACTCCAATCTTACTTCTTCTTCTGCAACCTTCTCTCTTACAACATGATACTTGATCTCAATATGTTTAGTCTTAGAATGTAAAACAAGATTTTTTGACATACTCAGTGTACTAGTGTTATCACAATGTATAACAACAGGCTCATCAAACTTTATTCCAATATCCTTCAACATCTGCTTCATCCAAATAATCTGATTACAATTATTTGTTGCTGCAACATATTTTGCTTCTGCTGTGCTTTGTGAAGTACAATTATGCTTCTTACTTAGCCAAGAGACCAATTTACCTCCAAGAAAAAAGTCTCTACCACTGGTGCTTTTCTTGTCATCAATGCTACCTCCCCAATCTGCATCATTATAGGCACATAAAGTAAAGTCATCAGAATTCTAATACCATAATCCATAATCCATTGTTCCTTTCAGATATCTCAGTATCCTCTTTACTGCTGCATAATGTGATTCTCTAGGTTCTATTTGAAATCTTGCTACAATCCCCACTGAATGTGCTATATCAGGTCTTGTATGTGTCAAGTACTGCAATCCTCCAATCATAGATTTGTACTTTTTTTGCTCAACTGCTGGTGTCTCATCTTTGCTAGATAACTTATGTCTAGTTACCATAGGTGTTCCAACAGGTTTAGAATCTTCCATTCTAAATCTTTTCAATAATTCATTTAAATACTTAGTCTGACTTACAAATATACCTTCCTTGCTTTGTGTTATCTGTAATCCCAAAAAATATTTCATTTCTCCAATCATGCTCATCTCAAATTCAGTCTTCATTTCATCTGCAAATTTGTCACTAGCTTCATCTTCTCCTCCAAAGATAATATCATCAACAAATATAACTATAACCAACAAACCATTCTCAATTTCTTTTGTGTATAAGTTACTATCTGCTATTTCTTTTATAAATCCCAATTTCAATAAATACTTATCCAATCTTGCATACCAAGTTCTAGGTGCTTGTTTTAATCCATATAAAGCTTTCTTTAACTTGCATACCATATCTCCTTCTTGTGTCAAAGGAAAACCTTCAGGCTGCTCAATGTAGACTTCTTCTTCCAATTCACCATTCAAAAATGTTGACTTCACATCTATCTGATACACTCTGAATTTCTTGTAAGTTGCATATGCTAGAAACATTCTCACTTCTTCAAGTCTAGCCACAGGTGCAAAATTTTCTTCATAGTCAATTCCTTCTTATTGTGAATATCCTTTACATACCAATCTTTCTTTGTTTCTTATCACTTCTTGTTCATTCATCTTGTTTATGAATACCCACTTTGTTCCAATCACATTCTTGTCTTCAGGTCTAGGGACCAATTCCCATGTCTTTTTTTTTTCAATATGCTCTAGTTCTTCTTTCATAGCATTAATCCAATGTTCATCTTCACAAGCTTCATTAGTAGTCTTAGGTTCAATTTGAGAAATCAAACATAAATGTACCTTATTTCGAGTCAAAACTCCTCTATCTAAACTTCCAATAACTTGCTCAATAGGGTGATGTCTTGAAGTATACCTGTTAGGTGTCATAGTTACTGATCTTGTTCCGACTGTAGATTCTTCTCTACTTTCTTCTCTGTTTTCTTCTATGTTTTCTTCTTTGTTTTCTTCAGTATGAATTTCATTCAGTAAATCATTGTTAGTTTCAAAAAATAATTCTGCATTTTCAATGTTAGGCTGAGGTTGTGCTTCTCCATCAGATTCATAATCAAACATTCTTTCCTAAATTTTAAACTTCTCATCAACTTTTACATTTGCACTTTCAACAATAGTCTTAGTTATTTTGTTATAACATCTATATGCTTTTCTTTTTAAAGAATATCCAAGAAATATTCCTTCATCACTTCTAGGATCAAACTTTCTTATATCATCATCTCTCTTTATATAACATTTACTTCCAAAAATTCTAAAATACTTAACTGAGGGTGTATGTCAAAACCATAATTCATAAGGTGTCTTGTTTGTATCTTCTCTGATTTGTACTCTATTCATAGTGTATACTATTGTGTTCACTACTTCTCTCCAAAAAGTCTTAGCCAAATCATTTTCAAACAACATAGCTCTTGCTGCTTCAGTTATTGACCTGTTCCTTCTTTCTACAATACCATTTTGTTCTGGTGTTCTAGGGGCTGAAAGTTGTCTCTTAATACCATTCATTTCACAAAAAGTGTTAAACTCTCTAGATGTAAATTCACCACCTCTATCAGATCTTAGACACTTAATCTTCATTTCAGATTCATTCTCAATTTTGCTTTTCATGATCTTAAATTTATCAAATGCTTCAGATTTTTCTTTCAAAAATGCAATCCACAACATTCTTGTAAAATCATCAACAAGAATCATAAAATACCTTTCTGCATAGAATCCTCTAGTCCTAGTAGGACCACTCAAGTCTGTATGAACAATCTCCAGCTTCTCTATCGATGTGAACTTCTTGTTGGGAAATGAACTCCTTTTCTGCTTTGCCATCATATATTCTTTGCAAATCATGTTAGTAGGTTTCATAATTCTAGGTAAATCTCTTACCACAAGTGTAGGGCTCACCTTGACAATATTATCAAAGTTTATATGAAAAAACCTTTTATGCCATAACCAACTGTCATCAATCCTAGTTATCAAACATGTCAGATCAGTAGGATTCAACTGAAATACATTACCTCTGGTTCTGAATCCTTTTCCAGTCACATTTCCATCTTTATCTTTTATCACACAAGTTTTCTCAGAAAAGAAAACTTGATAACCCCTATCAGCCAATTGTCCAACACTTAGTAGATTATGTCTTAGTCCATCAACAAAGTAAACATCATCAGTGTTAGTCTTTCCATCAAGAGTAATATATCCTATACCCTTAATCAAACAAGGTGCATTTTTACCAACCCTAACAATTCCTCCATCATAATTATCTAACTTAACAAACTTTCTTTTATCTCGAGTCATATGATGTGAACAACCACTATCTATAATCCAATTAGATTTCTTTTCAACTTGTGAAACTAATGCTTTTTCTTCCCTTTTATCAGATTTAGAAATTTCTTCTTTAATTTCTACAAATCCTATTTCCTCAAAGTTATCATTATCACTGTCACTTAAATGTTTTTCAATTCCTACTTCAAGATCTTCATCATTTGCATAATAACATTCTTTAGATCTCCTAGGTTTAAAGTTGCTTCTATACTTCTTAACTCTTTTAGGACATTTAGATGCAAAATGACCATATTATTGACAAGTCCAACATTTAAAGATTTTCTTACCCTCTGGTTCCTTTTTACAAGTAATGCAATACCTTCTTCAATCTTCTTATCTTCCTCAGATCTGGTACTACTGGTATAATCTCCATTCACATTAGTACTTCTTGTAGGTCTAATGTTAAGAGCACTAAATGTTTTTTCTATTCTAGGTAGCTCTCCCGATAATCTCAAGTTCATCTCTGTTGTTTCTAATCTTCCAAGAAGAGTCTCTCTTGAAAAGTTTGATGTACAAGGTATCACTTGTTCAATCATCTGCGTTGTTTTCTTGAATATTGGTGTCAAAGTTCTCAAAATTTTCCATATCACTTCATTCTCTGTCATATCACCTCCACAAGACTTTATTCCTATCACAATCTCAGACATCCTACCAATATAACTTCTAATAGATTCATCTTCCATCATTCTGATATCTTTAAATGGACAAATCCAATTATGTAATCTAGCCTTCTTTGCATGTTCATCACCTTCAAAAGTAGAATGTAAAGATTTCCAAATTGCATGAGATGTTTTCAAACATCTTACCTGACTATATTCATTCTCTGGTAGTGCTAACAAAAGTGCTTCTCTTGCAAGTATGTGACACATGAATAGATCTAGTTCATCTTTAGTTCCTGCCTCTAGATTGTCTTCCTCAATGATAGTCTTCTCATTCTTTGTAATCAACCAATAACTTGGTCCTAAACACAATAGATGTGTCTTCATCTTTTCTTTCTAGCTGTCAAAATTTACTCCATCAAACTTAGGGCCTTCTTTTTTGAAATTCACCATGGATCTCCTTAAGTTGTTAAAATTTTCTTTCAAGGACCTGTCGCTCTGATACCAATTGTTAAAAAGTAAAGATCCCCAAGATAACATAGAGGGGGGGGGGGTGAATTAGTTATCAGATAATTTATCTATTCAACTACTTTAAACAATATAATCAA
Organism: Chamaecyparis obtusa; assembly: GCA_027943335.1. Lineage (NCBI taxonomy): Eukaryota > Viridiplantae > Streptophyta > Pinopsida > Cupressales > Cupressaceae > Chamaecyparis > Chamaecyparis obtusa. The sequence goes on along the minus strand of BSBK01003705.1, from coordinate 856,677 downwards.
TGTACTGATCAACCATAGAAAGATAATCATACACAATTGCACAATAACATAAGATATGTTGACTAGGGAACCTCTTGAAAAGAGTAAACCCCCGTGGGAATGATGCCCACAAAATGATGCACTAATATGAAAGTTCCTTGTTAGAGGATGGACCCTGTTAGGAGTCTTATGAAATACATTCAGTACATATAAATCCCTGTTAGAAGATTTTGAATCCCTGTTAAAAGTTTCTAACCTGGTTAAGAGTTTATGGAAGACAGAAGGACCCACTGCCCAAACAGCTTCAAGGCAAGATCTCTGAACCCACTGTCCAAAAGATCTTAGATTTATTCAACAGAATAATATGAAATATATTACCTCCTTCACACTGTTCCAAAACTGCACTCTTTGCTACACAAGATCACAATTCCAGATCTTTGTACTCACAAGTCTTCCTTCATCACTGAATTAGCTCTTTTCTTCTCTTCATGCATATATTCACATCTCAATCTTCATAGTACACATTATAATAAGGAAAAAATTCCTTCTTATATACCAAACTCAAATAATTACAAATGAGTTGGTCCTTAATTACAAAATAATAAATTCTACACGCTACACACAGAATTCACATAAAACTGTCAGCTTCCAGATACTGTAACTTTCTCCAAACATATCCTCAAAGTTTGTGCTATGAACCATGTCATCATTAATGAGTCTCCAACATCCCTTTAACTGTGAAAAATCATATTCCATCCCATCTAAGAGATATCCTCCAATTTTCGAACATCGCTTCATAGAAACACTGTCTAAACACTGCTTTCACCAAAATGCTCATAACTCTGACAAATGAATGAATATCTTTTTGTGCTATTAACCATAGGTTAATAACACACCAAAGAACATACCATAAAATGTGCAAAATCGAATCTACAATACAAAATGTGTGCAAAACAAAATTATACCTGCTTTCCTGCTAATATCTAGAATATCATTGTGTTGACATCAATGACAATCCAAGTCATGAATGCAACAACAACTACTACAGAATGACTGCCAAAATACTTTGCATTCATTCCTAACAATATCAACTTGTTGAGGAATAGGAGTATGAATAATGTCTTAGGATAAGGGACTTCCCATGTCACATGTAGGAACACTAAACTTATTTTGCATTAAGGAAGCAAGTTGTTGTTGTAAGGATGACACTGTTTGAGCCAAACTAATGATTGTTGAATCATTAGATGTAATAGGAAAAATAGAAAGATTAGAAACACTAGGTAAATTGTAAGATGCTGTAGGAATAGAAGACACAACTAGAGGAACACTAAGAACTACAGTTGGAAGCAGATTGGAATAAGTAAAAGGAACATTATGATAGGAAGGTTGTAATGTAGGAAGGGATACTGGAGGAAAACTCATAGTAATAGAGGGTTCCATCACAATCACAAAAGAAGGAGTATAGGTACAAATACTAGGTAAAGGATTAGAAGAGGGTTCCACACTAGTGATAGGAGGAATCAACCCTAAATCTTGAGCTTCTTGAGCTACAGGTTTAGCATTTGAATGCATGAGGTGAGTAATACCACGCAAGAGGTTAACACTTTAATCACTATAATGAAGAACTTTCTTAAGAGCCTCTATAGGTTGAATAGAATCTTAATTATGGTTCTCTTGGATAAGCTAATTACCCATTTTATCAAGTTTAGTTAAAATTTTTTGGACTTGTTCAGGAGGAACTCTTAAAGCATCATCCTAATCATGAGATGAGTGAGAAGAGTTTTTCTCCATAATAGGATTGGAATCATGAAGAATCAAATTATCATACAAGATCCTAAGGAAAGGAGAGGAAGATTCAAGATCAAAGGCACCCATGAGTGTACAACTTCTTCTAACCAGAATATTATAAGTAGGGCTAGTATTAGTAAAGATCATAAACCAATGCAATGCAAATGAACTAAACTAAGAACACATAAAGCATGAATATTTTTGTATTTTTGAAATCTAATTAGCATGCAAGATTTAACATAAAAGAGAAATCTAATACCAACAAGATAAAAAGGAAATCTATTACCACAAAAGACAACAGGGCATCCAATTCCAAAACAGAAAGGAAAGTAAGTATGTCGAGTCCACCAAAATGAATAGGATGAAATCAGGTTTACCTTAAAATGTAATGGGGGAAATGTGAGATCTACTTCTAAATCCAAATTCCCAAAGGAGAGATCCAAATTGATCAACCAAAAGGTTGATGCACAATTGAATCAATCTATAGAGAATATGAAAGAGGAAGAAAACCTTATATTTCCCTATAAAGGAGTTGTGTTTGAAATCTAAAATAATTGAAAGGCAAGTACTAACCTCAAAATAGGGTAGATCTAGAAAATGTTGATTTTTTATGTCTATGTGTACTTTTAGGTGATTCTGCAACATGTTTTAGACTAGAAATGCCGAGATGAAGAAAACCCAAAAAACTTTTATCTTTCTGACGGCAGGTAGTTTTTGACCCCGATAAAAGGTCAAAGGCTATATTAATATTCTTAAGGTCAAATTTGAATTTGTTCGCAAATCTTGTAAGTTCAACAAAAAGGGTATCCAAATCTTAACTCAGATCCACAATTTTGCACCTATACTTGCAAGAAAAAAAGGGATTTTATTTTTTGTATGGGGGTTTGCCTTGGTCAAACCCCAATTTAGGAATTAACCTTAAAATTGAATTGAAATTGTATGGTGCATAAACAAAGTAAATGAAACAATTTACCTTGCTTATGTTGAAGTCCTTGTAGAGGATTCGAATTCTCAAATCCACGAGTAGGGATGCTCCAATGGATGTAGAATGAATGTAGGATGTCTCAAATCAATGGAATTTGATCTTAAAGACCAATCTTGAATGGATCTTGGCATATGAGGAGACTTGGATGAATGTGGAAGGATGGATCTTCAAGGGGGCTCCAAAGAGATCAAATCCTTCAATGGCTAACAATGGATCTCGTTGATGGATGTGTGAATGCTTGAATGCTAGGCATGAAGATGAATGAATGCTTACTTGCTTTCCTTCTCCTTCTTTCTTACTTGATTACACTTGAGAGCTTGATCCTGAAATTGCTTGTGAATAATGGATGTTCTCACAAAATTTGATGGAGAAAATTAGAGAGGAAGGCTTCCTTTTATAGTGAACTAGGGCACAAACCCCTAGAAATGGGCCCATATTAAATGCAATTTTAGGATTTATCATTCTGAAACCTGAAATGGCTGATCCAATAGTGGGAAAACAAATATCTTTGAAACTCGACACTCGAAAATCATGGGAACCTAAAATTTGAAATGTGGGTCAAGGACGAGGTAGACTCCGTATGGACCCTAAAATAGTCCCCTAGACTTTGGGCCCCCACTCATCAATTTATCAATTTCCTAAATCAATGCTTTGCAATATTTTCATTTAAATCAATTTCCTTGATTAAATCGTAATTAATTCAATATTTCCTAAGGTTTGGTCATTTTATTTTAAGCCTTATTTAATTAAAAAGAGAAAAAATAAAAAATAAAATAATCCTATTTAATTAAGAGAACATGCTTTATTTTAATTAAATAAAATAATTTTTTTAATTAAATAATAAAATCACTTTATCCTAAGTCACATTTAATTAAAAGAATAAATCTCTTTTAAATAAATAAATAAAAATTTAATTAAATAATGGAAACCACTTTTCTAAAAATATTAAATAAATAATAAAATTAAAAATAAACGCAAAAGACTTTTCGTCTACACATTGAATGCACACTTTCTAAGATGAGTGGAATTTCCTTTTGCCACTTAATATCTTCCACACATCCCTTTGCCTCTTAACCATGTCCATTGATTTTGCCTCTTGAGCATCTTGAGCACATGGATCAACCAAGATTTAATCTCCACCATTGTTCATTTTTTTTTGCCTCTTAATCTTGACCGTCCATTCATTTCTAAATCTTTTATAAGGATCCATCTCCTTCTCATTTAGGAATCCAGGTTTTAGGCATCCATACATGGAGATTTTGGAGATCAAGATTTTATGTTATTGTTTTGCAGGTTTGGAGAACGATTTTGGAGAAGAGTTTGGAGCACTTGAGCTTGAATATTGAAATTTCTATTTTCTTGTCTTCTTCTCTCATGCCCCATGGCAATCCATTTAGATTAATCTTGCTCTTGCATATTAGATTAGATTCATATTTCCTTTCATAGAATAATCTTGCATAAGCATTTATTTTCATAGATTAGTTTGCTTTCATGCATTGTTATCATTTATAATAGCTTTTATTTTCATTTGCATGCATACTTGATGATCATGGAGACTAACATTCTTTCTTTTTCTCTTTGAATTTCTCATTTTATGTTGTACTTGCATGGGCATAAACTAGGTCTAATTTAAGGGTCTCCATCACAAACCCTTGCACTCCATGAATAGAGAGCTATGATTCACCATTTGAGACCTCATTCTTGAGCAATCTTGGATTTAATGACTCATAAAATTGTGTCAACATTTTAGCACACATGTTTTTGGTGCCCATCGTGGGTTAACCCAGCTTTACATGCTGGTTTTGATTATTTTGGAGCTAATCCCCTTGTGTAGATTTTCTTGGAGACTAAAACCCTATATTTTTAAAGATTTGATCATATCTCCCAAATGTGTTGGAGTTTTTGTGGAACCTTCAGTAAAAAAATCAAAATTTTTGGAGGTATTTTCAAATTTTTATAACTTTTTCTTGATTTTTCATAAAAAATTAATTTTTGGCTCAAATTAGCATATTTTCTAAAAAATTTTACATTTTCAGAAATCTCTTTAAATTCTATAGGGGGTCCTTTCTTTGTGTTTTGAATTTGGATGCAATGTCATAGCTCAAATAATTGATTTACAAAAATTGGTCTATTTTGGTAGAATGGGTCTCTAGGGCACAAATGAAGAGATTTTTCAAAAAATTTTACATTTTTTGAAAGCTCTCTATTTTTTAGTAGGGGTCTCTATTTTGCATCTCTATTTTTGTGGCCAAAATCATATCAAAAAAATTAGATCTTATTGACTAGGTCAAATGTAAAATAAATAAAATTTTGTGATGAGTATGCACTTATTTTTCATTGTTCAATGCATGATATGAGTTGTCATTTGAATTATTTGTTTGCTATTACTGCTCCTAAAAATTAATTTTCAGATCTAACCCTAGCATTTTCATAAGTTGGATATACATTGCATATCTTGTTTTCTTGTTTGCTTGTTGGAGAGTTCGTGTCTTGCTTGCACAAAAAAAGCTCAACAAAAATCTACTAAGTGCATTGCATTAGACTTGAGGTATTTTTTTGAATCTCTATAAAATTTGGATTTTGGAAATTAAAATGAATCTCTCATATGCCTAGCTTAAGTGTTTATTACTTTCATAGATCACACTTCAATTGTGGGCTCTAAAAACAACATAGATTCACTTTCTTGCATATATGTTTCACATAGTAAATAGGCCCTATGAACACTATTTGTGGTGTTCTTGAGAGAGTGGGCTTCTTACAAAGTTCTTCTTGATGATATAACCCCTTTGTAGGTAGGGAGCATATTGTTGCTATCACATGGTCTTACTTGGTTTAGTCCTCAACATTGATCGGTATGTTCTCTCTTGGACCCGTTTAGAGAGATCCGCAGACATTGTTGTTGACATTAGAACTTTGCTGAGGTGGTTTCAATCTTAGCATGTCAATGAATCTATTTTCTATATTTGGGTGAAGTGAAGAGGCTAGAGGATTATGCTCTACTCCCTTTTTGGGTAGTATCAGAAACTCAAATCCTTGAATCTAAACCAAGTCCCCATGTGGTCCTTTTTGCGAGTCACCTTTTTAGAGAGGGTTAACCATAGTGGACACTCCCTTTATTGGGTAAACCATGTGGATAGAACCTCAAGTGGTAATAGCCATTTTTTTCATGGTAGCAACAACCACTATATAAAAGCCCATGTGGAAGAAATCTCCATAGGTGTAGTTTCTTGCTGGGTTGTCAGATCTCCTCAGCATCTCTGATTGATTAAATTCTCAGAATGTGTCAAAACCTTGGTGCACCTAGATTGGAGTTCACCCTCTTGTGATTGTAAAAGTTGCAGAGTCAAACCATTACTAAGAACCATAGTGTAGCCAAATTTTTATTTGCTAGGACTATGTGCATGATTGGAAAAACATTTTGAGAACATACACAAGTAGAATCTTTAAGGAGTAGCATACTAAGTCACTATTCTTGTTTATGTGCAAGGTTGCTTTGTCCCTTGCACATTGTTTGAAGACATTTGTTTGCTTGAACTCCTTGATTGTTGTCTTATGTGCTTGATCAATGAATAAAATTGGTTGATGTTTTTACTTGATCTTTTAAAATGAACAAAAACTGAGTTCTTGAGTTGAAACACCAACTTTTTACAACTTTCCTAATTTGCTATCCTGCCATTCCTAGTTTTCCTCGATCGATCTGAGTCTGATCGGGTCACTTACCCCGCTGTTAGAAGCCTATTTGCACCTTGGGTTCTTGTATCTTGACTTCTTGAATTAGAAATCTTTGATTTCACAAGTGACCCTTATTATAATCAATTAGTTAGAAACTCTCCTTGTCGAGAAGACCAACCTTTGGATTCTTTGATAGCATACTTGGAGAGTTTTAGTTATCCCTTGTCCATTCACTTCCATAAAAAATTCAAATTCAATCAAATATATCTTGGATAAATCATCCTTCTAATCCATATGTGTTAGGATACTTATCCATTTATTGGGCACCTCTATGGTAGTGTTGGTTTATGTCTTTTGCAAAAATTCTATCTTATCACATCTCTTTTGGACAATTGAGTGCTTTTACTATCCTAGTTTGATACCAACATTTCTTAGGGTCATCTTATCACCTAGGATCTTTTCTTTCATGTCGGTTACAAAAAGATATCAAGTAAATCAAGGAAAATGACCTCAAGTAGTCTTTGACCAATTACCCTTAGTTCAAGCTCGCCAAAAACATAAGGGAAAAGAGCCTATTTTTTATCAATCCTCTAGGAATACCTCAGAAGCTTGATTTGATCCCAAGAGTAATCTTAGCGAGTTGAGAACATCCTTAGCACCTTCTCATTCAGATATGGATATGAGTTACAGAATGACTCGAAGGGAGATGGAAGAAAGGGATAAAAGTCTTGACAACATATTGGAAAGACATAGAGATAACATTCGGTTTGGCAGTTCATATCATGAAAATCAACTAGTCTCATCTCTTATTTCTAATAGATATCTAGATGCACATCAAAGGGATGAAAGAGAAATGAAGAAATCATGTCAAGAAGAGAAATCAAAACATGACAGTCAAGATGATGAACCTTATGATACTCATGTGAATGTAGCATATACCAATGACTTATTTAAACATTCAAGACCAAGTTCACCACTCCAAAAAACTTCAAGATACACAAGTGAAATAATAAAGAGGATTGAGCACAAAAAGAAAGCCTTCCTAGATGAATAGGCTACAAAGGAAGAGAAATTTAGACTCCTAGAGTCAGAAAGACAAGCCTTATTGGAAATAGAAAGGAGAGCTGCACAAGAAGAGAAAGACAAACTCTTGGCTCAACAACTCAATGATAAATACAACATGTGTGTTGGTGGTGGAAACAAATCTCCTCCACCCACTCCTCCTAAGACTCCATGAAGTGGAAGATATTCAAGATCACCTTCACAATCTCCTAGCCCTAGAGGAAGAAGGGCTCAATAATATAATCATTATAGGAGACAAACACCTCCTAGGAACTCAAAGAAACCTTTTCAACATGCTCACCATGGTTCAAAATATGGGGGAAGTAGCTCAAGTCTTGACCTTGATTCCCAATATTTCATGAAGATACAACAAGAACCACTCTTCCAATAGTATGTGGAGAGATACTTGGAGAAAAACAAAGACAAGTTCCTAGAGAGTTTAATTAACAAAGATGCTAAAGTCCCTTACAACTTTGATGTGGATATAAAGATCAAGAAGTGAGGTCCATCTCAAGATGAGAAGATCAAACAACTTTAGAGTATGATGGAAAAGATGTTGGCACCCAAGAGCTCATTCAATCTTGATTCGATTTGTCCCAACCCTTTTGAAAAGAGTGTGAGTATGAAAGAGTTTCCTAGAAAAGTTGAGATCTCCCAATATGACAAGTATGATGGTAATGGAGATCCACATGATCATGTGCACCAGTTTTATATTATGAGTTTTTAGTTCCATCAAGATGAATCGTACCGCATGAGATTGTTCCCAAGAAGTCTTGAGGCTCAAGTGATGGAATGGTTCACCAACATAACTCCCCCTGTCAAGACTTTCAAAGAGGTAGTCCATAGATTTGTCCAATACTTTGCATACAATCTTTCAAGATCTGTCACCATGTTGGACTTATGCAACTTAAAGCAACATCAAGGGGAATCCTTTGTCACTTTCTTGCAAAGGTGGAGATGACAATTCTCTCACTACTCTAGGACCATTCATGAAGATGAGAAGATTGACATCCTTATTAGCAACTTGTTTCCTGAGATGAAGTATGAAGTTAGGAAGATGGTCTTTGATTCCTTTGACACCATGGTTGAAACCACATGTAGGATTGAGGATGTTTTGAAAGAACAAGGAATTTTCCAACAACAGAAACAACAACTCTAATAAGGATAAAGGAAAAAACTCACATTGGAATAGAAACAAAGAAATGGTCAATGATGGAGTTGTGGACTCTTCTCAACCCAAAGATCAAGTTGTTCTTCACTTGTCTAGTGAAGTTCAAGCCATGAAACTCAATGCCTCTAATCAACACAAGAGCAAGCCAAGATATCAAGATAAGCCCAAGAAAGAGAGGTGTTAGTTTGCAAAACTTGGTGATTCATATGAGGATGTCTTCAAAACACTCATTTCCAACAACGTTACACATCCTCAAGATCCCACAAAGCATCATATACCTGATGTTAAGCCACATTGGTGGGATGAAAAAGCCTTTTACAGGTTTCATAATGGCATTGGACATAATATTGAAAATTGTTGGCAACTTAAGCATATCATTCAAGATCTCATTGAGAATGGGAAACTTCAGATAGAGGGGTTGAACAACAATGTTGATCATAAGGCTTTCAAAGAACCTTTGCCCAAGTATGAGAAGAGGGAAACCTCTAAACCAAATAATGGCAAGGCTGAGATCAATTACACTTACACAGCTATGGAGAATGTTATCAACATGCTTGAAGTTATGGAAGAAAATGTAAATATGACAAGAAATAAAGATCTCTATGGCTATGATCTAGACATGGACTCTCCTCCTATCTTTGATGAAGAACCTGTCATGGTGCTAAGGGGTCCAAACTCTAGAATGTCATCCCAAGCTCTTAATGTTGTCACATGAAGTCAAGGTCCCATTGACATCAGAGGACCCAATTCAAGTCAACCTAGTAAACCAAAGCAAGTGGCATCCAAGAATGTCACCTCAAAACTTGCAGTTAATCCTAAAATGAGTTATAATCTTGTCAATCAGTTGCAGAGAATCCGAGCTTAGATTTTGATCTTTGAGCTCTTAGAGTTGTCCCCAAGGCATAAGAAAGTCCTTGAGGATCCCTTGCATGTAGTGAATGTCCCTAATTACTTAGATGTTGATCAATTTCAAAACATGGTTTACCATATTGCTAGACCTCATTACCTTACCTTCTCAGAGGATCATGAAAAAGCTTTGAGCCACCCACACAATCTCACCCTTCATATTGAAGTCATGATCCACAAAACCCATGTCAGGCATGTGTTGATAGATGGGGGTGTGGGGCTTAATATTTATTCCTTGAGTCTTTTAAAGACATTGAGTTATTCTGAACAAGTCATAGATACTAGAAATAAGATCACAATCAAAGCCTACAATGAGGTGAAAAGAAGTTCCAAAGGGTTGGCCATCCTTCCTATTAGGATTGGCCTTGTTGAGAAGGATATTTTGTTTCAAATTGTTGATGCTGGTCCTCTGGCATACAATATCTCACTTGGTAGACTATGGATCCATGATATGCAAGAAATGTCATCTACCTACCATCAGTGTGTTAAGTTCCCCTACAATGGAGTAGAAATTTGTATACCAAGGGATAGCACATTATTTGTTAAATCAATTTTGGCAAGTGCTCATGTTCCTCTCAATAGAGAAGCAAAAAAATTTAATGTGATCTTAACAGAATGAAAAGACAAGTTCAAGTTAGTAGACCTTGGTGTAGGGGGGTATCAACTTCACTTTTTTACAAAGCTTCCAGTTTCACCTAGATCTTATGGAAAACCTTCACAAGAAATGAGACCTTCCTCTTTAGTTATGACTTTATTTGGTACATTTGTAGACTCCTCAGTGCCTATACAAGATGAGAAAGAAGAGGTGGCTATTAAAGACTAGATTTATAGAGAAGAGAAATACATGCACAATGAGAACTTCTCTCCCTCTCCTAAGGCTTATGGAAGAGGCTATACTTTTTTCAAGTAGATGGGCTATCTTGGACATGGCCCTCTTAGTCACATATTGGATGCTAGAGCTAAACCTCTTGGTCATGCTCCTTTTGGACACAGGTCTAAGAAGATGGTTGACCTATGATTTACGAATCCTAACAAGAACATTGCTCCTATCCTTGATGAGTCAGATAGTGAAGATGAACCAAAATACATACCTAATTTGAAAAATTAGCAAGATAAGTGTGAAGATTGGGTCCCTTCCACCAATCTCATTTGGGGAGATTTAGATAATCCAGTTTCTCATATGACAATCACAAACTTAGAACAAAATGAATCATATGTAGATGATCCCATCAAAGAATGTCAACAAAAGAATATTATTCATTTGATGGAGAGAGTTGTTACCCTTAATGATATTAGAGGTTCCGCATCAAGATGTCCCAAACCTTCATGGTGTAAACATCCTAGTCAGGATTGGGAAACAAATTCACATGAGTATGAATGGGACTCTCTCTCTAATTCTTCCAGAGTTGACATGGATGTTGATGTCATCCAAACTTATAGTTCTCAACCTAAGGTTGCTAATGAGTCATATGTAGGATTAAAGGATTTGAACCCACATGTTTCCTTAGTGGATGATTCTTCTCTTGTTAGGATGAATTCTAATTTGGGTAGCTTAGAAGGATACTTGATGGACTTCAACTCTTCAATCATCAGAGATGATATCATTCACATTCATAACCTTGAGCCAATCATTGACCTACCTCTTTCTCATCCTAACCTCATTGATTGGGCCCAATGCTATCATGAACCTAAGTTATTAACATTCAAAAATGATTATGAGATAACCTGTTACTTGAGTGCCATTGAACCCATAGTCTCTTCCACTAGTGAACCGGCTACTAGCATGACAGAGCCGGACATTAAGTACCTTAGTCACAAAATAAAAAGAAAAGAAAAGAAAAATAGGAGCTCTAATGGTGAAAACCACTATGTAGTGGTGTCAGAACCAAAAAAAGTAAAAATAAATGATGTATCCAAGGGTGAAAACCTCTTTGAGGTGCCTAAGGATGAGGTACTTGATCGTATCCCTAGTTACTTTCAAGATAGATCTTTGGTTCTTGTTGAGCCTGTTGGGTATAAAAGAAAGGTTTCTGAGGTTTTTGTTTAAATTCTGGTCTAGTCTCCTTGCAATTGTTCTTGTCTGGTTTAAAATTTCTAAAATTCACTGAATTAGCCATAATTTTTCTTCCAAACTCTTGGTAGGTTTAAATATTTGTGTAAACCCTTAAGTTAACCCTAATTTTTATGTTTCATTGTTACTTTTTGGCCACTTAAGTGTCTTGACCATGCACGTGAATTATTTCCATTAAGCGTTTGCTGAATTGTGTAATATCATTTCATGTCTTTAAGTTATTTAGTGAGCTAGTGAATGTGTTAAACGCTTGTTATATGTCATGTTACTCACTAAGTCTCCAAGTTATTTAGAAGTTACCAAAACCTTTGCACGAATCAGTGAGTGTGTTGTCTTCTATTCACTTATTCCCCGGTAGTTTCTTGTTAACTTTCAGCGAGCTAGCGTGGCGGTGATTGCTCATTCTCAGGATTGGGTGGTTAAAACTTGTATCATTTAGTGATCTAGAAAATACCATTGATTGTCTGTAAGATTAGCAGTCATGATTTAATTTCAATATAATTTGGGTCCTACCTAAAATAATTTGGCGATTCGGCGACTGGGATGTAAGTTCAATGTCCTCTAAGTTTGGCAGCTCCAACAGTTTGGCTTAGTAGATTTGGCAAAGTGGTTTTCTCTTTTGTTCGCTGGTTCTCAAAATAAAGTAGTAAAGTTCTAAATCTTTTGGTGATTGGGCGAATGAAGTAGTCGCTCATTCTCTTAAAAGCTTAGAGGCACTCAATGAATGGGCGAATCAAGCAGCTAGGAAAGTTATAAACCTTTAGTCGCTAAATCGCATGATGGAATGGTCAGTGTTTAAAATATTGAGAGATTCAGTAAACACTTTGTTTGCTGAGTCTCTTAATCAAAAGGAAAAAGCTTGTATTATCTCAGCGAATTGGTGATGGCTATCAATTGGTATCAAGATCAACAATTGAATCAGAATCTTAATTTGAAACTGGCAGTCAAGAAAAAATTCAGTGAATCAGAGAGTAAGCTTGTTTTCTAGTTCTCACATTAAACATGTGGTTAAGTCAAGCATTCAGTGAATAAGTGAAGCCTTCATTCGCCAAGTCTCAGAATAAATTGGCAGTTAACCGAGACATTCAACGAATAAGAGATAGCCTTTGTTAGTTGATTTGCTGAATGCAGTTTGAGTTAAGAGATTATTTTCGCAAATGAGCGAGACCTTTGATCGCTAATTCTCTAAATGTAAGCTAGGGTTAACTTTTCATTAAGTGATCAAGCGAAACCTTCAGTTGCTAGTTCGCTAAAATTGGCTCAGTTAGAGAGAATAATAAAAGAAAGGTTAGAGACCATTGCTACGTGGATAAAGTACACTATAGAGTTGGAGAAAAGGCAATTGGCCATCCAATCAGTTTTAAAGGAGGGTTTATTGTGTAAATAGGGTTTTTTAAGTACAAATCTATTATCATTTCCTTTTTGCCTTGTTTTTTGAATTTTTAAATCTATCTATCAACATCCCGGCATTGGCTAGCTCTAATTTGAAAACTGGTGATATGTGAAATTGAATGCGAAAGTAATTAATGATAGATTTGCAATGATTGTGGTAGTTATACGCATCCAATTTGCATCGATAAATAAGCTAAACTCATTGTTTTCTATGTTCGAGATCACTTGAAGAGAATTGTGTTTTCTGAAGCAATATTTGAGTGCCCAACAAATTAAGTTTGCAGAGCTGAGAGAAATTGTGTAGAAGTAATGAGTCAACTAGAGCTGAGTGTGACCTCTTCCAGTGGTGAAGACAAAAACAAGCCAAATTATTCAGATGAGTTTATGAAATTGTTGCATGGTTCTAGTTAGAACAAGAGATCTCTTGATGATGTTTTTGAAGATGTTCTAGGTCATTGCAGAGACCCTATCACACCAAATTGCTCAAGTTATACTATTTTCAATTACTTTTATGGAAATAGGAGTAAGCATGTTCCTGTTTGTAATGGTTGGGCTTTGGGTTTGGGGAAACTAGTTGTCCCTGATGTGTTCTTAGATGTGGACTTAATTTTTGCATTAGCTAGGTGTTATGACTCTATCTCCAAAACAATTAGGAAGGAGGACCAGTCACCTTTGGTTACTCTTGACAGGGCTTCTTTCATGAAAGCTTTTAGTTTTTATACATCTTCCTCTACTGAAATTGATTTGAGCCAAGAAAGACAAAGGTAAAAAAATAATATAGGGTCAGTAAAGGACCAGATGGTGAGGCATATCCCAAAACAAGATAAATATATAGCTCCCCTCCCTACTAGCATGAATGCCCCTTACCAGTTTAAATTCCTCCATTACTATATGAGGTAGACTTGTTATGGGTTGTGTAGAGTTTTGGAAATAGATGGGGATGAAAAATTTATGCTAGCTAATCTTTTGATGATAATCTTAGATATCTAGAACCCTCTAGTGAACATAGATTATGATTACATTCAGTATGTAATCGATAGGATGCATGAAGGGTTAATATTTGTGAAAGAAAGTAAGAATCCCATCAAGTTCTTACATTATTCTATGTTGATGCACTTAATTCTATTTTTCAACATCAATAGTTTTGATTTGAATATGCTGAAACCAAGGTTCACCTTCCAAGACTAGCATAATCCAATGCAACTATGGGTAAGGATATGGAATCTTCTTCAAATGAATGTGACTTTTGTGTTTTCTAGAATTTCATTATTTTTCCCATTCTAAGATTGTTGGGCATCAATGTTACGAGGTTATCACTGAGGATTCTTAAATTCCTAAGACCCATGCAATGAGAGGACAAATGGGAGGGGAACCATAATTGGGCTGAATTTTTACTTTGGAGAAAATTCTACAATCTTAAGATTCTATGGTTGCCCCCAACCCCCACATTTATTACCAAAATTTGTGCCACCAAGAGTTGCTTCTTTGGAATTCATTTGGCAGTTGATGTGGACAGACAGAGAACTTTTGGTCCCTCATAAGAAAGGTACCTTCACACCTAGGCAGTTCAGAATTGGTGATTTCTTAATTGGTAAGAGGGCTTTCCCAATAATTACCACCTGGTTAATTCAATTCAAGATGGTATCTGGTGCTTGTAGACATGTGGACCCTGAGGATTTCATTAAGACTACAAGATTGACATTAATTCCTGGTATTGGTGTCAATAGGGAACATGAGGGCCTTGATGAAGAAGATGTGATTAGGAATATTATGGAGAAGGATGAGGTCACTAAGAGATGGAACATGTTTTTTGACCTGAAAGATTTGTAGAATTAGTTAAAGGTAGCCCAAATTCCTTTTGAGGGTTTCTTCCCTGACCTTCCCTACTTGAAAAGAATTGATAAGATGATAGAGATGAATGACACTCTGGAAGATTAGTTGGAAAAAATGATTGATCAGAAGTAAACAAAGAAAGAAAAGGATTATTCATCCTCTAATTATGAGGAATTCTTTAATGAATCTCAAGAAGGAAATAGCTCACCACAAGTTGGATATCCACCAGTTGTTGATCCTATTAAAGACCAGCAGGAGGCAGAGAACCTTCCAAAGCCACCATTTAAGAAATAGAGGCTTGAAGAGGGAGAGCCTTCTAAGTAGAGCAAATAGAAAAAGGGGATTAATAGAGCATCTTCCCTTGTACCAGGTGATAGGGCTTACCATCACCAATTGAGAAAAACAATAAGGGCCAGCAAGATGTTGGCTACTGATGAGGGAGGTGAAGAGCAATCCTTGTGGTTAGAACAAGATATTAGAGAGGTTTATCAGGAAGAATTTTTAAGTGATGACCAATTCATTAAGAGTGATGAATTTAAGAATTTTCTTATCTGGAGGAAGCAGCAAGAAGTGGCTAAGGCTATACCTAAAGGAATGAAGCTAAGTGAAGAAACTTTGAGCACTTTAACATCTTATGATCCTAGCCTTGACCCTATAACTGTAGATGAAGCCAGAGAATTGGTTAAATCAAGTGGAATGATTTTGACTCCAGGATGGGATTTGACCTCTACTTTTATTATTGATCAAATAAGAAAGAAAGCACAAAGAAATTTATCCTATGAAGTCCATATTGGTGATATGATTAGGGGAAGTGGTTATGACCCTAAGTCCTAGGCTATTGCAATGTGGTCTGTTGCCCCTAAGACTCAAAAGCCATCTTTAGTAAATATAGAGGATTGGATGGAAGGGAATAATATCATATGGACTGTATAGAATACAACTGACCTTGAGGTATCTAAGGTAGTGACTCATTTTGCTAACTTAAATGAAGCAAAGATAGCTCAATTATTTGAAAGGTATGCAAAATTATTTGAGAGTTCAAACATGGTGGCCAAAGATAGAGATTTGAAGATGATGAAGATCAAACAGTTGGAAGATGAGTTGGTAGAAGTGAGAGTTAGGCTTGAAGAAGCCTCAAAGGTAGTTCTTCCTCCTCCTTTGCAGATTGAGGCTCCTATTCAGATAGATACAGAAGTTCCTAAGAAGCCTGTTAAGGACCTAGAGAAGATAAGAATGGATGCATCTTTGGACACTGTAGCAAAGATTGTGTAGTATAGGAAAAACAAGATAAAGGAAAGGATGGAGTTAGTCCATCAATCAATCAGTCTACTACACTAGGCCAATGGAAAAGTGAATGAATATTTTGTCACTTTGGAGCCACTCTATGGTATATGGTCAAGGAGGAAATCATTGTTTGATAAGCTTGATGATTTGCAAGAATATAGGTCTGATATTCCTAAGGTAGTAACTGAAGTTTTTGAAAATATTGGCTTAGTGAGTGCTATATCTAAGTTTTTTAAAGGTAAGTCTAACCAAATAAAGGCCAAGCTGGCTATGTTTGACAAGGATTACAGAAAGTATGCGCCTTCAATATATGATGATAATGGGAGTATAATTAGTATAGATGAGTGGAAAGCATCAATGGCTCAATTGGTAATCAAATAAGATGCTTTCCTAAAAGGTGACAATACTTTAGACTTGGAGAGATGCAATAATGTAATTGACAGTCTTTTTAAGATTGAAAGTGATTGCATATGATTTGTAGAAGAGGCTATAAATATAACTAATTCGATGTGGGATTAGTAGATCAAATCACTATAGGAATTGCAGGCTTACAATTGGCCATCTGATGATGGTGTGGTAGCATGGGACAAATTGACAAGGAAGAAAAAGAAGCCAGCTGCCCAGATGATAGAAGAGGAAGAAGAGTAGAGCACATATGGCACCTATTCTAGAATTCAAGGGAGAGCATGTTTTAAACAAAGGATGATGTAAGTTAGCCTATATTGGTGGTCATCATTCAAGAAAAAAATTTAGCAACTGCTCTGAAATATCTTTAGACGAAGGTGCCACTTGTAAAATTGTTAAGTAGTTGAGAACTACATTCTATTGTCATAATCAAATATCTTTCAGTTTGTATTTTTGTTTTTAGTGCAAGATCATTTCCCATCCATCTAAAGCTTTTTACATCCTCTTGAGGATTCCAAGATGGTTGTGGGTATATATAGCAAGTTTTGACTCTTTTGTATGGTGGTTAATACATTTTGTAAAAAAGTTCTGAGATATAGAACCTTATTTTCTTTGAAGTCATGGTGATACTATATTGACACATTTTGAATATTAATACAAGGATACCAGAACTCTATTGCTGCTATTTGTTGTCTTTGTGTATGGATGCTTTAATTTTCTTATGCATTAAATTGTAAGGCTCTTCAATGCATTGTTCACAAGGTGAATATAGGGGTTGAACTTAAGTCTCTTTCAAGGAAAGAGTACAGTCTTAAGGGAGGTCTTTGTGAATTAATTGTCCATGTATGAATTTGATGGAAGGTGTAGGAATTAAAAGAATGGGATGTCAAGAATTTCATTTTGGTTTTAGTATAGTTGTATTGATAGATTTTTGTGGAGGTTTGGTTTGACTCTAATGCTCGAATAGATAAGGCACTGGTTTAAGATATATTTGCATCTGTTGCCACTAGAAAATATAAACAACTGATTAATTTTACTTTTACTGCATAGTCTTTATCTGAATCATCTATGAAAAGTTCATGGATGTTTATTTTAATGCTTTAAAGAAGCATTTGAAAGAGGTTATCCTTCCTAGAGTTTTACTCAGAAAAAGAAGAAGGATGAATGTCCTTATGCCATTGTTTCATGTTATTTATTTCATAATTTTCATCATAGTGTTATGTATCAGGATAATTTGGGCTGTACTAAGAGTCATGATGTCTCATTGAGTAAATTCTAACAAGATAGCATAGCAGTGAAGGAGCTAAGTCACAATCTAGAGCTCATTTGTATAGGTAAACCTGCATTAGTTCTATACTAAAAGTGAAGAAGGCTTAAAGCCTTAATACCTTAGTGCTTGCATTTTGTTAGATGCATCTATTGGGATTATTGGAGTTATAGTTTTGTCAATAATTTATAAATTTTAAATCATCTAAAGATCTGAGCACTAACAGAGCCAACACAACCTATTAGTTTGGTACAAATGAGGCTCCACAGATAGTACACTTGGCTTAGTCCTTATTACCACAAGAAAGAGAAGCATACACCAAGTTCTTACAGAAAAAGAAGATCAATTTTTCATGGACTTATTCAGATATGCTAGGGTTGGACACTAATCTTATCATGCATCACTTGTCCATAGCTCCAAGTGTAAAACTATTCAAACATACATTGAGAAAGATGCATCCTCACATAGCTCTTCTAGTCAAACCAGAATTAGAAAAAATCCATGGTGTTGGATTTATAAGAGCTATTGACTATGCTGAATGGATATCAAACATTGTACCAATTTCCAAACATGATAAATCCATTTGAATTTGCACAGATTTTAGAGATATCAATAGAGCATGCCCAAATGATGATTTTCCACTCCCCAATATAGACATGATAGTGGACATGACTGCGGGTTATGAGATTTATTCCTTGATGGATGGTTTTTCTAAATACAATCAGATTAAGATAGCTCTTGAAGATCAAGAATCTACATTAAATTGTGCATGGGATACCTATTGTTGGAACGTTATGCCTTTTGGATTAAAAAATGTAGGAGCCACCTATCAATGAGCTATGACAACCATTTTTCATGACATGATACATAAAAACATGGAAGATTATGTGGATGACACTTTGGCCAAGTCTAAGAAAAGAGACACACACTTAGATGATTTAGAAGTCATTCTAGATCACATGGAACAATTTCAATTAAGGTTAAATCCTAAGAAGTGTACGTTTGGTGTCACCTCTGGAAAAATTATAGGATTTATCATTTCAACAAAAGGAATAGATGTAGACCTTGAAAAATTTCAAGCAATTATAGATATGCCACCTCCTAAAAACATTAGTCAGATGAGTTGTCTTCAAGGATGCCTTCAATCCATAAGGAGTTTCATTTCATAGCTAGTGGACAGAGCTCAACCTTTCAACAAGAACTTACACAAAGGAGTCAAGTGTGTTTGGAATGAGGATTTCCAAAAGAGCATGGATCAAATCAAGAAATACTTGGCAAATCCTCCTATTTTAATGCCTTCTATCCTAGGGAAGCCACTTATTCTATACATTTCAGTGACAAAATCTTCCTTGGGGGCATTACTAGCTCAACTTGATGAACATGGGAAAGAAAAAGCAATATACTACATTAGTCATACTCTTGTTGCATATGAGGTTAACTACACTAGCATTAAGAAAGCTTTCCTTACAGTTGTGTTTGCTTCTCAAAAGTTGCGACATTACATGCTTGTGCACATAATACATCTCATAGCAAAAATAGATCCACTCAAGTATTTACTTGATAAGGCTTCCCTCATAGTTAGACTTTCTAAATGGATGATGATCCTTTCAGAGTTTGACATAGAGTACATTGAGCGTAAATAAATCAAATGACAATCCATGGTAGGTCAATTGGCTGATTTCCCAATACAATATAGTGCACGTATTCAAGTTGACTTCCAAGATGAGCACCTCATGTATATGACTGAAAGAACATGGAAGATGTTCTTTGATGGATATTTTATGCAAAATGGTTCAAGAGATGATGTGTTGTTTGTTTCTCCTCATGAGTACATGATTCCTAAGTCTTAAAAGTTATTACATTCCCATGTAAAAATAACATTGCTGAGTATGCAGCTTTGACAAATGGACTTAAAATGGCCATAGAATCGAGAATCACAGAGTTTTACATCTATGGGGATTCATAACTGATAATAAACTTGTTGGTGCTAAAAAATGATGGACTATTTTGAGACCAACTGACAGGCACAAACAAGTGCCTCTGCAATTCTGAATCGATCAAGCCAAGGCTAGTAGGCTTGAATCAAAAGTTCTTTCAAACTACAAAAACACGTGCATGTAGACAAAAGCAATTTACTTCCAAAGGGGTTAACAATCTTTGGAGGATAATAACCTAATATCCTAACTATTAAATAGCTTGAAATCTAAACTAAGGCTTAAAAGTATTACTAAACCTAATTGAATGCTTTGTAAAGAGAGCTATCAGATTAAATATGTAAACTACAAAAAGAACAAAATTACAATTACAAATGAAATGAGACCAATGCTTGATGCCAAATTTGGAATAGAGTCAATTAAATTCAATTATATGTATAGACAAAGACAGTTTTAAGGTAACTAACTCCTATAAAGAGAGACCATCATCCTATAGGCTTCAGTTGGAACAAAAGTTTAAATAACTTATACAATTAGTCCTATGGATTTTAACCCAACTTAAGAGCACGAAAGGAATAATAATAGGTTCTCAAACCATGCAACTGCTATTCAAATTGTATAAATTAAACATAAACAAATGAATCAATGAAAGAACATAGTAGGATACCCTGGTTCACAGAGTAATCTGAAAAAATAATTGAAAAATAAGAAACTATATAACCTCAAAGCATAAACACTTATCTATCATTTGCATTTGGAATTTTGGACATTAGGTTCAAATCTGTAATTTGAGAGAGTTTTCCAATTTTTTTCCATGATGTGTTGATGTCTATTGTTTACAAATTGAATTAATATAAATATATCTCCCAATAGTTCTCTGTGAAAGGACATGCCCTTTCATAGGACCTAATCCTGGCAACTAACCCTAAAAATACAAATTAAACCATAATAATGGTTTTTAGGGAAATATTTCCCATACATTTAACTTGATTATTTGTACTTTATGTGTTATGTGAAAAATAATCTGACGCTTAGTTTCCTACATGAAAACACCTAACATTAGATAGTCAAAAATAAAAAATCATTATATTCCACTAGATTTTTGTTATATGTGAAGGGACACCACCTGGATCACCAGCACAGATTAGGTTCTCCCATCTACAAGGAAGCCAGAAGGAGCACATAGTGAAAGTTCCATCAGATAGAGCACCCTTCAATCCAAAATGTTTGTTAAAAATTTGGAAACCAATTCACCAGTAGATTGTTCTAGACCATCAATGCCCACAGTACTAGACATAGCTTCCCATTCTAGATAAACAAACATCAGCCATGGAAGCAAGTGTCAAAGAGAATCAGGTCTGGATTGAGCTCACTCTGCCTCCCCACCTTCTACAGAACTAAATTGGGTCACTGCATAACACAATGCTTATTGGTAAGTTCTCATCTCATTCACTTGCATTTTTAGACATTAAGGATTGGGCTTTTGAATGCTGGGAGGGCCTGTTAGATGTCTTTCTATTGGAGTTAGATCAAGGAGTCTTTGTAGCCCTTTTTGATTCAAAGGAATGCAAAGATTCCATTCATAGCTATAAAGGCCAGTTCTATAAAGGATCTAGGTTATTTACTAGGGTTTGGACACCAAACTTTAAACTAGATAAGCAGGGATGTTGCTTCTTTCCCTACTGGATCTCACTTCCATTGCTTCCATTAGAATATAGAGAGCTGGAAATCATTGAAATCATTGCTAATTAGATAGGCATTTTTGTCAGACATGATCTCATCCCTTTTGAATACCCTCATTGAGACTCTAGAGTTTGTCTTTTACTATGCCCCAAGAAGTTGCCACCAAAGATGATCAAGATCAAATCTAAGTGGGGTGTGCTGGCACAGCCCATCATTTTGGAGGATGTGAATGCTTGTCAAAAATATTAGAAAACACTAGGCCATTTTACCTCACAATGTAATAGGACTACACACTCGAAGACACTGGTTTGTGAGGACCACTATTCAAACCCACTAGATTACTCTATTCAAGTGCCCACCTCAATCAAAATAGTGAGTAATATTCAAGCCACCCATGGCCCCATTTCACAATTGTCAATATGTGGCTATCAGCCCAACATTTCATCAGCATCTTCTATCATTATCATAAATCAAAGGCTGAAGTCAATACTTCATAGGTTTGATCAAGGGTTTCCCTTAGATTTGGCCAACATGATCAATATATGTGCTACTGGCAGCAGCTTGCCACAACTCACATGTCAAGTTAAGTCTAATCTATCTCCTCCAGTGTTAGAGTCTTATATAAAGGACCAACTTGAGATGACACAAAATAATGTGGATATAGTTGTTAACCAATTGATTTTCCAAAACACTCCAATGAATATATCCAATATGCAGGATTCACTTAGCAAACAAGTAGTGTATGATTTAAAGATTCGAAAGTTATCAGATCATATGATCACAGAATTGGCCACTAAATTGATTTTTGAGATAGTGGAAGAAGAAGGTCTATTTTCTAAATTAGGAGATAGAAAAAAAAAAAATCTCCATTGCCTCCAGATGCTGATAAATTTGAGATGCCCACAATATCATCCCCATAGTTAGCCCTCCTCGTTGAGTCAGAGGGTATTCTTGGTGAGTTTCAGATTCAGAATGTTATCAATGATTCTGTATCAGCAAAGACCTTAGAGGGAGTAGATGCTGACAATTTGGACAAGGTAGTTACCCTTCAAATCAGAGAATGGATTCAGACTAACAGCTTTGTGGACTTAGAGTAGGATGCACATCAAGTGATAGGAGAAATTGTTGAAAACTTGCTAACACCAAACATGCTCCATGACGAATTGGAAAATTTGGATCCATTTGTAAAAGATAAAACTATCTCACCACAAATGGGATTTGATCACATGACTATTCTATCCATTCAAAAAATGCCTTCATAAAGCATTTAGGTTAAACCCACTCTGAAGAAAAGAGGCAGAAAACCAAAGAATAGCCAAACTAAAATAGAAATTGCAGTAGGTATCCAGGTAACTCTAGATGGTTCTTTCACACTCTCAACAAGATTGATGAGGAGAACTAAGTGTTCTCCTTGTCAACCATGAAGGTTATATCATGGAATGTTAGAGGCTTAAATGCCACTAACAAAAGATATAGAATCAAGCAAGAACTTGATTCCTTGAAAGCAGACGTCATCTTGTTGCAAGAAACAAAAATGTCATAAGGTAATTTTGAGAAAATAATCAGGAAGTGGTCAAATTGGAAGTCAGTTCAAAAACTAGAGATTGGTGCCTTAGGAGGGTTGGCTATCCTTTGGGATTCTAAATCAGTCCAATGTCAGATTGTTAGACACGAAGATAATTGGCAAGCAACATTGTTGAGTTGGCATGGGGAAAATATCATTTTAATCAATGTATATGGGCCTACAACTACATTAGACAAGAAAAGGGTATGGTTGGAGATCACTCAGTTGATCCAATCATAATATGAACAACTTATAATAATTGGGGGAGATTTTAATGCTATCCTAAAGTGTTCAAAAAAGTGTGGAGGTATCATCCCACTACTAAAATCCATCCAAGACTTTGCTAGTCTTATAGAAGATAACAATCTTGTGGACATAGAGCCAAGAAAGGGGTCATTTACTTGGACCAATAAGAGAATCAATTTTGCCCAAATAGCTATCAGACTTGATCGCTTTCTAATTTCTCAAGACTAGAAGCTAAAAAAGTTCATTCTTCAGTCAGAGATCTTGCCCAAACCAAGATCAGATTAGTTCCCTATCAACCTTCAAGTCAGTTCCAATTCAGCAAGTCAATCACTCTAGCACAAGCCATCTTTCAAGTCCGAGAGTATGTGGCTGCAACATCCATCCCTTTTACCTATAGTCAGACAATGGTGGACCAATGCCCCTCCCCACAAATGGAACCAAAATGTTTTAGTTTTTAGTCAAATTGAAATTTATAAAAGGTAAAATCAAAAAGTGGAATGAAGAGATATTTAAAAACATTTTCAAAGAGAAAGAAGCCATCAAACATCAGCTAGAAAATATTTTGGAAGTGATCACTACTCAAGGTATGGATAATGATTCCTATGCCAAGAAAAAAAAGATTTCAAATGAGTGTGAAGAATTATGTAGTAGAGAAGAGGTATACTGGAGACAAAAATCACGGGAACTTTGGCTAAAGGAGGGTGATAAAAATACTAAGTATTCTCATGCATCAGCTAAGCAAAAGATCACTGCCCACTGGATCTTCTCCATCAATAATGTCGATACAGGTATTTCTTTTACGGATCCTTAAAGCATTTAGGAGGAAGGAGTAAACATTTTTAAAAACTTGCTAGCCCCTCTAATTCTTCTGGTCCCAGTAGATTCACATGTGGATGAGCTTCTTGAGGCTATCCCATCGATTGTTTTAGAGTTAGACAACTTGAAACTAATGGCACCATTCACAATATAGGAACTCAAAAAGGTAGTCTTCTCACTTCCATCAGACAAGGCACTGGGCCCAGATGGTTTTACAGCTCTTTCCTATCAAGCTTGCTGAGAGTTGGTAGGTTGGGAGCTTCTTGGGGTTATTGAAGAATCCAGATCTAGCAAGTCCATGTTAAAATAATTCAACACAACCAACATTGCTATCATCCCCAAAGTAAAATCACCAAAGACTTTTTCAGAATTTAGACCCATATCCCTATGAAACACAATTTACAAAATCATCACTAAGGCCATTTATTTAAGAATGCAATACTTGATTCTGAGTCTGGTGTCTCATCCTCAAGGTGGCTTTGTGCCGGATTGGGAAACAATGGAAGGTGCTCTAGTGGCTCACGAAACTCTTCATTCCATTAACTCCAATAAGGCTCCACATTTTTTCATCAAACTGGATATGATGAAGGCCTATGGAAGAGTTAGATGGGATTTCCTTTTTAAAGTTCTTCACAAATTTGGGTTTGGGAAAAATTGGTGCAAATGGGTCCGGTCTTGTATTTCAGGTTCTTGGCTCTCAGTACTAATTAATGGTGTGCTAATAGGCTTCTTTGCATCCACTCAAGGAGTCTGTTAGGGGGATCCACTATCTCCAGTCCTCTTCATCCTAATGGCTGAATCTTTTAGCAGGCATATTCAACAATAACAGGTTGCAGGTGTGTGGAAGTGTGTCTGAATTAATGAATCTAGCATTTCAATAACACACAAATTATTTGTAGATGACACACTATTATTTGGAACTTCCATGGTCTTAGAAGCAAGGCAGATCAAACAATATTTGGAATTGTACACTTCAATCTCAAATCAAAGAGTTAATCCTCAAAAATCAAAGATATACTTGTTTAATACTAATCAGATAATCTCAAACAAGATTGTCAATATATTAGGATTCACAATTAATCTCCTCCCATTTGTCTACTTGGGAATTCCTTTTTTTGTCAGAGAAAATAGAAAAAGTTATTGGACGCCAATAATTGAGAGAATTAAATCAAGAATAGTAGCATGGAAAGAAAGATGGCTCTCACTATCAGGCATAACTCTTTTAATTAAATCAGTGCTATCAACAATTCCAAACTATTATCTATTAGTCTTAAAAGATCCTTCTATAGTGATTCAAGCCATTCAAAAAAATTTGAAAGATTTCTTATGGACAAGAAATATGAATGGGGATAAGAAAATTCCATTGGTGTCAATAGACAAGATGGCCCAAACAAAACAGATCGGTGGAGTAGGGATTCATGATTTGCAAAAATGCAACAAAGCATTTGGTAGCAAGCTAGTCTGGAAAATGTACATGCACCCCTCCAACACTTGGTGCCAAATTATGCAGCATAAGTATTTAGATAATGTTAACCTATCTAGAATTTTGTCTATCCTCGATCCCCAAAAAGGATCACCAATATGGAATTTCATGATGGACTAAAGGGAGCTAATCAAAAATTATATTTCTTGGGAAGTCAACAATGGATCTCAAGTGAAATTTTGGCATGATTCCTAGAATGGGGCTCCTCCTCTCAACACACTTGAAGGAATTGATGATATTGTTACAATCTCAAAAAATGCTTGGGGTAACCACTTAATCAATTTTGTCCCTATTGTATATATTTTTTGTAGGTGAGTGATATGGAAAGATCCTATAGATTTTCCTCTTTCTCTCTTGGATTGTAACCACTTTAAATCAATACTGTCATAAAAAGTGGTATACTTATCTACCCTAGAAGATAAGATGATTTGGGTGCCTAGTAAATTGGGAAATTTCAACATTAAAGATGGCTACAATATCCTTCAACAACAGGTGGTTGTCAACCCTCCCTCTCAGGCTTTTTCCTTTTGTTGGAGTCATCGCACACTTCCTAAATTTGGATGTTTCACATGGCTAGCCTTAAAAAATTGAGTACTAACTAGTGATTGACTTAATAAATTAAAGATAGCTCAACCTTTCAATTGCACATTATGTGATTAGGAGTTGGAAGCTGTGGATCATCTTTTTCTAGGCTATTCTTTTGCTCAACAATGCTAGAAATTTGTGTTGGGGAAATTACAGTATTCTACTCCTCTCCCAAACAAGTTATGGGATTTGTTCTAGGCATGGCCAGAGTTATATTCAAATTCCATCTTTTTAGCTTTATGGACATCCACACTGGCATTAACTGTTTGGGTGATCTGGTGGGAACAAAACAAAAGAATCTTTCATAAGGAAATCACCCCAATCCAAGCAGTCCTCCAGAACTTGGAAAAATCAATATCAGAGGTGGTAAATTCTAGTCATGTAAAGGTTAAATGTAATCTCTAATTAACATGGTGGGACATTGTTGTAATAATGGAATGGAAGTTCATTCATGCCCCAACTAGTTGGTGTCACCAATCAACCACTTCAAAAACTATTGATTGACATCTAGTTCACTAGATTCCTCCTCCATAGGGGTTTGTTAAAATTAATTTTGATGGATCTTCGAGAGGAAATCCAGGGGACTCAGGGGCGGTTGTTTGCATTCAAGATCATCAAGGGTCTATTTTAGCAATCAAATCTTGTTCACTACCCCGAGGCATAAACAATATGGCCGAGGCTCAAGGATTACTTCCTAGACTTGTTCTAGCAAGAGAAGGAGGGTTTTAGTGAGTTCAAATAGAGGGTGACTCTTAGGTAATTATCAATGCTTGCATCAAAAGGGACATACATAATTGGCAACTTTCATACATTCTACAACAAGTATGGCTCCTCCTTGATTTGTTCCAGGAAGTATACATCTCACATACCCTTTGCGAAGTTAATGCGGTAGTAGGCCACCTAGCAAATATTGGTTGTGATGGTTAGGAAATGACATCATTTCTTCCTAAAGAAATTACTAGGCTGGACCCAAAACTTCACCAGCTACTTGTTCAAGATGGAATGTAGATGGGTTTCTGAGTCATTAATCCACTCATTCAGTACTATGCCTCAGTGATCACATGGACACTTTTATGCATTAATGATCAGAGCATTTATAAAGTGGTTAATCCTAATTTTATTCAAGACAATGCATTAATGCGGGTTGTGCATCACTATGAATTATGGGAGGGTTTGGTGGTGGTTGGTGGATTATTTTCTCATCAAGATTTTCTCTCAAATCATGACTGCTTCCTCCTGTACAAAAGTATAAAATGTTCACTTTGTGCGCAAGATGCCAGATTTTTAGAAAATGCTCTTCACATCTCAGGTCAGAGGTTGGGGTTTCACTTGGTGGCCCGAGTTAAATCTTGGGTAAATGCTCTTCTCGATATCCTTGAGCTCCCAAATTCTCCACCTCCTCATGCCAGCAATGTGCTCCAGTCTTCAGCTAGTGGTCAAGTCTCGAGAACTCCATTCTGGGTCACTGACCTCAATGCCCATCCTGCGGGCTCGGTGATGGGTGATGCTTTGCACCTGCTTCAAGGCTTTGAGGGAACTTGTGATGTCTATGAATTAAACTGAATGATGGATGTGTTGATGCCCCTTGCTCGGCTCTCATCTCCTCTAGCAAGCCTTCCTATTCCTGCTAGCACATCGGATGACATGGACAATTAGCTTTTAGGTGTTTCTTTTTTGATCAAGTTTTTTGGGATATTATCTATGTCAAAACTTTATTGTGTTGTATACTTCAAATTTGGCATCTTCACTTCTTGTTCAAATTAGGCTTGACCTAGATGTGGGTCAACTTGTGTATAGCATATAACTGGAACTCCTTGGTATATGGGCTAGTTTTGTAATATGACTAAGGGCCTATTGGGAAGTCTATGTAAATGCACATGTAATTATCTATCCTTGAATATATGCTTGTATATAACAATGATCCTAGGGTTTCTTACTGGTTCTTCCATGGGGGAGTTATTGAATTAGATGAATAAAAATATGGTGGATATCCCACTTTTGATTAAAAAATTTTTAAAAATCATTATATTCACAATATATTAGGTTTTCATAAAAACTATTATTATACATTTATTAATTAATAATTAATTGAAAATAAGTTCATGCCATAATTTATACATGCATTTGATAAATAATGTGAAAAATAGAAATTAAAAATTAATTATATGTTACCCACATTAATTATAAAAAACATAAGCAATCACATTAATAAGACAATACTTGTAATATTAAATCAAAATGACATTATGTTAGCATATTACTCTTATTTTCAAGATAATACATAATGCATTTATATTTACATTTTTAAAATATATCTACAACTATAATGCAATGTAGTATTGAAATATTAACAACATTAGGGTTAAGGATTTTACAATTCACCCTAAAAGGGGGCATTTACCCTAAATTCTTGATATCATTTAAATAATTTTGACATAGGGTAAGTGCAATAATAACCCTAAAATTAATAATACTTTTAATGTAAAACCATATAGAACCAATTAACGGTTTTTTAGAAATAAAGTATTATTAAAACATAAACCCTAAACAAGAAGGTGAGAAAACAATTAATTTTTATTTAAAAATAAATTACTTAAGCCTTTTCACCCTTCAAGATAAAAGTATTAAATTTAAGATTATAATAAGGTGAAAATACCAAATTACATTTAGGGATATGAAAACTAAAATTAGAATAAAAAATATTTCAAAACCCAAAAACAAGAATAGTATTTATCAAATTATTTACCCTATCATATTTTTAACTTTTAGGGTTTATATGAGTAAAATATAAATTAAGATTAAAAACAATTATTATAACCACAATAATTTCACAAAATATAAAACTTCTAACACACACACAAAATATTAATTCCCTTCATAATTTATTTCAAAAAGGAATAAGATTAGCTTTAACTTATACCTTTATTTACACCTACACTCTCAAGGAATAACATAGAGTATTTGGTAGGGGTAGAGTCAGGTAGTTAGGTAGGAAAAGGGATTGGTCAAGAGGTCAAGTGTTGAACTCCCTCTCCCTATTCTTTTTCCTAAAATCAGAAAATAAATAATTCATGAGAAATTAATATTTCACATTGATTTGGAAAAGTGATTAAGGAAGAGATTACTCCTTCTATAAAAGTTGTATTAACTTCTCACCTACACATGAAAGAAAAAATAAATAAATTTCTCCTCCCAATCCTCTTGAAGGAAATAAATAGACTAACTGGTTAGGGGGTAGGAGGGTAGATAGGTAGGGAAAAAGTTTGGCGTGAGAGATTGAGGGTTCAACTCTCTCCCCCCACCTTTTTTTTACTTAATTTATTTTTTTTATTATTTTTAGAATAATTTTATTTCAAAATGAATAAACATTAAATAAGTTGAAATAAAACAATTAACAACCTAATATATGAAAATAGAAAGGTGACAAATATACATGCCTTTTTATCATTTTAATTTTTTAACATAGGGAAATTATATAAAATTGAAATTAAACATCATACTTCCCTGACGTTTCATCCATTTAGAACCTAAAATTTTTAGTGTCAACTGTGGTTCTTATTGGGGATGTGCATTCATGCCTGGATGGAGCAAGAGTCTAGTTATCTTTGGGAGAAGAAGACCACTTTGAAACATAATGTTAATGTCATGCCAATATTAAAATTTATCTTGAATAAGTAATAGAAATCAAAACTATTAAACTTAAACATGATGAATCAATAATATTTATAAGAATGTTTATTTGAGGACAAAATCAAATTAAAGAAAATTTGTTTCATGACTTTGTAAAGATATCTCATAATAATATGTTTTCATATTAAAATGTAAATAATAAAAGTATAGAAAAAACAATAATATTTCAAATACCAAAATAATGAAAGAAAATACTTAACCCAAATGTATTTACCTTTTGTTCTGTAAATGATTTTAGGGTTAGGGTTGCTGCTTTGGAAAATTGCCATAATTGTTACCAGCCATCAAAGAATGAGATTTGGAAGGCTTCTCTTTGATTCAAGATACACATTGAGAAACCTGAAATGACATCTGCAAAGGAATTCCTATGCAATTTGGGTTATTATAAGGAGGTGAAGAAAAGCTTGAATTACTCACATGCTTTATTGGAAAAATATGCATTCCTCTTTGCTTTCCCTCTTATTGAATTAATTCATCCAGACTACAACCATAATCAAAGGAACAAGATGCTGGTAATCTTGCACTACTTTTTAGAACCTATGCAAGTGGTTGGTGTCGATTGCATCTCTTGATGAACTCTTCTATGTGCCCCACATGAGATCATTTCCTCTTATAGCTTAATGGTCCTTTATTGTTGTTCACAAAGCTCTCATTTTCTATGGAACTAGCAATATAAGAAGTACTACAAGCACAGTTCTCAATAGGGACAACTTTTTCCATAACATCAGAAACCATGGCTATGACATGCCTCTTCTTTGCATGGGAAATTTTCAACCCATAGTCCTGCAAACCCCTCATTCTAGGCGTGCCTTCAATTCCATCATCTTGCTCATTTATCTTATTTCCCTGTATGTAATGTTCTTTGGTTCCTCCCTTCTCTAAGGAATGTAGCCTCTATTACATAATCACCTATTCGATGATTTCCTCGTAAAAAGATAATAGTCAATGTTATACGATGGGAGTGATCCCACTGAGGACTCCTTGTATCTGCGAAAATCTTGTTCCTCTTCTATATTGGATGTCATCCATAATAATCTCAAAATGCACTATTCCATGGATAAATCCCAATTGCCAAGGTGATGACCAGCTATATATATTCCTTATTGACAATCCTCATCCTTAGACCATTATACTCAATCCATATAACATGAAGTCTAAGAGTACTCATAATGAAGGCGGTGCTTCGAATCTAGTGTGCTCTCTTTCTGTAAGCTTGTTGTGCATCTGATTTGATGAAATCAAAATGTTTTAAAGACTACAACAATTTATGGTAAAAACTCATTGCTCTTTCTCCAGCTTGTGCTTCTTACTTGATTTCCCAGCGTGCACAATGTCATCACTTATATTGTATTTTCCATTTTCTTCTAAATTGAGGTCATCTCTAGAATTATTGACATTCCAAAAACAACATAGACTTTATAAAAATACCCTCCAAGGTAAGGTATATGGTTTGGGCAACCATCCATGGATTAAAGTCATCGTTCAGAGCTAAAAAATGACTTCAAATTCCTATTATGAAATATGCTCACTATTCATGCCTTTCTCAGACTCCTTGCTCCCTTACCAATATGGTTATTTACCAATGATTCCTTAGCTTCTATTGAGCCAAATTTGGATCAATACACAATCAAATACTAGCTTTAGAAGTATGTCTTTTGCTAGTTTGTAGCCATTTAAAATTTGGGTCATTTTTACAAATGTCTGGTTGTTTTTGTTGCAGCTGGCTTCATAAAAATAAGTGAAACTATCATAAATTTGTTTCTCATAAATGCAGAAAGGTCTGGGAACCTTTCTGGATGTATAGATAGTTTTTTGAAGCCCAAAAACAACTTCAAATTTTTGCCCAAATACAAAAAATGTGATTCATCTTCTTCACTAGTTCAACCCGTGGTTAATAAATTTGGGCTTTTTCAGGCACGTTTTGACACCAAAAAGTGCTTAATTTCTTCTAAAAACACCCCCAAATCATATACAACTTGCCTAGGAACATCTTGAGCACAAAAAAAATGTTATTTTGCTTCAAAGTGACCCCCAAAATAGGCCTAAATTATTTGCACGGGAATTAAATTCTCTACTGTTTGTATTCTATTTTTCAGCTCTCTAACTTTCTTCATTCGAGTCTTTCAAGACAAATGCTTTTCGCACACAATTATAATTTTAATAATCCTGATTTATTGGAAAGATTTAAACAATATATCCATAATGAGTCCTTTTATACTGCATGTACCAATACCGGCAGTAACTATTCACAATATAAGAGTATTCATAAAAGATTTTATGAAAGAAAAAAAAAATGATTAGTGAGAAAATTTAATATAAATATACTATAAAATGATGGACTAATTGAAAAGCATGTAAATTTAAGGACTATAATCTATCAATATGACACTGCAAAAGGAAAACATAAATAATTCATAACACATAATATAAACAGGGAGAAAAACATGGTAAAAAACATAAAACATACTTACCTATTCTAAAATTTAGAAAAAGAAACTCTTGCCTATGTCATAAACTTGATTTTGATCATGCAACAATATTTAGCTTTTTAAAGTAAGATCATTCCTTTTACCAATTATAGTAATTTTATCCACTTTACAATATTTTTCATGGATGCATTCCATTGATATGACTTGATTATTATATTCATGTCCTCTTTCATATTTGGCTCCATGGATTTCAACTTTGCAATTATTTTTTTGAAATTTTCCATTGTAGTGGATTTGATTCCCTTTTTCACCTTGTAATTCATTTTTCAGAAGACATTGTTCTTGATAAGTAAATTTTGTAGCATATTTTCCTTATAATTCTTTCCTTTTGGAATATTTGTATCATGAACAATAATATGTAAATTAGGTTGCCCTAATTTCTCATAATTATCCTTTGTGCCACATTGTATGAATATTTCTTCCTCCAACATTTCACCTTCCCTGCATACTATCTTTGGACATACATTACCTCTAGGAAAAAGTAATATTCTACTTTCTCCCATACTATATTGTACTCTTGAAAAAAATAAATTATTTTTAATTAACTTTTCTCCTATTTCTTCAAACAAAGGGTTCATAAATATAGAGAATTTTTACATACCTCCATGAGGACTTACCTCTAGTTCCTCAAGTATTCCATCACACATGAGCTTATCTCCAAGAGTATGGTGGTGTATGCCGAAAGAATTTTTCCAAAAGCTACCATCTTCATGAATATTATTTATTGCATTTTCATCCAATACATGTGTTTCATTCTACAATATTTTGCCCTCACTATTGAGAAAATTTGAAGAATTTTCATAACCTTTCACAGGAATATTTCCTTCTTGAATTATTTCATCCATTTGAAATTTATTTTCCATTTCATCTAAATGTATTGATTCACCTTCATAATCTAGAGAGATTTCATTTATATCACATAATGGATTAACATATGGTCCATACCCAAAAAATTCTTCATCCTTTTCAAAACCATTCATAAACATATTTCCTTCATTAGATGTTTCACTCCTTCTAGATTTTATTTTATCAAATATAACCTAATCATGCCCATCTTGATGATTATAGGAAAAATTTAAACCATTCTTTTGAACATACTTATGATATTCAACATCCAACAAATCTGAAATTTGTTCTGTACTAAGGTGATTTTCTTTTTCACCATCATGGCCATTGATACCTATCTCCATACAAGTCTTACCATGTACAAATTCTTCTTCAACCTGATTTGAATTTTCTTTTTCATCTAAATCTAGAATATAATTAGGTTTTTGTGCCCCTTTTGTAACTTTATCATTTTCTTCCATTACATCTTCATATACAATTTTAAGAATAAGTTTTACTTGCTCACGAGTTACTCCTAAACTATATATTTTGTTTTAAAAACTTGGCCTAATATCAAAAGGTATTTTAGTGAAGATATCCATCATCCTCATAAACAAACTCACCACATTTTCATTATCATACCTTTCTAAAGTAGTAAATGCATCCAAGGGAGAAATACATGATTCATCCCTATCATGGAATACATCAAGGAACCATTGTTCAAATTGCATCCATGATGAAATGCATTGTGCAGGTAATTATTCATATTTTTCCCTTTCTTTATTATTTAGTGACCATGTAAACAACTTCATGGCATCATCTTCTGTATGGATCTCAAAATTATCAAGGAATATACGAAACACATCCAAATGATCAAGAGCTGATTCATCATAATCTCCATAAAATTCAGGAATCCTCTGTGAAAGTTGTAAAAATAATTCATTAGAACTAAATTGAAACTTTCTAAGATCCAAAGGCCTGATATCAATGGGAATCAAAAACTTTTTGAAAATTTTCTTGAAAGGAAAATTTATCATCCCTTTTAGGCTATATTCCTATCTCCTTCTGAGTTTTCTCCCACAGTAGAGTCACTAATTGAAATGCTTTGTTCAATAGAGTCACCACCTTCTTCATAAGAAGGATAAAATCATATAAATAATTCTGAGTTCTGTCTCCAGTAGAGTCTCACAATTGTAACCAAAGATTCTGCAAATGTCTTTCACTAATAGTGTCCCTAGCAGAGTTGCCAATTTGTTTGTGCTAAAAAATGCTAGACAATTTTGAGACCAATTGACAGGCACAAACAAGTGCCTTTGCAATACTGACTTGATCGAGCCAAGGCTGGTAGGCCTAAATCAAAAGTTCTTTCAAACTACACAAACACATGCATAGACAAAATCAATTTCCTTCCGAAGGGGTTAACGATCTTTGGAGGATAATAACCTAATCTCCTAACGGTTAAATAGCTTGAAATATAAACTAAGGCTTAAAAGTATTACTAAACCTAATTGAATGATTTGTAAAGAGAGATATCAAATTAAATATGTAAACTACTAAAAGAACAAAATGAGAATTACAAATGAAATGAGACTAGTGCTTGATGCCAAATTGGGAATAGAGTCAATTACATTCAATTATACGTATAGATAAAGATGGTTTTAAGGTAACTCACTCCTGTAAAGAGAGACCATCATCCTATAGGCTTCAGTTGAAATTTTTTAAAAATAACTTATACAATTAGTCCTATGGATTTTAACCCAACTTAAGAGCCCAAAAGGAACAATAACAAGTTCTCAAACCATGCAACTGCTATTCAAATTGTACAAATTAACCATAAACAAATCAATCAATGAAAGAACATAGTAGGATACCCCAGTTCATAGAGTAATCTGAAAAACTAATTGAAAAATAAGAAACTATATAACCTCAAAGCATAAACACTTATCTATCATTTGCATTTGAAAATTTGGACATTATGTTCAAATCTATAATTCAGGAGATTTTTCTAGTTTTTTGCCATGATGTGTTGATGTCTATTGTTTACAAATTAAATTAATATAAATATATCTCCCAATGGTTCTTTGTGAAAGGACATGCTCTTTCACAGGACCTAATCCTGGCAACTAACCCTAAAAATACAAATTAAACTATAATAATGGTTTTTAGGGAAATATTTCTCATACATTTAACTTGATTATTTGTACTTTAGGTGTTCCATGCAAAATAATCTAACTCTTAGTTTCCTGTATGAAAACACCTAACATTAGATAGTCAAAAATAAAAAATCATTATATTCATAATATATTAGGTTTTCATAAAAACTATTATTATTCATTTATTAATTAATAATTAATTGAAAATAAGTTCATGCCATACTTTATAAATGCATTTGATAAATAAAGTGGAAAATAAAAATAAAAAATTAATTATATGTTACCCACATTAATTATCAAAAACATAAGCAATCACATTAACAAGACAATACTTGTTATATTCAATCAAAATGACATTATGTTATCATATTACTTTAATTTTCAAGATAATACATAATGCATTTATATTTTGATTTTTAAAATATATCTA
The DNA here is from genome assembly GCA_027943335.1 of Chamaecyparis obtusa. Classification (NCBI taxonomy): domain Eukaryota; kingdom Viridiplantae; phylum Streptophyta; class Pinopsida; order Cupressales; family Cupressaceae; genus Chamaecyparis; species Chamaecyparis obtusa. The sequence goes on along the minus strand of BSBK01003705.1, from coordinate 820,964 downwards.
CAAATATAATGCAATGTAGTATTGAAATATTAACAACAATAGGGTTAAGGATTTTACAATTCACCCTAAAAGGGGGCATTTACACTAAATTCTCGATATCATTTAAATAATTTTGACATAGGGTAAGTGCAATAACAACCCTAAAATTAATAATACTTTTAATGTAAAACCATATAGAACCCATTAAGTGTTTTTTAGAAATAAAGTATTATTAAAACATAAACCCTAAACAAGAAGGTGTGAAAACAATTAATTTTTATTTAAAAATAAATTACTTAAGCCTTTTCACCCTTCAAAATAAAAGTATTAAATTTAAGATTATAATAAGGTGAAAATACCAAATTACATTTAGGGATATGAAAACTAAAATTAGTATCAAAGAATATTTCAAAACCCTAAAACAAGAATAATATTTATCAAATTATTTACCCTATCATATTTTTAACTTTTAGGGTTTCTATGGGTAAAATATAAATTAAGATTAAAAACAATTATTAGTAACCACAATAATTTCACAAAATATAAAACTTCTAACACACACACAAAATATTAATTCCCTTCATAATTTATTTCAAAAAGGAATAAGATTATCTTTAACTTATACCTTTATTTACACCTACACTCTCAAGGAATAATATAGGGTAACTGGTAGGGGTAGAGTCAGGTAGTTAGGTAGGAAAAGGGATGAGTCGAGAGGTCGAGTGGTCAACTCCCTCTCCCCATTCTTTTTCCTAAAATTGGAAAATAAATAATTCATGAGAAAATAATATTTCACATTTGATTTGGAAAAGTGATTAAGGAAGAGATTACTCCCTTTGTAAAAGTTGTATTAACTTCTCACTTGCACATGAAAACAAAAATAATTAAATTTCTCCTCCTAATCCTCTCGAAGAAAATAAATAGACTAATTGGTTAGGGGATAGGAGGTTAGATAGGTAGGGGAAAAGGTCAGCTTGAGAGGTCAAGGGTTCAACTCCCTCTCACCACCTTTTTTCACTTAATTTATTTTATTTATTATTTTTAGAATAATTTTATTTCAAAATGAATATGCATTAAATAAATTGAAATAAAAGAATTAACAATCTAATATATGAAAATAGAAAGGTGACAAATATACATGTCTTTTTATCATTTTAATTTTTTAACATAGGGAAATTATATAAAATTGAAATTAAACATCATACTTCCCTGACGTTTCGTCCATTTAGAACCTAAAATTTTTAGTGTCAAGACAACCAAGTCAATGAAGAATATCAAACAAAAGATGAGAAACTGATACCTTATAAGAAAATGGTTGATTCCTTGAAAAGATATTTCACATTTGTCACGTTTCAACAAATCCCTAGAGCAGAAAACAAAGTAGCTGATGCTATAGCTACATTTGCTTCACTCCTTTAGTTAGAGAAACATGAATCCAGATTTGAATTCCTAGTGGAAGAGCTACATTACCCTATCTATGACTCCCAAGAAAGCCATGCTATTTGTATCCTTGTCGGTCGTGAGTCATCTTGTTATGGTGCCATTTACTCATACCTTCGTGATGGCATTATCCCTAAAAACTTTAATTGATCTGAACACAGAAACCTTATCCAAAATGCCTCTCGCCATACCCTTATCTCTAGTGATTTGTATAGGAGGGGTCTAGATGGAACACTTATTAGATGCTTAGGAAAGGAAGAACCTAACCAAGCACTAGTTGACATTCATGAGGGCATCTATGGTAGACATTCCAATGGTCTTTCCATGGCCTGAAGGTTGCTTAGGGTGGGGTACTATTGGCCTATGATGTAGATTGATGCAGTAGCTTTTGCAAAGTCATGTGAAAAGTGTCAAAAACATGGTAACCTGATACATGCTCCAGGCAAGGAGTTCATTCCTTCTATATCTCATTGGCCAATTCAGTGCTGGGCCTTTGATCTTGTTGGGAAAATTCATCCCAACTCATTAAGTGGACACAAGTTTATTATTACTACTACTGATTACTTCACTAAATGGGTAGAAGTTGTCCCACTTTCTATTGCCTCGGGCAAGATAGTCTCTCTATTCATTTTGAACCATATCATCTGTCGATATGGAGTGCCTTCTAAGATTATCACTGACAATGGAGGTTAGTTCAAAAATAAGGACCTTAAGCAAATCTACAAAAAATTCAAGATTAAACAACATCGGTCCTCCATTTACTTCCCACAAGGAAATGGTCAAGTAGAGGCATCAAACAAAACCATTCTTAAAATCTTACATAGAACAGTTCATAAGAATGGTAGACATTGGCATTTACAGATAAATTTGGCTTTGTGGGCCTATAGAACTAGTATTCATACTCCTACTAGGGCTACTCCTTTTTCCCTTACATATGGTGCTGAAGTAGTGTTACCTTTAGAGGTTGAGATTCCTTCACTTTGAGTTTCCCTCAAAGGTCTAGTTACAGATGAAGACTACTGCGACATGAGACTTCAAGAGTTAGAACTTCTAGATGAGAAACACCAAGCATCATTTGACCATATGAGGGTTTATCGAAAGAGCATGTCCAAAGCCTTCAACAAAAATGATCACCCTAGAGAAAAGGGAAAATTTGAGCCTAATTGGCTTGGACCTTACATCATTACAACAACTTTTGGGATAGGTGCTTATTTATTATCTATTGAAGAGGGAGAGTAGCTCCTTGATCCTATCAATGTCTTGCACCTAAAGAAGTTCTATCCATGATGCCCATTCCATCTGGGGGCATCCTTTGTATGTACTTATTGATCTTGAAAAAATCCTAAAAAAATGATATATTGTCAAAAATTCTAAAAATAAAAAAATGTCTTGAAAAAATGATCATCTTAGTGAAAACCTACTGATAGGTGCTTTGATGTATCTCAAAAAAATTATTTATTCCAAAAATACCAAAACAATAAAAAAAATTCAAAAATTTAAAAAAGAATAGAAAAAGTTCCTTGGTGAAAACTTGGAAACAGGTGCCTTGGTAGCAAAAATACAAAAAAATTATAAAAAGTCTTCAAAAATAAAAAAAAAATAAAAAAATAAATTGCAATAAAATCCAAGTGGTGAAAACCTAGAAATGGGTGCTACTTGAGGCCTTTGCACCCCTGTTTCTTAGCACATGTCCTCAATAGTTAGCCTCTCTCCATCATGCCTTGTCCTTGTTGCCTTGGTTTGGAATTGGTCTTTGTCTTTGTCTAGGGGGCATAACTTTGTTAGTTTTGGTCCCTTGGATGCGTTAGTCTTTAGGACACCTCACAAACTATGTTTTTCAACACAACCCCTGAAATCGAGTGTTTTTCAACACTTCTCAACTTGGTATTACCCAGTTTGGTCATGTGATCTTACCTGCTGGAAAGCATTCGATCCTTATCCTCGAAACTCAATATCAGTGAACACACTTAAATTTTTAAACACAACACTTAATGCTTGAGCTATGTCATGATCTTTTCTTTGTGTGCTGACTGTTATTGATTTTCATCGAGTGTCCTTTTCTAATAAGTCTCTCCGGGATGCATAGCTAGAGGACTTGGGGCATGGGGCATTTTTTTATTTTCTTTTTGCTTGTGGGTGTGTTCTTGAACCTCTTGAGTGTCTCTTTTTGTTCCCTTGAAACACTTAGGAGATTTGAGGCATCATCCTTGACTGTTTTTGCACAATCATTCTTATGATCATCCTGGCATCTGTTCCTTGATGAGAGCATGGTCTTTCTACATTAAATTGGGTAAGCTAACATCGAAGTCATCTTGACCTTTATGTCTTTGATTCTTATGTTAGAATCTTTCCACATTCCAATATGATATAAATCACATTCATATCTTCATAGTTGCGCTTGTGACTAGTGATGATTGTGTGATTTTTCGATGTCTGTTAATAATGGCCCAATGATGAAAATAAGTTCTTCAACATTCTCTAATGAATGATGAATACAAAATCCTATGTTATAGTTGCTCTATTGCAAGTACACATTTGCATTTTCATGTAGCTTGCATTGTTAGACTTCATGTTAATTTGCATTTTTAGACTGCATTAGGAGTTTGAGAGGGTTTTCCTTCATCTTTCTTTTGGACTTTTAATCAACTATGATCATGTTTTGATCTTCATTTCTTTATCTTCTTTTGTGATCTCAATCGAAATTCTCTATCTTAAGCAATTGATTGATATTGAGGCATTCTTTTTTTTGAGGAAAATTCTCTTTCTTCTCTCCATTTCTTTCCACCTCTTCCAAACTTCTATCTTCCATTTGCTTTCACCCCACTTCTTTTCTTCTAATTCAACCTTGGGGCATAATATTTCATGCTTAATGATCTACCTTGGTTATGTGATCCTTAAATATTTCATCTTACATCAGGAACCTTATTTTTAGTTTGATTTGATCAAATTTATCAATTCACTATTTCTCCTCTATCTCATTTTGATTTTGATCATGAGGGGGCAGTACCTATCAAAATTCAATCCTTGATTTAGCTTTATCAAACCTATCAATTAAACCTTCCTTGAGACTTGACAACTACCTATTTACATGGGTGTTGGCCTTGTCTTTTTCAATCATCTTATCTTTGTCCTAATGTGTTCTCGTCCATCAATCACATGTTTGGGTGGTTTTGTGATACCAAATCGATCTCACATTTCAACTTCATTCTTTGACTACATGTGTTCCCATAAAGATCACACATTAGTCAAAGAGGGGCAAATGTATGCACCCTAAAATGGTCGACTAGACTTTGGGCACCCATTCATTAATTTATCAATTTCTTAAATCAATGCTTTGCAATATTTTCATTCAAATCAATTTCTTTGATCAAATCGTAATTAATTCAATATTTCCTATGGTTTGGTCATTTTATTTTAAGCATTATTTAATTAAAAAGAGAAAAAATAAAAAATAAAAAATTCTTATTTAATTAAGAGAACATGCTCTCTTTTAATTAAATAATAAAATCACTTTATCCTAAGCCACATTTAATTAAAAGAATAAATATTTTTTAAATAAATAAAAATTCTTTTAATTAAATAATGGAAACCACTTTGCTAAAAATAATAAATAAATAATAAAATAAAATAAAAGAGAAAAAGACTTTTCGTCTACACATTGAATGCACACTTTCCAAGATGAGTGGAATCTCCTTTTGCATCTTAATCTCTTTCACACATCTTTTTGCCTCTTAATCTTGACCGTCCATTCATTTCTAAATCCTTTATAAGGAGCATTATCCTTCTCATTTAGGCATCCAGGTTTTAGGCATCTACGCATGGAGATTTTAGAGATCTAGATTTTATGTTATTGTTATGTAGGTTTGGAGGGCAATTTTGGAGAAGAGTTTGGAGCACTTGAGCTTGAATATTGAAACTTCTCTTTTCTTGTCTTCTTCTCTCATGCCCCATGGCAATCCATTTAGATTAATCGTGCACTTTCATATTAGATTAGATTCATTTTTCCTTTCATAGAATAATCTTTCATAAGAATTTATTGTCATAGATTAGTTTACTTTCATGCATTGTTATCATCTAGAATAGTTTTCATTTTCATTTGCTTGCATACTTGATGATCATGGAGACTAGCATTCTTTCCTTTCCTCTCTGAATCTCTCATTTTATGGTGTACTTGCATGGGCATAAACTAGGTCTAATCTGAGGGCCTCCATCACAAACCCTTGTGCTCTATGAATAGAGAGCTATGAGTCGCCATTTGAGACCTCATCCTTGGGCAATCATGGATTTAATGACTCATAGAAGTGTGTCAACATTTTAGCATACAGAATCTTCCCTAGGTCAGAGTCGAGGTCAAACTTGACCTAGGTTAGAGTTGAGGTTGAATTTGACCCTCAAGGTTGACTTTGACCTTGAGGTCAAAAACCTTAGGACCTCAGTCCATATTGCTAGAAAATGCAGACATGAAGTGGAATCAGGTATAGAGAGAAGTAGAACGGGGGAGGAGAAAGCCAAATACATGCAAAGATCCGATCAAGGTGCTTAACATGACCCCAGATGACTTACTTAGAGGGATACATGCTCTTATCATGGAAGTGCTTCCATTTTAAGATGATACATAATGATGTGAAATTATATTTTTTAAGAAGAAAGGAAGAAATTAGTGTATATCAAAGTGAAGAACCTGTTAGGGATTTTTCTTGTAGGATCAAACTTGGTAAAATATGGACTTGATTCTCAGATAAAAAGGGGCTCCAAGTTTGCAAGAAAAGCCTAGTTGATGAGGATTGGATAAGATCCTCCTTCTGCTTCGAGCTCCACAAGACTCAGGCGGGTATTGCCTATGAACAGGTTACTATATTCCAAGTAAGCTTTTGATTAGTGGATTAGTTCTTCACTATCATGCTATTGTGTTACTCAAATCTACTTCAATAAAAGATAATTTTGTAAACAGCTGAGAACAACCTACTACAAAATATGACAAATGAACTTATAAATGTAATAGCATGACAATGGAAATAAGCACATAAATCCTTCTTCTTTTTATGAGTTGAACTCAAGGAAGGCTAACCTTTTGATTCTCTCTTCAAGGAATCAACAAAGATGAACTATATCACTTGGATACAATTCTTTTACAATATGCATGAACTTAAAATATAGAAATGAATTGGTAATATTTTTTTAGTGTTTGATGACATAAAAATGATTGTATAACAAACAGTCAGTGCCTATTCCATTGGGCAAAAGAGTTTGAATATAAATTCACAGGAAGAATTCAAAAGAATATAGTAGAATGTCTTACAAACTATATGCAATCTGAATAGAATGCCTTACAAACTATTCTGTCAATTTTATATTGGTATGATCAAAATCCTAACACATATGTCTACTCTCTAAAACTATTTATAAAATTTAATCCTCTCCTTGAGAGAAACTCACAAATAATTAAACAAACTACCTTGTAGCTGGTATGTTTTAAAATGCCTTACAAATCAAAACATACAAGAGCATAACATAGAGTGAAGAGACAATAACAAAGTAAAATAGAAATTGCAGTGTATTCCATTAATAATAAACATGTCTATTACATACAAAGCTTCAAAGTTTAGGAATTTAGACATAAAACTATAAATCTGCTATACAAAAAAATTCAAAATTTCATCATTTAGAGACATGCTCACAATAGAGCAGTCACAAGGTTCTTCTACCAAAAAAAAAGGAAAAAATAGAAGTAGAACCAAGAACCCCTTACAATGAGAAAAAAATAGAATAAATAGACTGTAAGAGAGAAAACCTAAAGTCTATGCTAGATCAACACATGTCTACAATCTGATTTCATTCTCCTTTCAAAATATCTGAGAAATATGATCTTCCTAGATGCTTCCAAATTTGAAAATATGTATCTTCTCAAAATATCTGATCTCTTTTGCCCCTTAAAAAAAAATCTGATTTCATCTGCCACTTTAAAATTCTCATTCTTTATTATTAATTTTCTGAGTTTATCCTTTCATCTATTAAAAATCTGATTCATTCCCTCTACTGGATTTGTAAAACTCAAATATATTTAGAAAAATATCTTTGCAAAATCTGATCCCAGATTAAAAACCCTTTGCTGCTCCCATCAACTCGCCCAGATTTTATTTTTATCACTGTCATTGCATCCGTCATCTTCTGGCATTTCCGAAAATATATAATACTGCCATATTCTTATAAAAAATGAAATTCTCAGACATTTTTTCGTGAACAGCTCTATCATAAATTTTTTTTAAAAAATTTCTCAAATGTTTGAACTTTATAACATTTTAAATCTTTTTTTTAACTTTAAAATCTGCACATACCACCAGAAGTTGCCACTTGTCATCTTCTCATTTGCTGCTTCCATTTAGTCTCTAGATCTCACAATCATTTTCTCTCTCCACTTTTCTGTTGGCATTAAGCATGATTGTCATTAGTGACAACACTTATTCTGAACAGTGCATACCAAGCATAACAGAGCTTACCGAGCATAACAAAGCTTACCGAGTAGAACAGTGCATACAGAGCTCACAAAATTTCACAATGTTTACCGAGTGCTGCATGGTTAAACAGGAAGTTCAGTTTCTACCGAGTAACACTGTATCTACTGAGTCTCCTGTATTTACTGAGTTTGAAACTACGACTGAGTGGTTAGTATGGACTGAGCCTCCACTTCTACCGAGTGCATGACGATGCCGAGTAACACAGTGGACGCCGAGTATCAGAAAGTCACCGAGTTAGTTTGCAGTAACCGTGTAACTATATTTGGACCGACTCAGTAATATTTGTGTTTATTTGTTTAAGAGCCGACTTTGTAATTGTTTTGGAATTGACTTAGATTGATATATAAACAATGTTTTATGTCATATCTAAAAAAAAGAGAAGTATGAAAAAGAGAAAAAGGTAGAGATAAGCGAATTACAAAGGGCTATAGCAGTATATGAAGCAACAAAGATCTATCCATCACAGAAGGTGATCAATAAATCAGATGAAACGAACAATGCAATCAAAGAACTTCTAGAAAAGAGTGGATCTCTGCAAGAAGAAGTGAGAAAATTAAAAAGAGAACAAGAAATTCAGTCAACAAGATTCTGTGAAGTCTTGGAACAAAGAAACAAGATGAAAGATGAAATAGATGGAAAGAACAATGAAATCCAGATTAAAACCCTTCAGCTAGAAAACTTTATTGATCAAATCTCCAATGCAAATGAAGAAATCTTGACTCTGAGATCAGAAAATGAAAATATGAGAGAAGAGCTGAGATCTGAAAAGCAAATCAATTTAAGAGTGATGAGTGACCTAGATGCTGAAAGGCAAATCAATGAGAGAATGTTGAAATCTCAAGAAGATATGAATCAGGTGCATGAACGAAACCTTCATAGGCAAAAAGGAAAAGCAGGACTTGGATACAAAGAGGAAGGTGAATCCTCCAAACAAGGTACTCAAAAGATTCAAAAACCTACCTGTAATCACTGTGGCAAAATTGGTCATACTTCAAACAAATGTTGGAGTAATGGAAAAGAAAAATTCAATGGAAAATGCTACAATTGCAATCATCTTGGTCATAAAGCAAATGTATGCAAGGAGAAACCAAGATTTAAAGGCAAATGTCACAAATGTAGCAAACAAGGTCATAAGGCATCAGAATGCAGAACTAAAACACCCAATCCAGCGGAACAAATTATTAAAGCAATGTTTGGTTGGGATTACAACACTTGGTGTAGATGTCATTACTGTGGAGAATATGGACACATTGGCATGAATTGTGTAAGGCACCACTTGAGAAAAAGGGATTCTACCATAAGATGTTATAAATGCACTAAACTTGGTCATATAGCAAAAAATTGCATGAATGCTGGCGAAGTTGAAGATAGACAGAAGGAAAAAGAAAATAGCATTAGGAAGCAGAAGAGACAAAAGTGGATTCCTAAACCTACCAAGCAAACCAGTCCTGAAGTCGCTCATGAAGGGAGTGGCTCTATGAACTCTAACTAGTCTCAAAGAAAGCACTGGAACTATATCTTCATAGACATATTCCAAAATAGTTCCTAAACTGAAAGGAAGACATATCCAAATTAGTATGCAAGATACAATAGGATCACAAGAACGTCGGTATCAGTTACCACCGAGCAAGGTCAGGAGTAACCTAACCTCATTTGGTTACCGAGTAAGGTCGAAGAAGTATGAATTCGTATGATCACTGAGTTGCGGAGTCTTCACCAAGCAATTAATTCATAGTGGATGACAGCCTGTCTAGTTCTTATCCTAATTCGTACTGAGCATTAATGAAAAAGTTTTAACAAAAGGAGTGAAATCAAATTCACTATTCACTGCTAACAAAAGTCTCCTAGTGCAATCAAGCGTTTCGAAGCATATTTCAGCAAGATATTCTCTTTCCTCGAAGAATTTATTGTGTTCACTGAGCTACCATGGCGTCATCCAGTGCTAAAGTAAAGAAAGGTTTAGAAATGTCAGTTCATGGAGAATGGAAAGCACCAGATTTCAAACTTGTGCCCATAGTTGCCAGAACCCTAGACCTGAGTGGAGCTCAATCTTGGATCCCTCCTAAGGTACTCCTCATTAACGATATTCGCAATCATTTTAAGTGTACAATTCAAGAGCTTGGAACCCTAGAGATAGATACTATTCGTGAGGAACTGTGTGTCGATGGTGTTCTCAAACCGGAGCATCCACATTTGGAAGATAAGGGTTTAGTGCACATCACACACTTTCCTCAGAGCTTTCAAATAAAATGGGTCAGATATATCCTCAGCTGAGTACATGAAGGTAAAATATGGCTTGAACAACTAGTAGAGATTATGAAGAAGATGATTCACTGAATCACTGGTCTTCCCATGCTCGACAAGGCAAAATCTACAAAAACCCTAGGTCGGTCAGAACTGGAAGAGAAAACCCTAGCCGAGTGGGATGGTAGAGGTATGAAGATAAGAAAAATTATTGATGCAGAATTGAAGTTTGGTATACATATCATAGCTCACAAGATATACAGTTCAAGTCAGCAGAACTGTGTTCCGTGTGAAGTAGTTGACCTAGTGTATAAATTGTGAAGAACAATCTGTCATTTGACCTAGCAGATCTTTTGTTGAAATAGTTCAACAAGAACATGGAGAGCATCCAAACCTCAAAAAACAATCCATTTAAGTTTGGCTCACTGTTGGTTTTTTTATTTTTCTATGCTCAAAAGTTTTTCCCATCAAAAGGCACAGTAGTATGGAGAAAAGATGTGCCGGTTCTTTATCAGATGAATGAATATATTTCAAAAATGGGTGACAATTTTGAAAGCATAATGGATAACTATTTTGAATCATTTAAAGAGAAAATTAACAATAGATTTCAGATTCCACAGAAATTGGTGGAAGATTACAAAGATGATATTTGTTTCATGGTGGATTGTGATAATCTATATAGACAGGCAGCAAAACGAAGGATTGTACATGTGAAACCTCTTCCCTATGAGGTGAATATTGATGAAACCAAGAATATTATTCAAGCCTTAATTAATCAACCTGTTAATCCAAAGGCACCATATTTTGGGACATATGAGGAAGCTAAGGAGAGAATTGAGCTTAGTATAAAGCTTCCACAGGCGGTTAACAAAGGAAGAAAGAGGATGGCCAAAATACAAGCTAGCACACCTCTAATGTCAACTGAGGGAAAAGGAGAGGACTTTGAAGAAGAAGAAGAGAAAAAGGATGAGGACGAAGAAGAACATGTACCAGCAAAGAAGAAAGGAGAAGTAATTATCACCAAGGCACCCAAGCAATCCCCTGTAGTGAAGAAATAGTATTCAAAAGGCCTCCTCCTTCATTAAAAGAAATGATCAAGGATTTGAGAGAAGGATCTGGAATTGCAAACTTCAAATCTCTCAAATATGAAATCAGATCTAAGGAAGAGCAGCAGGAAATTGAAGATCTTGTTATTGAGAAAATAGGAAAATGGAAATACTCACCTGAAGAGATAGCTTCTCAAATCCTAGGAATTCTGCTAAATAAAATTAAGTTGAGATGGTCCAATGCAAGACAAACTATCAAGGACATCTATGCTCAAACCTTGAGGCAATTAATGCCAAGTTTGAAAAATGCTGAAATTAATAAGGCATTGATAGATAATGAAAATAAGATGACACTCAAATTCAACAGTTGTTTGATTTTGATCAAAGATATTGAGTTGGTTGTGAAGAGTTCCACTGCCACATGGAAAAACATCTATAATCTTCACAAACAGAGTACCGAAACTGTGATAATCAAGGATATTGATGATGATAGTGATGAACATGAAGAAGATACCGAGGTAGACAAGAAAAGTGATGAGGAAGATAATATTGTTCGGATAGCTGCAGAAGTCATTGCCTCACTTCCTCACTCTCCAGCAAAAGTTACTACACCTAGCCCGAAGAAAACTTCAAGTATGATTGTGACAACTTCCACATATACATCAAATGTCAAATCATCACTAGCACAACTCAATGCATCATCGACAGAAATGACTACCACCTCTTTTACCGAGTTGCAGTCTCCTGTATCTACTTTAGTACCTACTTCTATATCAAGTTTTCCAGCAGTAAGATTTGGAGACTACCTTTAATCTCTAGATCTCTAGATATCTTATTTGGAGATTTGGAAACTAGTCTCCAAATCTCATGACCACTTTTTCTCATTTGGAGATCTGAAGACTTGGAGATTTGGAGACTAGTCTCCAAATCTCATGATCATTTCCTTTCTTCATTTTTCATTTGGAGATCTAGAGACTAACTAGTCTCTAGATCTCTAGATGTTAGTGGCTTACCCACTAACATTCAGAGACTTGGAGACTAACCTCTAGTGGTTAGTCTCTAGATCTCTAGATGTTAGTGGCTTAACCACTAACATTTAGAGACTTGGAGACTAACCTCTAGTGGTTAGTCTCTAGATATCTAGATGTTAGTGGCTTAGCCACTAACATTCAAAGACTTGGAGACTAACTTCTAGTGGTTAGTCTCTAGATCTCTAGATGTTAGTGGCTTAACCGCTAACATTTAGAGATTTGGAGACTAACATTTTTCGCTAGCATTTTTCTCCAAAATTTCTTCTGGGCCCACTTGCATGGAAACCAAGGTAGATGCACAAGCATGGGCATGGCTTCTTCCATTTGATTTACTTCATATGTTTGTGCTCTTGCATATAAACACTTCAAATTTTGAAATTTAGAGCAATGTGGGATAAAACTTTATGAAGAAAATGCTGAATTTTCATAGCTGCCGGTACACAGAGAACCATAACTTTTGATTTTCAAACTGAGTTTTTCTAAAAAAAAAATTTTAGAATGCACACATAGCCATCTCAAACATATGTAAAATTTAGCCTGACCTAGTTTGTATTTTTTGAGTTATGATAAAAAAACGTGACTGGAAATCTGAACAATGCATACTCAGAGAACATTGACAATCTGCAAATGGAATGGCCTTGGCAAAGTGATTAAATGAGCACATGGAGAGCTGAAAATTGGCATGATGACTCATTTCCATATCTATAATATGATGCAACCACTAGAACGTTATGATCAATCTCTAGAAAGAAGATATAATCCTTCGAACAGGGCCTCTGACAGTGATTTGATATTTGGGCAAAAATGTGCAAATTGACACTTGCTCAAAATGAGGCTTCACCGAATGATTCGGGATGACAAAATAACATTATAGAATGCATGCACATGTTGAATAGAGTGTGTTAAACACTTGGGACACCTCATAGGCTTCAAAATGACAGCCGGGTATATGTGCATAAAAAGGATTTAAAGAGCTTCAAATTGTAGAATTTTAACATGGTACTCAAAACCCATGTTGCATTTTTGAGTACCAACATTGGCTCTGACTGTGGACACATGCCCCATGCAGGCATGCAGAGAACCTTCAGAATCTCATGGTAGAAGCAGACCACTCACAAAATCAAATCAGACTTTCTCTTTGTTCTCTTCTTTTCACCTTTCCTTCCTAACACTTCTCAAAAAATGGGAACCCAACTGAAAGCAAAGCAACTGTACAAACACGAAGCTCATTTACAAAGGCCCAAAGCCCCAAAACTCAATTCAGCTCTTGCCTCTGTCAAAAACAAAATTTTCTATCCCATGCTTAAAAAAGAAGATAACAGTACCACTCTCATTTATCTGTCTTAACCCACTGTCATCTTGCATTACTTTGGCATATGAAAACTCATCTGCATATTCCATATATGAGCTTTCATGAAAATTAGATAGATTGTAAGCATGTAAATTGTATGGCATATACATGTTACATTCATTAGATAAGAAAGCACTTGGGTGTATGCAACATTTAACTTCTTCAATCTTTATACCACAACCCAAAAAGTTGCTATCCAATTGTGAAAAAGAGCACTCAAAATCTGTCACTTTGTTAAAGGAAGCATCACTATATCCACTCATATCCATAGATGGCAGGTCATAAGAAATAACATACTGACCTTTAAGAAAACATTGAGGAGGCTCATCATATAGGGTATGATCTAGCTCAAACTTAGGATATGTAGCAATTACTTCAGCATCAAAATATGAACAATCCATACCACAAATTTGCTTTCCAATAGGAAGAGCATCCTGCATCCTAGAAACATCAAACAAACCCATAAGTTGGTGGTGGGTGGGAGGGAAAATACCAGTATATTCATTATCTATGTATGAAACTTGAGCTATTGATGGATCACCCTTTAATGGTTTAATGAAAGATTCAGAATCCAAACAAGATTCAAAATCCACACTGCTATCCCAGTAAATACTCAACATTATGTCTGGTGTCTCCACATCTATTGAATCTGAAACAACATTGATGACCTCATTATCCGATAAATCATACTGAATCTGATTTTGGTCTAGCGATATTGGAGTGTAAGGAAAATCAGAAATATAAGTGTCAAAACTTTGGCCATCTGATATATTTTCCTTGTCAAACTGAATATGTGTGAAGTGTTGAGTTTCTAACATTTCTTTCCCTGAAACTCTGAGATACTCATAAGATAAAAAATTTGAAATTTTTTCACTATGAAGTGAACAACTATCATCATTCATACTCATCTCTGATGCACTTTCACAATCAAAATCTTCATGTTGAAAATTTGAAATCTTTTCACTACCTAGCAAGGATTGACATTCTGATTTATCCCAACTATCTTCTTGCTTGATGCAAAAAACTTCTTCCTCATTGGAATCACGAAGTGAGATTTCTTGGAGCATATCATCTTGTATAAAGAAATCATTACAAACACTCACATCTGCATCATAGTTGTCATCTTGCTGATCACACAAAACATTTTCATTGTTTTGTTGTTCACAAAGTTCATTATCAACATTATCATCAGCAAAATGTTCGGCACAAGTGGACTCATCATCATAATCGCTAAAATTAGATTCATCAGCATAACTAGACTCATCATTGTTATCACTTTCAATATCAGTATATTCTGAATTTTTAGATTCAACATCACTGTATTCAGCCCCAAATACCTCTTTGGAAGAAAATTTTTCTACATGTTCCATCCATTGCATAGTTTGCTGAATACATTCTACCCTCTGAGGGATTGGCAAATCAAGTGCATGAGGAAAACAAAGATTAACAAATAAATTTGCCCATACAAAATCTTGAGGACAAAAAGAAATGTCAAACTCCTTGATCTTATCAGTGAACCTTTGGAAGAAAACATGTTGTGATTCACCCTCCTCTCTGCTCATGCTTTCTTGTAAATGCAACACCACCTTTTCTTGCAACTTTTGTGTTAACATTTCTATTTCTACTTGGATAACTTCAAGCTCTGGTATAGGATCCTTTGATTCAGATATGTCTTGTTCAATACTATTTCTATGTCATCATATTGCTCAATATCAGTATATTTTCTAATAAAACAATCCTCTAATGTTTCCATAGATCCTATTGAGCCATGAGGTAGTTCTTTAAACCAGTCCTTTGCAACCTCAATCAGAGATATTACAAAGAGTTTCATCAATACATCCTCATGTATGATATTGTGATCATCTATCAGGTTAGAAAACTTTTCCAAATGATCTTCAGCTGATTGCTCACCAAAACCAGTAAATTTTGGTAAACAATCTCTAACCACTTCTGGGATATGATTTGGGTATCCAGGGATACCTTCAAAATTTATTGCCCCAAACAACCTATTTTTAAATAGTTGTTCCATCTTAGCAGGCAGAGAAACTATAAACTACCTCTAACTTTCTGGTACATATTTCACTTCAGATTTTATCGAAATGCAACTAAAATCTTTGAAACATGCAAACCTCTTTTCTATCCTTATTTCCTTTTTCCTTAGTGCTTTGATCACTTGATAAGGAAAACATTTAAAACTTTAAAATACCTGGATGTATTGGGGAAGCTGCAAAATATTTTGTGATCTTGAAGTCACCTCCAAATCACCTTCGAGAACTTTGAAGAGCCGCCACCTCTCTGCAAAGGAAAAGATCTGCCATAAACTGAGATCTCTTTCTTCACCAACACATCAACTTCAATAGGGTACACATGATGTTTATCAAGACTGAAAATATGTCATTATGCACTGATCAAACAAAAAACTTCAAAGCTGCCACTCACAGCTTGGTGAGATTATTTGAAAATTTTGAAAACTGACTCTTACATACTTCAATGAAGACCACTTGATAAATGATAAGCTAGCCAAGAGTCTAAGCTCAACTCATACCCGCATTATGTATACTGATTTATAACACCAGAGATATCAACTGATTAAAATAGGAAGGTCAGGAGTCCAGCTCAACTTGAAACCTGCACTATTTGCTTATAATTATAATCTCTATTCCCCAGCGGAGTCGCCATTTTGTTAGGTATTTTTTTTGTGGGATCAAACTTGGAAAAATATGAGCTTGATTCTCAGATAAAAATGGGCTCCAAGTTTACAAGAAATGCCTAATTGATAAGGATTGGATAAGATCCTCCTTCTGCTTCAAGCTCCACAAGATTCAAGTGGGTATTGCCTATGAACAGGTTACTATATTCCAAGTAAGCTTTTGATTAGTTGATTAGTTCTTCACTGTCATGCTATTGTGTTTCTCAAATCTACTTCAATAAAAGATAATTTTGTAAATAGCTGAGAACAACCTGCTACAAAATATGACAAATGAACTTATAAATGTAACAGTATGACAATGGAAATAAGGACATAAATCCTTCTTTTTATGAGTTGAACTCAAGGAAGGCTAACCTTTTGATTCTTTCTTCAAGGAATCAATAGAGATGAACTATATCACCTGGATACAATTCTTTTACAATATGCATGAACTTAAAACAGAGAAATGAATTGGTAAATAATTTTTTAGTGTTTGATGACATAAAAATGATTGCATAACAAACAGCCAGTGCTTATTTCATTGGGAAAAAGAATTTGAATATAAATGCACAGGAAGAATTCAAAAGAATACAGTAGAATGCCTTACAAACTACATGCAATCTGAATAGAATGCCTTACAAACTATTTTGTCAATTTTATATTGTTATGATCAAAATCCTAACACATATGCCTACTCTCTAAAACTATTTATGAAATTTAATCCTCTCCTTGAGAGAAACTCACAAATAATTAAACAAACTACCATGTAGCTAGTATGTTTTCAAATGCCATACAAATCAAAACATACAAGAGCATAACACAGAGTGAACAGACAATAACAAAGTAAAATAGAAATTGCAGTGTATTTCATTAAAAATAAACCTGTCTATTACATACAAAGCTTCAAAGTTTAGGAATTTAGACATAAAACTATAAATCTGCCATACAAAGAAATTTAAAATTTCATCATTTAGAGACATGCTCACAACAGAGCAGTCATAGGGTTCTTCTACCAAAAAAAAAGAAAAAAATAGAAGTAGAACCAAGAACCCCTTACAATGAGAAAATAATAGAATAAATAGACTGTAAGAGAGAAAACCTAAAGTCTATACTAGATCAACACCTGTCTGCAATCTAATTTCATTCTCCTTTCAAAATATCTGATCTCTTTTGCCCCTTCAAAAAAAAATCTGATTTCATCTGCCACTTTAAAATACTCATTCTTTATTATTAATTTTCTGAGTTTGTCATTATCCTTTCATCTATTAAAAATCTGATTCATTCCCTCTACTGGATTTGTAAAACTCAAATATATTTAGAAAAATATCTTTGCAAAATTTGATCCCGGATTAAAAACCCTTTGCTGCTCGCATCAACTCGCCCAGATTTTATTTTTATTACCGTCGTTGCATCTGTCATCTTCTGGCGTTTCCGAAAATATATAATAGTGCCATATTCTGATAAAAAAATGAAATTCTCAGACATTTTTTTCGTGAACAGCTCTATCATAAAAAAAAAATTCAAAATTTCTCAAATGTCTGAACTTTATAACATTTTAAATCTTTTTTTTTAACTTTAAAATCTGCACATGCCACCAGAAGTTGCCACTTGTCATCTTCTCATTTGCTGCTTCCATTTAGTCTCTAGATCTCACAATCATTTTCTCTCTCCTCTTTTCTTCATGAGATTTGGAGACTACATTTAGTCTCTAGATCTCTAGATCTCTTATTTGGAGATTTGGAGACTAGTCTCCAAATCTCATGACCACTTTTTCTCATTTGGAGATCTGGAGATTTGGAGATTTGGAGACTAGTCTTCAAATCTCATGATCGTTTCTTTTCTTCATTTTTCATTTGGAGATTTGGAGACTAACTAGTCTCTAGATCTCTAGATGTTAGTGGCTTAACCACTAACATTCAGAGATTTGGAGACTAACCTCTAGTAGTTAGTCTGTAGATCTCTAGATGTTAGTGGCTTAACCACTAACATTCAGAGACTTGGAGACTAACCTCTAGTGGTTAGTCTCTAGATCTCTAGATGTTAGTGGCTTAACCACTAACATTCAGAGATTTGGAAACTAACATTTTCGCTAGCATTTTTCTCCAAAATTTCTTCTAGGCCCACTTGCATGGAAACCAAGGTAGATGCACAAGCATGGGCATGACGTCTTCCATTTGATTTACTTCATATGTTTGTGCTCTTGCATATAAACACTTCAAATTTCAAAATTTAGAGCAATGTGGGATAAAACTTTATGAAGAAAATGCTGATTTTTCATAGCTACCGGTACACAGAGAACCATAACTTTTGATTTTCAAACTAGGTTTTTCTAAAAAGTTTCTCTATAGAATGCACACATAGCCATCTCAAACATATGTAAAATTTAGCCCGACCCAGTTTGTATTTTTTGAGTTATGATAAAAAAAACGTGACTGGAAATTTGAACGATGCATACTCAGAGAACATTGACAATCTGCAAATGGAATGACCTTGGCAAAGTGATTAAATGAGTACATGGAGAGCTGAAAATCAGCATGATGACTCATTTCCATATCTATAATATGATGCAACCACTAGAACATTATGATCAATCTCTAGAAAGAATATATAATCCTCCGAACAGGGCCTCCAACAGTGATTTGATATTTGGACAAAAATGTGCAAATTGACATTTGCTCAAAATGAGACTTCACCGAATGATTCGGGATGACAAAATAACATTATAGAATGCATGCACATGCTGAATGGAGTGTGTTAAACACTTGGGACACCTCATAGGATTCAAAATGACAGCTGGGTATATGTGCATAAAAAAGATTTAAAGAGCTTCAAATTGCAGAATTTTAACATGGTACTCAAAACCCATGTTGCATTTTTGAGTACCAACAGAACCTACAAAGCTAGATTAGAATACCAAAGCTATTTGGCCGCAATAAAAAGTTTTTTGTATTTTACCTTTGTATCTGAATCTATTATTTTATATTGCATGTTTGGGCACTGAGCTCATCTTGTAAAATTTTTGTTTCGTAATAGTAACTCCTAACAAGGTTGAGGCTTCTAACAAGGCCTAGAGCCCTTTAACCAGGACAAAGAGACTATATGTATGCAACAGACTCCTAACATGGTCAACATCCTTACCCAAATACTTTTGATTAGTGGATCAATTGTGGGTACTATAATACCCCAAAAATGGGCTATAAGTTCATTAAGCTCCTACATCTACAAATTGAACGAAATCAACATCGAAATCCTAATCTAAGGCACATCTAAACATCATTGAATCCTAATTGATTATCTTAAATTCTGCATCGAGGAATATTCCTAACAATATTCCTAAATTATCTTAATTATCTTTAATTTAATGATTATTTGGCGATAAATCACATTTATCCTAAGTTTGATTAATTGAATATTTTCATATTTAATTAATTAGATTTAATATTTTCCACTTAATTATTTAATTAAATTTAATTCTATCTATTATTAATTATATTATTTACTTTTGACAATAAATCTAATATCATATGAATAATTGATTAAATTTTTATTTAATTAATTAAAGCAAGTTGTCATTATTTAATAATATAGTTTTTAATAAAAGTTTGATTAAATAATTGATTAACCCATAAATCAATTGTTTTATTTTTAAAAGTAGTTAAGTTGGGAATAAATCACTTTATTATTAAATTAATTCATAAATAAAATATGCACAATCATAAAAGTAGACAACTATCAATTATCAATTAAAGCTAAACTCTATTTTGAGTTAAAACTTAGCTTTTGCATGTTTTTGTGAGTTAATTATCCTTTATTTAAAAATAACTCAAAAATCAACCTGAGTTATTTGAGTGATTTATGGCTTTTATCCATGCACCTCCAAAGCCCTAGATTTCTATAAAAACAAGGCTAAGCTCTTCATAATTCATCTCATATTTTTGCACAATCACGTTGGAGAATTGGAATTGAAGAATCAAAGCTCTTGCGAATCGACATCTTTGTGAGATCAATCTTATTTTTACATTCATATTACATATCATTGTTAGATTAGCATTGCATATCAATTTTCAATAGCATTCATAGCATATCAATTTCATCTAGCATAGATTCATATCAAGTTTTCATTCCTTATTGCATCATAAAATCAAAAAAAAAAAAAGCTTAATTGCATTCAATCTCATATCTAGATCAATTGCATTCAAATCCTTCATTTAGGTGTCATCTAGGTCACTGATCTCGATTACAATCTAAGAACATTAATCTCGCACCTACTAGAAGGCAGTAAATCGCTTGGTTAGATAGTTTTCAATTTTGCATGATTTTGATTATAGCTAACCTCTAATGTTTTACTGAAGTGTTGTGTCTACAGATCAGGTACAATTTTCACACACACATTTCTGGTGTCCACCGTGGGGCCCTGAAACGGGTTTCCAATTCAATTCTATCAATTTCTATCTTTTTCTTCTCAGGATCTGTGCAAAACTGCATTTTTTTAATTTTTGTCCGTACATGTGTCGTACGAGTTTCTGACAAATGTTGTATGGGAGCATACCCACTGTCATATGATACTGGACCCACTGTCATACGATAGTCTATTAGATCGAGACTCATTTCATCACATCCCCACTATTGTTTGGGAGCTCAACTGTCGTATGGTAGCATACCCAGTGTCGTACGAGTTTCTGGACTGTCGTTTGGGAGCATACCCACTGTCGTACGAGTTTTGGTATCAGATTTCAATTGTCATTTCATTTTTGCAGATAGTTTGTCAGATTTGATTTTTGAATTTTGACTGGCAGCTAACCCTAACAATTGAAATTTACTATTTCTGATTGATTTCTGCTGATTTTGATTGGGAAAAGCACAAGAATTGCTAAAAATTAGGTAAAATCTACTAAGCGCATTGCAAGGATCACCTGGTATTCTCCTTGTTCTGAAAACATTTCAATTTGGACTTAAAATAAATCTCTCACGTGTCAAGCTTGTGTGCATCTTTTCATGCTTTTGATCTATTTCTACACACTTGCATAATTTGATACTAGGTTGTGATCCCTTAAGGATTCATTAAGTAGTCTTAGAATACTTGTGATTGATCTTGATTGCTATCTTGGGTTATTGGACTCGCTAATCCATCGGCCCCTCATTTTTGCCCCGTGGTTGTAATCTCAGCGCCATAAAGGGGAGGGGTCAACAGGACAGAAGCATTAAGTGTTCCACTTGGCAACCCTTTTGTGCTTTTAGGAACTCACTTGTTTTCTAAGTTGTGGACTCATTTTCAGCTTGTGTGAGGTGTTAAGTGTTCCACCTTGTGGACTCATCTCATATTTGCTTTAAGCGTTAAGCATTCCTCTTTCTACTTTTTGGATGCTTTTGGTAGATTTGCTTTCGGGAATATATCTGTGCTCACATAGTAATTAGGCCCTATGAACACTATTCATGATTCTTGAGAGATTGGATTCCTAGCGAAATCTTTCTTGATGACAGAATCCTTGTACGTAAGGAGGATACTTAGTGCATTTCACATTCAACTTGGTTAGTGTGTCTTCTCTTATTGATCGACACATTCTCTCTCTAAAGAGGTTGATAGATCACGTGGGGTTGATATCACAAGCTTTGATGAATCAAAATTAGTTAGTGCGTCTTCTCTTATTGATTGATACATTCTCTCCCTGGAGAGGTTGATAGATCACATGGAGTTGATATCACAGACCTTGGTGGAATAAAACTTTGTCTTAGCGTGTCAGATTAATCTGCTTGCTTTGTTTGGGTTAAAAGTGAAAAGGTGTCAAAAACCTTGGATCTGGAGCCAAGTCCCCTTGTGGTATAAATCTGTGAGTCACCTTTAAAGAGGGTTAACCATAGCGGACGATCCCTTCACAGGGCAAACTACATTGACGGAACCTCAAGTGGTAATAGCCATTTTCACCATGGTAGTGACAGTCGCTATATAAATGTCCTTGTGGAAGAAATCTCCACGGGTATGGTTCATTGTTGGGTTGTCAGATCTCCCTAGCAGCTCTTGAAGATTAAGTTCTCAGACTATGTCAAAACCCTGGTGCGCTGGGATTGGAGTTCACCCCTTTGAATCATAAAAGTTGCAGAGTCAAACCATTACTAAAAACCCTAGAGAGGCCAATTTTTCATTTTCAGGTATTTGTGTGTTATTGCAAAACTTTTCAGAACATACACAATTAGTACTCTCAGGGATTAGCACAATTTGGTCACTTGATTGTTCATGCGTAAGGTTGCTTTTGCCCTTGTTCATTTGTTTTCAAACGTGCTTGGAATCACTTGCTTGCTGCTCTGTGTGCTTGTTTATCTACTTGGCTATTAAAAATGATCAAATCTGGTATAACCTTCAAAATCTAGACAGTACAATTTGCAAATAATCCAAAACTAAAGACCTTAAATTTTGCAAAAATTGACGTAAAATCTTTTCTGGAGTCAAAAGTCATTTTAGGAAGTCAAAAGTCGTATGAGTTTTGTCAAGTGTCATTTCAGTATTGCCCATCTATCGTATGATTGAGAACCCAGTGTCGTACGAGTTTTCAAACCAGCAAATTCAAGAAAGTCAAAACCCTATTAGCAACTGTCGTACGAGTTTTGTCAACTGTCGTTTCATTGCTACCCAACTATCGTACGAGTTTAGCAACTGTCATTTTATAGAATACCCAGTGTCGTACGAGTCTGCAGAGTGTCGTTTGGAAAAAATTGAGAGAGTTGTCAAAAATTGTCAAATTGCAAGATATCCAATGTGTCCAGCCTAGTTCCAGAATCTGTCAAAAATATCATTGTGTCAGGAACAGAGTAGTAGCTATTGAGAATTCTACCATTTTCTGAGATTGATCTTTTGAATCTGATCTAGCCTTCTGTTTGATCAATTTGAGTCCTTTTTATCTCATGTCAAAACCTTGTCATAACTATCAATCTTCAATCAATCTTCAAAAATAGACTAAGTGTTGAGAACTCGTGTCCGCTATCTTTTGGGCGATCTATCCCATACATCCAGGGCACAGTATCCTTCACCCACGTCTCATCAGATCTTCAAAACTATCATAATCTTGACAAGGTTGCGTCATCCGATTTTCTCAAATCAAATTGTTCTTCAGTTGTCTTCGTCCTTTTCTTCCATTTCATTCAAAGTTAATGGTGGAGACCAGAGCTTCTTCACACAAGAAATTAGAAGAAACATCTCAGAATTTACTTTTGACCAATACCCCAGGTCCCACTCTTGAACAACTCATCAAGTTAGGTATCTACGAAGACGATGGTCTTCGTAACTTTTGATTGAAAATTGGTTACATACCTCCTCTATCAACTCACAGAGGTAATCAGCAAACTCCTCCTCAATCTGTTCC
Source organism: Chamaecyparis obtusa (assembly GCA_027943335.1). Classification (NCBI taxonomy): domain Eukaryota; kingdom Viridiplantae; phylum Streptophyta; class Pinopsida; order Cupressales; family Cupressaceae; genus Chamaecyparis; species Chamaecyparis obtusa. The sequence goes on along the minus strand of BSBK01003705.1, from coordinate 797,314 downwards.
AGGGAGCCCAAAAATTCTTACCATGTCTCAAGTAGGGACAAACCACAGTTTTCTAGGAGGAGGATCCCAAGGACACCATTCTCAACATAATGCCGACCAAGAACCTACACCCTCTGAAATCCATCGATGTCAGAATGATGATGAATTCAAGAGAATGATGAGGCATTTTTTGAAAGTGGATAGAGAGGCATACTTTTTGCAATTAGCCCAGGAAGGAGCTAAACTTCCTCCTCACTTCAATGTCAAAGATATCATCACCCATGAGGAAGAAACTCCGATGACGGCCATAATGAACCAGCTGCACGCTATGCAGGTCAAAATGAATAAAATTGAGAAAGAGAAGGAACCCAAGGAATTCTCCATGGAGGCCCTTTGTCCTTTCCCTTTTGACAAAGACTTGTATATGCCTCCATTCCCAAAAAGAGTGGAGATGCCAAAGTATGACAAATATGATGGACACTCTGATCCTCAAGATCATGTCAGAGAGTTCTGTACGCAATCCATGGAATTCATGCATGAACTGACTTATCTAATGCATCTTTTTCCTAGATCCTTGGGAGGAGCATCCATTCAGTGGTTTTCAAGATTACCTTCTATGATCAAAAATTTTGAGGAATTGATTAAATTGTTTTATCAACAATATTCCTACAACATTCAACATCCGGTCACCATGATCGATATCTGTAACCTCAAGCAATATCCAGGGGAATCATTCCTAACTTTCCTCAAGAGGTGGAGAAAGAAGTTCTCTCTATATGCTTGACAAATTTTTGAAATGGAGAAACTTGAAATCTTTATCAATAACCTTGTTCTAGAGCTCAACTATCCGTTACAAATGCAAGATCATGTATCTTTTGATAAAATGGTGGATAATACAATCAAGATTGAGAAAGTACTTGTCAAGAAAGGAGAAATCACACTTCAAAAGGACAAGTCTGAATCTGGATCTAGCTCAAAAGATAAAAACAAGAGCTGGAATAGAAACAAAGGTATCGTCTCTGATGGTGTTGTTGACACTATCCGCACCCCATTAAAGGCACCGGCCTACAATCTCACCCTTGCCACCAAAGCCATTGAAGCTTCAGAGAAAAAATCTGCTGAACCATCTCCAAAGAAGCCATTCAAACGATGAGATAATAAATGAAAGTTTACTCCCTTGGGAGAATCTTTGGAATCTGCCCTGAGAACCCTGATAGCTGATAACATGATCTCTTTACCACCAATCTAAAACCCTGATCCGAATCCAAAACCATATTGGTGGAAAGATAATGAATTCTGTGCTTTCCATCAGACTAAAGGCCACAAAACTAATGGATGCTTCCACTTGAAGCATGCTATTCAAGACTTGATAGATCAAGGGGACATCACGATCGATAATCCTACTAGTAATAATGATCACATAGCATTTACAAAACTATTTCCACAACATGGCAAGGGAGTTTCCACTTCTCAGCCTAACATGGGGGCAAAAGTCAACTATGCCTACCCTGGAAACAATGCTGTCATCAATATGGTTGAATCATGTCTCTCTGAGAGTTGCAATGTCATCATGATTATACAAAGAGACAAAAATCATTCCTCAGCTAATGCGGTTACTAGATCACAAGCTCAGGCTCATCTGAAAGGAGAAATACCAAGTTCATCTAATGTCCCTAAGATACCTTTCAATCTCACATCTACTTCTAAATAGAAGGCTGCCTTGAAATCTTCCAATCCAAAGGATACAAGACCTACATCTTATAGCATCATCCAATAAATCCAGCATACCAATGCCAAAATCTCTATGTTTGAGTTACTTCGAATATCTCTAGCTCACAGAGATATCCTAGACAAAGCTTTGCTCGGCTCTAATGTTCCTGATGATCTAGATCTAGACAAGTTCCAGACTATGGTTGGTCATCTAATGTCTCTGCAATATATCTCCTTTTCAGAGGAAGATGACAAATCTTTGAGTCACCCACATAATCAAACCTTACACATAGAAGTCTTGATCCAGAACCGTCGAGTCAAACATGTGTTGATAGATGGGGGCGTAGGCCTCAACATTTGTTCTTACAGCTTAATCACACAGTTGGGATTCTCAGAGATGGCTATTGATCCTCGAAAGAAGATCACCATAAAGGCCTATGATGAACAGGAAAGATCTTCTAAAGGCACCATTGTCTTACCCATCCAAGTGGGTCCGATCATCAAAGATACCACATGTTAGGTGCTTGATCTGCCTTTGGCTTACAATATTCTTCTAGGGAGACCCTGGATACATGAAATGCAAGCTATTCCTTCTACGTACCATCAATGCTTGAAATTTCCCTATGAAGGGGTAGAGGTTACTATCCCAGTAGATCTGAATACAACTTGCAATACATTGAAGGAAAGTGCCGATAAGCTTGTTCCCAATAACAAAGAATCTTCCATCAAGACACAAAATGTGGCTTCCACATCCAAGATGGAAGAAATTTCTAAAGGGATCAATATCAAAGAAAATGGGATGGGAGAATACACTATAGAGCCAGTCTTGTCTCTGACATCTCTCCCAATCTCACCTAAGTCATATGGACAATTCTTGAAGCAGTCTAACTCAGAACCTAAGGAACCTATGGAAGCATACAAAAGAAATTTTGTGGCGTAGCAAGTATCCAAACAAGAATTTGAAGAGGATGAAGTTGTGCAAGCATGGCTATACAAAGAGGATTCTGAATCTAAAATTGTTCAACCTAGTGAATCTATAGCACCTACAATCCCTTCTAATTCATATGGTCTAGGGAACAAATCGATAGCCAAGATAGGATATTCCGGTCAAGGCCCTCTAGGAATCAGAGGTAAGGGTCTTGTGACACCCATTTCACATATTGGTAGAGCCAACAAAGATACTGGTGGCTTAGGCTTTAAGAAGAAACCCTATCATCTCAAAGGTGGTTGTTCTCATGTCATAGAACAAATTGCACTAGGAGAACCCCTTCTTAAGAAAGAAGAAACAGAACCATCAGATAGTGATTCAGATAGTTCAAAACTCATCCCCTATGAAAAATTGCCTAAAGAGATCAAAGATCTTCTCGATGATAAAGATGATCCTATCAAAAGAATCAATGTAGTAGAAACACAAGAACCTACTATAGCACAAGAGATGGTTGCACCACAAGAACCAGCTAATCTCGAAGGCAATCAAACTGATCAAGAAGAAGGGGGTAGTTATTCTGACACTGATTCCCATGAATATGAATTCAAGTCAGAGACTGAGGGTAATCCTTCTTGGGGTATTCATCCCGATTTCACACATTTTCTAAGATTTCCTAGAGATCCTGAATCAAAAGCTGAGTCAAATGACTATGAATGGGGTGCCATTCCAGAAGAAGATGAGCTTATCACAGAGAAATATATTGATGTTATTGACCAATATGTATCTCAACCCAATGTAGGTCTATAGAGAAACAATGAACTTAACGTGTCTGATCCACCTATGGCTGAAGAGGATTCCCACGATAACATTGAGCCTATTCACGAGTTAAACATTTTGAGCTGTAATATCACCTTTGAACTTGAGCGTTGGGTTAGGACCAATGATGACATATCCCCATCTTTGAACACCATATCCCAAGCCTTTCCCACTTTGACTATCCAACGCCATGATCTTATCGACCAAACTTCCACAAACCCAAGCCATGGTGTTTACACCTTTTCCAGTGACTATGCCCTTGCTTGTTACCTCAATGCAATCGAGCCTATGAGGACTTCCATCAGTGAACCGAGCGTCAGCATGACCGAGTCGGACATCGAATATCTTAGTCAAAAAAAGAAAAAAGAAAAAGAAAAAGAGTTCTAAGGGTGAAAACCACTTTGTGGCAGTCTCAGAACCGACAAAAGTAAAAATAAAAGACGTATCTAAAGGTGAAAACCTCTCTAAGGCACCTGCAGATGAGATATTTGATGTCCTTCCAAATCATTTACAGGATAGATCTCCAGTTCTGATTAAGCCCACTCAATCCATCAATTTGGGTACAACAGAGGAACCACAATTGGTACATGTAGCACAATCCTTATCAGAAGAAGAGAAACAAAAATTCACTACATTCTTATCAAAAAAAAAGATCAACTTTGCATGGAAATATTCAGATATGCCAGGATTGGATCCCAATCTCATCATGCACCATCTATCCATTGCTCCTGGGGTAAATCCAGTCAAATAGAAATTGAGAAAGATGCATCCTCATGTGGCACTCTTAGTCAAAGCAGAGCTAGAAAAACTCCTCAAAGCTGGATTCATCCGTGTCATAGACTATGCTAAGTGGATCTCTAACATTGTACCTATTTCAAAACTAGATGGTTTAATCAGAGTGTGCACAGACTTTAGAGATGTGAACAGAGCATGCCCTAAGGATGATTTTCCACTGCCTAACATTGATATGATAGTGGACATGACTGTGGGCTATGAAATGTATTCCTTAATGGATGGCTTTTCTGGGTACAACCAAATCAAAATTGCTCCAGAAGATCAAGAGAAAATAGCTTTCACATGTGTGTGGGGAACCTTCTGTTGGAATGTTATGCCATTCAGACTCAAAAATGCTGGAGCTACATATCAAAGAGCAATGACATCTATTTTTCATGATATGATGCATAGAACAATGGAGGATTACGTGGATGATACCTTGGCAAAATCCATGATTAGAACTGAACATCTAACTGACTTGAGCATGATCCTTGACAGAATGGAAAAATTTAGTCTCCGACTAAATCCTAAGAAGTGTGCTTTTGGTGTCACTTCTGGAAAACTCCTGGGATACATCATCTCCAAGAAAGGTATTGAGGTCAATCCAGCTAAGGTGAAAGCTATCATAGAGATGCAACCTCCCACAAATATCAGTCAAATGAGGTTGTTGCAAGGCAGAGTTCAATCTATCAAAAGATTCATATCACAGCTAGTGGACATATCACAGCCTTTTACAAAAACATTACATAAAGGTGTGACCTTTGCCTGGAATGAAGACTGTGCAAAGAATTTTGATCATATCAAGAATTATCTCTCAAATCCTCCTATCTTAATGCCTCCTATTCATGGGAAGCCATTAATATTATATGTCTCTGCAATATATACATCACTAGGGGCATTGCTAGCGCAACATGATGAAGACAAAAAGGAAAGAGCAATCTACTATATAAGCCGAACATTGGTGGCATATGAAAAGAACTATTCTATGATTGAGAAAGCTTGTCTCGCTATGATCTTTGCATCACAGAAACTGAGACACTACATGTTAGCTCATACTACTCATTTGGTAGCTAAAATTGATCCACTGAAATATCTCCTAAGCAAAGCTGCCCTCACAGGTAGACTAGCTAAATGGGTCATGCTCTTGAGCTAATTTGACATTGAATATGTTGAAATAAAAGCTATCAAAGGATAGGTCATTGCTAATCAATTAGCTGAAGCACCATTGTTTGATGATACACCCATGCAAATGGAATTTCCTGATTCCTCTATCATGCACCTCTCTTCTAGAGCATGGCGGCTATTCTTTGATGGCTCCTACACATAGAATGGATCTGTAGTAGGCATATTGTTCATCACTCCTCAAGGATACTCGATACCCAAAGCATTCAGACTAAAGTTTCCTTGCACAAACAATATTGTTGAATATGAGGCACTTCTCAATGGTATGAAAATGGCAATACAATGGAGAGTTACAAAGATACACATCCATGGAGACTCACAATTGGTTATCCACCAAGTCAATGATGTGTACCAAACCAAAGATGAAAAGCTCATTCCTTACAAGAGAATGGTAGATGATTTAAAGAAATACTTCATCTCTATCACATTTGAGCAAATACCCAGAACGGAGAACAAGGTTGCCGATGCAATGGCAACACTATCTACTTTATTACAGTAGCCTAAACATGAGCTACGCTATGAGTTCCTAGTGGAAGCACTCTCTTATCCTACATATGATTCCCTCGAAACTTGCATGATCTGCACTATTGTAGGTCATGATTCATCCCGATATAAAAACTTATTCTCGTATCTCCATGACCAAATCATTCCTAATTTTTTTAAATCATTTTGAGAAATGAAACCTTATCTGCTCCGCATCCCGATATGTCATCATTGGTAATGACCTATACAAATGAGGTCTAGATGGTACATTGCTTAGATGTTTAGAATGGGAAGAGTCTCAACGTGCATTAGAGGAAGTCCATGAGGGTATATGTGGGTCACACTCAAACGGTTTAACGTTAGCTCGAAAACTTATTAGGGCTGGGTACTATTGGCCTGAAATGGAGAAAGAGGCTATTAAATTTGCTAAAAATTGTCAATAGTGTCAAGTACATGGCAACTTGATTCATGCTCCAGGGAGAGATCTAATTCCCTTTACTACACAATGGCCTTTTCAACAATGGGCATTTGATCTCATAGGCGCTATCCATCCGCACTCTTCTAATGGACATACCCATATAATTATAGCTATAGATTATTTTACAAATTGGGTAGAAGTAGTTCCTCTAACACAAGCAATGGGGAAACAGATCTCTATGTTCATCTTGAACTACATCATTTGCAGATATGGGATCCCTCATTCCATAGTCACAGACAATGGGGGACAATTCAAAAACAAGGGCCTAGATGACTTATGTGCCAAATTCAAGATTACTCAACATTGGTCATCTATCTACTATCCTCAAGGGAATGGACAAGCTGAAGCTTCAAACAAAAATCTCTTAAAAATCTTGCACAGAACAGTGAATAAAATAGGAAGAGACTGGCATCTCATGATCAATCCAGCTCTCTAGACATATAGAACTAGTATCAAAATGCCTACAGGGGCTACACCTTTCGCTTTAGTTTATGGGTCTGAAGTGATACTGCCTATTGAGGTTGAAATCCCATCACTTAGAATCAGAATGCATGGACTTGTCACTGATGAAGACTACAGAGTGTCTAGGTTACAAGAACTTGAATTACTAGATGAGCGCAGACAAGTAGCGTATGATCATCTCAGAGTGTATCAGAAAAGAATGTCTAGAGGCTACAACAAGAAAGTCAGACACAGAGAATTTCAGGTTGGTGATCTAGTGTTGAGAGAAAATCCTAAAAATCAATCACATCGAGAATGCAAGGGGAAGTTTGAACCCAATTGGCTGGGTCCCTTTGTTATCACTGCTACTTTTGGCTCTAGTGCCTATCAACTCTCAATGACTGAAGGAGAACAGCTCCGAGAACCAATCAACGTTCTCCATCTGAAGAAATTCTACGCCTAAGGTATTCAGTGCTTGGTAAATGTCCTAAAAAACTCTTAAAAATCGGGAAAAGTCCTGAAAAAATGAACATCTTGGTGAAAACCTAGCAATAGGTGCCTTGATGATTCGCAAAAAAATAAAAAAATATCAAAAGTACAAAAAAATTGAAAAAATGAAAAATACAAAAACAATGAAAAAAAGAAAAAGTGCCTTGGTGAAAACCTGGAAACAGGCGCCTTGGTAGCAAAAATAGAATCTCTGCCAAGATGGTGAAAACCTAGCAAACGGGTGTCACTTGTTCAAAATGATGCATCTATCAGCACAATCTTGGTCTTTCCCAGCTTTCAGTCTTGCTTTAGTTTGTACATATCTTCCGGTTTGTTTCAACATTTCCAGTTTTCAATAAGTCGGTATGTACACCAATCAGCTCAAGCGTCTGTATCCTATTTATCAATGTTTAACACTTGGGGGCAATCAATGTCATATCCTATGGCCTCCAATGTATCTTAGACATATCCTATCTAGTCAGAGTCCTTTGAAGCTTCAAGTTGAGTCAGTCAGTCAGTCTCGTCTCCAGAAAGGATTTTGCATCTGCAACAATCAAACATCAAAACAAACTAAAAACAATCTGTGCTTCATGCTTTTATCTCCTTGTATGCTTACTAATTGACATTGAGATTTTTGCATATTGTATCCCTTCGAGCTCTTCGATGATGCCCTTTATAGGATTTAGAGAGTGATGATTGGGGGCATAATCTTTTATTTGTCTTCTGCTTGTCTATGAAAATCTAACAACTTTGAAAATTCCGGATTGAAATGGTGTCCGACTATAAGAGCCTCTATCTCGAATTGGATGGCCATGCGTACCTCGACCATTGATACCCAAAAAATTCAAGGAAGTTTGATCTCACTATTGTCTTTTTGAGTGAGTTCTTTCTCCTACTGTGAAACACGATCTTACCTAAGGATGTGAATGATAAAGGGTCACTATGGGTAATTCACATTGGATTTAGAATAATCTCTTGACTGTTTGATGTGTTTGCAACGCAAGGTGTATTCAGGTCATCACGATGTTTATGTTTTGATGCTTATATAAATTGCTATATCAAAATGGACATGATATTCAAGTCATCCTGGCGCTTATGCTTTGATGCTTATATCTAATCCGACATCCCGAAAACAAAATGAATATTCATACGTCCATGGTTGTTTGACCAGTGGGTGTTGTATTGGTTCTTGAGCGTTACAAATCAATATTCATATGTCTATGGTTTCATAACTAGTGGGCATTGTATTGATTTATTCAGTTACCTAAAAGTTTAATGATGATAACAAATCGACATATGATCAGTGACTAGGTCCTAGGTCTTAGGTTACATTTCATATTGCATGCTTCTTTGCATTTTTCATCTTTGCATGATCTCACAATGACTAAATGAACTTCAATGCTTAAACAATTCTTCAATCACCTCTTCCAATCTAACAAGAGCTGAATCCCACACGAAGGTTCCTCCAACGAAGCAGCAAGTAGAATCCTTTTTCGGGATCAAAATCAAAATCTGAGATCATTCATATTATTAACTACTTGCATATTCGACCTTCAATCATCACAGAAATCCAGTATTCAACTTAACTGATTATCTTCCATCAAACTATCAAAAATTTCAACTTGGTCAACCATGGTCAACTCATGGTCAAACCTAGTCAACCTTGGTCTCCAGGACCTCTAAACGATGCAAAATGCACTCTTGAACGTGTATAACCACTTTTCCCATCAATCAACATGCTTCTGAGCTCTCAACGCTGACTTTTCTTGTCAGATTTCAATTTTAATCCCGAAGGGGGCATGGTATTGCACATCAATTCAAAGTCTGTAAATCAAAATCCTATCGATCAAGTCTATCAATATCTTTCATCGGTGATCAAGACAAACAATCACGTCTAGTTACTGATTCATCAAAAGTCCTCATCGCTCGGGGAAAATCTATCATCACTTGGGGCATATCAGATTCATCAAGATCCATATCAATCTGGTATTCTCCTAATCTTGTAAACTATATCAGTTTTTGCAACCATCAGATCATAGTGTTCTTTCCTTGGTTCTTCGACAACTGAAGGGTTTGCATGTGATACCTACTAGTTCTGCTAAGACAATTGAGTCTAGAACGGGTCACTCACTTCTTTGCAATCCTAAGGTTTGGAATCAGGCATTTTGACACTTTTTCACAATCATAGGTTCATTTGCTGTTATAGTGAACATTATCTTTGGTCATTCAGGACCTATTATCTCCATATCAAATCAATATCAATCAACTTCTGTCTCATATCAATTATCAATCTCAAACATCAGTTTCATATCTTTATCAAACACAGACTATCTTTGAACCACTGCGCTTCGCATAGTAATTCAAAGAGGGGCAAAATGTAATACCCCAAAAATGGGCTATAAGTTCATTAAGCTCCTACATCTACAAATTGAACGAAATCAACATCGAAGTCCTAATCTAAGGCACATCTAAACATCATTGAATCCTAATTGATTATCTTAAATTCTGCATCGAGGAATATTCCTAACAATATTCCTAAATTATCTTAATTATCTTTAATTTAGTGATTATTTGGCGATAAATCACATTTATCCTAAGTTTGATTAATTGAATATTTTCATATTTAATTAATTAGATTTAATATTTGCCACTTAATTATTTAATTAAATTTAATTCTATCTATTATTAATTATATTATTTAATTTTGACAATAAATCTAATATCATATGAATAATTGATTAAATTCTTATTTAATTAATTAAAGCAAGTTGTCATTATTTAATACTATAGTTTTTAATAAAAGTTTGATTAAATAATTGATTAACCCATAAATCAATTGTTTTATTTTTAAAAGTAGTTAAGTTGGAAATAAATCACTTTATTATTAAATTAATTCATAAATAAAACATGCAAAATCATAAAAGCAGACAACTATCAATTATCAATTAAAGCTAAACTCTATTTTGAGTTAAAACTTAGCTTTTGCATGTTTTTGTGAGTTAATTATCCTTTATTTAAAAATAACTCAAAAATCAACCTGAGTTATTTGAGTGATTTATGGCTTTTATCCATGCACCTCCAAAGCCCTGGATTTCTATAAAAACAAAGCTCAGCTCTTCATAATTCATCTCATATTTTTGCACAATCTCGCTGGAGAATTGGAATTGACGAATCAAAGCTCTTGCGAATCGAAATCTTTGTGAGATCAATCTTATTTTTGCATTCATATTGCATATCATTGTTAGATTAGCATTGCATATCAATTTTCAATAGCATTCATAGCGTATCAATTTCATCTAGCATAGATTCATATCAAGTTTTCATTCCTTATTGCATCATAAAATTAAAAAAAAAAAAAGCTTAATTGCATTCAATCTCATATCTAGATCAATTGCATTCAAATCCTTCATTTAGGTGTCATCTAGGTCACTGATCTCGATTACAATCTGAAAACATTAATCTCGCACCTACTAGAAGGCAGTAAATCACTTGGTTAGATAGGTTTCAATTTTGCATGATTTTAATTATAGCTAACCTCTAATGTTTTACTGAAGTGTTGTGTCTACAGATCAGGTACAATTTTCACACACACAGGTACCATCCCCACTAGGGTGTTCCCTCTACCAAGGTTTCCTCGAGAACAAACATGGTGTTATGAGTTCATTCATTTTATTGTTATGCTTGTTATTAAGTTTACTTAGTTTAGCTTCTTTTGCAAGCTACAAGTTAATTCCTTATATCCATAATTGGGCAAAAGTAAAATTTTGTGAAATACTGATTCACCCTCCCCTCTCAGTATTTCCTATTTCTAACAAATGAAATTGAGATCCTTCTACCCCTGAAGTGGGGAGTATGTATTGGATTTTCAAGGATTAGGGGTGATGTATTACTAACCATGGTCAAGATGCAATTGGTTAAAAGAAGATGAGGTGGAAAAGATAGGAATGAGAAGAATTTAATTTGATTTAATTTAGGAATTAGAGGAATTAATAGCGATATGAACTATATATTTAAATTGTTAAAATTAATCACACAATAGAGGAAATTAATAGAGATATGAACTATATAATTATATCATTAAATCTAACCACATAGTAGAAGAATTTACATCTAAATTAATTAAATAGTTTATATTTAATTAACAGTGCTTCTTGACCAATTTTAGTTGTATGGATTTTTTCCATTTTTAGAATAAATGTGCGAAAAACAAGTTGGTTCAGAGAAAATTTCATTTTTCCCCTAACTAATGCATTGATGTAGAAAAGATTTGATGAATGCCCTAGATTTGTTCAATACCCCAAATTTGAAAATTTTATGGTAGCTATGTGTATGCCATCTTGGGAGGTAAATCAAAAAGATTTTCCAATTTTTAGACATTTTAGAGGATTTTATGATTTTTAGAATTTCTTACATTTTTCCATTTTAAATGATTTTTGTGAGATTTCTAATTTGGCCCCCAATACATAACTTTGAAAATGAGGTCTTGGTTAGATTGGGTTAGTAATGTGTAAAGATGATTTGTTTTAATTGAACCCATAAAATACACTACAGTTAAATAGGCTCAAAAGGGTAAAAGCCCAATGTGACCATTCATTTTTACATTCACCCTTCGAGATTTTACCCCTTTAAAGAGAAAACACCCAACAAGACTGATGGTGATCCCTGTACAGAGCATAGAATTATGTGTATTCATTGACAACTGAGGCCATTGCAGGACAAAGTCTGACAAGTATGCCTCTTAGATCCTTTCTTTTTTATTGTTGAGTAATTTTCACAAGTTTTCCTAGTTAATTTCTATTATTTTCTTCTTTTTTAGCACATAGGATATTTTTTTTTATCACATTTGAATTGTCTTATCACATTTATTATGAATTTAGTTCATATATGTTGTAAAATAGCATATACAATTAAGCTATTTGAGGTTTGTTTTACCAGTTTTACACATATAAGATGCAAAGTAGTGTATTTGAAAGATTAGTGCATAGGACTCAAAAATTAATGCATAGTGCTCATATGTTTGTGCTTATGTAAAAATCTTTCATATGATTTATAGGATATTGCATATACCCAATAAAATATGGCTTACATATTTGTAATGCATAGACAACACAGATTAGCACATTTGCACCTGATACATGATTTTTAACCTTTATGTGATTACGTTGATATTTTCAATGTCTTTTTTGATGTTCAATGATGGATAGGACATTTTGACCTCATTATGGATGAGAGTTGATTATAGATGTCCTCACCAAGATTGATAGAAATCTAAATTGAGTTGATAGGATTGATTGATGCCAAATGTTTGATTGGAAGGATGATCAATAAATGATTGAATTATTGATGTTTTTGATTAATAGGATCAACTAAATGTCCTTATGATGTAGGGTCAATATTCCAAGAAATTAATGATGATTCCATGATTATCTTAGGATGATTTCATAGTTATATCTTCATATGGACTGGCGTTGTTACTTGATATGCCCTATACTATCATTTTAATAGGGCATTATTGAAAACTTTGGTGGAGCGGTGGCATAGGAACCACAACATGTTCCACCTTACCATTAATGATATGGAAATGATGCTTGAGGATGTCCATCACATTTTAATGATCACATTTGTTTAAGTCAATAGACTATGATGTTGAGGAGGATGGTTGTACTAATACACTGCAAAGAGTTCTCATAGATGGCAGTATTGGAAGTTATAATATTGGATGATAGAGTATGGTTTATTCTTATGAACCCTTGTCTTCAGTACTTGCAAGAAGAGGGTACAATACTTCTCAGTATACATAGGAGGATACAATACTTGTATGTATATAGAGGGTACAACACTTCTTAGTTGGATGGGGTAGAATTGTAGAGAGCATGCTTGTGTAGCCCATGGGTTCATGTATCTTAATATATTTGTATCATGAGTTTCACCATATAGCCTATGATAGTGATATCAATTTGTTAATAGGTGTGATGTTGTTATAGATATGTTCTTGGAAGCACATCCCAATGAAATGACCATTTGCAAATCAAGACCATCCAACAACTCAACCTTACATTTTTAGTTACAAGGACATAGTCGTGTAATCCAAGATTGAAAAGCTACAACACTGTTGGTATGTAATGGATGATAGTGATTCAGTATGTTTGAAATCTTATCTAGACTATGAGGCTTGGATGGATGATCTGATGGAGATTCTCTATATGTGTTCATAATGTGATACCTGATTGGTGACAATCCATACATTATAGAGAGATTCATCTATACCAGAGTCATGAGATTGTTTCTCTTGATTATGGGTGTGCCTCAAGGGAATTCTATGTATGTACATACATAGAAGGTTATATTTGATTGGGGGAATTATATTCCATTTGAGATAGCATTGGTAGAGTACTAGGGACTAGCATTAATTACTTGCAATTACATGGCATATATTATAAATGTCAGAGAGACACCACATTATTCACATTGGTTTAGTTTGCATCCATTCCCTAGGTTGACATCACCTATTGAGCTTGTGCCACCACTAGATGATGAGGATCATTCTTGGCCTCGTAGATGTTAGAGACAAGGATTCAAAGGGAGAGGTAGTCAAGATAGAGAAGATGGTGAGTGAACAAGAAAAGGGGGGAGGTGATGGTAGAGTGGGAGGGGGTAGAGATGGAGGAGGTGGTGATGGAGGAGGTAGACAAGGTGTGGATCATGGATGACTTATGTGTAGATGAAGATCAAGTCTCCTAAATGATGATGCATATCATGTTGTAGCAAAGGATTCCTTGAAATATCCCTATTTTCACATGGTGCTCCAGATTAGATAGGTTCTTGTTGAGTATATATCAAATTTCTCCCTAACCAATATGAGGAACATACTACAGTTTTTCAAGAATTTGAGTATAGGATACAAAGTGATTTGGTTTCCATACAAAGTAAGATTACACATTTACAAGACTAGCTAGTACATGCATAGGATAGGGTTTGAAATTTTGAGTCACATTTGGTCATTCATACAATGGAGTGGGATGAGGCTATTGAGCATCATTGGGAAGTAGGGGAGCTGGCCCAAACTTTAGAGGATATTATTATACATAGCCTCACTGGAGATACCATGAAAGATATGATGCATCAAATAAGATGATTAGATTACTATCACGATAAATATTTTGTAATAATGACTTTAGAGAGATGGGTCATGTCATATTCACATACCTTGAGACATGGACACAAAAAAATGATAGGCCTAGAGTCAAGGCATTTTAATTCCACCTCCTAGACCTCCATGTGGTCGAGATGTAAATGCAAGAACAAGTGGTGAAGTGGGCCCTTCTACAAGTGGTACAAGTAGTGGCTTAATGTTGATGCCTAAAGGCTCTAATTAGAGTCATGCATATCTCCCTTGATTCTCATATTTTGATGATATACTTTTTGGTACTCTCAAATTTGGTTCAAATTTAGAGTGACCAATTAAAGATTTTTCTATAAGGCAAAGTGGATACTCCTATAAAAAAATAAAAAATTTGAGAAGGCCTAATTGGTATGCTTGTAAAAGACGCCCTGATAATTTTCATGACATGCAGATGGGAAAATTGGTTCAACACCTTTTAATTATCATGTACAGTGGGTTCCAGCTTCTAAGTTTCAATTTTGACATATTTAGAGACTTGCCATTTTAAGGTGTTCTTTCAAAATCTACATTTTTGCATAAGTGTCAAACAGAGTAAAGTAGCTTAGTTTGTCTTTGAATATCTTCTGTCTAGAAATATTTCATGACCCGCCACTTTGAGGATGTTTAGTATACATAACAAAGAACCTATGTTCCAATTTTCACATCATTTCAAATTCATTTGATTAGGTTTTAAACCCCTCAAAGTTGGTAGTTTATTGATGTCATGCACTTATAATTATTCAAAATTCTAAGTGCCCCTGTTTGACTACTTATAACTTTTGACCATGTGATCGGATTGAGAAAATTCTTTTTGCATTGTATTCTACTAATCAAATACTTCTTATGTTTCAATTTTTAAGCATTGATGAATCTATTTGCCTAGCTTACCAAAATGATTCTACATACAGTTTGTCAACATTTTCTAAGAGTGCATCGCTCAGAAACCAGTCACGTTTTTCATCATAACTCAAAAAATACAAACTGGGTTGGGCTAAATTTTATGTATATTTGAGAAGACCATGTGTGCTTTATACAACAAAAAATTTAGAAAAAATCAGTTTGAAAATCAAAAGTTATGATCTTCTGAGTACTAGCAGCAATAAAAAATCAGCATTGCACTTAGTCTCTAAATCTCATAATAAAATAAAAAAAGAAAAAATCATCTGGAGATCTGGAGACTAAAGAATTAAAAAATAAGAAAAGAGCTTCTACTTAGTCTCCAAATCTCATAATAGGAAAAGTCAATTCTGAGATTATGAGACTAAGAATTAAAAAATAGAAGAAAAGGTAGTCTCATAATTTCAAGAAGAAAAAAGTACATCTGGAGATTTGGAGACTAAATTAAAAAAGAATAAAAATTTAGTAGTCTCCAAGTCTCATAATAAGAAAAATCAATTCTGAGATTATGAGACTAAAGAATTAAAAAATTAGAGGAAAAGGTAGTCTCATAATCTCATAAAGTAGAAAAGTACATTTGGAGATTTGGAGACTAATTAAAAAATAGAAGATAAAGTAGTCTCCAAATCTCATAAAGAGAAAAGTCAATTCTGAGATTATGAGACTAAGAATTAAAAAAGTAGAAAAAAGGTAGTCTCATAATCTCAAGAAGAAAGAAGTACATTTGGAGATTATAAGACTAAGAATTAAAAATAGAAGAAAAAGGTGCACTTAGTCTCCAAATCTCATAATAGAAAAATCTGGAGATTATGAGACTAAAGGGAGTCTTCAAGTCTCATAATGAGAAAAGTCAATCTAGAGACTTGGAGACTAAAGGAAAAAGCTTTCTACTAGTCTCTAAATCTCATAATGAGAAGATTATGAGATCTAGCAACTAAAAGAAGTCTCCAAATCTCATAATGAGAAGATTATGAGATCTAGCGACTAAAAGAAGTCTCCAAATCTCATAATAAGAAAAATCTATCTAGAGACTTGGAGACTAAAAGAAAAGTGATCTAGAGACTTGGAGACTAAAGGAAATAAAAGAAAAGAAAAAGTGTAGTAGTCTCCAAATCTCATAAAGAAAAATGTGATAGTAATGATAAAAACTGATATAAACCAGAAGAATGATATGATGAAAAATCTACAACAACAATTATGTTAGAAAGAAAATAGAAAATGCAGGCCGGAATAAACTGTCATGAAAAATATAGTCTTGGTGCGGGGGCCATAACTCTCAAATGAACCGTTGGATCGAGCTAATTGTTGGATATGTTTGAGAAATCCAAATTATCTTGAATCTGACCGATGCGATCTTCCTAATTTGTCTGCATTCAAAAGATATGAGTGTCGGAGTGAGGTAGTGTCAAAACATAGATTAATTTATAACAGAGAGTAATACATCAGAGATTAATTTATAACAACAAATATATATTAGAGATAAATAGAGAAGATGAAATAATAGAGATTAGATTTAAGAGCAGATTTAAAGGTTAGAATAGATATTATTAACAAGAACCAAATAATCAGCAATGAAACTTAGATTATAAGCATAGAAAATAGATGTAAAGCAAGAAATCAACAGATTAGAGAGTTATATATTGTCAAGATATACAAAAATATTTTAACGAGCAAAGAGAATGAAATAAATAATGAATTTTTTATTTGATGCAATGAGAAATGCCTGCAAAAAAGAGTAAAATATCTGCATGCAAGGGATTAGAAATATGAAAAAAAATGAGAGAGACCTGCAACAAGTGAAAAAACCTGCATGCACAAGATTTTAGAAAACTGAATATGAAAGGTTAGATAAAACCATAAACCAAATGAAATGAAGATTGGGTTTGGTGGTGAACCGACCAAACCCCAAAAAAAACTAAGATACTCATTAATTTCTTTTATCTATTTATTATAAATTTTATTAATGTTTGTAAAAGTTTCTTCAAACCAAAGTCATTTAAATTATTTTTTTTGACATTTAAAATGTATTATTTAATTTTAACATGTTTCAAGTTTAATATTAGTTCATATATGGTTTTATTTTCTTATCTAATAAATTTCTATTAACCTTTTTAATAAGAGGATTATTTTTCACTTTAAAAAATAAAATTCAATTTGTTCAATAAAGGGGGTATTCTTTTTCCAAGATAGTCTTGTGTTCTTTTTTTTGTAATATTGTTACCTTTTCTTCATAGAAGAGCATAGTTGTTCTAACTCTTGTTTTAAGAACCAATATGTTATGTGCCATATAATTGATCTAACTATTATTTTAAGAAGAAAAATGATACATGATTGATCCAAATCATTTAAAGTCATTGATGATGTTAAATTATAGTTTGTTCAAAGTGTTATGAGTTATCTTACACTATTGCCTTCATTATTCAATGATTTGATTCAATTTTATTATGTTCTATTGATCTATCTGCACATGGTTTTAGTTTTTTGCTTTTATAGCATCTCTTTATGCTCATGGTAGTAGTTTATGGTTTTATACCATTGGTTTATATAAATTTTATTTGATCTTGTGTAAGTTGGATTGGGAGCTAATTATTTTTTCAAGGTTAACTATGGTGGACCCGATAATTTTTACTAACTCGTAGTTGCCTTATCTGACCTGTGGAGTATCCCTTCATCCTATAATTGGTGTGCACTTACTTGTTTCAATTGTAAGATGCACTGGGATGCACTTACTTGTTCCATTTGTAAGATGCACCGGGATGCACTTACTTGTTTCATTTGTAAGTTGCACTGGGATGCACTTACTCAATTGATGTTTATCAACTTGTTCCATTGGTTTCTTTTTCCTCATGGTGAGGATGGTGCTCTTGAAATCTTTCTTGAAAATTGTTGGATATCTCTTATACTTGGAAGGCAATATGTTTTTCACACTCATAATCCTTAGTTCAAATTATTATTTAGCATATGTCAATATTTGATTTATGATGGTTTAGATTCATTTATCATTGATGAAACCCTTGATTATGGTACTTGACTGTAGACATATCTGGCATTTCAGTTTACCGGTTGATTTGATGCTTGAGTCTCTTGCTCTATTGTTTTATCATTGTCTCTCTCACATTTATTTTATATACTATTGCGATAATGTACTGCATTCTTCATTGCTTAGATCGTGGGTCATGTAGGTGGTGGTTTCTAGGCCCATTCACTTGCAGTGGGATGACTCATTAGTGGACTGTCTATATCCATGTGATTGATGCAATGATGATGCAAGTCTCATTAGTTGGCCTTGTCTGTGGTCATTTATGCATTAGTATGTTTCTTTTATGAGAGTATTAATAGTGTTTATTATAACTCACTTTGAGCATGTGGTTTACCTTGGTATCATGTTAAGCTATTGTGCACCTTTTATGATTGATCATGACTTATCTCATTCTAAAGTTTCAATGATTTTCTAAAATTGAATTATTTTATGATACATATTATAAGTTTCTTTTCAAAGTGTACTAATTTGTATCAAGGGTAGATCCCGACTATGGGAAATCTACTTGTGGTTTTTCTATGTTCTATGTTTCAAGTGATCCATCAAGGAAAATTCAAGACATCAATTCCTTTACACAAATCCTATAATTCACAAAGACTACTTGAAGATTTGGTTATACTTCCACTTGAATACATTTAAAGGACCCATCCACTTCTCTTGGCTCTACAAAAGATGCATGTTCAAATACAAATGACTTCTTGCGCACTTGAAGACAACATTGTATTTCGTTATATTGAAGATCAAGTTGCAGATTGTTGTAATTATGGGTTTAATACCCCTTGTTGTAAAATCTCCAAGTAAAGAGTAAAGGGGGGTGTTAGAATTTATAATCTTTCCTTGGTTGTATTATTTATATAAGGATAAACCAAGGTATCCTTCATGTACTTTTGTCCTCTAGTCCAAGTGGGAGGACAACTCATATTTTGTAATTTCTTAATAAGGAAACTAGTTTATTCTTCCATAAGAGGATATGGACACTTGTCGTACACACTTATGAATGGTGGCATTCATAGACTTGGGAGTTACATTCTAACTCCTCTCTCATCTCTATTTAAGAGATGCTCCTATCTCTCATTTCTCATAATGAAGTTATTGTAAATGAGCAACTCTCTCTCTCTCTCTCTCTATGGCCTCATTCATAATGTCACAAAGGGTTTTATTTGCTTTCCCCTTTCAAAATCTATTGGCTTCTTTGTTTGGATTCTTGGAGCATTCTCATGTGTTGGTGATTGATCTTGATATTTTATCTCATTCTTGGCTTATGGTAATATTCCTTCTTGCACTTCACTTCCTTGGATTATTTCATTAAATTATTTTCATTCTTTTAATACTTCTAACAAGTAGCAAATGAAAAAGTGACAAATGACAAATTCTGGTGACGTGCAGATTTTTTAAAAGAAATAAATGATTTAAAAGATTATAAAGTGGAAACATTGGATAATTTCTAAATTTTTTATTAACAGAGCTGCTCATGGGAAATAATGTTGCAGATTCATTTTTTATCCAAATATAGTAGTATTATATATTTTCAGAAACGCCAGAAGATGATGGATGCAATGACGGTAATAAAAATAAAATCCAAATGAGTTGATGTGGGCAGCAAAGGACTTTTAATCCGAGATCAGATTTTGCAAATATATTTTTTCAAAAATATTTAATTTTTACAAATCCAGCAGAGGGAATGAATCAGATTTTTAATAGATGAAATGATAATGACAAACTCTGAGAATTAATGATAAAGAATGAGAATTTTAAAGTGACAAATGACATCAGATATTTTTTTGAAGGGGCAAAAGAGATCAGATATTTTGAGAAGATAGATATTTTCAAATTTGGAAGCATCCGGGAAGATCATATTTCTCAGATATTTTGAAAGGAGAATGAAATCAGATTGCAGATAGGTGTTGATCCAGCATAGACTTTAGGTTTTCTCTCTTAGAGTCTATTTATTCTGTTCTTTTCTCATTGTAAGGGATTCTTGGTTCTACTTCTATTTTTTCCTATTTTGGTAGAAGAACCCTATGACTGCTCTGTTGTGAGCATATCTCTAAATGACAAATTTTTGAATTTATCTGTATAGCAGATTTATAGTTTTATGTCTAAATTCCTAAACTTTGAAGCTTTGTATGTAATAGACAGGTTTATTTTAATGGAATACACTGCAATTTCTATTTTATTTTGTTATTGTCTCTTCACTCTGTATTATGCTCTTGTATGTTTTGATTTGTAAGACATTTGAAAACATACCAACTACAAGGTAGTTTGTTTAATTATTTGTGAGTTTCTCTCAAGGAGAGGATTAAATTTCATAAATAGTTTTAGAGAGTAGACATATGTGTTAGAATTTTGATCATAACAATATAAAATTGATAGAATAGTTTGTAAGGCATTCTATTCATATTGCATGTAGTTTGTAAGACATTCTACTATATTCCTTTGAATTCTTCTTGTGCATTTATATTCAAATTCTTTTGCCCAATGGAATAGGCACTGGCTATTTGTTATACAATCATTTTTATGTCATCAAACACTGAAAAATTATAACCAATTCATTTCTATTTTTAA
Source organism: Chamaecyparis obtusa (assembly GCA_027943335.1). Lineage (NCBI taxonomy): Eukaryota > Viridiplantae > Streptophyta > Pinopsida > Cupressales > Cupressaceae > Chamaecyparis > Chamaecyparis obtusa. The sequence continues at coordinate 776,370 of BSBK01003705.1, read as the reverse complement.
GTTCATGCATATTGTGAAAGAATTGTATCCAGGTTATATAGTTCATCTTTGTTGATTCCTTGAAGAGAGAATCAAAAGGTTAGCCTTCCTTGAGTTCAACTCATAAAATGAAGAAGAATTTATGTCCTTATTTCCATTGTCATGCTGTTACATTTATAAGTTCATTTGTCATATTTTGTAGCAGGTTGTTCTTAGCTGTTTACAAAATTATCTTTTATTGAAGTAGATTTGAGTAACACAATAGCATGATAGTGAAGAACTAATCCACTAATCAAAAGTTTACTTGGAATATAGTAACCTGTTCATAGGCAATACCCACCTAAGTCTTGTGGAGCTCCAAGTAGAAGGAGGATCTTATGCAATCCTCATCAATTAGGCTTTTCTTGCAAACTTGGAGCCCCTTTTTATCTGAGAATCAAGTCCATATTTTGCCAAGTTTGATCCCACAAGAAAAATCCCTAACAATATTCACATGTATTTTTTAGACAAACTAGTTATTGATGACACCTATTTGATGTACTGATGATGTATACCCTTGATACTTTGATGTTTCTCTCATGATTCCTTAATACTTTAATATTTCTCATTATTTATGTCATTGTGTAGGAAATAAGGAAGAAAGAAACACATGAGGGGTGAATAACCCTTAAACCTTAACACCCTTATGCCAAATATCCTTATATTTGATTTAAGATGAATAAATAAAGTATGAAAAAATTAAAAAAAACATCCACCTTTGTTAGGTCTTATATTGTTTCTCCCTTCATGTTGGGGAAACTCATAAGCTCTAGGTCCTTCTCTACAATGGAAACATATCTCACAAAAACCTCCTCTTCATCTTCCTATCTGATCTCTAACAGTTTGATTGCGAGAGAAATAGGAATTATTTCCCCTATGATTTTGACTACTACTAGAGTCATCATTATTCTTTTTACCTTCATTTTTGATTTTTTAATACTATCCACTAGGCTTACCATGATGACCTCTTCTAGTTTATTTTCTCTCAAACTTCTTGTTCATTTTTCTTCTAACTTGAAATAAAATTGATATTCATCGTCATTAGTAGACATTTTCACCATCATCAACTCCTCTTGAATACTCATCCTCAAACCATTTATGTAATGAGTGACTTTCTCCTTAGTAGCTTCTAAGTGACCCATTCAGATAAGAACCCAGTAGAACTCCTCTATATACTCCCAAACATATTTTCCTATTTTCTTCAACCCTTTCATTTTCTTTAGTAAATCAAGCTCATATTTAACATGAATTGATCATCTCTTCAATTTTTCCACCATATGACCCCACCTTGCTATATTATCTTTCCCTCTTCTATTTATATCTTTCCAAACCTCATTCCACCATATTTTAGCATGACCTTTCAACTTGGCCTTTTAAAATTAGACACTCTCAAGATCTTATATTTCCTGAAGCAGAAATTACTCCTCCATATCATTGATCCAACTAATCAACTCTTTTGTATTAAGATTTCCAAAAAATGAGGAAACTTCAATTTTGGGTTTATTTCTAATCTTGGAAATATCTCTCAAAAACCTAGTATCATAAGGATTCCCAGTCGTTTCTTGCTCCTATTCAAATTGTTGACTTATTCTTCATATTCATCCTCACTCGTATTTCTTTCCCTAATATTGATTCCTCTACGAAGCTCAATGTATAGTACTTGGACTTTCCTCTACATGGATTTAAAATCCTCTTCTATCATACTCACAATACTTCCGTCATGATTGCTTTATGGAGGCATTTTATGTACTTATTTTTTAGACCCAAAACCATAGTCCTATTTGAAATTACCTCATGTTTGGTGATCTATGTACATGCTCCAGAACTTCTCTTTTGATACCACTTAATGGATACTGGTCCCCTTATTGAACCAAATACACACAACATGAAAGAGAAATCAATAGAATATTGAAAGAAAAGATTAATAAAAAAAGAAAGGGTAAAACCACAAAGATGTGTCACATTTCAGGCTACCTTATTAGTGGAGCTGAATTTGTGTATTTCTAACTAAAAATTATTATTTTTCAAAAATATGGTCTAGCTAGATTCATTAGATAACTGCTTCAACTTTTCTAATTGGAAATATCTATTAAATGCATGTTTTGTACCAATTTGGGTCGAATTACAAAAGAAATAAAATTATTTCAAAAAAATCATGTTTCAATAACTCCTACTCTTTCTAATGATATTTTTTTTAAAATATAAAAATGCCCTTATGTAGAGCTCAGAGTCAAGATTGTTGTTATATAATTTTTACAGTATATTGATTACATCTAATATATTATGATTTCAAAATACTCCAAGTACATATTTTAACATTTGAGAAGATGTTACTTCAAATAAAGAAAAAAAAAAGTAAATGATATGATACAAAAATAAAATTTATATTTAATACTAGAGGAGAGAGTCCTCTTCAAGAATATAGAATTTTTTTGAATGGTGTAGATTTGATAGAAGAAATTTGATGGAAAATGAAAACTATTGATTTTGGATAAGTTCGACTTTGAGTAGTTATATCAGAGAAAATATAAATCAAAAACTAATCTTTCTTCTTGTCTGCACTAGCTATACATGTCATCTATAACATATTTTGAAATTAGAGGAAAAACAAATTATTTTTATATATTTGTTTGGTGGGAACTAGACCCTAGATTTTTAACATTTTTCAGCCACTAAAAAGTGGACTTCAAACATTAAAAAACTATGTGAATTGTTGGATGTTGCTAATACATTTAGGAAGATTGTTTGATGTTGCTAATGTGGAATTAATCTTATTTTCATTCATATTTTTTCACTGATGTCAACATATGTTTTTGAGAGGAAAATAGATTGGTAACTACAGTGTACGAACATTGTACAAATGTTTTAGAATGTGTGAAGTTAGATCAGAGTACTCAAAGATGTTGTGATCTTATATCCAAGATCACATCATGTTATATTGTGTATTGGCTGAGTTACACATGTATTGGTGAAGACTGGTTACTGGAGAGTGATAGTAAAAGATGAGAGTTAGTCTCTATATTTTTTGTATAGCTTATAGGCGATATGAAATCAGTGTATGAGAGATTAAGAGATGAAAGACAAAGTACTGAAGAATGTTCATTGCTCTACGCAATGTATGAGAACTAGGATGACATTAGTTGTGGCATGTGTTTTGGAGATGACTTATTTGGGCACCGATTATAGTGATGTGGTGTGTATTATTCTTGGTGAGCTTGAATTAAGGATGTCAGTCCTTAATTATTGTAATGTAAATGTTGAATACTTGTTTTAGATATCATGTGTATCTTAGCAAGGGTTTATGCAATTGTTTGTATATTTGAAAATCCTAATTGGTCAACCTGATCATGTAGAATGTAATAGGGTATAGATGTAAGATCTTTTCTTTGGAAAAGATATGGTGAGAATGAATGTTATATAAAGGAAATTGTGAAAGTTGTGAGCTTGTTTCTGCTAGATGTAGAGCAGAGGATTACTAGTGAACTTGATGGAACTGATCAAGCAAAGATAGTTGTGTTAGACAGTTCAAAAGATTGTGTATTTCTTCATATACACTTGTGTTATGAACAATGAGTTATGAAGGTGGATTTAACCTTCTTTAGGTAGTGAGCCTACCCTTCTTTCTTGACTCCTAATAGGGCCTTTCCTCTAACAAGGAATGTGTACTATAATGTTTCAATAAGCTTCTAACATGGCTAATCTTCTAACAAGGATACTATACTCTTAGTACATCATTTGTGGGTGCTAATTTTCACTAGGGTTTTTACCTTTAACAGGGTTTCCCTAAGACCAAAATATTGTGTTGTTGTGTTGGCATTAATTGTGTTCATTAGATCTGATATTGTTGTTATTCAAATTTTAAAGTTTAATAATCTATCATATAATTGATTCAACCCCCCTATTAGTTTTAGTGTGGACTATTATTCCTAACAATTGGTATTAGAGCTACTGGTCCTTAGAGAGAAATCTTAGCAGCTTGAGGTGATCTTAGAGATGGCATTCTATAGGAAGGATAGTCCTAAACTTGATCCTGAAAATTTTGAAAGTTGTGAGAACACAAAAGAAGAGCTTGGGGAATATGCTGATGAGTGGGAACAAATACTAGTAGAAGAAAGAAAGATGGATGAACTTGTTGCACGGATTGCTAGAAGAGGAAATAGAGGTAAGGGTAAATTTGAAGGAAAGTTACCTTTTAAATTTTTTTTATGCAATAAGATAGGTCACTTTGCATCTAGATGTCCTACAAGAGTTCCTAAGTACAAATCTAAGTACTCAAAAGAAGAGGAATGTTATTAGGATAGTGAAAGTATTTCTAATGGTGAGTGTGATTATGAAGAGATTAGATTTAGGGCTATTATAGATGATAAACTAGTACATGAGGAAAAAGATTTATTGTCATGTGTGGATAAGAAATGTAAATGGGTTATAGATAGCATAACTGAAGATGGAGATAAGTATGATGGAAATGTTATGGGATTTGGAGACAATGTTCCTAAACCTATCATTGAAGTAGGATCTATTACTTTGGATGGAAAGACTAATATTAACAATCTATTTCTTGTTGGCAGACTTAAGAATAACTTGTTGAGTGTTGGACAACTGATGGATAAGGGATTTCAATTAAAGTTCTTTGATGGGAAATGTTTTATCAGAGGTAAGATAGGAAACTTGATTGCAACCAGTACTAAATCTAGAGGTAATGTATTTGAGTTAAACACATCTAGAGCCTCTTATTTTATTATGAAGGTTGATGATAGTTGGTTATGAGACATAAGGTTTTGTCTTGTTAATTATGATAATATTGTGAAGGAAAGCTTGGCTAATGCAATGGAAGACCTACCTAAAATTTTAGAATCATCTAACACTATGTAGAGAATGTGTTATGGGAAAATAGGCTAGAAGCAGTTATAAAAAAAAATCATATACAGAAAAAGGAAGGTTGGGTCTGATACATACAAACTTTTTTGAATCTACATGGACAAGATCATTCTATGGTGAAAGGTACTTCATACATTTGTCGATGATACTATTTATGATAATAATGATAAGATGTGTAAAAAGTCTTCAAAAAGATGTAGAGAATGAATTAGGCTTAAAGATAAAATGTTTAAGGTCAGACAGAGGTGGAGAGTTCAATTCATATTGTGAAGAGCATGGAATATATAGACAAACATCTTCTCCTAGGACTCCACAACAAAATGGGATAGCATGGCGAAGAAACATAACTATACTAGATGCTCCTAGGACAATGTTGCTTGAAGGAAATATATCTCATGTGCATTAGAAAGAAGCTATTGGGACATCAGTGTACACATTGAACATAATTCAAATCAAAGAAGGTACAAGTAAGACTCATGAATTGTGGTTTGATCATACTCCTACTATAAAATACTTCAGACTATTTTGTAGTAAATGCTATATCAAAAGAGATGATGGAATAGGGAAATTTGATGCTAGAAGTCATGAAGGAATCTTTCTAGGTTATTCTACTAAAAGAAATGCTTATAAATTTTTTCATCTAAGATTGAGAAAGATGATTGAAAGAAATAATGTGATGATAGATAAAAAAGAGATAATTTATGATTATAATCAGAATACAAAAGTCAGGGAAGATGCTACTACAGATGAGGAAGAATATGTTGGGATAGACTATGAGGATGAGATTTGTGATGATGGCACAAATGAAGTTAGTGAGAGTCCTAAGACTTGAAGACTAGATATTGCTAATGATTTTGGAATTATGGCTAGATATCAAGAAGAACCTAAAGAGTCACACCGAGCTGCTATGAAAAGGATATTTAGATATTTGAAAAGAACATTACAATATGGCTTATGGTATGATAGAAATGATGAATTTGAGATTCATGATTATACTGATACTGATTGAGTAGGAAACACTGATGAAAAGAAGAGTACTAATGGAGGAGAATTGTTGGAATTATTAGATATTGTTGCTTCAATTAATTGCACTCAAATTGTTTGGATGGAACAAATGCTGAAAGATTCCTTTGAGTATCTCAAATGTGTTCTTGGGGTTCAGGCCCCTCCTAATTAGAATTAAGTGATGCAGGGATCCATCATTACAAAGAAATTTGGGGCTCTATCTTATTATGGACTTGATGTGTGGATCTACTCCTTAGGGGGAGTGATCGTTGAAGGCTTACATAATATGTTTGGGTGATTTTGCACCTGGTTAATGAAGATAGTTGGTGGATAGATATGAAGATAGTTTTGATGACTTATGACACCTTTTTCCATTTTTTTCAAAGGGGGAGAGATACCATGAGAAGTTTTACAATGAGAGTATTAATTGGTTACATTTTTTTGGGTTGATGTATTTTGGGTTGGTGAATTTTTCCATATGTTGACATCAATGCAAAAGGGGGAGATTGTTGGATGTTTTTGATGCATTTAGGAAGATTGTTGGATGTTTCTAATGTGGAATTAATATTGTTTTCATTCATGTTTTGTCACTGATGTCAAAATATGTTTTTGAGAGGAAAATAGACTAGAAACTACAATGTATGGATAATGTACTGATGTTTTAGAATGTGAAAAGTCAGATGAGATTACTCAAAGATTTTTTGATCTTATATCCAAGATTACATCATGTAATATTGTGTATTTCCTAAGTTCCAAATGTATTTTTGAAGACTAGTTACTAGACAATGATAGTGAAAGATGACAGAGTTAGTCTCTGTGTTTTGTGTATAGCTTACAATCAACATGGAATCAATGTATGTGAGATTAAGAGATGAAAGATAGGTTACTAAATAATGTTCATTGGTTTGTGTAAGGTACAAGAAGTAGGATGACATCAACTATATTGTGTGTTCTGGAGATGACATATTTGGGAGCCGCCTACAGAGATGTAGCATGTATTATGCTTGTACAACTTGAATTAGGGATGTCAGTCCTTAATTGCTGTAATATAAATGTTGAATACTTGTTTTAGATATTGTGTGTATCTTAGCAAGGGTTTCATGTTTTGTATATTAGAAAATTCTAATTGGCCAACTTGATCATATAGAATGTAATAGGGTATATATGTAAGATCTTATCTTTGGAAAAGATATGGTGAGAATGAGTATTATATAATGGAAATTGTGAAAGATGTGAGCTTTTGTTTGTTGAATGTAGAGCAAAGGATTACTAGTGAATTTCATTGGAATTGATCAAGAAAAGATAGTTGTTTTCAGACAATTCAAAAGATTATGTATTTCTTCACATACACTTGTGTTGCAAATAGTGAGTTCTAAAGGTGGATTTAATCTTCTTTGGGAAGTGAGTCTGGGTAGTGAGCCCACCCTTCTTTCTTGAATCCTAACAGGGTCTGTCCTATAACAAGGATTATGTACTGTAATGTTTCAATAAGCTCCTAATAGGGCTAAATATTCTAACAAGGATACTATACTCTAAGTACATCATTTGTGGGTGCTAATTTCCACCAGGGTCTTTACCTTTAATAGGGTTTCCCCAAGACCAAAATATTGTGATGTTGTTTTAGCATTCATTGTGTTAATTGGATATGATATTGCTGTTATTCAAATTTTAAAGTTTAATAATCTATCATACAACTAATTCACCCCCTCTTTTGGTTGTATTGTGGACTGTTATTCCTAACACAAATTCTTGTCTAATTTTTTTAAAAAGAATATAGGCATAAACTTTATCAAATTTTACACATTTTATTAGTTTACATCATCTTCAAATTCTAAACATAAGTTCCACATTTATGTCATTAAAGTTGAACAATTTGTTTTTTGTTGACCTTTTCCTTTATAAATGTGTGACACAGGTTTGTACTTTTACTCACAAAAATGATTTCTTTCAATTATCCTCAATGAAATAGAATTACAATATTTAGAAAAACAACCTGCTATAGCCACATGAGCATTTTCAATAAAATAATTTGCAAGATAGAGCCACCATCTACACTTCTGGAACTGAACCCTGAAATTCCCCTTTAGCACTATTAAGTAGCATGACTAGCCACCTTATAATATAGTGGAAAGTGAAATTTTCCATTTTTGATGTCCACCTTAAATAATTTTTTCCTATTTTCCTTTTTGTATTGAAATTGAGATCTTAAAGGCACAACATTTGAAAACCATAACATGTGAATTGTTGAGTTGATTGGCTATTATTACCACATTTTAAAAATGGCATAGGCTCACAAAATTCAAGCCATTCAAAGTTTGACCCCTTTTACAAATCCTCTAAATCCTTCAAAATTGAGCTCAAAGTTTTTGTACCACCCCATAAAAATAGAAAATGTAATAACTTCAAAACTAGACTTGATCTTGCTATTAAACTTTACCACAATGCTAATATATCAAAAAAGAACCTTCAAGGAAGTAAATGGGATAATCCATGCTCAAAAGAGAAACCCAATAAAAGTAGTAACTCTATCCAAAGATATCCCTTATTGAAAACTAGACAATTTTCTTGGGTGATGCAAGATTTCTCTTACACCCTCTATGATTTTGCATCAATTTTATTATTTTCTAATAGTATTCTTAGAAATATAAAATGGTTAGTAATAGTCTTGAGAATGCTCTAGATTGATTCCTCTAAGAGTGAAATTTGGTGGACTTGTTTATAAAAATTTTCCTATATCATAATTCAATTATTTTATGTTGATATTTTCCACTAGTGAAGTTATAATGCTCTGTGTTCAATGTTGATGTCAGTATTTGTCTCTAACTCACTCAATGGATTATGATTATTTTTTTAATAACTTATTAACTTTAAATTTGTAGAGGAAGATGTAAGAGGTCTTTATAGATATTATTATGGTATTATAAAATCCTAAAAAGTAACCACTTGATTGGTGCTCATTTAGGGATCATTTTTAGTCCATTTTAGTGTGTTCCTTATGGTAGGATTTCAAAATCTACTTAAATGCATACATAATTTAATCAAGGTCAATCTTGTACAAAAATCTAAGTTGGCTCTAATTTCTATGCATAAATTACCACCTTCCATCCATTCACATAATTCATTTCACAGTTATGTGCTTTCTTAGGATTCAGTAATACTGAGAGGGGGGGTGAGTCAGTATCACTGTACTTTAATTTAAACTTCAACCAATTATAAATAAACCATAAAAATGTTGAAATGAAAAGAACATATAAGAACAACACATAACTCATGACACCGTGATTTATTCTCGAGGAAACCCTGGCTAAGGGAAAACCCCAGTGGGGATAGAACCCACAACTATGCACTAAAATATTATACTTGTGAGGAATGAATGTTGAATATATATCCTATGGGGGACTATTCATAGCCATTTTTTAGTAGTTATATGTTGCATACATGACTTTGATTGTCATTCATGTCATCATAGTGATCTACTGGAGATTAGAAGAGGAATAGACAATGTTTTGATTAGCGAACATGGATTATTATAGATCAAGATATGTAGAGTTGAATACTTACTCTATATTATGTCCTGAGATTGTGGTCAAGAGCACATACATAAATTGAACTATTCATGATAGTTATGTGTAATTCAGTGGAAGTAGTATTCAGGTAGTGTTCCTAAGAAGCAGCTTGTGGAAACTAGATGATATCTCCTAATTGGGATATAATCTCAGCATGCAAAGTTATACAATTGATAAATACATTATGATAGTGACATGGACATAGCAGAAAGTTCAGAGGTCACATAAGTGAAGAATTATTTTTTTTGGAAGCCGACAGTTTTCAGGTAATTGTGAAATATTGTGTAACATGTGGAAGTTTATATTTCGTAATTGGCTAAGCCTGGTTAGCTGACTCATTTGTAATTATTTGAGTGTGGTATAAAGGAAGGATTATTTTCCTTAATTTTAATATGATATGAGAGATAATATGAAAGGGAATTGCAGAATTAAGAAATATATGTTGTAAGAGGATATTGGAAGTTCAAAGATCTTTTATTGAGATCTGATGATGTAGCTAGTGTGGTTTGGCACAAATAGAGGAAAAAAGGTAAGTTTTTTAGATCTATAATTATTTGATATTATACTATTGAGTAATGAAGAGATCATTTGGATAGTGTGTTTAGTGATCTTTCCCTTAAAGCTATTTGGACAGTGGGTCCTTTTATCTTCCATAACTCCTAATAGAGTGAGAATGTTTTAATTGGGATTCAAAGTCTCCTAATAGGGACTCATATTTATTGAATGTATTTCATAAGGCTCTTAATTGTTCCATCCTCTCACAAGTAATTTTCATATTGGTACATCTTTTGTGGGCATCATTCTCACCAGGGTTTACTCTCTGATCAAGAGCTTCCCTATTTAACATATCTTGTGTTATTGTGTTGTTGTGTATGTTCATCTTTATATGGTTTTTGTTTATATTGATTACATGATTGAAATATATTAATCAAGGAAAGATTTGTATTTATCTAATAACTGATTCACCCCCCCTCTCAATTATCTTGTTGGACTTTACTTTCTAACAATTGGTATCGGAGTAGCATGTCCTTGAAGGAAAAGTTTCACAACTTAAGGAGATCCATGGAAAATCATCTCAGGAAAGAAATCCCCAAGTTTGATGGAGTAAACTATGATAGCTGGAAAGAAAATATAAAGACACATTTTCTATGTTTAGGACCACGTTACTGGTTAATCACAAAGAATGAGAAGACTATCATTAAAGAAGGAAAAAATGAAGAATGTACTAATGAGGAAAGAGATATGTTCATGTTTAACATACTTGCTAGAGAATCCCTCTTGTCATCCCTTCCAAACAATGAGTACAGTTACGTAAAATATCTCAGAACATCTCATGAAATTTGGTTAGCTTTACAATCTACTTTTGAAGGTGATAAACATGAAAAGAGAGTTAGATTACATAATTGGATATGTGCATTTGAAGATATAAGAATGATGGAAGATGAATTTGTTAGAAGTTATATTGGTATAATGTTAGAGATTGTTGTAGGTATCAAATCTTGTTAAGAAAACAAGATAAAGAATGAAGTTATATGGAAGATTCTAAAGACATTAACTCATGTATTTAAGTATACAACACAAATGATTGAGAAAGTTATACCTTGTACTAAGAACTTCACTAGAGAAACCCTTCTTGGAAGACTAGAAGCAGTAGAGATAAGCTTGAGATAGTTAGGAGATCTACCTAGAATGGAGACAACATTTAGTGCACTTAGTGTTCACCCTACCTTGTCAAGAAGCATTAGTGTAAGCGGAGACTATGCTAGTGGCAACAGATCTAAGAATGAAGAAGACATGAATATTGATGAAGGAATTTCCATGCTTGTGAAAAGAGAACCTGAAGGTAAGAAAATCTTTAAATGTTGGACTTGTCAAGAATATGCTCATTTTTCATCTAAATGTCCTAAGAGAGTAAAGAAGTATATGAAGAACTTTAAACCTAGAAGATCTAAAGAATGTTATGATACTAATAATGAAAAATTTGAGGCTAGTATGGAGAAATCCTGAAGTGAAAGTGATAATGAAAATGATGATATAGGACTTGTAGCAATAAAAGAAGAAAAATCTAAAACTAAAGTTAGAGAAGAAAAAGCTTTAGTTTCTTAAGTAGAAAAGAGATATGATTGGATTATAGATAGTGGTTTTTCACATCATATTACTAGAGATATCAAGAAGTTTATAAAGTTTAACAATTATGATGGAGGAATTTTTAGAGTTGGAAACAATGCACCTTGTTTGATAAAATGAATAGGATCTATTTCTCTTGATGGAAAGACTAACATTGATGATGTTTATTTGTGGATGGATTAAAACATAATATTTTGAGTGTTGGATAGTTAGTTGATAAGGGATATCAAGTTTGGTTTACTAAGAAAACTTGTGTGATCAAGGATAAGGATGGTAATTTTATTGGAATTGGATCCAGAACCAAAGGTAATGTATTTCTATTGAATCCTATAGAGATGACATGCTTGATTTATTATAAAGTCCACCAAGATAACTGAGAGGGGGGGGGTGAATTATTTATTAGATAACTACAACTTTTATCTCTTTTAATAGATTTTAACCATGTAAGCAATGTAATCAACAACCATAGAAAGATATGTTGACTAGGGAACGTCTTGATCAAAGAGTAAACCTTGGTGGGAATGATGCCCACAAAAGATGCAATAATATGAAAGTTCCTTGTGAGAGGATGGACTCTATTAGGAGTCTTATGAAATACATTCAGTACATATTAGTCCTTTCTAGGAGACTTTGAATCCCTACTAAAAGATTCTAACCCTATTAGGAGTTATGGAAGACAGAAGGACCCATTGCCCAAACAACTTCAATGGAAAGATCACTGAATACACTATCCAACTAATCTCTATATTATTCAAAAGAATAATATCAAAATATTATTAATCTCAAAAAATTATTAGTTCTCCTCTGACTGTTCCAAACTGCACCAATTGCTTCATCAAATCTCAATACAAGATCTTTGTACTTCACATATCCTCTTTCAACAAGTATTGCACAAATCTACAATTCACTTTCACAGTCTTACAATGCAATTCCACATTAAAATAAGGAAAAAATTCCTTTCTTTATACCACACTCAAGTAATTACAAATGAGTTGGCATACACATTGCAAAATAAAAGTTTTCACATGTTATATAAAAATTCCATAATTACACAAAACTGTCAACTTCCAATTAAGATAACTCTTCACTTGTGAAATCTCTGACCTTTCTATCATGTCCACATCACAATAATCATGTCTTAAACCTCTATTAATCTTCTCGTGCTTAGATTCAATCTCAATTAGAAGATATCATTTGATTTCCACAAACCTCTACTCAAGAACACTGCCTGAATACTGCTTCCACTGATTTACACATAACTATCATGAATGGATGAATTTCTATATGCACTCTTAACCATGATCTTGTAAGACATCATAGAGTAAGTCCTCAACTCCACATAGCTTGATCTTCAATATCCCACGTGTGCTAACTCAAACACTATCTTCTTCTCTGCAAAACTTTAGTAGATCACTTTGTTGACATCAATGACAATCAAAGTCATGAATGCAAAAAAAAATGCTATAGAATGGTTCCAAACACTCCCCCATAGGATATATTCAGAATTCATTCATAACAATCTCCCCTATTGGCATTGATGGAAACATAGATGAAAAAATATCCAAGTTTCATGAATACCAAGACTTCAACACTACTACTCTGAAAAAACTTTCAAGTCCTCTTCATCAATCAAATATTGCTTCATTTTCCTATTTAATTCTTTTAGTTTCCATTTTATATTTCTTGTAACCTTCTCCCTCAAATTCTCTTCAATAGATGTTTTTTCATGTATACTTATTCCCCATTGACATCAATGACAAATGCTACATCACTATGTCAATAATAACTTCAATGTCAAAAGACACTTTTTTGAAAATATATTCACTAGAGTCCTCATGAATCAGATTGAAAACACATTCTCCTCCATAGAGTAAGTGCTAACATCTAGTCTAGAAGAAAGATAAGGCTCATATACTAGTAGACAGATGCAACAATCTGCATCACTTCTCAAAATTAGGTTGGGACATAACCCAAAGCATACCTCTCAAATACTCAAATTTATCCTTAGGAAAAGGTTTTGTAAATATATATGCAATCTTCTCTTTTGTACCTATATACTCAAGTCTTACTTCTTTCTCTGTAACTTTTTCTCTCAGTACATGATACTTTATTTCTATATGCTTTGTCTTAGAATGTAGTACATGATTTTTAGACATACTAACTATGCTCGTGTTTTCACAATGTATAACAATAGGCTCAAAAAAATTTATTCTAATATCCTTCAACATTTGTTTCATCCAAATTATCTGATTACAATTGTTTTTTTCTACCATATACGCTCCTTTTGTTATGTTTGTGAACTACAATTTTTCTTCTTTCTTAGACAACAAACCAATATTCCTCCAAGGAAAAATTCTCCACCACTTGTGCTCTTCTTTTCATCAACACTGGCTCCCTAATCTACATCTATATATGCACATAGGGTAAAGTCATCAAATTTTTCATACCACAATCCATATTCAATTGTTCCTCTTAAGTACCTCAGTATCATTTTTACTACTGCATAATGTGATTCTCTGGATTTAGTTTGAAATCTTGCAACCATTCCAACTGCATGTGATATATTTGGTCTTGTATGAGTTAAATAGTGTAATCCTCCAATCATAGATATGTACTTTTTCTATTCCACTACAAGAGTCTCATATGTGCTAGATAACTTGTGTCTGGTTACCATAGGTGTTCCAATTAGTTTACTATTCTCCATTCCAAATCTCTTCAATAAATCATTCAAGTACTTTGTCTAGCTTATAAAGATACCATCACTATTTTGTGTTATCTATAATCCCAAAAAGTATTTCATCTCACCAATCATACTCATTTCAAATTTAGTCTTCATTTCATCTGCAAATTTATCACTAGTTTCATCTTCTCCTACAAAGATAATATCATCAACAAAAATAATTACAACCAACAAACCATTTTCAATTTATTTGGTGTACAGGTTTCTATCAATTGTGCCTTTAGTAAATCCTAATTTTATCAAATAATTATCCAATCTTGCATACCAAGTTCTAGGTGCTTGTTTAAGTCCATATAAATCTTTCTTTAGTTTACATACCATATCTCCTTTAGTTAAAGGAAAACCTTCAAGCTGCTCAATGTAGATCTCTTCTTCCAATTCTTTGTTCAAAAATGTTGATTGTTGGCAAGTTGGCTATACCGGTGTATATGAATTAGTATAGTGTTGTCATTATGGAAACAAAGTCATATAGTAGTTTGGAGTCATCACACTTAATGAGAAGATCAGAAATCAGCTAAGTGTTGAAGACTGGACAACATACATAATACCTAAAGCTCAAATCATTAGTGCACGTGCGTAACATCAAATTATGGTATGCACCCTAGAAGATAATTTGGTTAGACTATATTAATTCTTATTCTATGAGTGCATTATTAGATATGCAAGTATGAGAAAGATATATATAGTTGAAGTTACATAGCCAATTAGTGCCAGAGAAGAATAGAGTAAGCAACTGACTATTAGCATTTTGATTTGTAGTTATATTCTAATGATGTGAAGGCTATGCGCCTATTGTAATTAGGTTTTTGACATGTAAATAAGTTTTTATGTAAACACATTTGAGACAATTCAATTGGAAGCATTGTATGTAATAGGTTTAAGGAATGACCTAGTTGTTTATTTTGTATGCGCATAAAAATATGAGATGCACCCATTATAAATGTCATGGAAATTGATAGTGAGTTGTGATAAGTAGAGTAGAAGTGTGTGAAGAGACATTAATATGTATTAGAGCTTTGCAAGAGTTCAAAGCATCAGAGCATCAAAGGAACTGATCTAACAAGCAGTGTCATAGTGACAGTTCATCCACTAGATATAGTGTGTATCTTAGATTAGAAGGTTGTAGCCTTCACCACTTGAGTAGTGACCTCTAGGATAGTGTGTCCACTCCCCTAACAAGGACTATTATAAAAGACTCCTAATAGGGTCTGACCCTTGACAAGGTCTACTATACTTAATGCATTGTAAATAAAATCCTAACAGGGTTACGAATCTTCTAACAAGGATCTTAAAACACTAGTATAGAATATTAGTGGGTGTCAATTCTGTTGGAAATAATTGTCTAAAGGAAATTGCTACTCAATTATGTATTGTCTTTGATGTCACACAATGTCATAGTCCGCAGCAATCAATTCCTACCGAGCTCAGTCGGTCTGCCAGACAGGAATATTAGTGCGTACCGAGTCCACTCGGTTATCGAAGAAAAGATAGTGTTTACCGAGTTTAGTCGGTTATCAAAGAAAAGATAGTGTTTACCGAGTTTAGTCGATTATCGAAGAAAAGATAGTGTTTACTGAGTTTAGTCGGTTATCGAAGAAAAGATAGTGTTTACCGAGTTTAGTCGGTTACCAAAAGAAAAGATAGTGTTTACCGAGTTTAGTCGGTCATCGGAGAAAAGTTAGTGTTTACCGAGTTCAGTTGGTTGTCAAAGGTAAAGGATTGTCGGTGTTTACCGAGTTCCCTCGGTCACCGAAAGATTATAGAAAGTTATGGTCACCGAGCACTGTCGGCCCTTGAAGGACTTTTGCAAATAGAGTTTGCTTAATTCAGACGACTGTTATACTGAATAATGTCGATTTGACAAATCCAAAATCATATAAATAAAAGGTCAAATATGAAAAATAAATATATACAGCAGAAAATTTACAGAAGAAAAGAAGGAAAGGTATATGCGAATTGGTGAAGGATGTTCAGATATCCTTGAGGAGCAGTAGAGATTTATTCGATCAGAAAGGATCAGAATTATGCAGAACAGAGATCTGTAATCAGCAAGACAGTTGCATTATTATACAGGTCATTTTTCATTGTTTCCTTCTTATCATTGTAACAGTGAATTCTAAATCTCTTAACCGAGTTGGTTTAACAACCATAATGTAAATCCTCTAACAAGGTGACAATTCCATTGAATTGTTTTCAAGACCTCTTACCAGGCCACTCCTTGCAGGGTGTTTTAAATCCTCTAACAAGGTCACACCTAACAGTGTGTTTTGTAACCTTTTACCGGGTTGGCTTCTAATCGGGCATCACTTCAGAAAAGTGAAAATCAGTATCTAGATACATTGGTGGTTTTTCCCATATTGGGTTTCCATGTTAAATCTTTTGTCTCTTGTGTTCTTAATTGCTTTCTCAATCATATACATGTGCTGATGAATATATAAAGATAATATTGCTAATACTTTCTGCATCTTCAAAGTTACTGCAATCTATTTACCGAGTGCTAAAACAGATAACATTGTTAAGATATCCTAAGGGATCTGCAAAGAATTAATTGTGAAGTGTTTTATGGTTGACTGATTCACCCCCCCTCTCAGTCACTTCATCCATATTCCATCAATTGGTATCAGAGCATTTGGTGCTTGCAGGAAGGGTTTCAAAGACCTAAGCTAAAGATCAGGATGTCTTACAAGAGGGAAATTCCAAAGCTCAACAGAGATAACTTTTCAGCATGGCAAGGTCTCATGCGACTTCATCTGGCTTCCATTGGTGATTCAGGATGCAAATACATTGATGAAGAATACACAATTCCTAATGGCACATTAACTATTGAAGACATTGCAGATAAAAAGACTCACAACACCATGATGATAGACATTGCATCTGCTCTCAGCTATGAAGAATTTGATGATATTAAAGACTGCACTACTGCATATGAAATGTGGGTGGCACTGAAGAAAATATATGGTGGTGATGCAAATGTGAAAAGAGCCAAAGCAAAAAGCCTAAGAGGACAGTTTGACAAGATGAATATGAAGGAAGATGAAAACATTGCAAAATATGTTGAAAGAATCAAAGCAAGTGTAAGTGCAATTAGAGCTTCTGGAGGAACAATCTCAGATGAGACTGTTATAAGTAAGGTACTCAGAACACTACTCCCTATCTATGCAATAAGAGTATCAGCTATTCAAGAAAGAAGATGTGAAACAAACCACAATATAACTTTGGATGCTTTAGTTGGAAGATTGACAGCTTTTGAATTAGACAACTATGATAACTATGTTCCTAGTTCCAAAAATATTGAATCAGCATTTGAGGCCAAGGTTTCATTAAAGAAGAACAAGAAAATTAAAGAAGTTCAGTCAGACAGTGAAGAAGAATCAGAAGAAAGTTCTGATAGTGATCTTGAAATTGTAGAAGCATTACTTGCAAAGAAGTACTCTAGAGGGAAAGGTAAATATAAAGGTAAAACTCCTTTAATCTATTTTTCATGTGAAGAAATTGGACATATTGCAGCTAGGTGCCCAAACAAGCAAGTCAAAGAAGAAAAGAGAAGTCACAAGTACTATGGCAAAAAGAATTTCAAATCATACAAGGATAAAGGTAAGAAATCATGTTTTATGGCTAAAGATTCTGATGATAGTGAAGAAGAAATTGTCTTTATTGCTATAAAAGATGAATCTGATGATGATGAAGATAAGATGGCACTTATTTCTCATATAAGCAAAGATGATATATGGATAATAGACAGCGGATGTTCACACCACATGACTGGTGACAAGACAAAATTTGAATATCTAGAAGACTGTGATAGTGGTAATGTAAGATTTGGAAACAATGAACCTTGTTGTATAAAAGGAAAAGGAAGAATCTCTTTAACCAAAGAACTCATATGTGATAATGATTATTGGGTTGAAGGACTAAAACATAATCTTTTAAGTGTAGCACAGCTAATCAACACTGGTTTCAAGGTTGAATTCATGAATGGTCAAGCAAGACTGCTGGATGGAAAAGGAAAACTCATTGGATCAGGCAAACAAACAAAAGGTAACTTGTTTTATCTTGATCTCAGTGAATATTCATGCTTTATTGCTAAAATAGAAGAAAGTTGGCTATGGCACAAAAGGTTATGTCATGTGAATTTTGATAACATGATAAAAATAAGCAAATTCAAGAAGGTTAGAGGCATTCCTACTTTGAAGAAACCTGACACTGGTCTATGTAAGAATTGTCAGATTGGCAAAATGAGTAAAACTAGTTTCAAGAGTAAGAACTATCAGTCTAAAGAAATTTTGGAAATTGTGCATACTGATTTATGTGGACCTACTGGAATACAAAGCTATACTGGAGATAAATTCTTTATTCTTTTCGTTGATGATTATTCTAGAATGATGACTGTTATGTATTTAAGAGAAAAATCAGAAGCATTAGAAAAGTTCAAATGGTACTTAGCAAGAGTAGAAAAAGAAACAGGGAAAAGATTGAAATGCTTAAGATCAGACAGAGGTGGTGAATTCATCTCCCATGATTTTAACAACTTCTGCATTGAAAGAGGAATCAAAAGACAGGTATTAGCTCCTAGAACTCCTGAGCAGAATGGAATAGCAGAAAGAAGAAACAGATCTATTATGGAGTGTGCAAGGACTCTAATGATAGAAAAGAACATTGCTATAAAGTACTGGAAGGAAGCTATCAGGACTGCAGTTCATACCTTGAACCGAGTACAACTGAAGAAAGACACATTCAAAAATCCTTATGAATTATGGTATGGCTATAAACCTAATGTAAGTTACATGAAAATATTTGGTAGCAAGTGTTATATCTTAAAAGAATCTAGAAGAAATAAATTTGATGTGAAAAGTGATGAAGGAATATTCCTAAGATATTCTAGCAAAAGCAAGGCATACAAATGTCTGAACTTATCTACTCACAAAGTCATAGAAAGTATACATGTAAAATTTGATGAGTTTGCAGAAAAGACTGAGGAAGAAAGCAAAAGGGAACCTAAGAACTACAGAAGATTCGTTTACATTGAACTTGAAACATTGACAGACACAACTATCAGTAAGGATACTATATCTACCGAGCCAAGCACAGTTACTGAGTCACAGGAAGAAGTTCAAACTGAGTCACAGGAAGAAGTTCAAACCGAGTCACAGGAAGAAATTCAGACTGAGTCTCAGCCTGAAGTTACCGAGCAAATATCTACCGAGCCCGAGCAACCTGAAGAAGAGATCCTAGAAGACAACAGCATGAATCATTCAAGAGGCAAGGAACCTATACTAGCCAAATATGTCAGAAGACATCATACACCAGACCAAATCATTGGAAACAAATCAGATGGGACTATGACAAGAAGCAAGCTAAAAGGTACATGTTTGCTTACTGATTTTGAACCTAGAAATATCAAAGATGCATTGGAAAATGAAAGTTGGATTGAAGCAATGAATGAAGAATTAGAACAAATACAAAAGAACAAAACTTGGACTCTTGTACCTAGACCTAAAGATAAGAATGTAATTGGAACAAAATGGGTATTCAGAAATAAGCTGAATGAAGATGGTCAAGTATCTAGAAACAAAGCTAGACTGGTATGTAAAGGTTACTCTCAAGAAGAAGGTATAGATTATGGAGAAACTTTTGCTCCTATTGCAAGATTAGAAGGTGTAAGAACTCTACTTGCTTATGTAGCACACAAAGGATTTAAGGTATATCAGATGGATATAAAATCTGCATTTCTCAATGGAATTCTTGATGAAGAAGTCTACATTGAACAACCTGGGACATGGTCTGCAGGTTACACAAAGCATTGTATGGTTTAAAACAAGCTCCTAGAGCATGGTATGAAAGACTCCATAACTATTTGATTCAGATTAATTTCAAAAGAGCTAATGATAACAGTAATCTGTATATTAAAGAAGGACCGGATGACAAAATTGTATTGGCAAAAATATTTGTGGATGATACTATATTTACAGGGAATGAGGATCAGTGCAAAGAATTTTCAGAGCAAATGAATAGAGAATTTGAAATGTCTATGTTTGGTTTAATAAAATTCTTTGTTGGTCTTCAAATTCAGCAAAGCAAGAATGGTATATACATTACTCAATCCAAATACATTAAGGAGATACTTAAAAAGTTTGGTATGGAAGATTCAAAACCAGTTGGTACACCCATGTGTACTGGACTGAAACTTACCAAGAATGATGATTCAAAAAAAGTCGATCAGACCCTATACCGATCTATGATTGGAAAATTGCAGTATGTAGTACATACAAGACCTGATATTGCCTTAGCAGTCGGTATAGTAGCTAGATTCTCAGCAAAACCTAAGGAAAATCACATGATGGCAATCAAAAGAATCTTAAGATACTTAAAAGGAACTGAAGAATATGGTTTGTGGTATAAATTTGGAGGCAATCTAGACTTGAAAGTGTTTACTGATGCTGATTGGGCATGAAACATTGATGATAGAAAAAGTACAAGTGGTGGAGCATTTTTTCTTGGAAAAAGACTGGTATCCTGGACTAGTAAAAAGCAGAATTGCACATCTCAATCCACAGCTGAAGCAGAATATGTTGCTGCTGCAGTAAACTGTTCAAATATTGTTTGGTTTAAACAGCTATTAGAAGGTATGAAGGTTGAAATCAAAGAACCAGTTGTTATATTTTGTGACAATACCAGTGTAATAAACATTTCTAAGAATCCAGTGATGCATTCCAAAACCAAGCACATTGCTATTAAATATCACTTTGTCAGAGAATTGGTGCAGGACAAGGAAATCAGATTAGAATATATTCATACAAAAGAACAGATTGCAGACATTTTTACCAAACCATTACCTAAGGATGCATTTATGTATCTAAGAGGTAAGTTAGGGGTCATTCCCCTATCCGAGGCTCACTAAATACAGTTTTAGTGATGCATCAACCAGAACATGATTGAAAATCAACTTGTTGATGCAGCATATTAAAGGAATCATTGCATATGAATCAGTACTTGAGGTACATTAATTTTCACCGGTAATATGTGAATTGTCTTTGGCATGTGTTGTCAAAGAGGGAGTGTTTGCTATGTCTTTGCTATTATTTTTCAAGAAATTTTCAATAGTCAGAAGGAAGAATTTTCAGGATACAGGAAGTTTGCTGACAGAGGGAGATTTGAATCTAAACCGAGCTAACTCTTTCAAATTTCTTATGATATGACATATTGTGTTGCCATCAATGCCAAAGAGGGAGATTGTTGGAAATAATTGTCTGAAGGAAATTGCTACTCAATTATGTATTGTCTTTGATGTCACACAATGTCATAGTCCGCAGCAATCAGTTCCTACCGAGCTCAGTCGGTCTGCCAGACAGGAATATTAGTGCGTACCGAGTCCACTCGGTTATCGAAGAAAAGATAGTGTTTACCGAGTTTAGTCAGTTATCAAAGAAAAGATAGTGTTTACCGAGTTTAGTCGGTTATCGAAGAAAAGATAGTGTTTACCGAGTTTAGTCGGTTATCGAAGAAAAGATAGTGTTTACCGAGTTCAGTCGGTTACCAAAAGAAAAGATAGTGTTTACCGAGTTTAGTCGGTCATCGGAGAAAAGTTAGTGTTTACTGAGTTCAGTTGGTTGTCAAAGGTAAAGGATTGTCGGTGTTTACCGAGTTCCCTCGGTCACCGAAAGATTATAGAAAGTTATGGTCACCGAGCACTGTCGGCCCTTGAAGGACTTTTGCAAATAGAGTTTGCTTAATTCAGCCGACTGTTATACTGAATAATGTCGATTTGACAAATCCAAAATCATATAAATAAAAGGTCAAATATGAAAAATAAATATATACAGCAGAAAATTTACAGAAGAAAAGAAGGAAAGGTATATGCGAATTGGTGAAGGATGTTCAGATATCCTTGAGGAGTAGTAGAGATTTATTCGATCAGAAAGGATCAGAATTATGCAGAACAGAGATCTGTAATCAGCAAGACAGTTGCATTATTATACAGGTCATTTTTCATTGTTACCTTCTTATCATTGTAACAGTGAATTCTAAATCTCTTAACCGAGTTGGTTTAACAACCATAATGTAAATCCTTTAACAAGGTGACAATTCCATTGAATTGTTTTCAAGACCTCTTACCAGGCCACTCCTTGCAGGGTGTTTTAAATCCTCTAACAAGGTCACACCTAACAGTGTGTTTTGTAACCTTTTACCGAGTTGGCTTCTAACCGGGCATCACTTCAAAAAAGTGAAAATCAGTATCTAGATACATTGGTGGTTTTTCCCATATTGGGTTTCCACGTTAAATCTTGTGTCTCTTGTGTTCTTAATTGCTTTCTCAATCATATACATGTGCTGATGAATATATAAAGATAATATTGCTAATACTTTCTGCATCTTCAAAGTTACTGCAATCTATTTACCGAGTGCTAAAACAGATAACATTGTTAAGATATCCTAAGGGATCTGCAAAGAATTAATTGTGAAGTGTTTTATGGTTGACTGATTCACCCCCCCTCTCAGTCACTTCATCCATATTCCATCAAATTCCCACCGGGGTTTTTACCTATTTGGGTTTCCCCATAACCATATTGGTGTTATGTGTTGATTTCATATTTCATGTTTATGTGAATGTTTATTTTAGTACTTAAGCATCTAGTTCAGTTTAAAAATTAAGTGAAAATATAAAATATAGTGAACACTGATTCACTCCCCCCCCTCTCAGTGTTCCCATTCCTAAAAATTGGTATCAGAGCTCTGGTCCTTAGAAAAGAATTTTAACCACATGAGGAGATCATGGAAAAAGAAGAAATGAAACATCTCAAGAGAAATCTTGAAGCATCTCTTGAAGACCTGGACAAGTATAAAAGAGAAGTTGAAGAACTAAAAGAAAAATTCAGTGATGCTTAATTAGTCATTAGAAGGATAAGAAAGGATTTAAAAGAATGCTCTACTAGTGATCTAGGAACAATGATCAAAAATTTGAATGAAGAAAATGCATCCTTAAAATAAAATCTTGAAGAATTTGATGATAAGCTAATTAATAATCAGGATGTCTATGAAGAATAGGTCAAAGAAAACCTTTAACTCAATGAAGAATTGGGCAAGAAAACATGGAAATTTTAGAGCTAAGAAACAACAAGGAGAGCTTGGAATCTGAATTGAGAGAGGCAAAGAATCACATTGATAAATCACACACTAGTTTTGATCTGATAGAATCTCAACTATATGCAAGGAGACTCAAGGGAGGTAAGAGCTACATTGGATTTGATGAAGCACAAAATCAAATTGACAACATGCAAGAAATAATGAATACACAAAAAGACTCTACTAATACTTAGAAGACTAAAGATCAAACCAAATATATTGGTGAACCACCTAAGAATGAGTGCAAGTAAGAAGACCACACTTGTTATGCATGTAACAAGCATGGACATATACCAGGGAACTGCAATAAGGTAAGACCTTTTAATGGTTATTGTTATTCATGCAACAAATTTGGTCATAGAGCTATGAATTTCAAGACAAGTCAGAAGAACAGGACTCGACATAATCAAAGAAATCAGAATCAGTCAAATATGTGAAATTCTTAGAATGTTACATGCTAGATATTTAAATATAATGGTCACTTAGCTAAAGAATGTAAAAAGTTGACCCATGTCAATGTGCTGAGGAATATAAGGCCTCTAGTCATCTATGACTCTTGTAACAAAGCTAGACACATCTCAAAGTTTTGCAGATCAAGGACAGAAGGTCAGGAAATCCCCAAAAAGCCCAAAGAACTAGTTTTAGATCCCAAATGAGAAGTTAATTTTGAGAAAGCTTCAGAGGATGCGAGCTTGATTTGGTTAGAAGCAAAGAAGGAAAAGGCTAATGAGTTTTTATTGGATGCTTCCATAGTGGACACACCCTCTACATTTGGATGAATGGCCCTCAAGGTCATAGGGGGAGCTAATTTATCTCTAGACCTCTACATGGCTGGTATACTCACTCTCTGAGTATGCACCTTTGGACTTAATCTTTTGGAGACTAGAGAAACCTTCATGTAAGAGTGCACTAGTTGATTGTTTGCAAAATGAAAGATAGAAATTTCCAAGTGACAGTCTAGTTTATGCGACGAGCATTAATGACAGAAATTCTACTTTATAGTACATAGAAGATTGAAGATCTCTCATTGCATTCATATTGAGAGAAATTGAAGAGAAAAAGAGCCCTAGTAGTTGATTGAGAATCATTGTAGTTTGATTCATCAAGTGACCTATTGTGCATTTGATTGGTTGCAAAAACCCTAATTCATTGCACCAATTCAGAATCTTTTGGAAACCTTTGAGAAAGTGTTATACAAGTAAGTGATGGCTACTCCTATAGTATTTTATGTTGTAGGTGTAGACACCTAAAAATCCTTTAGAAAATAAAGTATTTTTATTTTCTGAAAATCTTTGATGACATCATCATTTATTAATTAATTAATTAATTTTTATGTCATTAAATCCCTTTTTCTTAATTAAAAATATTTAATTAAGAAATCCCTTCCAAAAATGTTTAAATCTTATTTAAACATTATCTCCTTATTTATTAATTATTTTAATTAATAAATTCACCAAAAATCCCAAAATAAATAATTTATTTATTTTTTGCCCAAAACTTGGCCAATTTCCTTTAGACCACTAACCTCTTCTAGAATCTTCTAATCCCTTCTTAATTTCGATTAAAAGGCTAATCCCATCTTTTCTAACCCTAATCCCAACTCAAAATATTTAATTAAGATTAAATATTTATTTTCATATTTATTAAATATATTTTAATAAATATTCCCAAAACCAAAAGCCTTTGGAATGAATAAACATTTATTCCATAAAACCTAAGGAAAACTCTAGGCTCTTCTAGAAACTTCTCAACCCAACCTCTTCACCCATCCTAATCCTAAATCCCCCTAATCCTAATCCTAATCCTACCCATAAACATTTGCACAATCCTAACCAAGCTTAAGACTTTCCTAAACCAAAGCAAAGTCTCCCCTTCCAAATATCTCAACCACAAAACATTCAATGCATCCACAAAGTCATCAAAGTACCTTAAAGGCTCATTCAATTCTCTTAAAAGCACTTATGAGGGGAGTTATGAGCTTTGAGCCCCCTTTGTTGACTCATCTTTACCCTTCCCTTCATCCACTCACCTTGTGACATGTGTCACGTCCTGATTTGCTGTAGACTAGCATAATCCATGTGCTCCCCCTTTGAATGAATCTTGGCCTCTCTTAAAGATTTCAATCCTGGCCACTCATTCTTCCTTCCCAAATCCTATAAATACCCCTCCTTTGAAGAGAAAATCAATTAGCTTACTTTCATTCTCATGCACTATTATAATGCCATTTTCATGTTAAATCTTAGCAAATCATTCTAATTTAGTTTACTTTCAAACATTTTTAGCTCATCATAGCTTAGTAATAATGGATTAATGTAGTTTTTATTGTTGTTTTTCATAGCATAGCATCATATCACATCTTTATTTGGTCTAAAATCAATCCTAGATTACTCATCATGTAGCTCAATCTCCATTAAAGCATTTTTGGATCCTTGAGGCCTTAGGGGCAAATCAGGTGTTCTATACCTATTTTTGTGCCATTTTAGGGTTTTCATAGATTTCAATCCATCTTAGAATGCATTATAGTATGCTCCAAGTGCTTAGAGAGCACACCCACATCCCCCTTATCAGAGCAAATCAAACAGTGCTTGGGTGCACCTGTTTCTGGCTCAATCTGAGGTGGCTAGCTTAGAGTTTCCTTGTTTTTGTTTTGATTGTATGCTAGATTAAACTCTTAATATTTGATTGATTTGAGGCTTTCAAAATAGATAACAGGTACCCTCGAAAGCCTTGCTCACATTCTGGCACGCCCGGTGGGACTCAAACCACAATCAGCTTGATCAAATCACAACTTTTTCACTCTCTGTCGTAGGAAATGAAAGAAATCATGCCTTTGAAGAAAGAAATCATGCCTTTGAAGAAAGAAATCATGCCTTTGAAGAAAGAAATCATGCCTTTGCAGAAGGAAATCATGCCTTTGCAGAAAGAAATCATGCCTTTGCAGAAAGAAATCACGCCTTTGCAGAAAGAAATCACGCCTTTGCAGAAAGAAATAACGCCTTTGCATAGTTATCTATCACCTTTAGAGGTACAGAGTGTCACCTGTAAGAATGAAATGTCACCTTTTCACTTTCCAGCGTCGCATATAAGCTGGACAGTGTCACTTTTTGGTGTTTTTCTATCTTGATTTGCTTGGGACTGGATTTATTTCTTATTTGCAAACAAAAAGGTCAAACTCAATCTTGAATGAAACTAAAGGAAAGAACTTAGGTCCTAAAGTTTCATTGTCATTTTAAAAATCAAACCCAATCTCGAATGCACTAAAGGGAACAAACACTTTATTCCCTCTCGTGTTTCAGATTTCAAAAGCAAGTAAATGAACACAATCTTGAATGATCTAAGGATAAAACAAAGCACATTTTCAAAGTTCCTAAATCAACTCGCAAATATCAATCTTGAATGCCAAAAAGGAAAGAACTTGCAACCGCTCAAATCATTTATGTTTTGGAGAAATAACAAATCAAAATCTAAGCACGTGTGTCTTCATTTTCAAAGTTCAAACACACTTAATCAATTTGGGAAAATAAACAAACTTTCTTGATGTGCATCTAGGAGCTTTCATTTTCTGTAAATCCTTGTTAGAGTAAGCAACGTAGAACATTTGGACTCAGACAAGTTCACCTGTTCTGCTTTTAGCGAGGCCTATCAAAGGAGAAGCGCTTCCTCCTTGGAGAATGACCTCAAACTGGTATCCCCCCCAACCGGTATATAAATAAAGTGAAGGCAAAAAGTACTCACTTACATCTCCTAATCGCCGGGCGTCTTGTGCCAAATGCACATGTTTGGGGAAAGGTAAATATTCCTCCCCTAGTGTTGTTGGCTAGGCTCTTAAGTGAGTCACAAGCGGTCAGCATAACCGAGTATGGAGACTCCACGGAACTACTAAAAACTTGATAAAATAGAGGCTACCCTATCTACATCTGAAAGTATCAAAATCCTTGTGCAAGGACTGATTCCAAGGGGTTTACCGGGTCACCTCAAGATTACTCACCATTTGTATTCCCTTCTAGGGGGTACCAAGCTGTGGGCAAGTGATTTTGATACTCACCTTCCTTAGGTAGATCTGTTTGAAGTGCTTGACAGTCAAATACTCTGTGAAAACACTTGTTGGAACATACACTTTTCAAAGCTTTATCAGAGTCAGTTATCTTGTTTGTATCCCACAAGGTTGCTTTGTCTCTTGTGGAGATTGCTTATCCAAAAATCTTTGTTGAAATCTATCCTTTGCCATTGGAAAAACGTCAAACTGATCTACAACTTGGTTCAAAGATACTCAGGAAAGCCATGTCAGTCCAAATCCTACCAAAATCTAGAAAAATGTCCAAAGCTTTTAGAAACTCAAATCATGGTCTTCCAGTCATATCCAATCCAATCTTGTCATCCTTTCATCCTATCTTAAGTTAGCAGAGTCATCTTGGTCATCCTCCATCCCCTTGTCTATCTTCCTCTAGAGTCAGTCTTCTTCCAATCTTAAGCCAAATCCAATCCTAGTCTGATCCTATCAGCCATCCCAATCTAAGTCTTAGTCTTCCAATCCATCTTCATCCTTCATCCTTATCCAACTCATCTGCAAGTCAGCATGTCTCAAAACTATTATGATGAGTTTGGTTATTATGTCTCTCCCCTCAATCTGTCCTATCCCAAAGATGATGAAAGCCTTGTAGATCATGATGCATATTTTGAAAATCTTAGCAAGTTTTCTCCAAACATCCCCCAGCATCCAATCATTCCTCCAAAATATCCTATCATGCCTTCACGCTTATCCACTAGCACTCCCTTTCACATCCTTGGCAAGGCAAATCCATTATCTTATCCATCCACACCTTATCCCTATCTTAAACCTACACATCCTCCATATGCATCCTTCATACCTCCATCTCCTGCTATGGTCATATCCCAATCTCCACCATTCCCTCGAAACACTTCATGCTACTTCCCTTATCTAAAACCTCCATCCACTCATCCTCCAAATCACCCCCAAATCCAAAATCCTAGTCTTCCCATCCTTTATTCGAACCCTCCATCTACTTATCCTCCAAATCATTCTCAAAACCAAAAACCAAGTCCTCCATCCTATCTCAATCCACCATCTTCTATTCCAAAGCACATTTCTAATAATCCCCTCCCACAAGCAGAGTGCATCCTTCAAACCACTTCATATCCCACACCTTGATCCATCACCTCTACCTCTTCAGCACCATCATCCCCTCAAGAAAGTTCAAAATCTTCTACCCCACCTTCATGTGAGGACCATCCAAGCTCCCCATCTTCTACACATTCTAATCCCTCACCTCCTCCAAACCGGAAGTCTCCAAGGAGTTTCACAAGGAAGCCAAAAACAAATCCCACTCCTAAAGTTGAAGAGCCAAGCCATCTCAAACCTTTACGTGAAACCATAATTGATAAGGCCCATCCATCACTCCCATCTGTTATCTAGCTTCCATACATCCCACTCATTGATCCTCTTCCTGTTGGAAACAATTGTCTGAAGGAAATTGCTACTCAATTATGTATTGTCTTTGATGTCACACTATGTAATAATCCGCAGCAATGTGCTTATACCGAGCTCAGTCGGTCTGCCAGACAGGGATATTAGTGCTTACCGAGTCCACTCGGTTATTGAAGAAAAGCAGTGTTTACCGAGTTCACTCGGTTGCTGAAGAAAGTTTAGTACTTACCGAGTTCACTCGGTTGCCGAAGAAAGTTTAGTACTTACTGAGTTCACTCGGTTGCCGAAGAAAGTTTAGTACTTACCGAGTTCACTCGGTTGCCGAAGAAAGTTTAGTTTTTACCGAGTTCAGTCGGTTATCGAAGGTGAAGGATTGTTGGTGTTTACCGAGTTCCCTCGGTCTCCGAAAAATTATAAAAGATATGGTCACCGAGCACTGTCGGCCCTTGAAGGATTTTTGCAAATAGAGTTTACTTAATTCAGCCGACTGTTATACTAAATAATGACGATTTGACTAATCCAAAATCATATAAATAAAAGGTCAAAT
Source organism: Chamaecyparis obtusa (assembly GCA_027943335.1). Taxonomy (NCBI): domain Eukaryota; kingdom Viridiplantae; phylum Streptophyta; class Pinopsida; order Cupressales; family Cupressaceae; genus Chamaecyparis; species Chamaecyparis obtusa. The sequence continues at coordinate 746,920 of BSBK01003705.1, read as the reverse complement.
GTGAAAAATAGATATACAAAAAAAAGTAGAAGATTTACAGAAGAAAAGAAGGAAAGATATATGTGAGTTTGCGAAGGATGTTCAGATATCCTTGAGGAGCAGCAGAGATTTATTCGATCAGAGAGGATCAGACTTATGCAGAACAGAGATCTGTAATCAGCAAGACAGTTGCATTATTATACAGGTCACTTTTTCATTGTTACCTTCTTATCATTGTAACAGTGAATTCAAAATCTCTTAACCGAGTTGGTTTAACAGCCATAATATAAATCCTCTAACAAGGTGACAATTCCATTGAATTGTTTTTAAGACCTCTTACCAAGCCACTCCTAGCAGGGTGTTTTAAATCCTCTAACAAGGTCACACCTAACAGTGTGTTTTGTAACCTTTTACCGGGTTGGCTTCTAACCGGGCATCACTTCAGAAAAGTGAAAATCAGTATCTAGATACATTGGTGGTTTTTCCCATATTGGGTTTCCACGTTAAATCTTGTGTCTCTTGTGTTCTTAATTGCTTCCTCAATCATTTACATGCACTGATGAATATCTAAAGATAATATTGCTAATACTTTCTGCATCTTCAAAGTTACTGAAATCTATTTACCGAGTGCTAAAACAGACAACATTGTTAAGATATCTTAAAGGATCTGCAAAGAATTAATTGTGAAGTGTATTTATGGTTGACTGATTCACCCCCCCCTCTCAGTCACTTCATCCATATTCCATCAATTGGTATCAGAGCTTTTGGTGCTTGCAGGAAGGGTTTCAAAGACCTAAGCTAAAGATCAGGATGTCTTACAAGAGGGAAATTCCAAAGCTTAACAGAGATAACTTTTCAGCATGGCAAGGTCTCATGCGACTTCATCTGGCTTCCATTGGTGATTCAGGATGCAAATACATTGATGAAGAATACACAATTCCTAATGGCGCATTAACTGTTGAAGACATTGCAGATAAAAAGACTCACAACACCATGATGATAGACATTGCATCTGCTCTCAGCTATGAAGAATTTGATGATATTAAAGACTGCACTACTGCATATGAAATGTGGGTGGCACTGAAGAAAATATATGGTGGTGATGCAAATGTGAAGAGAGCCAAAGCAGAAAGCCTAAGAGGACAGTTTGACAAGATGAATATGAAGGAAGATGAAAACATTGCAAAATATGTTGAAAGAATCAAAGCAAGTGTAAGTGCAATCAGAGCTTCTGGAGGAACAATCTCAAATGAGACTGTTATAAGTAAGGTACTCAGAACACTACTCCCTATCTATGCAATAAGAGTATCAACTATTCAAGAAAGAAGATGTGAAGCAAACCACAGTATAACTTTTGATGCTTTAGTTGGAAGATTGACAGCTTTTGAATTCGACAACTATGATAACTATGTTCCTAGTTCCAAAAATATTGAATCAGCATTTGAGGCCAAGGTTTCACTAAAGAAGAACAAGAAAATTAAAGAAGTTCAGACAGACAGTGAAGAGGAATCAGAAGAAAGTTCTGATAGTGATCTTGAAATTGTAGAAGCATTACATGCAAAGAAGTACTCTAGAGGGAAAGGTAAATATAAAGGTAAAACTCCTTTAATCTATTTTTCATGCGAAGAAATTGGACATATTGCAGCTAGGTGCCCAAACAAGCAAGTCAAGGAAGAAAAGAGAAGTCACAAGTACTATGGCAAAAAGAATTTCAAATCATACAAGGATAAAGGTAAGAAATCATGTTTTATGGCTAAAGATTCTGATGATAGTGAAGAAGAAATTGTCTTTATTGCTATAAAAGATGAATCTGATGATGATGAAGATAAGATAGCACTTATTTCTCATATAAGAAAAGATGATATATGGATAATAGACAGCGGATGTTCACACCACATGACTGGTGACAAGACAAAATTTGAATATCTAGAAGACTGTGACAATGGTAATGTAAGATTTGGAAACAATGAACCTTGTTGTATAAAAGGAAAAGGAAGAATCTCATTAACCAAAGAACTCATATGTGATAATGCTTACTGGGTTGAAGGACTAAAACATAATCTTCTAAGTGTAGCACAGCTAATCAACACTGGTTTCAAGGTTGAATTCATGAATGGTCAAGCAAGACTGCTGGATGGAAAAGGAAAACTCATTGGATCAGGCAAACAAACAAAAGGTAACTTATTTTATCTTGATCTCAATGAATATTCATGCCTTATTGCTCAAATAGAAGAAAGTTGGCTATGGCACAAAAGGTTATGTCATGTGAATTTTGATAACATGATAAAAATAAGCAAATTCAAAAAGGTTAGAGGCATTCCTACTTTGAAGAAACCTGACACTGGTCTATGTAAGAATTGTCAGATTGGCAAAATGAGTAAAACTAGTTTCAAAAGTAAGAACTATCAGTTTAAAGAAATTTTGGAAATTGTGCATACTGATTTATGTGGACCTATTGGAATACAAAGCTATACTGGAGATAAATTCTTTATTCTTTTCGTTGATGATTATTCTAGAATGATGACTGTTATGTATTTAAGAGAAAAATCAGAGGCATTTGAAAAGTTCAAATGGTACTTAGCAAGAGTAGAAAAAGAAACAGGGAAAAGATTGAAATGCTTAAGATCAGACAGAGGTGGTGAATTCATCTCCCATGATTTTAACAACTTCTGCATTGAAAGAGGAATCAAAAGGCAGGTATCAGCTCCTAGAACTCCTGAGCAGAATGGAATAGCAGAAAGAAGAAACAGATCTATTATGGATTGTGCAAGGACTCTAATGATAGAAAAGAACATTGCTATAAAGTACTGGAAGGAAGCTATCAGCACTGCAGTTCATACCTTGAACCGAGTACAATTGAAGAAAGACACATTCAAAACTCCCTATGAATTATGGTATGGCTATAAACCTAATGTAAGTTATATGAAAATATTTGGTAGCAAGTGTTATATCTTAAAAGAATCCAGAAGAAATAAATTTGATGTGAAAAGTGATGAAGGAATATTCCTAGGATATTCTAGCAAAAGCAAGGCATACAAATGTCTGAACTTATCTACTCACAAAGTCATAGAAAGTATACATGTGAAATTTGATGAGTTTGCAGAAAAGACTGAGGAAGAAAGCAAAAGGGAACCTGAAAACTACAGAAGATTCGTTTACATTGAACCTGAAACATTGACAGACACAACTATCAATAAGGAAGCTATATCTACCGAGCCAAGCATAGTTACCGAGTCACAGGAAGAAGTTCAAACCGAGTAACAGGAAGAAATTCAGACCGAGTCTCAGCCTGAAGTTACCGAGCAAATATCTACCGAGCCCGAGCAACCTGAAGAAGAGATCCTAGAAGACAACAGCATGAATCATTCAAAAGGAAAGGAACCTATACTAGCCAAAAATGTCAGAAGACATCATACACCAGATCAAATCATTGGAAACAAATCAGATGGCACTATGACAAGAAGCAAGCTAAAAGGTACATGTCTACTTACTGATTTTGAACCTAGAAATATCAAAGATGCATTAGAGAATGAAAGTTGGATTGAAGCAATGAATGAAGAATTAGAACAAATACAAAAGAACAAAACTTGGACTCTTGGACCTAGACCTAAAGATAAGAATGTAATTGGAACAAAATGGGTATTCAGGAATAAGCTGAATGAAGATGGTCAAGTATCTAGAAACAAAGCTAGACTGGTATGTAAAGGTTATTCTCAAGAAGAAGGTATAGATTATGGAGAAACTTTTGCTCCTGTTGCAAGATTAGAAGGTGTAAGAACTCTACTTGCTTATGCAGCACACAAAGGATTTAAGGTATATCAGATGGATATAAAATCTGCATTTCTCAATGGAATTCTTGATGAAGAAGTCTACATTGAACAACCTGAAGGTTTTGTTGATCCAGACAAAAGGGACATGGTTTGCAGGTTACACAAAGCATTGTATGGTTTAAAAAAAGCTCCTAGAGCATGGTATGAAAGACTCCATAACTATTTAATCCAGATTAATTTCAAAAGAGCTAATGATAACAGCAATCTGTATATTAAAGAAGGACCGGATGACAAAATTGTATTGGCAGAAATATTTGTGGATGATACTATATTTACAGGGAATGAGGATCAGTGCAAAGAATTTTCAGAACAAATGAACAGAGAATTTGAAATGTCTATGTTTGGTTTAATAAAATTCTTTGTTGGTCTTCAAATTCAGCAAAATAAGAATGGTATATACATTACTCAATCCAAATATATTAAGGAGATACTTAAGAAGTTTGGAATGGAAGATTCAAAACTAGTTGGTACACCCATGTGCACTGGACTGAAACTTACCAAAAATGATGATTCAAAAGAAGTTGATCAGACCCTATACCGATCTATGATTGGAAAATTGTAGTATGTGGTACATACAAGACCTGATATTGCCTTAGCAGTCGGTATAGTAGCTAGATTCTCAGCAAAACCTAAGGAAAATCACATGATGGCAATCAAAAGAATATTAAGATACTTAAGAGGAACTGAAGAGTATGGTTTGTGGTATAAATTTGGAGGCAATCTAGACTTGAAAGTGTTTACTGATGCTGATTGGGCAGGAAACATTGATGACAGAAAAAGCACAAGTGGTGGAGCATTTTTTCTTGGAAAAAGACTTGTATCCTGGACTAGTAAAAAGCAGAATTGCACATCTCAATCCACAGCTGAAGCAGAATATGTTGCTGCTGCAGTAAACTGTTCAAATATTGTTTGGTTTAAACACCTATTAGAAGGTATGAAGGTTGAAATCAAAGAACCAGTTGTTATATTTTGTGACAATACCAGTGCAATAAACATTTCTAAGAATCCAGTGATGCATTCCAAAACCAAGCACATTGCTATTAAATATCACTTTGTCAGAGAATTGGTGCAGGACAAGGAAATCAGATTAGAATATATTCATACAAAAGAACAGATTGCAGACATTTTTACCAAACCATTACCTAAGGATGCATTTGTGTATCTAAGAGGTAAGTTAGGGGTCATTCCCCTATCCGAGGCTCACTAAATACATTTTTAGTGATGCATCAACCAGAACATGATTGAAAATCAACCTATTGATGCAGCATCTTAAAGGACTCATTGCATATGAATCAGTACTTGAGGTACATTAATTTTCACCGGTAATATGTGAATTATCTTTGGCATGTGTTTTCAAAGAGGGAGTGTTTGCTATGTCTTTACTATTGCTTTCAAGAAATTTTCAATAGTCAGAAGGAAGGATTTTCAGGATACAGGAAGTTTGCTGACAGAGGGAGATTTGAATCTAAACTGAGCTAACTCTTTAAAATTTCTTATATTATGACATATTGTGTTGCCATCAATGCCAAAGAGGGAGATTGTTGGAAACAATTATCTGAAGGAAATTGCTACTCAATTATGTATTGTCTTTGATGTCACACTATGTCATAATCCGCAGCAATCTGCTTATACCGAGCTCAGTCGGTCTGCCAGACAGGGATATTAGTGCTTACCGAGTCCACTCGGTTATCGAAGAAAAGCAGTGTTTACCGAGTTCACTCGGTTGCCGAAGAAAGTTTAGTACTTACCGAGTTCACTCGGTTGCCGAAGAAAGTTTAGTACTTACCGAGTTCACTCGGTTGCCGAAGAAAGTTTAGTACTTACCGAGTTCACTCGGTTGCCGAAGAAAGTTTAGTGTTTACCGAGTTCAGTCGGTTATCGAAGGTGAAGGATTGTTGGTGTTTACTGAGTTCCCTCGGTCTCTGAAAAATTATAAAAGATATGGTCACTGAGCACTGTCGGCCCTTGAAGGATTTTTGCAAATAGAGTTTACTTAATTCAGCCGACTGTTATACTAAATAATGACGATTTGACTAATCCAAAATCATATAAATAAAAGGTCAAATGTGAAAAATAGATATACAAAAAAAAGCAGAAGATTTATAGAAGAAAAGAAGGAAAGATATATGCGAGTTTGCGAAGGATGTTCAGATATCCTTGAGGAGCAGCAGAGATTTATTCAATCAGAGAGGATCAGACTTATGCAGAACAGAGATCTGTAATCAGCAAGACAGTTGCATTATTATATAGGTCACTTTTTCATTGTTACCTTCTTATCATTGTAACAGTGAATTCAAAATCTCTTAACCGAGTTGGTTTAACAGCCATAATATAAATCCTCTAACAAGGTGACAATTCCATTGAATTGTTTTTAAGACCTCTTACCAGGCCACTCCTAGCAGGGTGTTTTAAATCCTCTAACAAGGTCACACCTAACAGTGTGTTTTGTAACCTTTTACCGGGTTGGCTTCTAACCGGGCATCACTTCAGAAAAGTGAAAATCAGTATCTAGATACATTGGTGGTTTTTCCCATATTGGGTTTCCACGTTAAATCTTGTGTCTCTTGTGTTCTTAATTGCTTCCTCAATCATTTACATGCACTGATGAATATCTAAAGATAATATTGCTAATACTTTCTGCATCTTCAAAGTTACTGAAATCTATTTACCGAGTGCTAAAACAGACAACATTGTTAAGATATCTTAAAGGATCTGCAAAGAATTAATTGTGAAGTGTATTTATGGTTGACTGATTCACCCCCCCCTCTCAGTCACTTCATCCATATTCCATCACTTCCATCTCCTAGCATCATTGAGTCCCTTCCATCTAAGGTCTCCATCCCATCCCCACCAACATCACCTCCTCCTAGCATTATCCAAAGCATATCTGATAAGCCTCATGAGTTCACCCTTCTTCCTACCATCACAGCTACAAAATCTTCCATCCCTTCATCCATACCATCTGAAGAGTTCTTCCTTCTTCCAGACATCATAGCTACAGAATCTCCCATCCTTCCATCCATACATCCCCCATCACTCTATCCACACAAATCCTATCATGTCAAGATCTTTCCCAAAAGCATGTTGAAATACTCACAAAAGAAAATCAAGATCCAATCCCTTCACTTCCCCCATCACATGTTCTATTACTTCCATCACCCCCAATCCAAAATCCTACAATCCAAATTCCTCCAATCCAAGATCCTATCATCCCAGTTTCTCCATCTAAAGATCCATTACCATCTCCCAATCCTAGTCAAAATCCCACCATCCTATCCTCTCCTCTTGAGGATCTTCCAATCCAAACTATCCCACAACCATCACTCTATCCTCTTGGATCACTTACATTTGTCAAAGGTAGTCCACTTGAAGCAGAAGAAATTAGTTTCATATCTTCCATCAGGGAACCAGAAACTGGATGTTTATTATATTCCCCAAGTCAGAAATATCCTTGTTTGGATAAAATGCTCAAGAAATGGAATTATCAAGGCAAAGGCCTAGGCATCCATGAACAAGGAAATTTGGAGCCTATCCAAGACAAGAAACATCCAAAGTTATGTGGAATTGGTCACACATCAGAAGAAGACACTTCCTCCAGAAAGGTTGGTACAACTAAAGCTAAATTCAAGCATCCTTCCAAACCCACCATCACATCTTCCAAAGCATACAACACCATTCCTCCTCCTCCATTGTTACAACCCAGGACAACTTATCACATTCCTCCTTCATCCTCCAAATCCATTTTGGGTCCCTATGTCCCAAAATCTTCCAGCACATATCCTCTACATACCAAATCCATTTTGGGACCTTACATCCCAAAATATCATCCCCCATCTTATCCTACTCAGTCTTTCATCTAAAATCCAAACATCCCTAGTCAAGATCAACAAAGGCACATGTCCATATCTCCTATCTACCAAATGCCATTCATCTCTCCATCCATATTTCCTCCATCTCGCACATCTCCTCATATTCATTCTGATGCTCCCCACAATTTGAATGCCATATCCAATATGAATAAAGGGCCACATCCACAAAGATCTAAGGATTGCCATGTCCAGTCTAAATGACATGGTCAACCAAAGCAAAATCCAATCAAGCAATCTAAAGCATCCCAATGGCCGCAAAGGCTGAGCAAAGCAAAAACAAAATCTGATGCATACCAATGGCCACAAAGGCCCACCAAAGCTAAAGCAAAAATGATGTGGATCCCAAAGCAAAAAGATGTAATGCATCTAAAAGAAACATCCACAATGGCATCCAAAGTTGCTAATCCCCTAGCTACTCAATCTTCTCCTCCATCTCCTAAATATATTTTGGGTCCCAAAGATTCAAAATCTCCTAGCATAAATCCTCCATCACATCCACCTCTATCTCCCACATCCTATCCACTTCATCCACCTTCCTTGCAACATGTGCCAATGTTGGTCCTAACAGCATCTCCCTATCATGATCACTTTCCATCTTTCCATCCAAACAATTTCTACCACCATATCTCCCATGTACCCCATCTTATCCATGCCTTTGCATAATCCCTCCATCCCATTAAAGTTGTACCAACATCTAGAGAAATCAGAAAGGCAGCAAAAAAATTAGAAGATGTCAGCAAAAAATCAGAAGATCAGTGAAGAAAGATAGCAGCACATCAGAATATCAGAAGGTTAGCATCTAGTCAGCAAAAAATCAGAAAATCCATAAAAATTGGAAAAATCAAGAGAAAAGTATCAAAAAAGAAAAGAAAAAGAAAAGGAGAAAAAACATTCATCCTATGGTGAAAACTTGGCAATTCAAGCACCTTGGACAAGTACCATGGTGAAAACCTGGCAAATAGGCATCATGCATAGGTCCCCCCCAATTCCTTTCTGTAGTTGGGGGCCATTCCCTTCTATCACCTCTTATCCAACATCTCCTCCATCCCATTTGTCTCTCGCTTCCTTCATCCTCCTTTTTGGATCTTGATGACAAAAAAAAGACTACTAGGTATACATGCTTTTGGGCACCTTCCTGGCATCCATCAAACTTTTTAGCTACATATCCTCTATCCATCTACCTTCCTTATCCTCTTGTTAGCATATCTTCCATCCAAGCATACCCCATGTCTCTAAAATACATAAACTATCCTAAGCAGGGGGCATCTTATTCCTTGGTAACATATTCCTTGGAGACTATCTTTCATCCAAAATCTTCCATCTCCCAAATCCTTAAGCAAATCCACCATCCAATCCTTAAGCATTCCTCTATCCAGATTCCTCAGCAGTTCCTCCAGCATTCCATCTTCCAATCCTCAAGAAAATCCACCATCTGATCTCCCAGCAGTTTCTTCCAAATCCAAATCTTCCTCCATCCAAATCTCCTAGCAGTTCCACCATCCTCATCCTAAGCATTTCTTCCATCTTCCCATCACTTAGTATCTTCCCTTGTCACTGGTATCTAGCTATAGGCTACCTTTCATGCAATCCAATGCCATTCATCCATATCCAACCATTCATAGCAGTCTTCTAGCAATCTTCGAATCCTCTCCACATCCTCTAGCTATCCAACATCCAAGATCAAGCCAATCCATCCAATCCAAATCCTTAGTCTTGTAGCAAGCTTTGATCTCAATCCAATCATCATCATTGGGATATGTCCTTCCCAAATCTATGTCATTTCAGGACACATCTTCCATCAGTCTGTCTTGGCTTTCCAGCCCAACTGGGGCATCATCCTGCATATCTTTGGAGCTTCAGCTTCATCCCCAGGTTCTTTGTACATCCTAATCCTGAGTCTTGTACCATAGCATCAGTCGTGTCTCCACCTAAGCTCATTTGTACATATGTGTCTTTAGGTCCCATCCTTTGTGTTTAGCCCTTGTTGTTGTCTTGTTGTACATATCCTTGTTAGTCCTCCAGCAGTATCTGATAAAAAATTTTGTCCTACACAACCTCGCACTTCAGCAACATCAATTGTCAACTATCCTTGATCATCATGACCATCTTTGAACTTCATCATTTTCCAATCAACAACACAACATTCTCCCCATCAGCATCGGGTCCGCATAGATGTATGCTTCTGTTTTGTCTGACCTAAGCCTAATCACGGGTCCCCTCAGTTGTATCCTTCCTATCTGACCTAATCTTCCACCAAGCACACCAGGTCCGTGTCGATGTATCCTTCCACACGTTCAGACCAATCTTCCCACCATCAATCAAATCAAATCTCTCTCCTTGGCAAAGGATGTCTTTTTGGAGTTATCATTTTGACCTTGGATTTTGTCCTTTGGGTCTTATTAATCTTTTACAGCTTCTCATTGTTCTCTACTCAATGTCACCACGATCCTTTATATCATGGTGTGCTGTGAATGAGGATAATCTGGGGCAAGGTCTTTTGATCTTTTACTTCTGCCTGTGAGTCAGTCGTGTGTTTGTGGTTTCTTCAGCATCGTTTCCACCATGCCTCCTTCGGGTTTCATATGTGATGCTGGGGAAACCCTACGTGTCTTTTTCACGTCAGTCCTATGCAACACTGGTGACAAGGCCTCGTGATCCCAGTATCCTTGGCAGGTCTCTAGCATTGCTATATTAAACTAGGTTGTGCTCTCCACATTTGCACTTGGAGCTTCCCCAATCCCCTGCATCTTGCATCATATAGATTAATCTTGCATCCTCATGTAGCTGCATCCTGCATTTTGCATTTCATCTCATCTTGTGTTCACCCATCTTTGCTCTTGGAAGCTTGGTTATTTATCTCCCCTTCTGCCTAGGCCCTTCCTTCTTTGTTTCCTTTCGAGAAAATTCCACAACGTTTACTCCTTGCGTTATTTTCTCGAGGGGGCACAACCCCTCATTCCTCTAAATTCTAGCCTTGGGCATCTTATTTTCTTGTCTTTGACGCCATGCCACTTGCGGCATCGCATCAAAGAGGGGCAAAATGTAGACACCTAAAAATCCTTTAGAAAATAAAGTATTTTTATTTTCTGAAAATCCTTGATGACATCATCATTTATTAATTAATTAATTATTTATTTAATTAATTAGTTTTTATGTCATTAAATCCCTTTTTCTTAATTAAAAATATTTAATTAAGAAATCCCTTCCAAAAATGTTTAAATCTTATTTAAACATTATCTCCTTATTTATTAATTATTTTAATTAATAAATTCACCAAAAATCCCAAAATAAATAATTTATTTATTTTTTTCCCAAAACTTGGTCAATTTCCTTTAGACCACTAACCTCTTCTAGAATCTTCTAATCCCTTCTTAATTTTGATTAAAAGGCTAATCCCATCTTTTCTAACCCTAATCCCAACTCAAAATATTTAATTAAGATTAAATATTTATTTTCATATTTATTAAATATATTTTAATAAATATTCCCAAAACCAAAAGCCTTTGGAATGAATAAACATTTATTCCATAAAACCTAAGGAAAACTCTAGGCTCTTCTAGAAACTTCTCAACCCAACCTCTTCACCCATCCTAATCCTAAATCCCCCTAATCCTAATCCTAATCCTACCCCTAAACATTTGCACAATCCTAACCAAGCTTATGACTTTCCTAAACCAAAGCAAAGTCTCCCCTTCCAAATATCTCAACCACAAAATATTCAATGCATCCACAAAGTCATCAAAGTCCCTTAAAGGCTCATTCAATGCTCTTACAAGCACTTATGAGGGGAGTTATGAGCTTTGAGCCCCCTTTGTTGACTCATCTTTACCCTTCCCTTCATCCACTCACCTTGTGACATGTGTCACCTCCTGATTGGCTGTAGACTAGCATAATCCATGTGCTCCCCTTCGAATGAATCTTGGCCTCTCTTAAGGATTTCAATCCTGGCCACTCATTCTTCCTTCCCAAATCCTATAAATACCCCTCCTTTCAAGAGCAAATCAATTAGCTTACTTTCATTCTCATGCACTGTTATAATGCCATTTTCATGTTAGATCTTAGCAAATCATTCTAATTTAGTTTACTTTCAAACATTTTTAGCTCATCATAGCTTAGTAATAATGGATTAATGTAGTTTTTATTGTTGTTTTGCATAGCATAGCATCATATCACATCTTTATTTGGTCTAAAATCAATCCTAGATTACTCATCATGTAGCTCAATCTCCATTAAAGCATTTTTGGATCCTTGAGGCCTTAGGGGCAAATCAGGTGTTCTATACCTATTTTTGTGCCATTTTGGGGTTTTCATGGATTTCAATCCATCTTAGAATGCATTATAGTATGCTCCAAGTGCTTAGAGAGCACACCCACATCCGCCTTATCAGAGAAAATCAAACAGTGCTTGGGTGCACCTGTTTCTGGCTCAATCTGAGGTGGCTAGCTTAGAGTTTCCTTGTTTTTGTTTTGATTGTATGCTAGATTAAACTCTTAATGTTTGATTGATTGGAGCCTTTCAAAATCGATAATAGGTACCCTTGAAAGCCTTGCTCACAGTAGGGAAGAAAAGATATTTGTTTAAGAGGCATCCATATAAATCCACTCTAGATGACCTAGAAGTGGCATTCTCCCACATGCCTATGGGCGTTAAGCATGTTGAGGACATTAGGGCATACATCTACTATAAGAAAGAACTAGTAGGATTGGATAGATTAAGGGTGCACATGGAAACTATGTTGAAACTAGACAAAACCTTCATGGATGAGTATGCACAATGGGAAAATCACCCTATAATTGAGTATACTATGGCATATGAGTTCTATGAATCAGAATGGATCAAGATTCTACTAAGAAAAATTCATGATGACCTATTTTGGATAGGTGAAGTGCCGGTCAAAATAACTGGTGACCTAATTCATGAGATGATAGGCCTCCCTAAGATAGGTTCCATTCTTTCGATGGGAAAATATGTGAGAAATATTGTTGAAAAAACTTGCAAATCAAGGAGTGATAGGTGCAGTATGATCATAGAGCCTATAGAGAAAAATGACATCAAATTGATGTCTATGATAGTTGGATATAGTTTTCAACACACCAATAGGGTAAACAATGTGTCTACAACCAAAACTCTTACAACCATAAGAATTGTAAATGAAAATGGAGAATTCAACTTGTGTGAAATCTTGCACACACAGGTAATTGACAACATGAAGGCAATCAAGCATGATAAGACCAAGATATTCAGATTTGTGTCTTTAATCATTTATATGTACTTTCAAATTGTTGGAAAAGTATTTTATTTGTATCTAGACAAATCCATTCCCACAATGCCAAAAATATCTCTTGAGGCATCTACTAAGTGCACTCAAAAAGACAACTTGACACTAGAGTTAAAAACATTCAGGGCTAAGATGTAGATGAGGTATAGAATACCAAAGAAGATAGTTGATAAGTACAAGGATAACATGGTTGAGACAAACACAACATTCATGGAGGTATTTGAACCTATAACAAAGTGGATTCATCCACTTGGATATGAAGTAGATGAACAAATCTTAGAAGCATATGCTCAAGTATTACTTTCAGCCCCTAAAGACCCTAATGAGCCAAGATGGGGAACCTATGAGGAAAAGACAAGAGAGATAGATGCTAAACTAAATAGCATAGCAACAAAGAGGAAGGGTGCAAAGGTTACCTCTGAAATCTTGAGAATTCATGGAGTATCTCAAGAAGACATAGACAAAGAAAGGGAACAAAAGATTGCTTTGGAATTAGAGAGTGTAGATGCAACAAAGGTAGAATCAGATGATCCTAAGTCAAAGAAGGTGAAGATAGAAAAATCTGACGATCAGAAGGATAAAATTGATATTACTCCTTCTGCACCCACAATAACTATTAATCTTATTGCTCCTCTAGAGTATAAGGCAATAGCTAAGAGGAAGAAAGAGGTTGCTACCAGTCCTCCATCCTTGAGAGTAACAAGAAACCGAAGGAACACTCAAGCACCTCCTAAAGTAAGTTTCAAACCTAGTCTCAGTGTGCTTAGTGCAAGAATAATGGATGAAGAAAGAATTGATCAAGTAGGAAGGTTCTATGAGAAATACAATATGATTGATAAACCAGATATACATGTAATGATAGTCAAACACATGTTGAAGTTTAAGAAGATAGTCTTAGAACTTAAGACTATGATCCTTGATAAGGTGTGGAACATCCTAGAATTCTAAAAGAGACAAGCCATTGAAGAGGATTTAAGGATAATGGAAAAGATTCTAGATAATACCCTTTTTGTATGTTCTCTAGAGGAGAAGTCTTTATTTTTAGATTTAGTAAAGCCACATCTAAGAACCAAGTCAAGGACTTTGCACATTATGGACAAGAACTATGATCTTATTGCGAAGGAAACAAAGAAGGCATTTGAGAAAGTATTCATGAACATGCACATGTATCTAGCTACTATGCCCACAGTGCAAGTACCCCTAAAGGAAGTCGAGATAGAAGAGCCCACTAATGCATCAGTAACAGGTCCTTAGGACTCAACACCTATAGTTGAAACACAAATAGTGGCAAATAAGTATGTGTCCATGTTAGAGTCACTAAAGGATAGCACCATTTTTATTGATAATGTAGAGATAGCCATTGCAGCCACTAACACTAAGTTGGATAAGTTTGAAGAATCTTTTTTGAGCACATAAGAAGCTTAAATCTTATGCAATAACACTCCTACTCATCAAGAAGAAATATTGATTGAGGATGTAACTAATGAGAATGAAGAAGGAAAAATGGGAGAAAGGAAAGAAGAAGAAAAAGAAAAGGAAGCTGAGAAACAAAAAGAAGAAGAGATAGAAAAAGAAGTAGAGAAAAATGAACCATCAGTTGAAATAATCAAGGTAAAACAAGAAATGATGGATAGCACTCCCATCACTCCCTCAGTAGCATTGTTGTCAACTTTGACACCTGACACAACCAGTTTGGACTCATGGGGAGAAGAAGACCTAATTAAGTTCAGTGTCTTAGCTATGGAGAAGGCTAGGGAGAAACGAGTGATGAGGAATCCCCTCCTTGTAGAGTTAGTGAACATTCTAAATAGTTTGTTACCAATAGACAAGAAAGTGTCCAAGGTACACTTTATTGATAATGTAAGTGCAGTCATTTGACAATTCAAAAGCAATTTTTCTAGCCTAGAAGAATCAGCATCCTAAGTGGCAGAGGAGAAGTACTTGAAGAAGAGATTGAATGAATTGATTAGAAATTATACACTTGACCTAAGCTCATTAAAGGCTGGTCAAGCATCTTTGAAGGAGTTTGTAGCAAAGGGCAGAAAGATCATTGCTGACTGTATGAACCAGGACAAACTGACTAGTGATTTGTACAAAAAGGTAGAAGAGGAAGAAGTCATGATAGAAAGCATAATGAAATTAGTGGAAAATCCCTTTGTTGATGTGAACATGTGAAATAATGTCTACCAAGGATAGTTAGACAAAATTGAGAAGGCAGAAAAAGAGATGATCAAGATAAGGGCTAGGCAGACTCAGATAAGAAATGCTCTTGCGCCCTCATTAGAAATACTAAATTAGAATATCAAGAATATCGATGCCACCATGGTGACATATGATCAAGGTCCTACCATTGATTTGTAGAAGATGGAGAATCTATAGTATGCTTTATGGGCCCATCTACAAATTGTAAATTCCTTGATCACATTTTGGAAGAAGGAGATCCAAAATCTATAGATAGCATATCTGGATGTACTATCATAGTAAGTTTTTGTAGATTTATTTTTGACACACCTCTTTCATTAATGTCAAAGGGGGATTATGTATAGAATATGGATTATAGATATGTATAGGGAGTTATAAGATAGACATTTGTGTATAAGACAAAAGTTTTTGTATTAAGGGACAGTTAGAAGCTTGGGCCATATTCCTTTGTTGCCATCAATGATAAAGGGGGAGATTGTTGGAAATTTGTCTATACTAGTGTATATGACTTAGTATAGTGTTTTCATTATATAAAAAAAGTCATATAGCAGTTTGGAGTTAGGGCACTTAATGAGAAGATCAGAAATTGACTAAGCATTGAAGACTAGACAACATACAGAGTACCTGAGGCTCAGAGCATCAGTGCACATGCATAAGATTGAATTATGGTATACACCCTAGAAGATAAGTTCATTAGACTATATTTATTCTTAGTCTATGAGCACATGATCGGATATGAAAGTATGAGAAAGATACAAATAGTTGAAGTTACATAGCCAGTGTGTGCCAGAAAAGAATAGAGTAAGTAGCCGACTATTAGCATTTTGATTTGTGGTTATATTATAATGATGTAAAGGCTATGCACATATTGTAATTAGGTTGCTGGCATGTAAATAATTTTTTTTTAAAACATGCTTGAGCCAATTCAATTGGAAGCATTGTATGTAATAGGTTTAAGGGCTGACCTAGTTGTTTATTTTGTATGCGCATATAAATCTGAGTTGCACCCATTATAAATGTCATGGAAGTTGATAGTGAGTTATGATAAGAAGAGAAGAAGTGTGTGAAGAGACATTATGATTTATTAGAGCTTTGAAAGAGGTCAAAGTATCAATGCATCAAAAGAACTAATCTAACAAGTAGTGTCACAGTGACAGTTCATCCAACAGATATAGTGTGTATCTGAGATTAGAAGGTTATAGCCTTCACCACTAGAGCAGTGAGCTCTAGGATAGTGCGTCCACTCCCCTAATGGGGACTATTGTAAAAGACTCATAATAGGGTCTAACCCTTGACAAGGTCTACAGTACTTAATGCATTTTAAAGCAACTCCTAACACGGTTAAGGATCTTCTAACAAGGATCATAAAACACCAGTACAGACTATTAGTGGGTGTCAATTCCCTCTAGGGTTTTTACCTATTATGGTTTCCTTGTAACCATATTGGTGTTATGTGTTGATTTCATGTTTCATGTTTATGTGAATGTTCATTTCAGTACTTAAGCATCTAGTTTAGTTTAAAGATTAAGTGAAAAGATAAAATATAGTGAACATTGATTCACCCCCCCTCTCAATGTTCCCATTCCTAATATATTTAACATCCATCTGATACACTTTGAATTTCTTATAGGCTGCATAAGATAAAAACATTCTTCTTTCTACTAGTGAAAAGGTTTCTTCATAGTCAATTCCTTCTTGCTATGAGTATCCTTTACATACCAATCTTTCTTTATTCCTTACAACTTCTCCTTGTTCATTCATCTTCTTTCTAAATATCCATTTAGCTCCTATAAAATTATTATCTTTAGGCCTAGGGACCAATTCCCAAGTCTTGTTCTTTTCAATTTGATCTAATTCTTCCTTCCTACATTTAATCCAATATTCATCTTCGCAAGCTACACTAGTATATTTAGGTTCAATTTGAGAAATTAAATACAACTATTGTTGTACCTTATTTCATGTCAAAAATCCTCTATCTATACTTCCAATAATCTTCTCAATAGGATGATTTCTTGATAGATTCATGTTAGCTGTCACTATCTTAGTTCTTATTTTAGTTGTAGGTTCTTCAATTATTTCTTCAATGTATCTTTCATTCAGAAATTAGTTGTTAGTTTCATAGAATAATTTCATATTCTTTGGATTAGTTCTAGGATGAGCTCCTTCATCTAATTCATAATCAAGCATTCTTGATGCAAAGGACAACAGGGGCCAATGGATGGCACACCCTAACCTGATCCACCTTGCTCAACACTATGCGGAAGCAACAAGAATACAATGGGAGAGATAAAATGCTAGAGCATTCATATATTAACATCAATTTGATTCATACATGCCTGGTTGTAAGGCCTTCTCAATTACAGCTAGATATTACAATGAATTACATAAGTCCTCATACATGTGAGGATCTATAGAGAATCTCCAAAATTCTATTGTCTATCTCCTATCAAAACTACCTCCTAAACTCTAACCAAAAAACTACATTTATACAAGAGTCTACTCAATGGAGTCAGCCTTTAGATCCATAATCAATAAAAGGAATGATCAAATCTGGGACCACATGCTTCATAATGATGGATACTAGCATTAAATCTATGACCCATAATAAATGCACAAGTCATCCTCAACAAAAACTCAAAATAAACTACTCAGTAACAAGGATGACTGAGCAATAGACAAGCATAACCAAGCATGAGAGAAATAATCAATCATCTAAGATATGACCAACCAAACTTGGTAACCAAAGGGAAACTGACCAACTACTAACCAAACTTGGTCAAAGAAGGAATTGAGTAACACAAAAAAACTCAGATATATTTTTGGTGACACGGGATTGCCAAGGACCCAAGATTCTCCTGCATCAGATGCTTAGGGTTATTTTGAAAGGATTTTCTAAATCATTTAGCTGGTATGATTTGAGCTACATGTAACTCAGACTATGAAATCCATGAACTATCTTGAATTGGTCTATTCTTCCACTTTACTAGATATTCCATATACTATTTTCCTCTTGTTCTTTTGCCAACTCTCTAATCCAAAATCTTCTCAACTTCTTCATTCTTCTTCTTAGGATACTCTATCAGTATTGTATTTTCTTCATCAGGTTCATGATACTCATACAAATAAGCAATGTTGAAAATCAGTGATATGTCCATGTTATCAGGTAACTCAATCTCATATGCATTTTCACTATCAAATTTCTTCAAAATCTTGCAAGGTCCAAACTTCTTCATCTTTAGCTTTCCATATGTTCCAACATGAAATTGGCCTTTCTTCAAATGAACCATCACTTCATCACCAACATCAAAATTCTTATGTCTCCTTGATCTATCAGCTTTGTCTTTGTATTTCTGAGTACTCTCTTCTAGCTTCAGCTTCACATCTTCATGCAATGTCTTCATATACTCAGCAAGTTTCACTCCTTCAAAACTTCTCTTACTTTCATCATCAATGTCTCCCAAATCAGATATTCCTCTTGCTTGTATGCCATTTACAATCTCAAAAGGTGTCTTTTTGGTGTAGGAGCATCTTGGGTTTTTGAGCAATCTTGCATCAACCAAAAACATTTCTTGATTTTTGTACCTGTTTGTTGTTGTTTTCTTTATATTTGTTGTATTTTTTGGTTTCATGGTTGGAGAATCTTACATTTTGCTAAAGACATATTTGGGAACCTTCTCCTATGAGCACATAAAGTATGGATGGACTGTTTCAAAGTTATAGCTATTTTCTTTGCCGTCGGAGCCACGTTTTCCTATAGTTTTGGTGCTAATTGTTCATAGTGGTGATCTTGATCCATAAGGAATAGGACATTGTTCTCTTAAGGACATTAAGAGGACATAAATTAATATCATTTCCAAAGAGTTCAAGCCCTAATTCATTATGAGTAAAATGTTGTGCCCATGTTTCTCAGGGACCTATTTCTTGCTAGTTTTTAGGTGAAACGTGTAGTGTTTCTTCTTATCATGTTCCATGTGATCAAATGGGGCCTTTCACCCTTGAAGGAATGTTCTTGGGTCATGTGAGGACCTAAATCCAAAGGTGCATCATGTGGTGATCACTCTAGCATTATTTTTGGTTTAAATCTTGAGACTAGACCTATAATGTAATTAAATGCCTAACTGGTTGACTTGTGGCTTAACTAGATATATAAGGAGTCTAGATTGATGTAGTAGGGAATCAAGCAGATCTAAGAGGGATAATTATAAAGATATATCATTGGACACAAAGATAGGATGCAAAATTTGATTCTCATTTTATAATTCTCATTATATAAGGCCAAAACCCGAAAGGCCTCACAGTCGGGCATGTTGAAAGAAATAATATAATTCTTTGTTGTTGCTACCAGTTTATTGTCTCATATCCATTGTGATTCTATTACTTTAATGTAACATTATATTGCTTCCATTGTGTAACTTTGAGAAGGGATTTTTTTTTGTGGATTCAAGTGGAGTTAATTCTGCTTGATTTTGCTTGTATCTACCTTGACCCTTCATCAAGTGGTATCAGAGCAAGTTCTTTCTTGTGGATTGGATCATGGAGAACCTTATTTGATTATTTGTAGGGTGGTAGATCTAAGATTTGACCTATAACTTGTAGAAGGTTAGGATCTTGCTGGAACCTAATTGTTAAGATGGTTCATGGTAGAGGAAATGATAATGTTATCATGGATATGTTCAGGCAGATTGCAACTAGGATTGAAGCTGTAGAGATAGCCTAGAGAAGAGGCACACATCTTGAAGATGTTAGTGATGAAGAAGAAGAAGTAGCACCTAATGCTAAACCTAGAATTGAACAAGATGAGGAAAGACTTTTGAGAGTTTTGTCTAAGGCTAAATCCAGACCTGCAATTGAAGTTGCTTGCTATGATCAAAGAATTGAGACCGATGCAATTGTGGATTGGATCTCTAAGATGGATAAATAATTTGAGTATGAAGGTACTCCTAGTAATAAGAAGGTTAAGATAGTAGTCACAAAGTTGAAAAGTCATGCATCTTTTTGGTGGGATCATTTGAAAACTGATAGAAAAAAGAGAGGAAAAGAAAAGATCAAGACATGGATGAAGATTCTTGGAAAGATGAAGAATAAGTTTCTTCCTACTAACTACCAAGTTAGTCTGATGAGAAAGATGCAAAATCTAAGACAAAAGGACATGAGTTTGAAAGAATATACTAAGGAATTTTAAAAATTAGATATCAGATATGGACATGTGGATGATGAAGTTGAGAATGTGGCTAGATATATGAATGGCCTGAGGACATCAATTCAAGATGAGATTAGTTATGTGAAGATAGAAAGTGTGGAAGAAGCATATCAATTTTCTTTAAAGGATGAAGAGAGATTGACAAAGAGACATGAACAAAGACAAAGAGGAAAAGGTGGCAGATTTCAGAGAATTAGAGGCAAATCTTATGAAGAAAGTAGTAGATCTGATAATGTAGTACAAGATAAAGGATGGAAAGATAAACCTGCTAAAAGAGGTAATTACTCTAGAGGTAGCTATACTGGTTACTTTAGGAATAATAATAATGGGAAAAGAGAGGAGAAATCTTGGTTTAAAGGTACTTGTTACAAATGTGGTGAAGAAGGACATAGAGATTTTAAATGTACTAACTCTGGAAAGAAGACTGGAGGTAATGGTAGAAATAATTTGGCTTGTGAAGAAGTTGAGGAAATGTCTAATGAACCTAAACATGGTGAGAACTTGATGCTAAGAAGGATCTTGTGGAATGAAGAAGCTGATGAGGAACCTATTTTAAGGAAAAGTTTGTTTAGAACCAGATGTAAGATCATTGATAAATGTTGCAAGGTAATCATTGATAGTGGAATTTCTGATAATTTGGCATCTGAAGAGCTGGTTAACAAGTTGCAGTTGTAGAGATTGAAACATCCTAAGCCTTATCATATTTCTTGGATCCAAAAGGAGCATAAACTACTTATAAATGAACAATGCCTCATTAAATTCAAAATTGGGAATTATCATGATGAAGTCTTGTGTGATACTATGCCTATGGATTGTTGTCATATTCTTTTGGGTAGACCTTGGCAGTATGATAGGAAAGCTTTGCATGATGGTAGATTGAATCAATATACTATTTGGATGGATGGAAAGAAACAAGTTTTATTGCCTTTGATAGACAAGTTTGATGAAAGTCATTGTACCATAGTCAAAGTATGTTTGTTTGATGGTAAAACATGTTAGAAAGCAAAGATCCCCAAGATAAGTGAGAGGGGGGGTGGTGAATCAGTTATCTGATAATTAAACTATTTGTCAACTTCAATATCAACTTCAATAGCTTTAAACCATATAATCAATGTAGTAACCAACCATAGAAAGATAATCATACACAATGACACAATAACACAAGATATGTTAACTAGGGAACCTCTTGATCAAAGAGTAAACCCCCATGGGAATGATGCCCAAAAAATGATGTACTAATATGAAAGTTCCTTGTGAAAGGATGGACCCTGTTAGGCATCTTATGAAATAAATTCAGTACATATGAATCTCTGTTAGGAGATTTTGAATCCCTGTTAAAAGATTCTAACCGTATTAGGAGTTATGGAAGACAGAAGGACCCACTGCCCAATAGCTTCAAGGAAAGATCTCTGAATTCACTATCCAATAGATCTTAGGATTATTCAATAGAATAATATAAAATATGTTACCTCCTTCACACTGTTCCAAAACCACACTCTCTACTACACAAGATCACAAATCCAGATCTCTATACTTTGCAAGTCTTCCTTCACTAAATTAGCTCTATTCTTCACCTCATGCATATATTCGCATCTCAACTTTCACAATTTCATATCACAACTATTAAAATCCCATCTTACAACAAGGAAAAATTCCTTCCATTATACCACACTCAAATAATTAAAAATGAGTTGGCATCCAAATATAAAATGATAATTTCAACAGGCTACATCAAAATTACATAAAACTGTCAGCTTCCAAATACAATAACTTTCCAATCGTGTGACCTAAAAATTTGCACTATGAACCATGTCACCAAAAATGAGTCTCAAAATTTCATTTAACTATGCAAAATTAGATTCCATCCCGGTTAGGAGATATCCTCCAATCACCAAAAACTGCTACTCAGGAACACTGCCAGAATATTGCTTCCATCAAAATGCTTATAACTTTCATGAATGAATGAATTTATTTTTGTGCTATTAACCATAAGTTAATAACACATGAAAGAACATACCATGAGTTGTGCATAACTAAATCTACAATATAACACATGCACAAAACAAATTTGTGCTTGCTTCTCTGCTAAACTCTAGAATATCACTATGTTGACATCAATGACAATCATATTCATGAATGCAACAACCACTGCTACAAAATGACTGCCAAAGGCTTTATAATTCATTCCCAATAATCTCCCCCATTGGCATTGATGGTAACATAGATGAAAAATATCCAATGTTCCAAAAATCCAATCACTGCTGCTCAACTGCTCTGCTGCTCTTCATCAATCAAATCTTGCTTTGTTTTCCTATTCAATATTCTATATCAATGTTCTCTCTCTCAATTTTTTTCATGATTCTCTCCCCCCATTGAAATCAATGAAAGAAATTTCATCACTATGTCAACAATAACTCAATGTCAAAAGACACTATTCAAAAAATACATTCACAAGAGTCCTCATGACTCATCTCAGATACACAAACTCCCGCATAGAGGAAGTACCAACATCCAATCCAAAAAAATAGATAGGGCCATATTCCACTAGATGGATGCAACAAATTGCATCATTACTCAAAATTAGGCTAGGGCATAACCCTGAGCATACCTCTCAGATACTCAAATGTATCCTTAGGAAAAGGCTTTGTAAATATATCTGCTGTTTGGTCCTTTGTGCTTATGTACTCTAGACTGACTTCTTTCTCAGCAACTTTGTCTCTTACAACATGATACTTGATCTCTATATGCTTAGTTTTAGAATGTAATATAGGATTCTTAGACATACTAACTATACTGTTGTTATCACAATGTATAACAATAGGCTCATCAAACTTAATTTCAATATCCTTCAACATTTGCTTCATCCAAATTATCTAGTTACAATTGTTTACTGCTACTACATACTCTACTTCTATTGTACTCTGTGAGATACAATTCTACTTTTTGCTCAACCAAGAAACTAATCTTCCTCCAAGAAAAAAGGCTCCACCACTGGTGCTTTTCTTATCATCAACACTACCTCCCCAATCAGCATCTATATATGCACATAGGGTAAAATCATTAGAAGTTTCATACCACAATCCATAGTCCATTGTGCCTCTAAGATATCTCAATATCCTCTTTACTGCTGCATAATGTGACTCTCTAGGTTCAGCTTGAAATCTTGCTACCATTCCAACTGAATGTTGTATATTTGGTCTAGTGTGTGTCAAGTACTGCAATCCACCAATCATGGATCTATATTTATTTTTCTCAACTGTTGATGTATCATCTTTACTAGATAGTTTATGTCCTGTAACCATAGGTTTTCCAACTGGTTTACAATTCTCCATACCAAATCTTTTCAACAAATCATTAAAGTACTTTGTCTAACTTACAAAAATACCATCTTTGTTTTGTTTTATCTATAATTCCAAAAATTATTTCATTTCTCGAATCATACTCATTTCAAATTATGTCTTCATTTCATCAGCAAATTTGTCACCGGCTTCATCTTCTCCTCTAAAAATAATGTCATCAACAAAAATAACTATAACTAACAATCCATTCTCGATTTATTTTGTGTACAAGTTACTATCAGCTATTCCTTTTGTAAATCCCAATTTTATCAAATACTTATCCAATCTAGCATACCAAGTTCTAGGTGCTTGCTTAAGTCCATACAATGCTTTCTTTAGTTTACATACCATGTCTCCTTCTTGAGTCAAAGGAAAACCTTCAGGCTACTCAATGTAGACTTCTTCTTCTAATTCACCATTTAGAAATGCGGACTTCACATCCATCTAATACACTTTGAATTTCTTAAATGTTGCATAAGCCTAAAACACTCTCACTGCTTCAAGTCTTGCTACAGAGTCAAAAGTCTCTTCATAGTCAATTCCTTCTTGCTGTGAGTATCCCTTACATACCAATATTGCTTTGTTTCTAATTACTTCTCCTTTTTCATTCATCTTGTTTTTGAATACCCATTTAGTTCCAATCACATTTTTGTCTTTAGGTCTAGGGACCAATTCCCATGTCTTCTTCTTTTCAATTTGATCCATTTCTTCTTTCATAGCTTTAATCCAATGTTCATCTTCACAAGCTTCATTAGTAGACTTAGGTTCAATTTGAGAAATCAAACATAAATGTACCTTCTTTCTAGTCATAATTCCAGTATCCAAACTTCCAATCACTCGTTCAACAAGATGATGTCTTGATATATACCTGTTAGGTGTCATAGTCATAGATCTTTCTTCAACTATAGATTCTTCTCTAGATTCTTCTCTATTTTCTTCAACATGACTTTCATTCAACAATTTACTATCAGTATCAAAAATTTATTCAGTAGTTTTAATGTTAGGGTAAGGGTTAGCTTCTTCATCAGATTCATAATCAAACATTCTTTCCTAAATTTTAATCTTCTCATCAACTTTTACATTTGCACTTTCAACAATAGTCTTAGTTCTCTTATTGTAACATCTATATGCTTTTCTTTTCAAATAGTATCCAAGCAAAATTCCTTCATCACTTCTAGGATCAAACTTTCCTATATCATCATCTCTCTTAATATAACATTTACTTCCAAAAATTCTAAAATAGTTAACTAAGGGTGTATGTCCAAACCACAATTCATAAGGTGTCTTGTCTTTGTATACTCTGATTTGTACTATGTTCATTGTATATACTATTGCATTCAATTCTTCTCTCCAAAATGTCTTTGCCAAATCACCTTCAAACAACATAGCTCTAGCTACTTCAGTCACTGATCTATTCCTTCTTTCTACAATACCATTTTGTTCAGGTGTTCTAGGGGCTGAAAACTATCTCTTAATACCATTTACTTCACAAAAGATGTTAAACTCTTTAGATGCAAATTCTCCACCTCTATCAGATTTCAAACATTTAATCCTCATTCCTAATTCATTCTTAACTTTATTCTTCATGACCTTAAACTTATCAAATGCTTCAGATTTTTCTTTCAAAAATGCAATCCACATCATTATTGTAAAATCATCAACAAGAATCATAAAATAAATTTCTCCATAGAATCCTCTAGTCGTAGTAGGACCACTCAAGTCTGTATGAACAATCTCCAACTTTTTTGTAGATGTTAACTTCTTGCTAGGAAATGAACTCCTTTTCTTCTTAGCCATCACACATTCCTTGCAAATCATGTTAGTAGGTTTCATAATGTTAGGTAAATCTCTTACTACAAGTGTAGAACTTACTTTCACAATATTATCAAAATTTATATGATATAACCTTCTATGCCATAACCAACTGTCATCAATCTTAGTCATCAAACATGTCATCTCAGTAGGGTTCAACTGAAATACATTACCTCTAGTTCTAGATCCTATTCCAATCAGATTTCCATCTTTATCCTTAATCACACAAGTTTTCTCAGTAAACAAAAATTGATATCTGGTGCAAGAGCATCCTAGGTGTAAGAGCAATCTTGCATCACCCAAAAATATTTCTATTTTTGAATTCAATAAGGGCTATCTTGTGTAGAGCTACTATTTATGGAAACTTTCTATTTTTAGTAAGTTGGTCATACGATCTCAGAATGTTTTGATTTCACAAGTGGAGGTTCATCTTAGTCATATCAGCCTACCAGTAAAGTTTCATTGGTAGATCAAGTCTAGCTTTGGAGATATTGAGGATTTTTGGTATTGGCAGCAGGTTACAGAAACTTTGAACTCAGTTTTGAAGGCTTTAGAGGCCCCAGATGAGGTTGAGAATTTGGGTGATGGGCACCTATGAAAGTCAAGCATATACAGGGCTTCATGGCCTTTCCAAATTGGGGTTATAATAGTCAATTGGAGCAACTGGTGATGACTTATGGTCTTCAAAAGTTGGGTCACCTGAAATGGCAGAAAATATTCTTCCTTCAAAATTTTTTTTTGGGTTTCAAAAGTTATTTTGAACTGACTTTGATGTAATAAATTAAAAAATAAAATAATTCTAAGTTTTGTCGGCCCTATGGGCTAAATTTATGGGACCTTCTCGGCCAGTGGAAATTGCCTATATAAAGAAGGCTCGTAGTGTTGTCTAGGCAGTTTTGGGTAGTAGATCTGGGTAATAATTTGAGGCTTTGTCCTACAGAATATTGTAAGGGAATGCCCATGTGGCTTTTCATATTGTAATTCTAAAAGTTTGTAATTACACATTTGTGGAGATAATAAGTGTGTGTGTGAAAATTGTACCTGATCTGTAAACACAACACTCAGTAAAACATTAGAGGTTAGTGATAATCAAAATCGTGCAAAATTGAAAGCTATCTAACCAAGCGATTTACTGCCTTCTAATAGGTGCGAGATTAATGTTCTCAGATTGTAATCGAGATCAGTGACCTAGACGACACCTAAATGAAGGATTTGAATGCAATTCTAGATATGGAATAAATGCAATTAAGCTATTTTTTTGAATTTTTCTATGCAATAAGAATGATAAATTGATATGATATGAATGTTATTGAAAATTGATATGCTATGAATCTAACAATAATATGAAATATGAATGCAAAAATAAGATTGATCTCACAAAGATGTCGATTCGCAAGAGCTTTGATTCTTCAATTCCAATTCTCCAGCATGATTGTGCAAAATATGAGATGATTTGTGAAGAGCTAAAGCCTTAATTTATAGAAATCCAGGGCTTTGGAGGTGCATGGGAAAAAGCCATAAATCACTCAAATAACTCAACTTGATTTTTGAGTTATTTTTAAATAAAAGATAATTAACTCACAAAAACATGCAAAAGCTAAGTTTTAACTCAAAATAGAGTTTAGCTTTAATTGATAATTGATAGTTGTCTGCTTTTATGATTGTGCATGTTTTATTTATGAATTAATTTAATAATAAAGTGATTTATTTCCAACTTAACTGCTTTTAAAAATAAAACAATTGATTTATGGGTTAATCAATTATTTAATCAAAATTTTATTAAAAACTATATTATTAAATAATGACAACTTGCTTTAATTAATTAAATAAGAATTTAATCAATTATTCATATGATATTAGATTTATTGTCAAAATTAAATAATACAATTAATAATAGATATAATTAAATTTAATTACACAATTAAGTGGCAAATATTAAATCTAATTAATTAAATATGAAAATATTCAATTAATCAAACTTTAGGATAAATGTGATTTATTGCCAAATAATTATAAAATTAAAGATAATTAAGATAATTAGGAATATTACTAGGAATATTCTCCGATGCAAAATTTAAGATAATCAATTAGATTTGATGATGTTTAGATGTGCCTTAGATTAGGACTTTGATGTCGATTTCATATGATTTGATGATATAGGAGGTTAATGAACTTATAGCCCATTTTTAGGGTATTACATTTTGCCCCTCTTTGAATTACTGTGTGAAGCGCAGTGGTTCAAAGATAGTCTGTGTTTGATAAAGATATGAAACTGATTCAAAAGATAAACCGATCTCAAGATAGAAACCGATTGAAAGATATTGAGATAGGAGTTGATTGATATTGAATTGATATGGAGATAATAGGTCTTGAATGACCAAAGATAATGTTCACTATAGCAGCAAATGAACCTATGATTGCGAAAAAGTGTCAAAATGCCTGATTCTGAACCTTAGGATTGATAAGAAGTGAGTGACCCGTTCTAGACTCGATTGTCTTAGCAGAACTAGCAAGTATCACATCCAAACCCTTCAGTTGTCGAAGAACCAAGGAAAGAACACTATGATCTGATGGTTGCAAAAACTGATACAATTTACAAGATTAGGAGAATACCAGATTGATATGGATCGATGAATCTGATATGCCCCAAGTGATGATAGATTTTCCCCGAGCGATGAGGACTTTTGATGAATCAGTGACTAGACGTGATTGTTATCTTGATCACTGATGAAAGATATTGATAGATTTGATCGATAGAATTTGATTTATAGACTTTGAATGATGTGCAATACCATGCCCCCTTCGGGATTAAAATTGAAATCTGACAAGAAAAGTCAGCGTTATAGTTTAGAAGCATGTTAATTGATTTGAGAAGTGGTTATATACGTCCGAGAACGCATTCTGCATCGTTGGAAGGTCCCAAAAGACCAAGTTTGACTAGGTTTGACCATGAGTTGACCATGGTTGACCAAGTTGAAATTTTGATAGTTTGATGTAAGATAATCAGTTAAGTTGAATGCTAGATTTCTGTGATGATTGAAGGTCGAATATGCAAGTAGTTAATAATATGAATGATCTCAGATTTGAATTTTGATCCCGAAAAAGGATTCTACTTGCTATTTCATTGGAGGAACCTTCATGTGAGATTCAGCTCTTGTTAGACTGGAAGATGCGATTTGAAGAGTCGTTTAAGCACTGGAGTTCGTTTAATCATTGTGAGATCATGCAAACATGCAAAATGCCCAGAGACATGCAAAATGAAATGCAACCTAAGACCTAGGACCTAGTCACTGATCATGTGTCGATTTGTTATCATCATTGAACTTTTAGGTAACCGGATAAATCAATACAATGCCCACTAGCCATGAAACCATAGACATATGAATATTGATTTGTATGCGCAAGAATCAATACAACACCCACTGGTCAACAACCATGGATATATAAATATTGATTTTGTTTTCGGAATGTCAGATTAGATATAAGCACCAAGGCACAAACGCCAGGATGACCTGAATATCATGTCCATTTTGATATAGCAATTTGTACAAGCATCAAAACATAAACGTTGTGATGACCTGAGTACGCCTTGCGTTAAAAACACATCAAACAGCTAAGAGATCATTCTAAATCCAATGTGAATTACCCGTAGTGACCCTTTATCATTCACATCCTTAGGCAAGATTGCATTCCACAGTAGGAGAAAGAACTTACTCAAAAAGACAATAGTTAGATCAAACTTCCTTGAATTTTTTTGGGTATCAATGGTTGAGGTACGCATGGCCATCCAATTCGAGATAGAGGCTCTTACAGTCGGACACCATTTCAATCCAGAATTTCTAAAGCTGTTAGATTTTCACATACAAGTAGAAGACAAAGAAAAGATTTTGCCCCCAGTCATCACTCTCTAAATCCTATAAAAGACATCATCGAAGAGCTTGAAGGGACACAATATGCAAAAATCTCAATGCGAATCAGTAAGCCTACAAGGAGATAAAAGCATGAAAAGCACAGATTGTTTTCAGTTGAGTTTTGATGTTTGATTGTTGTTGATGCAAAATCCTTTTTGGAGACGAGACAGACTGACTGACTCAACTTGAAGCTTCAAAGGACTCTGAGTGGATATGACACGTCTAAGATACATGGGAGACCATAGGATATGACATTGATTGCCCCCAAGTGTGAACATTGATAGGATGCAAATGCTTGAGCTGGTTGGTGTACAGGCTGACTTATTGAAAACTGGAAATGCAGGAACAAACCGGGAGATATGTACAAACTAAAGCAAGACTGAAAGCTGGGAAAGACCAAGATCGTGCTGATAGATGGAGCATTTTGGAACAAGTGGTGCCCATTTGCCGAGTTTTCACCATCTTGGTAGAGATTCTATTTTTGCTACCGAGGTGCCTGTTTCCAGGTTTTCACCAAGGCACTTTTTTTTTCTTTTTTTTTTTTTTTGTACTTTTGATATTTTTTTGATTTTTTTGTGAATCATCAAGGCGCCTATTGCTAGGTTTTCACCAAGATGTTCATTTTTTCAGGACTTTTTCTGATTTTTAAGATTTTTTTCAGGACATTTACCAAGCACTGAATGCCTTAGGCATAGAATTTCTTCAGATGGAGAACGTTGATTGATTCTCGGAGCTGTTCTCCTTCAGTGGTTGAGAGTTGATAGGCACCAAAGCCAAAAGTAGTAGTGATTACAAAGGGACCTAGCCAATTGGGTTCAAACTTCCCCTTGCGTTCTCGATGTGATTGATTTTTAGGATTTTCTCTCAACACTAGATCACCAACTTGAAATTCTCTGTGTCTGACTTTCTTGTTGTAGCCTCTAGACATTCTTTTCTGATATACTCTGAGATGATCATATGCTGCTTGTCTACACTCATCTAGTAATTCAAGTTCTTGTAACCTAGACACTCTGTAGTCATCATCGGTGACAAGTCCATACATTTTGATTCGGAGTGATGGGATTTCAACCTCAATAGGTAGTATTGCTTCAAACCCATAAACTAAAGCAAATGGTGTAGCCCCAATAGGTGTTTTGATACTTGTTTTGTAGGCCCATTCTGATACTTGTTCTGATACTGGTTCTGATACTAATTCTGATAATTGTTCTGATACTGGTTCTGATACTGATTCTAATATTGATTCTGATAATTGTTCTGATACTGGTTCTGATGCTTGTTCTGATAATTATTCTGATACTGGTTCTGATACTTGTTCTGATAATTGTTCTGATACTAATTCTGATAATTGTTCTGATACTGGTTCTGATGCTTGTTCTGATAATTGTTCTGATACTGGTTCTGATACTTGTTCTGATAATTATTCTGATACTTGGTATACTTGATAGCATCTTTTTCCATTTGCAAACTCCCAAGCAAGTTCATATCGTACAGTCCCAATGTCTAGCAAGGTGGAGAACAAGAGGGATTAGCAAGCTGGTGGAAGAGATGGAAGATAAGAGAATGAAGGAGAATGAAGGGAAGAAATCCTCAAGGGGAAACTCCTCAAGAATACCCAAGCTAGGGAAAAATTGTCATGTAAAGCACATTTGGACAAGCAATGAAAGGCTAGCATAGGATAAGCACAAAATCATAATGCAAGAGCAGGAAAGGATGCAATCCAAAGGAGTAGACATGTCAAGAGGCTTCATAGCACCGTGTTTTACTCTTTCTTTCTTAGATCAAGACCAAAGGGGAAAAGGATAGCGATAGGAGAAAATGAATGAAGGAAGATGGATATGAAGGCTAAACATGGAAGGAATGAAAGCAAGATCACCGTAAGATAGCTCACAAAATAGCCAAATATTCGTGTATAGATCAACATTTTCAAGATCAAAGAGAGAAGATGGAATGGATGAAATATGTAGAAGAACTACGCATGATGCCTGATTGCCAGGTTTTCATCATGGTACTTATCCAAGGTGCCACAAGGAAGTGGTTTTCACCATAGGACGAATTTATTTCTCTTTACTTTCGCTACCAAGGTGCCTGTTTCCAGGTTTTCACCAAGGCACATTTTCAATTTTTATTTTTATTTTTATTTATTTTTATTTTTTTTATTTCCTTTTTTTTGGAAGAAGGCAAGCTTTTTAGATAATGCTCCTTGAAAGGATAAACCATGATATGCCAAGGAATCAAAATGATATGCTCAAAGATGCTGATAGGGAAAGGGAGATGAAAGAGAAAAATGGAAGATAAAGTTTTATGTAAAGCGAGTGAGGTTGGAAGATAGGAGGAATAGGCAAATGAGGAAAAAGGATAGAAGGTAGAAGGTTAATGAATGGAAAGATTGTGACAGGGTAGATGGAAAGGAAGGCAAGATCAATGTAAACACACACCCTGAAGGGTGGTGAGAGGGTGGAGGAAACATGAATGAAGGAATACATGAAGGAATATGGTGAATGGATAGCAGAGGTTGAGGTTTGGGCGCATGAAATGGAAGAATATTTTTGGAAGGAGATGTAGTGGAAGCCTTTGGAAGCTTGAATGTCAATTTCAATTTTTGTTCAACACTAGACTCTTTCAAGAGAGACTTTGGAATCCATATAGTCGTAGGCTTTTTATTTCCTTTTGATGATCTAGAGAGAATATCTTCAATGATGGATTTTGGAACCCATACTTGTCTTGTAGTTTTCTTCTTAGATATCTCTTTTGACTTTATGTTTCCATGTCTATTAGAGGAGACATGTTGATCTTCTTTTTTTGATGGATTCTTGTATTGCTTCTTTTTCTTGTATTGAACATTCAAGTTACTTCCAAAGGACTTGGGACTTGTGGAAGAAGGAGGAGGATATGATTGGTTTAGATGGGTGGGTGGATGAAAAGGATTCAAGGGTATGCATCTATGTTGATCTTGAGGAAAGATGGGAGATGGAGGTATGTAAGGACCCAAAATGGATGGAAAATTAGGAGAGTTAGGAGGGGAAAGTGAAGGGACATAAGGACCCAAGATGGAAGGAAGGCGTGAAGATCTTTGTAGTGGTGGAAGAGGTCCAAGGATGGAAGTGGAAGATGCAAAAGGATAATCAATAAGTTCATCAGCATCTATATGACAACCAAGGATATCAGCATCTTTAGAGTGAGCATTAGGATCTTCAATAGAATCATGGACATCTTGAATATGAGAACCTTCTTTGATAGGATTGTTCAAAGCTTGCAAAGACTTAGGAAGAGTAGAAAGTGAAAGTGAACATGGAGTGGTAGAACAAGAAGATGAAAGACTTTGATCTTGACAAGGATCTTCGGATAGCATAAGTGCATAATTTTTCTCTTGTTTTTCAATAGGCTTAACATTGGAAGGAACACCATTTTTACCAACCTTAATGGAAGTATCATCTTTGGAAAGTGAAAGCGTAGTAAGGTCATTTTGATTGTCAATAAGCTCATTAGTGTAAGTAGTAGCCTGATCTTGCTTAAGAGAAGACTTAAGACATGGTGGAATGCATGAAAAAGGGTGTATAGGATCAAAAGAACCATGAAGCGGATAAGAGACATCGGGAAAAGGAGTGGATGACATGGAGGGTTCTTGATCTTGATCTTTCTTTATGTTCTTTTCTTTATCATTTTTAGAGTCCTCTTGACATGGAGCCACTTCTAAGGACAAGGAAGCATGTTGGGATTGTATGGATGACTTTGGAAGAGATGGTGGAGGACTAGCTGAAGTAGGCATTATAGCATATGAAGGCTTAGGCTCATTAGGTTTATCATTATTGGAAGTCTTTGCAGCCAAGTGAAGGTTAGCTTGAGTTTCTTTAAGAGGTAGCCCTGGAGGATAACTATAGGGAATCGCATGAAAAGTATCAAGGCTTGTGTCGGATGAAGGTTCTGTGAAAGATTTGAAAGACTCAGAAGCTTTAAGAAATGTACGGGTATTAGAGGAAGTAGGGGATGGAAGGGAACCATCACAAGATAAAGGTCCAACATTAACATGATCTTGCTTGAGAGTGTAATCTTTATTTTCAGCCTGAGAGTTCTTAGAGGAGAGATCCTTATAGTATGCATGTTTATAATCAGCGTGGTAAACTTTCTCTTCCTCAAGTGAAACAGATGGATCATCTGGGTATTGTGCATAGAAATCATCAAAGTCTCTTTGATAATCAGAATCATATGGATCACCATCATGATCTATCCAATGTGATGGCCCATTTGTAGTAAGCAAGAATGGACAATGAGGAGGACTCTTAGGAACAGAGGTGTCATAGGTATCATTACATTGTCTGGTGTCATAGTCATCATAGTCTTCAAAGCTAGATGTGTCACTCTTCGTGGAAGAGGTATCATATTGCTCAATTTTTTTCCGAGGGTATGGTGACATGTACAAGTCTTTATCAAATGGAAAAGAGTATAAAGATTCCATGGAGAACTTTTTAGATTCCTTCTCTTTCTCAAGTTTGTCAAGCTGGACTTGCATAGCATGTATCTGTTTCATTATAGCGGCGATCAAAATTTCTTCCTCTTGTTTACTGATTCTTTGAGACATGTGTACTGATTTTCAATAGCTATTGCTCTATTCCTGACACAATGATATTTTTGACAGATTCTGGAACTAGGCTGGAAACATTGGATATCTTGCAATTTGACAATTTCTGACAACTTTCTCAAATTTTTCCAAATGACACTCTGCAGACTCGTACGACACTAGGTAGTCTATGAAATGACATTTGCTAAACTCATATGATAGTTGGGTAGTAATGAAATGACAGGTGACAAAACTCATATGACTTTTGACTTCCTGAAATGACTTTTGACTCCAGAAAGAACTTTACGTCAATTTTTGCAAAATTTAAGGTTTTCAGTTTTGGATTGTTTGCAAATTGTACTGTCCAAATTTTGAAGGTTATACCAGATTTGATCATTTTAATAGCCAAGTAGATAAATAAGCACGCAGAATAGCAAGCAAGTGATTCCAAGCACGTCTGAAAACAATGAACAAGGGCAAAAGCAACCTTGTGCATGAACAATCAAGTGACCAAATTGTGCTAATCCCTGAGAGTACTAATTGTGTATGTTCTGAAAAAGTTTTGCAATAACGCACATATACCTGAAAGTGAAAAATTGGCCTCTCTAGGGTTTTTAGTAATGGTTTGACTCTACAACTTTTATGATTCAAAGGGGTGAACTCCAATCCCGGCGCACCAGGGTTTTGACACAGTCCGAGAACTTAATCTTCAAGAGCTGCTAGGGAGATCTGACAACCCAACAATGAACCATACCCGTGGAGATTTCTTTCACAAGGACATTTATATAGCGGCTGTCACTACCATGGAAAAAATGGCTATTACCGCTTGAGGTTCCGTCAACGCAGTTTTCCCTGTGAAGGGATTGTCCGCTATGGTTAACCCTCTCTAAAGATGACTCACAATAGTATACCACAAGGGGACTTGGCTCCAGATTCAAAGTTTTGACACCTCTTCACTTTTAACCCAAACAAAGCAAGCAGATTAATCCGACACGCTAAGACAAAGTTTTGTTCCACCAAGGTCTGTGATATCAACTCCACGTGATCTATCAACCTCTCCGGGGAGAGAATGTATCAATCAATAAGAGAAGACACACTAACCAATTTTGATTCACCAAAGCTCGTGATATCAACCCTACGTGATCTATCAACCTCTCCGGAGAGAGAATGTGTCGATCAATAAGAGAGGATGCACTAACCAAGTTGAATGTGAAACGCACTAAGTATCCTCCCTACCTACAAGGATTCTATCATCAAGAAGGATTTCGCTGGGAATCCAATCTTTCAAGAATCACGAATAGTGTTCATAGGGCCTAATTACTATGTGAGCACAGATATATTCTCGAAAGTAAATCTACCAAAAGTACCTAAAAAGTAGAAAGAGGAACACTTAACGCTTAAAGAGAATATGAGATGAGTCCACAAGGTGGAACACTTAACACATCACACAAGCTAAAAACGAGTCCCCAACTTAGAAAATAAGTGAGTTCCTAAAAGCACAAAAGGGTTGCCAAGTGGAACATTTAACGCTTCTGTCCTGTTGACCCCTCCCCTTTATGGCACTGAGATTGTAATCACAGGGCGGAAATGAGGAGCCGGCGGATTAGCGAGTCCAATAACCCAAGATAGCAATCAAGATCAATCACAAGTATTCTAAGACTACATAATGAATCCTTAAGGGTTCACAACCTAGTATCAATTATGCAAGTGTGTAGAAATAGATCAAAAGCATGAAAAGATGCACACAAGCTTGACACATAAGAGATTTATTTTAAGTCCCAAATCAAAATATTATTAGATGAAGGAGAATACTTGGGATCCTTGCAACGCGCTTAGTAGATTTTACTTGATTTTTAGCAATTTTTGTTGAGCTTTTCCATGCAAGCAAGTGACGAACTCTCCAACAAGCAAACAAGCAAACAAGATATGCAAAATATATTCAACTTATGAAAACCATAGGGTTAGCTCTAAAAATCAATTATTATCAGTAATAATAACCAGCAATCAACCCAAATGACAACTCATATCATTCATTGAACCATGTAAAAAAAATAAGTGCATACCCATCACAAAACTTTATTTTTTATTTTTTTTTGCATTTGACCTAGTCAACAAGATCTAATTTTTTTGATATGATTTTGGCCACAAAAATAGAAATTCAGAATAGAGACCCCTACTAAAAAATAGAGAGCTTTCCAAAAATGCAAAAATTTTAGAAAAACCTCTTCATTTGTGCTCTAGAGACCCATTTTATCAAAATAAACCAGTTTTTGTAAATTGACTATTTGAGCTACGATATCATGTCCAAATTTAAAACACAAAGAATGGACCCCCTATAGAATTTAAAGAGATTTCTGAAAATATAAATTTTTTTGAAAAATATACTGATTTGCGTCAGATATTAATTTTTTTCAGAATTTCAAGAAAAAATTATTAAAAATTCAAAAAATTTCAGAAAATTCTAAATTTTTTACTATAGCTTTCATGACATGTCACCAACTTGCAAAAAAATTTCAGACCAAAATTCCAAGCCGTTTAGGAGATAAAATTAAATCTTTGAAACTTTGGGGTTTTAGCTCCCAAAAAAATCAAAACCAGCATGCAAAGGTGGGTTGCCCCACGGTGGGC
Organism: Chamaecyparis obtusa; assembly: GCA_027943335.1. Lineage (NCBI taxonomy): Eukaryota > Viridiplantae > Streptophyta > Pinopsida > Cupressales > Cupressaceae > Chamaecyparis > Chamaecyparis obtusa. Next base: position 710,318 of record BSBK01003705.1, on the reverse strand, counting down.
GCCAGAAATGTGTGTGTGAAAATTGTACCTGATCTGTAAACACAACACTCAGTAAAACATTAGAGGTTAGTGATAATCAAAATCGTGCAAAATTGAAAGCTATCTAACCAAGCGATTTACTTCCTTCTAATAGGTGCGAGATTAATGTTCTCAGATTGTAATCGAGATCAGTGACCTAGACGACACCTAAATGAAGGATTTGAATGCAATTCTAGATATGGAATAAATGCAATTAAGCTATTTTTTTGAATTTTTCTATGCAATAAGAATGATAAATTGATATGATATGAATGTTATTGAAAATTGATATGCTATGAATCTAACAATAATATGAAATATGAATGCAAAAATAAGATTGATCTCACAAAGATGTCGATTCGCAAGAGCTTTGATTCTTCAATTCCAATTCTCCAGCGTGATTGTGCAAAATATGAGATGATTTGTGAAGAGCTAAAGCCTTAATTTATAGAAATCCAAGGCTTTGGAGGTGCATGGGAAAAAGCCATAAATCACTCAAATAACTCAACTTGATTTTTGAGTTATTTTTAAATAAAAGATAATTAACTCACAAAAATATGCAAAAGCTAAGTTTTAACTCAAAATAGAGTTTAGCTTTAATTGATAATTGATAGTTGTCTTCTTTTATGATTGTGCATGTTTTATTTATGAATTAATTTAATAATAAAGTGATTTATTTCCAACTTAACTGCTTTTAAAAATAAAACAATTGATTTATGGGTTAATCAATTATTTAATCAAAATTTTATTAAAAACTATATTATTAAATAATGACAACTTGCTTTAATTAATTAAATAAGAATTTAATCAATTATTCATATGATATTAGATTTATTGTCAAAATTAAATAATACAATTAATAATAGATATAATTAAATTTAATTACATAATTAAGTGGCAAATATTAAATCTAATTAATTAAATATGAAAATATTCAATTAATCAAACTTTAGGATAAATGTGATTTATTGCCAAATAATTATAAAATTAAAGATAATTAAGATAATTAGGAATATTACTAGGAATATTCTCCGATGCAAAATTTAAGATAATCAATTAGATTTGATGATGTTTAGATGTGCCTTAGATTAGGACTTTGATGTCGATTTCATATGATTTGATGATATAGGAGGTTAATGAACTTATAGCCCATTTTTAGGGTATTACAATAAGAAGCCAATTTTTGATTCTTGCATATTGTTGTTGTTTCTCTATTTTTATTATGTATTTGTGGTATTACAGGGAGCACCCTTCATCAAGTGGTATCAGAACAGGAGTTTCTAAGTGTGTAAATAGATCACCAACTATGAGGTAGTTTGCACCAGGATCGTGGTTAGGGTTTCTGCTCGCATCGTGAAAATGCCTCCACAAAGGGAAAGTGGTGGAAGGGCTGGTGCTGTGACACCTGAGTTTAGAGAGATGCAGAGACAAGTGCTAGCATTGCAAGAAGAGATTCATAGAGGAATGAATCTTAATGTCAGATATGAAACTGAGGATGAAGCTGAAGAAGAATATCAAGAAGGAGAAGTTGAAATTGTTAACCAAGAGGAAGAAAGACATTTTCGGGCCATTTCCAAGATTGGGAAAAGACCTAAGATTGAGGTTCCTACATTTCCTGGAAATCTTAACTTAGAAGAATTGATCAACTGGATCAATAAATGCAAGGAATATTTTGAGTATGAAGATGTTGAAGATCTTGATAGGGTCAAATTTGCGAAGGCCAAACTAAAAGGTCATGCAAAGATTTGGTGGCAAGAGATTCAATTGGAGTGAAATAGAAGAGGGAAAGATAAAATCACAAGATGGGATCAGATGGTAGATAAATTGAAGTGACAGTTCCTTCCTATTGATTATGAGCTTGACCTACTGAAGAAAATGCAAAGTTTCAAGCAAGTGGGAAGATCTATTCAGGATTATACAGAGGAGTTCTATTGACTCCTCATCAGAATAGGCCATGTAGAAGCTGATAAAGAGAAAGTTGACTGATACCTTAATGGGTTAAGGCCAAGCATTTAGGAGGAGTTGAATCTGGATCGAATGAATAGTATTGAGGAGGCATACCAGTTTTCCCTAAAAATAGAGGAAAAGATGAACAAGAAGTTCCAGAGCAGGCAAAATGGAAGAGGTCGCAGTGGACAATCTGGTGGACTATCCTATGGAGGCCGAAATGAAGATTTAGAAAAGAAGGATGAGGCCAGTAGTAGTCAAAATCAACAAGGAAACAATTCTAGTCATTTCCAAGATCAGAATAATAGAGATCAGAGAGGAAGAGGAAGAGGAAAAGGATCTGGAAGAGGAGGCTTCCATGGAACATGTTTTCACTGTGGAGATGAAGGTCATAGGACATTTGAATGTCCTCAGTGCTAGGGAAGAATAGACAGGAGAAATGAAGGCGAGGCTAGAGTTGCACATGTAGATGAAGATGTCAAATCATCACATTTTGAAGATGCTAAAAGAGGAGAAACATTGATTAATAGAAGAGTTCTGTTGAGTGGTGAGAATGAACCTGAGCAAAGGAGGAACCTATTTTTCACTAGATGCAAGTGTGAGGGTAAGTTTTTTGATATGATTATTGATAGTGGCAGTACTGACAATTTGGTGTTAGAAGAGATGCTGACAAAGTTGAAGCTCAAGAGATAGAAACACCCACATCCATATCAAATTGCCTGGGTACAGGAAGACCACAAGGTCATGGTCAATGAACAATGCCTAGTTAAGTTTAAGATTGGCAGATACCAGGATGATGTACTATGTGATATCATATCTATGGATGTATGTCATATGTTGTTGGGTAGACCATGACAGTTTGACAGATGTGTTGTACATGATGGTCATGTGAATACCTATTCCCTAACAAAGGATGGAGTGCAACATAAGCTAAGGCCATTGAATTACATAGAAGAAAAGGTATGTGGTAGTGCAAGAATAACTTTTGTTAATGGAAGAAAGTTCCTAGATGGTATGAGGCATGAGCATGTATATTTTTCTTTAATTCCAAAAGCTGGTAAAGAGGAAGTTGAAGATGTTCCTATAGAAGTTGTAGATTTGTTGAATAAGTTTCAAGATATTAATGTGCCTGATAGATTACCACCAGTCGGGAAGATCAGTCATCAGATAGACTTGATCCTAGGAGTGAGTTTACCAAATAAGGCAGCACACAGAATGACACCGACAAAAATTGAGGAGTTGAATAGATAAGTACATGAGTTGTTGTAGAAAGGATTGATCTGTGAGAGTCTGAGTCCCTATGTTGTACTAGTGGTATTAGCACCAAAGAAGAATGGAGAGTGGAGGATGTGTATAGATTCTAGAGCAATAAACAAGATCATAATCAAGTATAGGTTTCCATTTCCAAGAATGGATGATATTATAGACTGTTTGAGTGGAGTTATGTAGTTCTCAAAGATAGATCTGAAGAGTGAATATCACCAGATTTGGATCAGATAAGGAGATGAATGGAAGGCTACCTTCAAGACAAAGGAAGGATTGTATGAGTGCTTAGTCATACCTTTTGGGCTAACAAATGCACCGAGCACTTTCATGTGGCTCATGAATGAGGTTATGAAAGAATTTTTGGGTAAGTTTGTCATTGTTTACCTAGATGATATTTTGATCTTTAGTAAGACATTGGAGGAGCATATGATGCATATTCATATGGTATTTGAGAAGTTGAGAGAAGAGAAATTTTTTATTAATTTGAAGAAGTGCAGTTTTGTGAAGAAAGAGTTATTGTATTTGGGATTTCTAGTTTTAGTAGAAGGTCTAAAAATGGACCCAGAGAAGGTACATGCTATCCTTGAATGGCCTACTCCAAGGAGTGCTACTGAGGTAAGATCTTTTCATGGTCTAGCTAGCTTTTACCAAAAGTTTATCAAAAATTTTAGTAGTATTTGTGGACCCTTGAATGAAACAATGAGAGGGGATAGAAAAGAGTTTAAGTGGACTAATGGGGTAGAAAAGAGTTTTCAATTGTTGAAAAAAAAAGTTACAGAACAACCTATTTTAGCACTTCTAGATTTTAATATGGTGTTTCAAGTAGATTGTGATGCTAGTAGTACTGCAATAGGAGCTGTTATGAGCCAAGAAGGTAAACTTGTTGCTTATTTCAGTGAGAAGTTAAATGATGCCAAGAGAAAGTATTATGTTTATGATCAAAAATTTTATGCTATAGTTCAGGCATTAAAGAAGTGGAGACATTATCTGATTCCTAAGGAGTTTATTTTGTATACGGATCATCAAACTTTACAATATTTGAATAGTCAAGGAAAGTTGAATCAAAAGCATTTGAAATGGGTTGAGTTTTTGTAGAGTTATACATTTGTTTTGAAACACAGGAGTGGAAAGTCTAATAGGGTTGCAGATGCTCTCAGCAAAAGACAACTATTGCTGATAGCAATGCAGATTGAAGTGGTTGGGTTCAAGAAACTCAAGAATTTGTATCTAGAGGATCCTAATTTTGGTGAAACTTGGAAAGCTTGTACAGAACTTGTTACTCTAGACAGGATGATATGCTATTCAAAGGGAGTCAGTTGTGCATTCCACGAAGTTCTATGAGGGAGAATCTCATCAAAGAGAAGCATAGCGGAGGATTGGCTAGACATTTTGGTCATGATAAAACCCTTGCTTTGGTTAGTGAGAATTATTATTGGCCATAGTTGCAGCAAGATATGAAGAAGTTTGTACAGAGTTGCAAAATATGTCAGATGGTGAAAGGAGTGAAGTAGAATATAGGGTTGTATCAGCCATTGCCTATACTAGAGAAGCCTTGGGAGGATATCAGTATGGACTTTGTTCTTGGTTTGCCAAGGACTCAGCAGGGACATGATTCAGTCTTTGTGGTGGTTGACAAATTTTCAAAGATGGCAAATTTTATTCCCTGCAAGAAGACTAATGATGTTGTTCATGTAGCAGAATTGTTTTTCAGAGAAGTAGTGAGACTTCATGGTTTTCCAAAGACCATAGTTTTAAATTGGGACACTAAATTTGTTTGATATTTCTGGTGAACATTGTGGAAAAAGCTAAAGATAGATTTGAAATTCAATTCATCACATCATCCACAAACTAATGGACAAATGGAGGTGGTGAATAGGAGTTTGAGAAATTTACTGAGATGTTTGGTTGGAGATAAGCCAACAGGATGGGATTTGGTTTTACCACAGGCAGAATTTGCATACAATAACTCTATCAATAGGAGTACTGGTAAATCACCATTCCAGATTGTATATGGAAGTAGTCCAAGAAATGCATCTGAATTGAGAAAGATAGATAAAGGAGAAATAACTAGTGCTAAAGCTGAGGATTTTGTAGAACACTTGAAGAACATCCATGAGGAAGTGAGGAAGCACATTACCAAAATGAATGCATAGTATAAGGCTAAGGCAGATGAGAAAAGGAGGCATAAGGAATTTTAGGTCGGCAATGAAGTCATGGTTTATTTGTGGAAAGAGAAATTTCTAGTTGGTACATATAACAAGCTGAAAATGAAAAAATTTGGACCATGTAAGATACTAAAGAAGCATGATTTAGGAAATGCATATGAGGTAGAATTGCCTACTGAGCTAAATATTTCACTAGTGTTTAACATTTTAGATTTGACAGAGCATCATGAGGGAGGTGTTGAAGATGACATCACAACATCACAGTGGAGCATTCTAGTAACTAGTTTAGATACCAAGGAGATTGAGTACATATTGGATAGTTGAGTTGGCAGAAGCACAAGGAATAGGACACATGAAGAATATCTGGTCAAGTGGAAAGGATGACCTGTTGAAGATTCATCATGGTTGACAAAGGAGGAGGTTAACCATCTTGGTTTTCCTCTGCACACCTAAGCCATGACAGGGTCACTTCTCAAATTACCCTGGGTGTTTGATGCAGGAGCATCCTGGGTGTAAGAGAAATCTTGCATCACGCAAAAATATTTATGTTTTTAAATTCAATAAGGGCTATCTTGTGTAGAGCTGCTATTTATGGAAACTTTCTATTTTTAGTAAGTTGGTCATACAATCTTGGAATGTTCTAATTTCACACGTGGAGGTTCATCTCAATCATATCAGCCTACCAGTAAAGTTTCATTGATAGATCAAGTCTAGCTTTGGAGATATTGAGGATTTTCGGTATTGGTAGTAGGGTACAGAAACTTTGAACTCATTTTTGAAGGCTTTAGAGGCCCTAAATGAGGTTGAAAATTTTGGTGATAGGTGCTTGTGTGAGTCAAGCCTGTAGAGTGCTTTGTGGCCTTTTCGAATTGGGGTTATAATAGTCAATCAGAGCAACTGGCGATAACTTATGGTCTTCGAAAGTTGGGTCACTTGAAATGGCAGAAAATATTCTTCCTTCAAAATTTTTTTTTGAGTTTCAAAAGTTATTTTGAGCTTACTTTGATGTAATAAATTGAAAAATAAAATAATTCTAAGTTTGGTCGGCCCTATGGGCTAAATTTCTAGAACCTTCTCGAGCGGTGGAAATTGCCTATATAAAGAAGGCTCATAGTGTTGTCTAGGCAGTTTTGGGTAGTAGATCTGGGTAATAATTTGAGGCTTTTTCCTATAGAATATTGTAAGGGAGTGCCCATGTGGCTTTACATATTGTAATTCTAAAAGTTTGTAATTCCACATTTGTGGAGATAATAAGAAGCCAATTTTTTGTTCTCGCATATTGTTGTTGTTTCTCTATTTCTGTTATGTGTTTGTGGTATTAAGGGGAGCACCCTTCATGAATATCCCTTATCAAATAACTATCCAAAACTTAATAAATTATGTTTCAATCCATCCACAAAGTAAAAATCATCAGTATTAGTCTTTCCATCAAGAGTAATAGATCCTATACCTTAATCAAACAAGGTGCATTGTTACCAACTCTAACAACTCCTCCATCATAATTGTTAAACTTTATAAACTTTCCTTTATCACTAGTCATATGATGTGAACAACCACTATCTATAATCCAATCATCTTTCTTTTCAACTTGGGAAACTAAGGCTTTCTCTTCATTGCCATCAGATTCAAAATTTTCTTCCTTAATTGCTACAAATCCTATGTTAGTAAGGTTATCATTATCACTGTCACACAAATTTATTTCAATTCCTACATCAATATCTTCATCATTTTCATAATAACATTCTTTAGGTCTTCTAGGCTTAAAATTATTTCTATACTTCTTAACTCTCTTAGGACACTTAGATGCAAAATGACCATATTCTTGACATGTCCAACATTTAAAGATTTTCTTACCATTTGGTTCTCTTTTCACAAGCAAGGCAATACCTTCTTCAACCTTCTTATCTTCATCAGATTTGGATATGCTACTACTGGCATAATCTCCATTCACACTTGTACTTGTAGACAAAGTAGGTCTAATGCTAAGAGCACTGAATGTTGTCTCCATTCTATGTAGTTCTCCTGATAATCTCAAATTCATCTCTATTGCTTCCAATCTTCCAAGAAGAGTCTCTCTTCAATCATTTGTGTAGTCTACCTGAATACTGGTGTCAATGTTCTCAAAATATTCCATATTACTTTATTCTCTATCTTTTCATCTCCACAAGACTTTATTCCTACAATAATTTTTGTTATCCTACCAATATAGCTTCTAACAGATTCATCTTCCATCATTCTTATGTCTTCAAATGCACAAATTGAATTATGTAACCTAGCTTTCTTTGCATGTTCATCACCCTCAAAAGTTGAATGTAAAGCTTTCCAAACATCATAAGATCTAGTTAAAATTTTTACCTAATTGTATTCATTCTCTGGAAGTGCTGATAAAAGTGCTTTTCTTGCATGTATGTTACACATGAATAGATCTACCTCATCTTTGGAACTTGTTTCAAGACTGTCTTCTTTAATTATAATTCTCTCATTTTTTGTAATCAACCAATAAATTGGTCCTAAACACAAGAGACGTGTGTTCATCTTTTCTTTCTAACTATCAAAATTCACTCCATCAAACTTAGGGCTTTCTTTCTTGAAATTCACCATAGATCTCCTTAAGTTGTTAAACTTCTCTGTCAAGGATCTGTTGCTCTGATACCAATTGTTAGAAAGAAAAGATCCCCAAGATAAATGAGAGGGGGGTAAGGTGAATCAATTATCTGATAATTAAACCATTTGTCAAATTCAACAACTTTAAACCATATAATCAATGTAGTAACCAACCATAGAAAGATAATCATACACAATGACACAATAACACAAGATATGTTAACTAGGGAACCTCTTGATCAAAGAGTAAACCCTGGTGGGAATGATGCCCACAAAATGATGTACTAATATGAAAGTTATTTTTGAAATAATGGACCCTATTAAGAGTCTTATGAAATACATTCAGTACATATGAATCTCTGTTAGGAGATTTTGAATCCCTGTTAAAAGATTCTAACCCTGTTAGGAGTTATGGAAGACAGAAGGACCCACTGCCCAAATAGCTTCAAGGCAAGATCTCTGAACTCACTATCCAATAGATCTTAGGATTATTCAATAGAATAATATGAAGTATGTTACCTCCTTCACACTATGCCAAAACTACACTCTCTGCTACACAAGATCGCAAATCCAAATCTTTGTACTTCGCAAGTCTTCCTTCACCACTAAATTAGATCTATTCTTCACCTCATGCATATATTCGCATCTCAAATTTCACAATTTCATATCACAACTATTAAAATCCAATCTTACAACAAGGAAACATTCCTTCCTTTATACCACACTCAAATAATTACAAATGAGTTGGCATCCAAATATAAAATAATAATTTCAACACGCTACATCACAATTACATAAAACTGTTAGCTTCCAGATACAAAAACTTTCCAATCATGTGACCTAGAAGTTTGTGTTGTGAACCATGTCACCAAAAATGAGTCTCAAACTTCCGTTTAACTAGGTAGAATCAGATTCCATCCCGGTTAGGAGATATCCTCCGATTACCTAAAACTACTACTCAGGAACACTGCTAGAATACTGCTTCTACCAAAATGCTTATAACTTTCATGAATGAATGAATTTATTTTTGTGCTATTAACCATAGGTTAATAACACACCAAATAACATACCATAAAATGCACATAACTCAATCTACAATATAACACATGCACAAAACAAAATTGTGCCTGCTTCTCTGCTAAATTCCAAAATATCACTGTGTTGACATCAATGACAATCATACTCATGAATGTAGCAACCACTACTACAGAATGACTACCAAAGGATTTAGCATTCATTTCTAACAAAACATTTAAAAGAGAAATGAAAGATTAGAATATTTTCTTTTCATTGAATCATAAGAGTGGACAGTCAAATAATGCTTCCAATGCCTTGAGCCGAAGAAGAAGTTTGCTGACAGAGATGAGAATTGAGGTACTTGGTTTTGATTACTTGAAGTGTGTGTATGAGACTAACATTGATTTTTTAGAGCCTTGGAAAAATTGTAAGGAACAAATAGTGAGTGATAAGTGGACTGATTATTTCATTGAAGAAGACATGTTGTTTAAAGAAGTTCAGTTGTGCATACCTAAAGGATCTATGAGGGAGAACATAATGAAGGAGAAACATAGTGGTGGACTTGCTAGACATTTTGGGATTGATAAGATTGTGAATTTGATTTTAGAAAGATAATTTTGGCCATAGATTTATAGAGATGTATAGAGGATGGTTAGAAGTTGCAGAGTTTGTCAAGTAGCAAAAGGAACTAGTCAGAATTTGAGATTTTATACACCTTTGCCTGTACCTGATAGACCTTGGGAAGATGTGAGTATGGACTTTGTTCTTGGATTGCCTAGAAATCAGAGAGGTAATGATTCTATTTTGGTAGTGGTTGATATATTTTCAAAGATGGCTCATTTCATACCTTGTAAGAAGACATCTGATGCATTACATGTAGCTGAATTATTCTTCAAGGAAGTGGTAAAATTGCATGGTTTTCCTAAATCTATTATTTTAGACAGAGATACTAAGTTTACTGGTTACTTTTAGAGAACACTTTGGAAAAAGATGAATGCAAAATTGAAGTTTAGTTCTAGATTTCACCATCAGATAGATGGATAGACTAAATTTGTGAACAAAAGTTTGGGAAACTTGTTGAGATGTTTAGTTGGAGATAAACATGCTAATATGGATTTAGTTTTGGCACAAGCAGAGTTTTCATATAATAATTCAGTGAATAGAAGCACTAAGAGGACACCATTTGAGATTGTTATTGGATTTCATCCTAAGGGAACCATAGAGCTAAGAGATTTACCTACTGAGACAAGAAGTGTTGAAGCTGATGATTTTGCAATATACATGAGAACTTTACATGATGAATTCAAAAAGAATTTGGAGGACAATAATCTGAAGTATAAACAAAGAGCTGACAAGAGAAGGAGACATAAATATTTTGAAGTTGTAGATGATGTTATGATTCATTTAAAAAATAATAGATTTCCACTTGATACCTACAACAAGCTAAAAATGAAGAAGTTTGGACCTTGTAAGATTTTGAAGAAGTTTGACAATGGAAATGCTTATGAAGTATAATTGCCAAAGGACATGGATATATCACCAATATTAAACATTGATGATATATTCGAGTACTTTGAATCAAATGATGAGATAGAAGATGATCTAGATTATCCTAAGAAAAATAAGGAGAGCATTGAGAAGATCTTGAATAAAAGAGTGAGCAAGAGTACAAGAGGAAAAGACTATATGGAATATCTAGTTCAATGAAAAAACAAGCCAGTTGAAGATAGTTCATGGATTACACAAGTTGAGTTAGATATTTATGATTCAGGTTAGAATATGAGTAGTGCCTGATGTAGACATTAGTTCTTTATTTACCCCAGGTGTCTAATGTAGGAGCATCTTGGGTCTTTGAGAAATCTTGCATCAACCAAAAACATTTCCTAATTTCTGTACCTGTTTGATGTTGTTTTCTTTATAATTATTGTATTTGTTGGTTTCATGGTGTGTGAATCTTACATTATGTTGAGGACCTATTTGGGAACCTTCTCCTATGAGCATGTAAAGTTTGGATGGACTATTTCAAAGTTACAATTGTTTTCTTTACTGTCAGAGTTGCGTTTTCCTGTAGTTTTGGTGTTGATTGTTCATAGTGGAAATCTTGATCCATAAGGAATGAACCTTTTTTCTCATAAGGAATTTAATAGGACCTAAAGTGATATCATTTACCAAGAGATAAATCCTAATTAATTATGAGTAAATAGTTATGCCCATTTTTCTCGGGGACCTATTTTCTACCAGTTTTCGGGTGAAACGTGTAGTGTTTCTTCTTGCAATGTTCCATGTCATCAAATGGGGCCTTGTTCCCTTAAAGAAATGTTATTGGGTCATGTGAGGACCTAAATCCAAAGGTGCATGATGTGGTTATCATTTTACCATTATTTTTTGTTTAAATCTTGAGATTGGATCTATAATGTAATTAAATGTGTAACTGGCTAACTTGTGGCTTAGCTGGCTATATAAGGAGTCTAGATTGATGTAGTAGGGAATCAAGGAGATATAAGAGGGATAATTATCAAGATATATCATTGGAGAAAAAGATATGATGCAAGTTGTGATTCTAATTTCATAATTCTCATTGTATAAGGTCAAAACCTGGAAGGCCTCACAACCGGGCATGTTGAAAGAAATAATATAATTCTTTGTTGTTGCTACCAGTTGATTGTCTCATATCCATTGTGATTTCATTACTTTCATGTGACATTATATTACTTCCATTGTGTAACTCTGAGAAGGGATTTTTTGTGGATTCAAGTGGAGTTAATTTTTCTTGATTCTTCTTGTATCTACCCTACCCTTGCATCACTTTTGAGTACTCCTATTCACTAAATTATTGTATGCAAACTCTACTTGTGTTAACACAAAATCCCAATTACTGGGTGTTTCTCCAACTAAAAATCTGAAAAGATTACCCAAACTTCTATTCACAACTTTTGTCTATCCATCGAAGTGTGGGTGAAATGTAGAACTATATTTCAACTCAGTTGCAAACTTTCTCCAAAGAGTCTTCCAAAAGTATCCAAAAAATTTACTATCTCGGTCAGAGATAATAATCCTTGGTAATCCATGCAATCTCACAATTTTATTAAAGAAAATATCTGCTATATGTACTACATCTAATGTCTCTCTACATGGTATAAAATGTGCTATTTTATAAAATCTATCCACAATAACAAATAAAGAATCATTACCTCTCATTGCCTTTGGTAAGCCAAGAACAAAATCCATACTAATGTCAATCCAAGGTTTCTTAGGAATAGAAATCGGTACATAAAAACTAGTATTCTGACTTACTCTTTTTGCAACTTGACAAATTCCACAACTTCTCACAAATTTCTAAACATCTTTATACAACTGAGGCCAAAAGTATTTCCCCTTAAGAAAATTCAATGTCTTATAAATTCCAAAATGTCTAGCCAAACCACTATTATGTTTCTCCTTTATCAAATTATTTCTCATTGGTCCTCTTGGTATACACATCTGAATATCTTTAAAAAACATACCTTCCTAAATAAAATATTCTTCCTATTTAGTACTTGGTTGATCTTGAATATGTGCTCTACATTTTCTCCACGGCTCAGAAAAATCAAGATCAAATTCATAAGAATCTCTCATCTCATCAAAACCAAGAACTTGAATTTTCATCTCTGTCATCAAAGACCTTCTTCTACTCAATGCATCAGCAACTTAGTTAGTGACTCCACTCTTATACTTTATCAAAAATGTATAACTCTACAAGTACTCAACCCATTTCATATGTATTTGATTCAACTTATTTTGACTACCCAAATATTATAAAGCCTTATGATCAGTATACAACACAAATTCACTTGGTATTAAATAATTGTTAGGAATAGTCCCAAGAGATAACTGAGAGAGGGGATGAATTAGTTATCTACAAGTTTCAATTCTTTATCCAATTAAGTATACTTAAACATAATGAAAGAACACTTGAACACAACAAAAATATTTTGGTTACGGGGAAACCCAAATAGGTAAAAACCTTTGTGGGAATACACGCCCACTAATAATTTGCACTAGTGTATTATGATCCTTGTTAGAAGATCCTTAACCATGTTAGGATTTGTCTTTACAATACATTTAGTATAATGACCTCGTCAAGGGTCAGACCCTTTTAGGAGTCTTTTATAATTAACCTTGTTAGGGGTGAGGATGCACTGTCTGAGAGCACATTGCTCAAAGGGGTGAAGGCTACAACCTTCTAAATAAAAGATACACACTATATCTAGATCTTGGTGAACTATGCTTTGACCTACTATCTATATTAGTTCCAATGTATAGCAAAAACTCTTTACTTGGTCTCATAGACCTTCTTTTGATGGCTCAACACTTCACACACTCTACTCTGCTCTTCACATTCAACTATGAACCACACTTTAGCAATCACAAATGACTGCCTATAAATATCTTTCCTCTAAATGAAATAATCAAGTTAGCCTACTAGAACCACCTTGGAATCCTAATAGAGAAATAATAACAATCTTCTATAACATCTTAGTCAGCTCTACTAAGCACACAATATGAACTGGGACCTGTCTAAATCAATAAGTGTAGGCACACGCTACACACTACCGGCTCTACTAAATTAGCTGATACATTCTCCTCAAGATGAATTACATCATGCTCTCTTAACCAAACATCACTAACTCTTCTTTTATCACTAATCCAAGGGTGCATACCGAAATGATAGGCACACCTCATGTACTAATAAATTCTCTATCGACTCTTCTAGAAAAACAAAAGAAATTGCAACTGGTGAATGGAAACTTCATAAATTCACTTCTAGTGATCATAAGACTCTGTGTCCATGACTAAAACATAAATAACATGTCTTCATCACATATCCAAGTGCACAAGGCTTCATGATAATTGTGTAGAGAATCACTTATAGAACATTGCCTGTAACTCTATTAGGAACACTACTGACATAATCTACTACACAACTGTCTATACTAACAGTTAACCTATACATCCATGATATCATGCTGATAACATACCAATGCTTCATATACTCAAGACTTATTGCATAAGTCTTTCACACATGCTACTTACCATACGTTGTCATCAATGAAAAATATATAGTCAACACTGGCTTGCTGGAAAATCTCCAACAATCTCCCCCTTTGTCATTGATGGAAACATATGAAATGAAAAACCACCACAAATCCAATGAGAAATTATTTTATAACATTCTCTATTTCCTCATCAAAAATACCCCAAGGATGAACTCCTCCATCTGCTGCAATATTCTTCAATATTCTCCATTTCCTCAACTGAACTACTTCCATGACTAAATACTACTCCCCCATAGTTCATAACTCCTTTTCTTCTATTTTTCATGACTCTATATATTACTCCCCCTTTGACATCAATGTAAAAGGGTGTCATTCATTTTAAGTAGTGGTACTACTCCTGAGGTATAGTAGTCAACCTTCCATCAATCTCTAAGGACTGATGCCTTTCCTTCTTTCTTCTAAGAAAAATCAGGGGAGGGAATTACTCTCATCCTTGAGATACTCAAAAGTATCCTTTGGCAAGGACTTAGTGAATATGTCTACTAAGTGATCTTTAGTACTCACATAGTCCAACTTAACTTCTTTTTCTTCCACTTTCTCTCTTAGGAAGTGATACTTGATCTCAATGTGTTTTGTCTTTGCATGCATCATAGGGTTCTTTGACATATTGATAGTGCTAGTGTTATCAAAATGAATAACAATAGGATAATCAATCTGAATTCCAAAATCTTTTATCATTTTCTTGATCCAAACAATTGTAGAACAATTCAGGCCTATTGCAACATACTCCACTTCTATTGTTGTCTGAGAGATACAATTTTTCTTCTTGCTTGTCCAAGTGACAAGTCTGTCACTAAGAACCACCACTCCTCCTGATGTACTCTTTCTATCATCAATGTATCCTACCCAATTTGCATTAGTATATACATGAAGCTCAACATTTTTTGAATTAGGATACCATAGACCATAATCTATAGTGCCCTACAAATATCTTAATATTCTTTTTACTACCATGAGGTGACTTTGTTTAGGCTCTACTAAAAATTTTCCAACAATGCCAACTGCATTGGAAATATCAGGTGTAGTTTGAGTAAGATAAATGAGTTTGCAAATCATAGACTTGTACAATGTTATATCTACTGCTAGTGAATCATCTTCTTTTTTAAGCTTGCATCCAATTATCATAGGTGTACCTATTGGCTTGCAATCATCCATCTTGAATTTCCTCAATATTTCTTTCACATATTTGGACTGATTAATGAATATACCTTTCTTTTTTTTATGTACATTTAATTGCAAAAAGTATTTGATAGGGCCAATCATACTCATCTCAAATTCACTCTATAGCTCCTTAGAAAATCCAAAACTAAGTTTGTCATTACCTCCAAAGATAATGTCATCATTAAATATAGCTACAAGTAGTAGTCCTTTAGATGTTTCTTTTATGAATAGATTACAATCTTTTGCTCCTTTCTTGAATCCAATTTAGGTTAGATATCCATCAAGTCACTCATACCATGTTCTAGGGGCTTTCTTAAGTCCATAGAGAGATTTATTTAATTTTCATACCATACCAGGTCTATCTAATAAGATGAATCCTTCTTGTTGCTCAATGTATACTTCTTTTATTTCTCCCTTCAAGAATGTTGACTTAACATCCATTTGATAAAATTTTAAGTTTTTGACTATCGAATAGGCTAGGAATAACTTAATAGCTTCTAATCTTCTCATAGGTGCAAATGTGTTTGAATAATCAATGCCTTCTCTTTGCACATATCCTTTACATACTAACCTTTCTTTGTTCCTTAGTACGGTGCCATCTAAATTCATCTTATTTTTTAATATCCATTTTGTTCCAATCACATTCTTATCACTACATCTAAGGATGAATCCCCAAGTATCATTCCTAATAATCTGATCTAGTTCTTCTTTCATAGCATCATGCCAATCAAAATCATTACATGCATCTTCAACACTTAAAGGTTCAATCTGAGATAGTAAACATACCACCTCACTGCTTTTTGAAATCTTTTCTTTTGATCTTGTTGTGACTTTGCTACTCTGATCTCCAATGATATCATCCTTGGAATGATATCTAGAAGTAAACTTTGGAACTTTAGGTGATGTTGTCTCATCTTCCTTTGAATTTTCTTCTTCACTTGTCTCAAGGTCATTGAATAACACATCAATACTGTCAAACATCTCTTCAAAAATAGTCTCACTAGTGGAAGGTCTGGGTTCTTCTTCAATCATAGGTGAGTAATCATGATATATTTCTTAAACCATAAACTTTTCATGAATCTTAACATGAGTAATTTCAATGATCTTTTTCAATCTTAAATTGAAACATCTATAAGATTTTCTTTTAGTAGAGTAACCAAGGAAAATACCTTCATCACTTCTTGCATCAAACTTGCTTACTACTTCATCTCTCTTGATGTGGCACTTGCTTCCAAAGATTCTGAAGTATTTTACTATGAGAACATTACCAAACCATAGCTCATATGGTGTTTTATTCGCACCGGGCCTTAATTGAATTATATTGATGGTATAGACTCATGTATTGACTACATCTCTCCAATAGGTGTGTGCAACTTTTCCTTCAATCATGATGGTGCATACTATATCAAGGATGATCCTATTCCTTCTCTCTATAATTCCATTCTACTGAGGGGTTCTAGGTACACTCAAATGCCTCTTTATGCCATGTTCTTCACAGTACTCATAGAATATGTCAAAGGTGAATTCTCCTCCTCTATCCAATCTCAAACATTTTATCTTTAGTCCAAATTCATTCTCAACCTTAGCTTTGAATATTTTGAACTTCTCAAATGCTTCTGACTTATCTTTCAAGAATGCAACCCACATCATTCTAGAATAATCATCAAAAAAAAAAAATGAAATACCTTTCACCATAGTATGATCTTGTTTGAGTTGGAACACATAGGTCTATGTGAATCAAATCCAACTTGTTCTCTACTAAATTTTCTTTCTCCTAAATGAGTTTCTCACATGCTTTCCCATTACACATTCACTGCATATAGTATCAATTGGATTTTCTATGCTAGGTAGATCTCTTACTGCCTTTACATTTCCTATCTTTACTATGTTATCAAAATTGATATGACATAGTATTTTATGCCACAACCAACTGTCATCAACTTTAGCAACAAAACAACTTGCTTTTGAATGAGTTGGAAAACATTACCTTTGGTATTTGAACCTGATGAAATTATAACACCATACTTGTTGTTAATGATGCATTTTTTGTCATTGAAATCAAACTAATAACCTTTTTCAAGTAACTTCCCAACACTAAGAAGGTTATGTTTCAAACCATCTACATAGAGAACATCATCAGTGTTGTTATTTCTGTCCAATATGATAGCTCCTCTACCAATGATAGTGATGCAGCAATGGCAAGCGGAAGCCTTCAACAGTGAGAAATTTGGTGAGTTTCAATCCCTCAAATCCCAAGGTGAAGGGGTCAAGTGCTAGATACCTATCATAGGTATGATAAAAGGACTTGAAAAGGGTTATCACAACCCCACAAATAAATATAACCTAATCACTAGGCTTGTCAAAGTCCCAAGCACCACAGAACAAGAGTTCAACTAGAGGTCTCCTTAGGAAAATAAGTACTCAAACCCCATGAAATGTATACTAAGACCAAGGGTGGCCCATAATCTCTTCTCTAGCCTATTTAGGTCCTATTTTGATAGTTCCAATGGATCTTTCACCAATGGGCAACTCATAACACCAAGTTGCTTCACAAACCTATGATTTGGCTTGTAGCCCTTCCTAGAAGGAAATCTGAACATAAGATAAAATGCTCCCAAATGAAATAATGGTTTGGTCAAGGATTCTAATACACTTTTTGGGTTTAAAAAACATGTCTTAACACCAAGGGGTGGAATTCAATGGAAGTCACTATTGTTGCAATGTTAAATTCAGCTAATAGGCCTAATTAGGGCTCCAAATGCACTACAAGTGCTCTATCTCCTATGCCAAAACACAAAATAAGCATGGAGGCATGTGTATACATGTAAAATAACTTAGAATCCAAGTTTTCAGGCTTTGGTGAATCCCCAACCAAAATCTAGGATGATTGTCCTAGTTACTTGACTGGTGCACACATAGAGATGTACACCTAGGGTCTTGTGGCAAACCAACTCCTCTACAAATCCACACTCCTAACCTGAAAAAGATGAAATTAAATTGGAAAATCTTGTATTCCACCAAGGGGCTTCAATTTCCCATGGTGGAATGTGCCTAAACAATCAGGCCCTATTAGAAACCCTGATTTTAAGCCTCAATTCTAGGCACTATCACTAAAATTTAGATATCTTCCAATCTGGGTATGATCAACACATGAGACCAATTGAAACTTAAAATGAAATAAGATTAAATGATTCAACCCTTGGGATCACTATCTCAAGCCCTCATTTCCATACCTATCCATACAGTGGTTTGAATCATGAAATCTGCAGAGAAATGATGGTTATTTTATTGATAAATGCCAAAATTACATTGTATATCCTATCACCTGCCATTGGAAATTTTTTTGTTTTTTACCTTGATGACATAATAATATTCAGTCATAGCAAGGAAGACCATCTTGATCATGTGGAATAGGTACTAAGAAGACTCCATCAACACAAGTTGGTAATCAACTTGGAAAAGTGCATGTTTATGAGGAAGGAACTTGTGTTCCTAAGTTTTATGATTTCACAAGGTACCCTCAAGATGGATCTTGAGAAGGTAGATGTAATCATGAATTGGCCTCCACCAAATAATCAAGGTGATGTAAGGAGCTTCCATGGGCTTGCAACATTCTCAATTCTAGGCACTGTCACTAAAATTTAGATATCTTCCAATCTGGGTATGATCAATGCATGAGACCAAGTGAAAATTAAAGAAGATTCAATCATTCAACCCTTGGGATTACTATCTCATGCCCACACATCTATACATATCCATACAATGGTCTGAATCATAAAATCTACAGAGAAATGATGGTTATTTTATTGATAAATGCTAAAATTACATTGTATATCCTATCACCCACTTGTGAGGGCTTATATAGGATACTCCCAATGGTTACATAAGTGGTTTTAACCAACTAGCTGCTTGGGAGAGGTAATTACAAGTTTTGACAACTTTTTAGAAAGTTGCTTGAAAGTTGCTTGGCAACTTTTGGAGCAACTTTGCCAATTTTGCAAATCTAGTGACCAAAATTGGTCCTAAACTTATTTTGATGATCCCTAATGGATCCAAACATATAAAAGCATGAAAATACCTATGACTAGGGTGTTGGATCATAAATGACCACTAGTTAGACCAAGGGCTCATAAAATGCCAATCTTGGAACTATGAACTTACAAAGATATCCAATGTCTAACCCTTATCCTAAGCATGACTAGAGGCCTCTAAGGACCCTAGTGTGAAATCATAGGTTTCATAGGAGTGCTTGTTGAATATAGAGTAGGTTCTCCCACACCATACTCCCCTAGAAATTTAAAACTCAAGTCCCTACATGAGGATAGCTGCTCCACCAAAGTCCCATGTTGCTTGACTTGTTCTTCGGTCAGCCATGTAGCATCAATGTTGGGAAGGCCCTTCCATTTAACTAAGTACTACATGTACTTCTTAGATCTGGTCTATTTTAATAGCTTGGAGTCCAAAATTACTTCAATCTCCACTAGTTTTCTTTGTTGAAGATCAGTAACATAGTCTTCATCCTTAATGTTTGTGTCCTCACCCTACTCATTCATTGGAATTTCTATAGATTTATATGGTGTGAGGTCTACAATATTGAAGATTGGAGAGATCTTCAAGGTTGGAGGAAGGGATATCTCATAAGCATTCTCACCTATTTTGTTAAGTATGATGCATGGGCCTACTTTCTTCATTTTTAGTTTGGAGTATCTACCCTTAGGTAGTCTCTCCTTCCTTAGGAATGCCGAAACTCTATCACCTAATTTTAAGTGGACCTCTCTCCTTCTCTTGTCAGCATTTTCTTTGTACTTCAAACTAGACTTTTGCAAAGTTTCTTTCACTTGTTGCTGTACCTTTGAGATGAGCTCTACCAGTTCTTGGCCTTGTGCACTGATTCTAACATCAGAGGGGAGTTCCATCAGATCCAATGGTCCCTTGGGGTGTAATTCATACACTGCTTGGAAAGAAGTTGTACCAATTGACCTATTTATAGAGTCATTGAAGGCAAACTCTACTTAGGGTAGGATTGTATCCCAAATTTGTGAGTATTGATTGGTTAGACATCTTAAAAGATTGCCTAGGGACCTATTTACTACCTCAGTCTACCCATCTATTTAAGGGTGATAGGTAGAGCTATAGGTGAGATTTGTACCCAAGTTCTTGAAGAGTGTCCTCCAAAAGTTCCCTTGGAACTTTACATCCCTATCTGATACAATTGTCTAAGGTAAGCCATGAATTCTAACTACTTCCTTGAAGAAAAGATTAGCTATATGAGATGCATAATTTGTGCTCTTGCATGTCACAAAGTGGGCCATTTTGATGAACCTATCCACTATGAAAAACACACTATAAAATCCTTGATTGGTTTTAGGCAGTCCCATTACAAAATCCATTAAAATGGATTCCCAAGGTCTTGAGGGGATTGGTGAGGGTTGGTAGAGCCCTTGATTTTTTGTCATCCCTTTAGCTTGTTGTAAAATAGTACAAGACTCAATAAACTTCTTAACTTCATTGTTTAACCTAGGCCAAAAATAGCTTCTCTTCACCATGCCTACTATCTTGTCAATGCCAAAGTGACCTCCTAGGTCACCACAATGCTTTTCTCTAATTATGTTTTCTCTCATTGAACACTTTGGTATGCATAGTTGTGCTCCCTTGAATAGAAGCACATTCTAAATCAAATATTCAGAAAAATTAGTATGATATCTACCCTCCATTTTTGTACAAATCTGATATATCTCTGAAAAATCAGGGTCATCTGGGTACAAGTGTCTGAGGGACTCAATTACCACACTTTGTAGTTGAACTTCTTCAACCAGACCAGTCCTCCTACTAAGGGCATCAATAAATTTGTTTTCTACACCATTTTTGTGCTTAATGTTGAAGGTATAGGCCTACAATTGCTCTACCCATTTGAGATGCAAGACTAAAAGCTTTTCTTTTGAATTGAGGAAGCTTAATGCATGGTTGTTAGTGTAGACTATAAACTCTTTTGGGATCAAGTAGTGCCTCCATTTCTTGAGGGCTTGGACCATGGCATGAAGATCTAGGTCATATGTAGAGTACTTCCTCTTGGCCTCATTCAATGTCTCTAAAAGGAAAGCAACTACCTTGCCTTAGACTGCTCCTATAGCCAAATTACTTGCACCCGTCTCCACAATGAAGACCTAGTTGAAATCAGGGAAGACCAACATAGGGTATTGGGAGACTCTATTCTTGAAGTATTGGAATGCATCATTGTTGGCAATTTGGCTGAAGTGAGTACTTATATGTTGTCATTATGGAAACATATGATCCACATGAAGAGTGCAAAGGTGTAAGAGCAAGTATAGCAAAGTGCATTCCAAATTTATCTAAGTGTGAGATAGTGTTTTCATAGTGTACCCAGGATACAGTTTTTGTTTGCAACATTTAATGGAGTAAGTTAAGTTCTTGTGCACTTGAACATAGACTCTATGATGATGAATGATGACCCATCTTAGAGTGCAAGTCAGTATGGCATTTACAAAATTAGTTATGACAATTTACCGAAGATAGTGTGAAGCTGACAGGATAGAATATGAAGGCAGAATTGGTAAAGAGTTAAGGGATTATTTTGTTTATCAAAATAATTACTTAACAATATAAAGGGATGAAATCCTAGATGTTTACTCTTGGATAAAGATATATGGAAGTTGACCATGTAAATTTGTGAGCTTTAATAACTTGTATAAATTGTAAAGGAAGTCATGTTAGAGAAGATGGAATTATAAATATAATTATAATATGGTGATGTGAATGTAAGAGCAGTGAAAAGACATTGATGTAAGTAGCATAAGGTTATGTACCTAAATCCATTTTTGTAATCAATATATACATTGTATATTACTTGTTTGGGCAGTGGGCTCATCTAGTAATCAGATTTTGTATTGACAACTCCTAACAGGGTTGAGGCTTCTAACAAGGCCTATAGTCCCTTAATCAAGACTGATACAATATATGCTTGTAATAGACTCCTAACAGGGTCAATATCCTTAACATGATACTTTTTATTAGTGGATCTTTGTGGCTACCATCCTGACTAGGGTTTTCTCTTGGCCAACATTTCCTCGAGAACAAATAATGTGTTATGAGTTCTTTGATGTTATTGTTATGCATGTTATTAAGTTTCTTATGTTATGCATGTGTGAAGATAATCTATTATATCCCTAATTGGGAAAAAGATAAAGTTTTTAAAATATTGATTCACCCCCCCCTCGCAGTATTCCATGTTTCTAATAATTGGTATCAGAGCTTAGTTACTCAGAGAAGAATCATTCAAGGAAAGCCTAGCAGCTTGAGTAAGATCTCTATGGATATGGATCAACTACAAAAAAATCTTGAAGAAGCTCTTGAATAGATTGATATGCTTACTGATGAAAGAGATACTCTGAAAAGGAAATATGACGATGCAAAGAACCTTATTGAGAAATTGTAAAACAAGGTAGAAGATCTGAAATTTGAAAAGGAATCCAAAATTCTTATTGAAGATTGTGATGACAATTTAGAAAAAGAAAATGTGATCCTTAAGCATGAAAAGAAGATAGAAAATCTAATGCTTAGTTTGAAAGATGGAAATGACTAAAATGAAGGAAATCTGAGATCTAAAAATGAAAAGTTGAAGATTGAGAATGAAGAATTAAGATCTAAACTTGGCAAAGTAACATCTAAATTTGAGAAAGTCAATTTGTAGTATGTAGAACTTGAGAAATACAATAAGATTGTGAAAGGTGAATTGACTCAATCCAAACAACAACTTGAAAGGCTATATTCAAATAGTGAGAAAATTGATGAACAAGTATCTTATGGAAAACCATCCTATGATAAGACTGGACTTGGATTTAACATATTCGGAACAAATGATGAAAGAAAGGAACCAGATCTAAAAGTATCTAAAAGCATAGATGAGAAGAAGTCAAATAAGATCAACAAATTTGAAGACACACCTAAAGGAGAAGAACCACCTAAGCAAGAAGAATCATCCAAAGGTATGCAAAGAGAATTCAAATGTAGATGTTTTGGTTGTAATACTATTGGTCATATGAAGAATGATTGCACAGGTAAATAATTTAAACCTCTTAATAGTTATTGTTATAATTGTCATGGTTTTGGACATAGAGCTATTGAATGTAGAAGACCTAAAGTTATTAAAAATAATTATGGTAGTAGAATGTTTAGGAATAATAACAATGCAAATAAGAAGTCTACTGAAGATATGAACAGAAGAGATGGAGTAATATGTTATAGATGCAACAAGATTGGACACATTGCTAGAAACTGCAAATCACAAATCAATCAGCAAAGACCAAGATATGGGAACAATGGAATTGTTTGTCAGATATGTAACAAGATTGGACATACAACAAGGTTTTGTAGAATGAACAATGGAGTTTTTCATCCTAACCCTAACCCTAGAAATCATGAAAGAAGAAATTAAGATGCAGGTAACAAATAGAAAGGTTGTTGTAGTAATGCAGATGAAGTGAAGTTTGTGAAAGGCACAAATCAAGGAGACATATTCAACATTGAAGGTAATTAGAAACGTGAAGTATCAAGTGGTAAGAATGAATCTTTACTTGACCTATCCTTAAGTACTTAGATTATGTAAATTGTAGTAGATTAGGAACTTAGAATTAGTGCAGAAGTAGATTTATGATGAATTAAGTCTTGCATAGTTAATGTAAGGTAGTTTATGATGTACTAATGCTATGGTTGAGAGTGAAAAAGAAAATATTATGTTTTTCAAGATCGCAAGAAGTTTTAAGTTTTGCAGGTTGAAAGAAACAACTTTTTGGAAAGAAGCGGCAAAAGAAATGAATGTGATATCAAACCTAAGTGAGATTCAAGTGATAAAAGGTTATGATTAGAGTTATTTGATCATCAAAGTGAATTGAAGTGTTTAGGAGAGCAAAGAATAGAGATTGGAAGCATTTTGCAGTGATTTGGTGAAAGATTGAAGCACCAAATCTATGAAAGCCCTAAAATCATGAATTTGAGGTATTTATCTTGGTAGATCTTTGAATCGGTATAAGCAATTTAAATTAGTCATGGATGTATCCTTAATTCACAATGTTAGAGATAAGAATAGACCTAGAATGAAGAGGGAACTAGTAGAACCCTTGGAAGAAGATCACCCTAGGATAGCATTATCATCCGTACTAGATGGAGTTTTGCATTTGGAAAATGTAAGGAGCTATCTTGGATGCAAGTTAGAAACCCTTAGTGATAGTGATTTTACCAATGAATATCAGAAGATTTACAACCTATTGGTGTTATTTTTCCCCAAAGGTTAGATTGGCATTAGGATTGATAGGGCTAGTGTCACATTCACTCAACACTCCAAATTTGACAAGGAAAAAGGCCAACTAACAAGGATCAAAGAGAGATCCTTCTACACTTTGTGCTCCACATCACTTAGGTGGGTATACCTCATCTACACATGCATACAACTTGAATCACACTATAGGCTTGTAGGTAATTGATTATGGAATGGTTCTCAAACCCATGTATGTATCATGTACCTCAATAAAACCAAAATCTCATGCAATAGCCCTATTTGCATAGAATGGGTATGAAAACTAGAGACCTATGCTAACAACATGAAAGGGAAAGGGTGGAACTGAATGTAAATGATTTAAAGATGGGTTTGAAAGGTCCCCTGAGATACCCTAAGTCCCTCATAAACCAGTGCCTTGTCCAATGGGCCAAAGAGTCAAATAACCTATTGCAATAGACAGTTATGAAACAAGAAAGAAACAAATTCAATGTGTTGATGCCTAACATCAATCACACACCATGACCAAACCTCACTTCAACAACCCACCTATGTATCCAAGTATGTTATTATCCATCTAAAGGCTTTTAACCCTCCCCTTAGAAGAGACCTATAAATAGATAATACATTAACCTGTATCCACTAGAAGACAAGCATGACATATCCTTGACACCTCAGCTCATACATACATGAAAAATAATCCTAAACTAGTTATCTCTATGAAGACAACTCCACTTGCACACACATAGGAAATGCAAATGGAAAAATCAAACACCCTTGATGTATGATTAATGAATTCAGAATTCAAATGGAGATAGCTTGGTAATAGTAAGAATAAATTGAGTCCTTGTACATAAGACAAATCAATTACAATATGCATTATATCCTCTAAACCAACAAAGGAAGAAAGAACACCCTATATGCCGAGAAAAGGAAAATATCTATAGGAAAAGGACCCTTCATGGAACCAGTTCTCCCAAAATTGTAGAAGAAGGAATGCTTACAAAGTAAAACCTTTCACTAATTATACCCTTAGTCACTGTAATGACCCTCAATTAAATAAACAATGAACTATTATTTTTCAAGTAATTAAATTATTTTATTTATTAAATTGTTTTAATCAAATAATTTAATAATTGTTTTAATTAATAATTATTTATTAATTATTTAATTAATAATTAAAATTGTTTATTTCAATTAATTTAATAATTAATTTGTTTATTAATATTAATTAGTAATTGAATACTAATTAATCTAATTATGAATTTGTAAAGTAATTACAAATCAAATTACTTATTAATAAATAAGACCTCTATTAAATAAATTGTACTTTTAATAATATTTTATATATATTAATTATTAATAATAAATTATTATTATCGAATGGAAAAAGATGAACTAGTAACGTTACATACAATATCGGTTTGTTAAAAACAAATTAAGGATGTGACCGATATAGTATCAGTTTGATATGTTAATCATAGCAACCAATAACTATCGGTAATAAACTCTAAACTATTACCATCATACTTTTATTAAGATCGATGAGTATTATACTCGATCACTGCCGTTTAACATGTTGTCGCATTTAGTAAAAGATTAGTATTGTGCAATGTTGGAACATTGTGAACTGCCGTGAACAGTCACGACTTGATGAGTCGTGACCCATTGATGAGTCACGTCTCATCACGTAATCACTGTTCGCTGTAGTATATTACTTGATTCATTTGATCATTCTTAGATGGAAAAAAGAGAAGATAGAAACAGATGAAATTATGAAGGAAGAAAGGTGAATAAAGAACAAACAAAGGCTTCCTCAGTTACGATCTGCAGGTATAAAATTGCACATTCATTTATCACTATATATATATATATATTTATTTATTTATTTATTTGTTATTTGGTTTATATAGAATGTCACATTCAGAGTACATATATATATAAATATATATGTATATATATATTTATATATATATATGTGTTTATGTTATGGACTTGCAGAATATGTTTAAGAGCAGTCATTAATTTCAGAATCATAGCATTTTTAATGGATAATTATATCATAGTTAATGTAAGACATTATTTTTAATCACATTTAATTATGGAATTCCTAAATAAGGAATTAAGGTTGGGAACTTAGTTTCCCAGAAGGCCAGACGTTCTGGAAGGATAGTCATATGCATATGCTAGGATGGACATGCCCAGAGAGGGTGTCCATAAGGCCTAGGAGTTGAGTTAACTCTTCCCTAGGAATGATGGATAAATCCATGGCAATTATCCATAAGGTCTTAAGGAGCAAGTACAGTAAGAAGACAGTACTTAGTGGAGTGTTGTTCGATATTGCATAAGTGCAATTAGAGCCCCAGGAAGCCTCCCCCAGGAGCTAAGTACCTGATTACTGACTCTCCTTAAGAAGGGAATTAATTAAGGGTAGAATAGTATATTCTTAATGGTTTATAATCCTTAGATATTTTATTTCATGAATATATGTATTATGTACAAATGCTAACATGTCTTGCAAGTTTATCAGCTAGAAATTCAAAGGAAAACTAACCAGAGAACCAGGAACATTACAGTGGTATCAGAGCATGATCCTACCATCCTGCAGGGTAAAACATCAAAACAAGGAATCAAGCAATATCAAATCCTCGATCAGTCAAAATAGATCATTCAACTAACAAGTGAATTTGGGCAGTGATAAAACAAAGAAGATTGTAATTCATTGGGATAGACTTATTGTCACTCTAATACCAGCATGAGAAGAAAAGTTATAGAAGACATTGAGAGAGAGCTTGATGGATCATATTATGGCAGAAATGTGATCAAATTTAAAGTAGGTTAAAGAGAGCATAAAGAACTTCATTACAGAAAAATAGTAAAGAGAATTTTATGGAAAACTTATAGCAGAATTAAAGAGGAACATTCCTAGTGAATGACAAATCAGAGATCCAAGATTTTATTGGTAGAGGGCATTCATGATGAATGTTGAGATTCCTAAAGGGAATCTAGAGATCCAATATATTCTTGGTAGAGGGCATTCCTAGTAAATGTCAGTCATAGATGACATTCTTGATGAATGTTCGTCATAGAGGGCATTGCTAGTGAATGTCGGCCATAGAGGGCATTCTTAGTGAATGTCACCATGCTTGGTAGAGGATGCTTTTGGTGAGCATCACCATTCTTGGTAGAGGGCATTCTTGGTGAGCATTTCCATGCTTGGCAGAGGGCGTTCTTGGTGAGCATCGCCATTCTTGATGAGCGTCAAAAGAGACATTTTTGGTGAACATCAAAACTTAATCAAGGGGCATTCTTAGTGAGTGTCAAAACATTATTATGACACTCTTGGAGAAAAGTAATACTTAACAGAGGAGAGTCTATAGGGAATTGATATATACGATTAAAAAATCAAACCCCATCACACAGATAATCTTATTAAGTACAAGGAAAATGAGTGCCCCAAATTTAGTCAGCAAATTACTCAACACGGCAAGGGGGGGATTAGAAAATCTAGGGAATACATTTACGATACCAGGGAATGACTCAGCTATCCAAATCACTAAGGAAGGACTCAGCATTTGACGCAACATGTCTTGAGACAGAGAGCATTGAATGATCTATATACAGTTGCGATAACATATTCAAACAACCCTCGTAAGTTACAGTCAACAATCAATGGACCAGTCAGCACAAAATAGACTAGAAACAATCAACCAAAAAGAATATATAGTGTCATTTAATACAAATTCTTAGCTTGTATATAATTTTTGAGGAATTGTTGGAAGACAACTTCCATTAGAAAACAACAGGTTATTTCCTATCATCAGAGGAGAAAGAAGAGAATCGCATTTACTATTTCATAATAAAGAAATCTGAAGCCACACTATAATATATATGTATATAAATGGCATATCAGAAACAACATATGACTCAGATCAATATATCTTATATCACTTCTACATCCAGTAATGCATTGACAATAGAAATTAACAAGTGACTGATTGAATTGGTATCCTGCAGAGTATATATATAATTCAGATTTATTATTTTAATAAAGACCATTAACATACACAACAAATTTAATATATATGTACACAATTTGATCAAACTGATAATCTAATATCAGAATCAAATAGTTGATTAGATTTGATAGAAGTCTACTTTGCATTTATACAATTATAATACATATCAGTTCTAAGTTGAGCTTTATGCAGTCTATAGAGTATAAGATCATCATAATTATACCACCACCGTCAACTATATAACTTCAGCAAAAGTATTAAGATATTATATATTGTTTTAAGGAAAAAGTATTCAACTTAAAGACAAGTCTCTTGTAATAAATAGTCCCAATTCTTATAGGATCGATAGGGGACATTACACGGAATTATATACAGATAGAACCTTGCACGGAATTACCGCCACTAGACGACGAAGGCCAACTTATCCTGGAACCAGAAGTTATCTTAGGCACCCGAGAGAGAAGATTAAGAAATAGAGTGATAATAGAACACTTAATCCAATGGAAGAACTTGCCTGAAGATGACGCCACCTGGGAAAAAGAAGAAATTGTCAAATTGCTTGAGGACAAGCAAAATCAGGAGGGAAGGACTGTAATGACCCTCAATTAAATAAACAATGAACTATTATTTTCCAAGTAATTAAATTATTTTATTTATTAAATTTTTTTAATCAAATAATTTAATAATTGTTTTAATTAATAATTATTTATTAATTGTTTAAATAATAATTAAAATTGTTTATTTCAAGTAATTTAATAATTAATTTGTTTATTAATATTAATTAGTAATTGAATACTAATTAATCTAATTATGAATCTGTAAAGTAATTACAAATCAAATTACTTATTAATAAATAAGACCTCTATTAAATAAATTGTACTTTTAATAATATTTTATATATATTAATTATAAATAATAAATTATTATTATCGAATGGAAAAAGATGAACTAGTAACGTTACATACAATATCGGTTTGTTAAAAACAAATTAAGGATGTGACCGATATAGTATCAGTTTGATATGTTAATCATAGCAAACAATAACTATTGGTAATAAACTCTAAACTATTACCATCATACTTTTATTAAGATCGATGAGTATTATACTCGATCACTGCTGTTTAACATGCTGTCGCATTTAGTAAAAGATTAGTATTGTGCAATGTTGGAACATTGTGAACTGCCGTGAACAGTCACGACTTGATGAGTCATGACCCATTGATGAGTCACGTCTCATCAAGTAATCACTGTTCGCTGTAGTATATTACTTGATTCATTTGATCATTCTTAGATGGAAAAAAGAGAAGATAGAAACAGATGAAATTACGAAAGAAGAAAGGTGAATAAAGAACAAACAAAGGCTTCCTCAGTTACGATCTGCAGGTATAAAATTGCACATTCATTTATCACTATATATATATATATATATATATATATATATATATATATATATATATATATATATATATATATATATATATATATTTATTTGTTATTTGGTTTATATAGAATGTCACATTCAGAGTACATATATATATAAATATATATGTATATATATATTTATATATATATGTGTTTATGTTATGGACTTGCAGAATATGTTTAAGAGCAGTCATTAATTTCAGAATCATAGCATTTTTAATGGATAATTATATCATAGTTAATGTAAGACATTATTTTTAATCACATTTAATTATGGAATTCCTAAATAAGGAATTAAGGTTGGGAACTTATTTTCCCAGAAGGCCAGACATTCTGGAAGGATAGTCATATGCATATGCTAGGATGGACATGCCCAGAGAGGGTGTCCATAAGGCCTAGGAGTTGAGTTAACTCTTCCCTAGGAAGGATGGATAAATCCATGGAAATTATCCATAAGGTCTTAAGGAGATTTGAGGAATTGATAAATATTTTAATGGTTGTTTATCAAGATGATCTCATTGCTTATTCCAAGAAAGCTGAGGATCATTGTTCCCATTTGGAGAAGGTCATTCTTAAGGCCTTATAATTTGGTGTGTCCTTGAATCCCAAAAAGTGTCAATTTTCTGTGACAGAGGGGAAGTTACTTGGACACATAGTGTCAAAAGAAGGAGTCAGGATTGATCCTGAAAGAGTAGAAGTGATTCAAAAGGTCCCCCCACCAAAGAACATAAAAGGTGTGCAGTCATATTTGGGACAAATTAATTTTGTAAGAAGATTTATTGCTAACTTTGTAGAATTGGTCAAGCCCATAGTGAAGTTCCTAAAGAAGGATGTGAAGTTTGATTGGAACCTTGAAGCTCAGCAAGCTTTTGCAAAAATCAAACAAGCAATTCAGGAGGCCCCGGCTTTGGTATCCCCTGATTATTTGAAACCATTTTCTCTATTTTCTTTTGCATCTTTTCATACTATTGCAGCTATCCTTTTCCAAAAGGATCAAGAAGGGTATGAGCATCCTATAGCCTTTTTCAGCAAGTCATTACAATATGTTGAATTAAATTATGAACTAATGGAAAAGAAAGCCTATGCACTTGTGAAGGTAGTCAAAGCTTTCAGACCATATCTGGTTTGTGCAAAGGTTAGTGCTTATGTGTCTCATGCTGCAGTAAAGGATATCTTAACACGGAGTGAAGTCACAGGAAAGAGGTGCAAATGGATAAATAGGATTCAAGAGTTTGACCTGGAAATTCATATTAAAAAATTGGTGAGAGGATTGGGACTTACTAAGTTAATGACTAAGGAAAACATGGACCTTGTTCAGGTAAATAATGTTGCTGCTAACATTGATATGATTACTAGTATTGAAATGCAACCCTGGTACAAGGATGCTATTTATTTTATTAAAAATGTTAAATGTCCACCTGATTTAAATGATAATCAAAGGAGTCTGAGATTGCAAGCTCAGATATATGTGTTGATCTAGGGTGATTTGTACTGGAAGGATAATGATGGTATTTTACTCTTTTGTCTGGATAAGTATCAATTAGAGAAAATGTTAAAGGAAATGCACTCTGGAATGTGTGGAGGACATCATTCTGCTCGATCAACAACTCATAAAATCTTAAGAGAAGGATACTATTGGCCTGTGTTGTTCAAAGACACTTATTCTTCTATGAGGAAATGTGAACCTTGTCAAAGGTTCTCTAAAAAATTGAAGTTCTCAGGTGCATTATTATTAAACCCTATTGTTGCAGAAGCTCCTTTTGCAATGTGGGGTATGGATTTTATTGGAGAATTTTTTGAGAAGTCTAGTGGGGGACATAGTCACATTTTGGTGGCTACAGATTATTTTACCAAATGGATTGAAGCCATTCCAACCAAAAGGGCAACCAGTGCTGTTGTAATTGAATTTTTGATGAACTGTATAATCACCAGATTTGGTGTCCCTGTTAAATTGGTTGTTGACAATGCTATGAGCTTTAGGTCACAGGAGATCACTGATTTTTGCTCAGAAATGGGCATAGTATTGTCTTACTCATCCCCTTATCATCCACAAGCCAATGGACAGGGTGAATCCAGCAACAAGAGTATTTTGCAGATTCTGAAGAAAACCCTGGAAAAGAATAAGAGAAGCTGGCATGTAAAATTAAAGTTAGCACTATGGGCTGATAGGATTTCTAAGAAGAGGGCTACTGGTAAGTCCCCTTTTGAAATGGTATATGGTGCTAAATCAAGATTGCCAGTAAATAACCTCCTTCCAATTTATAAATTCATGTGAGAAGAAGACATGGAGATCAGTGATCCACTGCAAGACAAAATGGTTCAGCTGATTGAATTAGATGAGATTAGGAGGGAACGACAAAAGGAAAATATGAAGTTGTAGCAGAAGATGAAATATCTTTTTGATAAGAGAGCAACTATGAGAAAATTCTAGCCTGGTGATATGGTTCTCCAATGGAATGTCAGGGCTGAAGATAAAGGGAAACACAAAAAATTTGAGTCTTTATGAATGGGACCTTATATTGTTCATCAGACCCATGGTAAGGACTCATATTTCTTGCAAAATTTGGATGGTGAAGAGCAGGAATTGCCAGTGCATGGACAATTCTTAAAAATTTTCTTTAGTTAATTCTTTTTCCATGCACACTAGGCTTTTATATATGTGTAGGTGTGTTTGTTTCTATTGTGTGTTTGTTTCTTGTTTTAGGTTAAGGTCTTGTGGTCTGCCTCCCAGAGATTCGTAAGTTCTTGCTATGATTTTACAATAATGCATCCTCAGATAGAGCCATTGTTGGGAGTATTCTTAAATTTATAAGGTTTTTGTCCAAATGTTGGTTTAGTCCTCTAGTCTGTGAAGTTGTCCTAGGTACAGGTGTCAGAATTTCTTCAAAATTTGTCATAACCCTATTTCAAAAATCCTTACCCTAGGTCTTGTCCTTGAAGAATTTTGAATTCATGTCAAAAACCCCAAAATGTTTGCCATTTTCAAAATAAATCCTAAGTCAATTACTTCATTTCTTTTCGAGCGTTACTTTTTAAGTCACTTAGGTCCATTAAAGAGCACATGCATTTATTTTTTACAAGGGGGTTATATTTCTTCCTAAGTCTAGAAACTCGGTGATATAAATAACATTTCCTATGACCTAATTACCTTGTATTCTAATGTTTCAAGTTTCATCCAACTGTGAATCTTCAAAGAAGATCCAATGGCGGTCGCATGTTCACATGGAATATTTCCAAGCCATGCAAACATGAAAAATAACCATTGATTTTATAATAAAGCCTGATGCGAAAACAAGGTAGGACCACTGACAAGTATCTCACAAGTGGCGGCCTTCTATTTGCCAAGAAGAGTAGGGCCGGTAACAAAAGAATCTCCAAGGGTTTAAAGTAGTAAAGGGAAGATCGGATGACTGTTGTATAATCACATAAGCTTCTTTTAAGCCTATGCGACCATGCAATAGGCCGTTGATCTTGCATTGAATCAAGTGTGATTCTCTGGTGAAACCTTTGACAGATGTGCATAAATAATGTTTTCTCATTGGTTAGTATCAGCAGACATTGGTGCTCGGAAAGAAAGAAAGTACCTGACATTCTGCTAGGTGTTGCAAGTGTGGAATTTCTTTATTGACAAAGGTGAGGTGGGACCGGCGATGTAAAAGAAGATAGTTATGGTGAATGCTAATGGGTTTTCACATGTTCGCATAAGCTTCTTTTAAGCTATGCGATCATGCGAATAGCATTTTGTGTTAATGTAGGAAGTTACAAGAGACCGCCAAAAAATAGAAAGGTAATGTGATGGTTAGTCACATGTTCACGTGAGTGTTTTTCATGCCATGCGATCATGCGATAGGCCGTTAGATCATCTGCTAATGAGGATCAACGTTCTCTTTCAAACTAAAGATAAAATGGTGCAAAGTTGAAGCTTCCCGTTGAAGAAGTGACAGTTCGCTCTTTCGGAGGTGTAATTGTTTCAATCATGCTAAATTAATTGTTGACATGACTACTTTAATTGTTTCAATCATGCTAAATTAATTGTTGACATGACTACTTTAGTGGCTCATATATCAGAGTTTCATGCACTTTCAGAAGCACAAAGAGATCAAGAATTTGCAAAGACTTAGGCGTGAAGAATTCTGAGGATTGGCTACTATTCTCGGGTGGTTTTTGAGAAAAAAGGTTGGTGAAATTCTTGTGCAATTTGCTTCCTTACTAAAAGAATCACAGTTCTATATTTTGTCTATCTTGCAAAGGTTTCTTTTAAAGATAAACCTTAAAATGGCACCAAGGAAAGAATTGTCAGGTAAAATAGAGTATAGTGAAAGAGGTTTGCACAAAGATTTATTGTAGTTACTTCCCGGCTCTTCCACGACCCCGATGAAAACCAAGAGTTTGATTCCCAAAGATCCTAGGGTAAAAATAGCAGAAGGTTTATATGACACGACAAGTTTTATTAGAGAGGCCAAAATTGGTACTATCAACGCAAGAGGTGACTCTAATACCACAGGAGTGGAATTATTCAAAGTAGGTTTTAGTCAGAGAAATGCCCCTCACCCTGCAAGCAATATATGGCAGTCTGACCTAGGAAAACTTGTCATGCCTGGTGTCTTTTTAGATGTAGATTTGATGACCCAGGTTGCAAAGAATTATGATCCAATCACTAAAGAAATTAGGGATGCAAAGGGAGTGTTATTGATTAAAGTTTCTACTGAAGAAATCAGGAAGATGTTTGGGTTAAGTGAGCCCTCAGAAAGTTTGGAGAGCATTAACTTTGAAGAACTAAGGCAAGTGTATAATACACAAAGGAACTATTTTAGAGGCAAGTTGTTGAAGGATTTCTGCACCAAAATTGGAAAAATGGTTGTTGTGGGGCAGAACACTCAGGAGCCTTTTAAAATACAATATTTTGATCTCAGAGCTAGGGGTGCATATTGGTCATTATGTCAAGTTTTTGAAGAGGATGTTAGTGAAAGGATGCAAATACACTTGATGTGCATGATGATCCAAATTTTACATGCACACATGTCTATCACTTTTGATTTTGCTCCTTTTATTGCTGAATTAATCCATAATGGATTAGTAAAGATTCAAAAGAATGAAGGTGACAGGGCCTTTTGCTTGTACTCTTTCATAATGTACATGTTTCTGTTCAAAGTAGCAAACTATTTTGAACAAGAAATGGAATTGGTGAGAAAGAAGGATGGTGAAGACATGCCAGTCCAACTATGGAGCCTCACAATGACCTGGGATAAGAAGGATTATAGTTTCATCAATTTTGATAAATGTTTTGCAGCTAGACTCAGGAAGCTGTTTGTCTTAGACAACCCAAGAATCCCAACAGTGTTGGCACAACTTGTTAGGCCAAACCAATTTTCTAAGAACCTGAACATCATACACAATTGGGGAGACATTATTTTCTACAATGTATCAACTGTTATCAGGTTGTATGGTTTCAGGGGGACCCCTTTTATATTGCCCTATCAGGTACCCCTTAGGATTGGAATTGCAAACTTCTTTAGGCAATTAGGAGATATTGAGGAGTGTGCCCTCACTGGGAAAGGCAAGGGAACTTTATTCCTAAATGTTACCATTGCCCATCAATTCATAATTACCAAGGTTGGATGGGTTTACATGGATAAAATTCTGGCTCCATACCATATGGCTACTGCAATTGCTAGAATAGAAGATCCATAAGGTTTCTATAATGAAATGTTTAAAAAGAGAGCCAAGTGTGCCATGATCAACCATATTTTTAATTTCCCTAAAGATATTATTAGGAATGTAGCAAAGATACAGGAACAAGAGGTTATGAAAGAAAAATGGTTCGTATACAGGAAGACACTAGATTTTATCCGATAATTTGATTCGGGATGGGATCCCCTGAAAAGCATAACTCCAATGGGGAAGAAAATAGACACTCTTATGAATTTTTTTCAGGATATTTTTCAAACCTTAAATGAGAAGAAGGAAAAGGTTATGAAGGATGATCCAAAAAAGGCTAGACAATTGTTGAGCAAGCCTATGTTTGCAAAAGGGTTACCCCCGGGGAGGTACATGGTGCAAAATAAAATTGGTTACAATGTGGTGATACCAGAATAGAGCCAGCAAAAGAAAATGGATAAAAGGCATATCCCATCAACCTCACAATAGGTTGGAAAACAAAAGGAGATTGTGGAGATCCCTGATTCTCCTCATCCTCAAACTTCTGAGGATATAATTGATTCTCTACCCCCATCAAAAAGGTAAAGATTGGAAGAGAGACCTACTCATATGGAAAAGGAGTACTCCCCATCACAGTCTCCTATAAGAATTTTTGATGACCAAGAGATTGCAGAACAAGTACAGCAAGTAGATGCTCTAGGTCAAATCTTTATGACTTATGAAGAAGTAAATGAGGGAGTGCCAGAGCTACCAGAAGAACCTAAGTTGGATTTAATAGTAGGGGAGTTAGTAGGTACTGAACTAGACCCTATAATCAAGCAAGCTTGTGAAGAATTTTTGGTTGATGACACTTTTGTTAAAACTAGGGCCTTTATGCAATTTCTTTGGAAATTAAACATCAAACAATTTCAAGAAATCTGTGAGAAGAGACATGAAGAGAATCCGGAGAAGGATTTAGAAGTCATAGAGGAAGAAGTGAAAATAGAGATGACTGCAAAGTTTAAACAAATCACTCCAGAACAGGGAAGAGATATGGTAAAGATGTCAGGAGTACTGATCCTCCCAGAATGGGATATAGCTGATGCAGTAGTGTTTGATGTAGTTAGAAAATAGACCACTCCTCTCCATAGAACTCTAGAGGAAGCATAACAAGCTATTAAGGGAGTCACTTTTAGTGATAATCATCAAGCGTTGGTAATGTGGTCTTTAAGGAAGAATGAAAGTGATAAAGGAAAGAAAATTGTCAAATATGACCTCGCAGGGAGTTTAATTATAAGAAGAGTTACTGATACTTCTTTGGTGGAAGCATCAGGTATGGTAATGGCCATGACATAATTAATAGCAAAGGTGGTAGAAAAGGAAGCTAAAGAGAAGGAAGAGCTCACTGCAAAACTGGAAACAGTTTTGAAGGTTTATGGTGAGATGAAACAGGGGATTCTTGAGAGAGATATTCTAATTGTAGATTTAAGAAAGAAATTGGGAGAACAGGGCCCAATACAATTATCAGAGCAAATTCAGATAGCTTCCTCCTCTGCAAGGCCTTCCTCATCAAGCCCTATTATTGAACTTCCCCCTTCCCCTTTTCCTCCTTCCATAGATGAAGAGGATATTGATCAAAAAGTAAAGGATAGGTTAGGTGAGAAGATAAAAGATGTTGTGTCACATTTTGTTGCAAAGGTGAGGCCTAAAGAAATATACAAATCTGCAAAACAATTGGCAGATGTCTTAGCGATTTTTCAGAAAGAGGTGGCTACTATGGACAAAATTTTGAAAAGATGGTCTGCAAGAAAAGATAGTCTGAGGTCATGGTTTGATCAAAATAAGGATAAATGTGTTGTAAATATTGAGCTAGCAAGTACTTATAGGGTTATCAAGAATCTTTTTGAATTTGAGGTAAATAGGTAGAGTATAAGAAGAAGGTCAGAAATCTTAAGAACAAGATATTTCTAGGATGATTTCCAAATTTTCCCTGGTCTTATTAAGGTAGATGGGGTAATCAAGGATAAAAGTCAATGGATGGAGCAAATAGATAGACAAGTACTGACTAAAGTAAATGCCATTCTATATACAGATGATAATACCCCATTTGTACACTTTATTAAACTCCTTCAGGATGCTAGGATATACTTTGCTAATGTGAGAATAGAGGTTCATCAGTTGGTTGCTGAGTGGGAAAAGTTGTCCCCAAAGAAAGATGAGGTCCTTTCCTTTCATCGGCCAAGTGAAGAAACCTACATGACTTGGGAATCCACATATCCATTAGAAGATTCAGAAGAAAGGGCAATCAGGTGAAGAAGCGGCAGGTGTTAGTACTCCAAACCTTTGAAGATCAAGGTAAAAAGGGACAAAGATGTCAAGCAAGTTATCATAGACATGAATGTGAAACCTGGCCAAATTTGAATTACGTATGGAACCTGATACAGAATTGGAGGAAGAGTGGTTTCAAACAAAGGATGATGTAAATTAGCCGAATGGCAGTCATCATTCATGCAACAAATTTAGCAACTGCTCTAAAATATCTTTAAACAAAGATGCCACCTGTAGGATTGTTGGAAATAGATATTTGTAATCTGTTGTTGCAAACAACTTTCTCTATTTGTAATCTTGTTTTTAGTACAAGATCTTTTAACAGCCATCTGAAGCTTGTTGCATCCTTTCGAGGATTCTAAGATGGCTAATTGGTATAAGTAGTAAGTTTTTGTTCATTTCAAAAGGATGGGGTTGAAAAATATACTATAGAGGCTTGGCTCCATTGTTGAAATCTTAGAATATCTTATCAGATTTTGAAATGTATTGATACAGTGAAATTTTATTGGAATACAATAGAATTCCCTTACATGATTTCAATTCTCTTGTTTGAATTATGTGGCTTTTGTATATTGAATCTATAAGGTAGTTTTGATATACCATTTACAAGGTATCTGTGATTTTAATCTC
Source organism: Chamaecyparis obtusa (assembly GCA_027943335.1). Lineage (NCBI taxonomy): Eukaryota > Viridiplantae > Streptophyta > Pinopsida > Cupressales > Cupressaceae > Chamaecyparis > Chamaecyparis obtusa. The sequence goes on along the minus strand of BSBK01003705.1, from coordinate 671,719 downwards.
TAGCTCCTTTCAAGGAAAGGGTAATGTCTTTAGGTTAATTTCTGAGAGCTTAGGAATTTGGCAAGAATTTGATGATCAAATGTGTTTAAGAGAGGATGAATTGTAAGGCATTTCATCTGGGATTTATTTGTGTTTCATTTAGAAGATTTCTGTAAGTATATGTTTCACTGTTTGACTCTATACCTGAAGATAAGGCATTAGTCTATCCTCGATTTGTAGAGATCTCACCCTCAACAAAACTTAAATAATAATTTACTTTCATGTATGTTTGAATGACCGAGAAGATAAAGTTTGTATCAAGGATATAAACTAGTGTTGTGATCCTTTCAAGAAGTAGATCTGACATGGGTTAACCTGCCCAAGTTCAAAGCTCAAAAAGAAGGAGTTTATCCTTGTCATACTTGCCATTTTTCTACAATGAGTGTTTACTTCCATTGATATTATTGTGAAGCAGTGAGTCTGAAGATAGGTACACCCGCCTGGGTCTGTGGAGCCTAAAGTAGAAGGACTTGGTCCTTATGAATTAGCCTTTTCCCTATAAGAATCTGGAGTTGAGAACTTGAGAGTCAAGTTTGAAAACTATATTGGCAATTCTACATGAAAAAGAGCTAACAGTAGGCTCGAGCATAACCCCAAGCATACCTCTCAGATACTCAAATGTATCCTTAGGTAAGGGCTTTGTAAAAATGTCTGCTATCTACTCCTTTGTGCTTATGTACTCTAGTTTGACTTCTTTTTCAATGACTTTCTCTCTTACAACATGATAGTTGATCTCTATATGCTTAGTCTTAGAATGCAATACAAGATTCTTAGACATACTGACTATGCTGGTGTTGTCACAATGTATGACAATAGGCTCAAAAAACTTAATTCTAATATCCTTCAGCATCTGCTTCATCCAAATTATCTGATTACAATTCTTTGCTGCTGCTACATATTTTGCTTTTGTTGTACTCTATGAAATACAATTCTACTTCTTTCTCAACTAGGAAACTAATCTTCCTCCAAGAAAAAAGGCTCCACCACTGTTGCTTTTCTTATCATCAACACTACCTCCCCAATCAGCATCTATATATGAACATAGGGTAAAATCATTAGATCTTTCATACCAATATCCATAATCCATTGTGCCTCTTAAATATCTCAGTATTCTCTTTACTGCTGCATAATGTGACTCTCTAGGTTCAGCTTGAAATCTTGCTACCATTCCAACTAAATGTGCTATGTCTAGTCTAGTGTGTGTTAAGTACTACAATCCTCCAATCATGGATCTATATTTCTTCTATTCAACTACAAGTATTTCATCTTTGCTGCATAGTTTGTGTCCTGTAACCATAGGTGTTCCAACTGGTTTGCAGTTCTCCATTCCAAATCTTTTCAACAAATCATTCAAGTACTTTGTTTGACTAACAAAGATACCATCATTGTTCTATGTTATCTATAATCCTAGAAAGTATTTCATCTCACCAATCATGGTCATTTCAAATTCAACTTTCATTTCATTGGCAAATTTGTCACTAGCTTCATCTTCTCCTCCAAAAATAATGTCATCAACAAAAATAACTATAACTAACAATCCATTTTCAATTTCTTTTGTGTACAGATTACTATCTTTTGTTGCTTTAGTAAATCTCAATTTCAACAAATACTTATCCAATCTAGCATACCAAGTTCTAGGTGCTTTCTTTAGTCCATATAATGCTTTCTTCAGTTTGCATACCATATCTCCTTCTTGAGTCAAACAAAAACCTTAAGGCTGCTCAATGTAGACTTCTTCTACCAATTCACCATTAAGAAATGTGGACTTCACATCCATCTGATACACTTTGAATTTCTTAAAAGCTGCATAAGCCAAAAACATTCTTACTGCTTCAAGTCTTGCTACAAGTGCAAAAGTTTCTTCATAGTCAATTCCTTCTTGCTGCGAGTATCCCTTACATACCAATCTTGCTTTGTTTCTTACTAGTTCTCCTTGTTCATTCATCTTGTTTCTGAATACCCATTTAGTTCCAATTACATTCTTGTCTTTAGGTCTAGGGACCAATTCCAATGTCTTGTTCTTTTCAATTTGATCTAGTTCTTCCTTCATAGCATTAATCCAATGTTCATCTTCATAAGCTTCTTTAGTAGATTTAGGTTCAATTTGAGAAGCCAAACATAAATGTACCTTATTTCTAGTCATAACTCCTCTGTCCAAACCTCCAATAACTTGTTCAATAGGATGATGTCTAGATAGATACTTGTTTAGTGTCATAGTCATATATCTTGCTTCAACTATAGATTCTTCTCTGGATTCTTCTCCGATTTCTTCTCTGGTTTCTTCTGTAGTATGATTCTCATTCAACAATTCACTGTCAGTCTCATAGAATAATTTAGTAGTTTCAATGTTAGGTTGAGGATGAGCTTCTTCATCAGATTCATAATCAAGCATTCTTTCTTGAATTTTAAACTTCTCATCAAATTTAACATTTGCACTCTGAACAATAGTTTTAGTTCTCTTATTGTAACATCTATATACTTTTCTCTTCAAAGAATATCCAAGAAAAATTCCTTCATCACTTATAGGGTCAAAATTTCCAATATCATCATATCTCTTTATATAACATTTGCTTCAAAAAATTCTAAAATACTTAACTGAAGGTGCTTGTCCAAACCATAATTCATAAGGTGTCTTGTCTATGTCTGCTCTGATTTGTACTATGTTCATTATATATACTATTGTATCCACTGCTTCTCTCCAAAATGTCTTTGCTAAATCATTCTCAAACAACATAGCTCTTGTTGCTTCAGTTACTAACCTATTTCTTCTTTCTGTAATACCATTTTGTTTAGGTGTTCTAGGGGCTGAAAACTATCTCTTAATACCATTCACTTCACAAAAGGTGTTAAATTCTCTAGAAGTAAATTCTCCACCTCTATCTGATCTCAAACATTTAATCTTCATTCCAAATTCATTCTCAACTTTATTCTTAATGACCTTAAACTTATCAAATACTTCAGATTTTTCTTTCAGAAATGCAATCCACACCATTCTTGTAAAATCATCAACAAGAATCATAAAATACCTTTCTCCATAGAATCCTCTAGTCCTGGTAGGACTACTCAAGTCTATATGAACAATCTCCAACTTTTTTGCTGATGTGAACTTCTTACTAGGAAATGAACTTCTCTTCTGCTTAGCCATCACACATTCTTTGCAAATCATGTTAGTAGGCTTCAAAATTTTAGGCAAATCCCTTACTGCAAGTGTAGTACTTACTTTCACAATATTATCAAAATTTATATGACAAAACCTTCTATGCCATAACTAGTTGTCATCAATTTTAGTAATCAAGCATGTCATGTCAATAGGATTCAACTAAAATACATTACCTATGGTTCTAGATCTAGTTCCAATCAGATTTCCATCTTTATCCTTTATCTCACAAGTTTTCTCAGTAAACCAAACTTGATATCCCTTATCCACTAAATATCCAACACTAAAAAGATTATGTTTCAATCCATCAAAAAATTAAACATCATCAGTATTATTCTTTCCATCAAGAGTAATAGATCATATACCTTTAATCAAACAAGGTGCATTGTTAACAACTCTAACAACTCCTCCATCATAATTGTTAAACTTTATGAACTTCTTCATATCACCAGTCATATGATGTGAACAACCACTATCTATAATCCAATCATCTTTCTTTTCAACTTGGGAAACTAAGGCTTTTTCTTCCTTAGCATCAGTTTTAGGATTCTCTTCTTGAATTGCTACAAATCCTATCTCATCATTATTCTCAGTATCACTTTCACTCAAGGGTCTTTCTATACTAGCTTCAAGATCTTCATCATTAGCATAATAAAATTCCTTAGATCTTCTAGGCTTGAAATTATTTTTGTACTTTTTAACTCTCTTAGGACATTTAGATGCAAAATGACCATATTCTTGACAAGTCCAACATTTAAAAATTTTCTTGCCTGGTTCTCTTTTCACAAGCAACGCAATACCTTCTTCAATCTTTTTATCTTCTTCATTTCTAGATCTGCTGCTACTAGCATAATCTCCACTTACACTGGTACTTTTTGACAAAGTAGGATGAATACTAAGAGCACTAAATGTTGTCTCTATTCTAGGTAGGTCTCCTAATAACCTTAGGTTCATCTCTACTACTTCCAATCTTCCAAGAAAAATCTCTCTTGTAAAGTTTGTAGTACAAGGTATAACTTGTTCAATCATCTGTATTGTCTACTTAAATACAAGAGTCAATGTGCTCAGATTTTCTATATCACCTCATTCTCTATCTTTTATCCTCCACAAGATTTTATCCCTACAACAATTTCTGACATTCTACCAATATAGCTTCTAACAGATTCATCTTCCACCATTCTGATATCTTCAAATGCACATATCCAATTATGTAATGTAGCTCTTTTTCCATGTTCATCACCTTCAAAAGTAGAATGTAAAGCTTTCCAAATTTCATTAAATTTCTTAAAAAATTTTACCTGACTGTATTCATTCTCTGAAAGTGCTATCAAAAGTGCTTCTCTTGCAAGTATGTTACTCATGAATAGATCTACCTCATCTTTAGAACTTGTTTCTGTAATACCCCAAAAATGGGTTATAAGTTCATTAATCTCCTATATCAACAATTCGAATGAAATCGACATCAAAGTCCTCATCTAAGGCAATCTAAACATCATCGAATCCTAATTTATTATCTTAAATTCTACATCAGGTAATATTCCTAGTAATATTTTTAATTATCTTAATTACCTTTAATTAATGATTATTTGGCGATAAATCACATTTATCCTAAAAATTTGATTAATTGAATATTTTCATATTTAATTAATTAAATTTAATATCATGCCACTTAATTGTTTAATTAAATTTAATTCTATCTATTATTAATTATATTATTTAAATTTGACTATAAATCTAATATCTTATGATTAATTGATTAAATTCTTATTTAATTAATTAAAGCAAGCTGTCATTATTTAATAATATAGTTTTTAATAAAAGTTTGATTAAGTAATTGATTAACCCATAAATCAATTATTTATTTTCAAAAATTAGTTAAGTTGAGCATAAATCACTTTATTTATTAAATTAATTCATAAATAAAACATGCACAATCATAAAAGTAGACAACTATCAATTATCAATTAAAGCTAAACTCTATTTTGAGTTAAAACTTAGCTTTTGCATATTTTTGTGAATTAAATTATCTTTATCATCAAATAACTCAAAAATCAAGCTGAGTTAATCTGTGTAATTTATGGCTTTCTTTCATGCACCTCCAAAGCCCTAGATTTCTATAAAAATAAGCTTTAGCTCTTCACAAACCATCTCACAAATTGCAAACTTACTCTACAGGAATCATAGCATATCAGATTTGGAGAATTTGCACAATTGGAGCTTGAAAGATAAATTTGAGGATTCAAAGTTTTGTGAGATCAATTTCAAATTCATAGCTTTCATATTATTGTTAGAATTTTCATTCTCATATCATTTAGCATAGATTCATATCATTGTTAGATTAATTTCCATATTAGCATAGATTCATATCTGATTTCTCATTCTTATTTGCATAGAAAATATAAAAAAAATTTGATTAATTACATTCATATTTCATATCAGTTTTGCATTCAAATCCTTCATTTAGGTGTCGTCTAGGTCACTGATTTCGATAACAATCTGAAAACATCAATCTCACACCTACTAGAAGGTAGTAAATCGCTTGGTTAAATTAGATTTCAATTTTGCACAATTTTAATTATAGCTAACCTCTAATGTTTTACTGAAGTGTTGTGTCTATAGATCAGGTACAATTTTCACACACACCATTTCTGGCACCCACCGTGTGGTTCTGAAATAGGTTTCCAATTTAATTCTATCAATTTCTATCTTTTTCTCCTCAGTTTCTGTGCAAAAATATGATTTTTATTTTTTGTCTGTACAATCTACGTATGAGTTTCTGACAAAAGTCATACGAGTTTGAGCCTGCTGTCGTATGACAGTTGACCGAGTATCATTTCATCAGGCACCCACTGTCATTTGGAAGCTGGATTGTCATTTCATCAGACACCCAGTGTCGTACGAGTTTCCAGACTATCGTCTGGGAGCATACCCACTATCGTATGAGTTTTTAGACTATCATCTGGTAACAGACCCACTATCGTACGAGTTTCAGCATCAAGTTTTAACTATCATTTCATTTTTTAGGGTAGTTTGTCAGATTTGATTTTTAGATTTTGACTAACACCTAATCTTAATAGTTGGAATTCTCTATTTTTGATTGACTCTTGCTGGTTTTGATTGAAAAAAAGCATAAAGAATTGCTAAAATCAGGTAAAAATCTACTAAGCGCGTTGCAAGGATCTCAGGTATTCCACTTGTGCTGATAATATTTTGATTTGGGGCTTAAAATAAATCTCTCATGTGTCTAGCTTGGGTGATTCTTTTCATGCTTTTGTTTTACACACTTGCATAATTGATACTAGGTTGTGACCCCTTAAGGATTCATTAAGTAGTCTTAGATACTTTTGATTGATCTTGATTGCTATCTTGGGTTAATGGACTCACTAATCTACCGACCCCTCATTCCACCCTGTGGTTGCAAGGTCAGTGCCACGTTAAAGGGGAGGGCTCTACAGGATAGAAGTGTTAAGTGTTCCACTTGGCAACCCTTTTGTGCTTTTAGGAACTCACTTGTTTTCTAAGTTGGGGACTCATTTTCAGCTTGTGTGAGGTGTTAAGTGTTCCACCTTGTGGAATCATCACATATTTGATGTAAGCGTTAAGTGTTCCTCTTTCTTCTTTCTAAATAATTTTTGATAGATTTGCTTTCGGGAATATATCTGTGCTCACATAGTAATTAGGCCTTATGAACACTATTCATGATTTTGGAGAGATTGGATTCCCAGTGAAATCCTTCTTGATGATAGAATCCTTGTAGGTAGGGAGGATACTTAGTGCGTTTCACATTCAACTCGGTTAGTGCATCTTCTCTTATTGATCGATACATTCTCTCCTAGGAGAGGTTGATAGATCATGTGGGGTTGACATCATGAGCTTTGGTGAATCAAAATTGGTTAGTGCACCTTCTCTTATTGATTGATACATTCTCTCCCCGGAGAGGTTGATAGATCATGTGGAGTTGACATCATAGACCTTGGTGAAGAAAAACTTTGTGTTAGCATGTCAGATTAATCTGCTTGCTTTGTTTGGGTTAAAAGTGAAAAGGTGTCAAAAATCTTGGATCTGGAGCCAAGTCCCCTTGTGGTATACTATTGTGAGTCACCTTTAGAGAGGGTTAACCGTAGCAGACAATCCCTTCATAGGGAAAAATACATTGATGGAACCTCAAGCGGTAATAGCCATTTTTGCCATGGTAGTGATAGCCGCTATATAAATGTCCTTGTGGAAGAAATATCCATGGGTATGGTTCATTATTGGGTTGTCAGATCTCCCTAGCAGCTCCTGAAGATTAAGTTCTCAGACTGTGTCAAAACCCTAGTGCACCGGGATTGGAGTTCACCCCTTTGGATCATAAAAGTTGTAGAGTCAAACCATTACTAAAAACCCTAGCGAGGCAAAATTTTCATTTTATAAGGTATATGTGCGTTATTGCAAAACATTTTTGAACATACACAATTAGCACTTCTAAGGATTAGAATGAATAAGTCACTTGATTGTTCATGCGCAAAGTTTCTTTTGCCCTTGTTCATTATTTTTAGACATGCTTGAAATCACTTGCTTGCTATTTTGCATGCTTGTTTATCTATCTGGTTATTGAAGACAAACAAATCTATTACAATCCTCAAATCTGGACATTGAAATTTGCAAACAATTCAAATCTGAAAACTCAAAATTTGGAAAATCTGAAGTAAAATCCTTTTCTGGAGTCAAAAGTCATCTCAGGAGGTCAAAAAGTCATACGAGTTTCTATCAAGTGTTGTTTCATTACAACCCATCTATCATATGATAGAAAACCTAGTGTCGCATGAGTTTTCATGCCAGCAAATTCTCAAAGTCAAAATCTTGCAATTGTCGTATGATATTGTCAACTGTCATTTCATTGCTACCCAACTATTGTATGATTGAGTACCCAGTGTCGTACGAGTTTTCATGCCAGCATATTTCAAAAAGTCAAATCCTACTTGCAACTATCATACAAGTTTTGCAACTATCTTTTCATAGCATACCCACTGTCGTACGAGTTTGCAGAGTGTCATTTGGAAAATTTTTGAAGAGTTGTCAGAAAATTGTCAAAATTACCAGATATTTAGCTTTTTCAGCCTATTTTCAGAATCTATCGAACAAATCACTATGTCAAGAATAGAGCAATAGCTATTGAGAATCAGTACACATGTCTCAAAGAATTAGTACACAAGAGGAAGAAGCTCTAATCACCACTATGATGAAGCAGCTGCAAGCTATGCAAGTCCAGCTTGACAAACTTGAGAAAGAAAAGGAACCTAAAGAGTTCTCCATGGAAACTCTATGCTCTTTTCCATTTGATAAAGACTTGTACATGTCACCATGCCCTCTGAAAAAATGTGAGCAACATGACAACCCTTATGATACCTCTTCCACAGAGAGTGACACATCAATCTTTGGAGACTATGATGACTATGATGATAGACAATGTAATGATACCTATGACACCTCTGTTCCTAAGAGTCCTCCTCGTCATGTGTTCCTACTTACTAAAAATGGGTCATCACATTGGATAGATCATGATGGTGATCCATATGATTCTAATTTTGAAAGAGATTTTGATGTCTTTTATGGACAATACCTTGACTATGATCCATCTACTACTGTTGAGGACTATAAAATGCATCATGCTAGCTTGAAATGTCAATGCTATAAGGATCTCTCCTCTAAGAACTCTCTGACTAAAAATAAAGATTACACTCTCAAGCAAGATCATGTTAATGTTGGACCTTTGTCTTGTGATGGTTCCCTTCCATCCCCTACTTCCTCCAATACCCGTACATTTCCTAAAGCTTTCGAGTCTTTCAAATCTTTCACAGAACCTTCATCTGACACAAGCCCTGATACTTTTCATGTGGTTCCCTATAGTTATCCTCCAGGGCTACCTCTTAAAGAAATTCAAGCTAACCTTCACTTGGCTGCAAATACTTTCAATAATGATAAACCTAAAGAGCCTAAGCCTTCATATGCTATAATGCCTACTTCAGCTAGTCCTTCATCATTTCTTCCAAAATCTTCCATACAATCCCAACATGCTTCCTTGTCCTTAGAAGTGGCTCCATGTCAAGAGGAATCTAGAAATGATAAAGAAAAGAACATAAAGAAAGATCAAGATCAAGAACCTTCGATGTCATCCACTCCTTTTCATGATGTCTCTTATCCGTTCCATGGTTCTTTTGATCCTACACATCCTTTTTATGCATTCCACCATGTCTTAAGTCTGCTCCTAAGCAAGATCAAGCTACTACTTACAACATTGAGCTTATTGACAATCAAAATAACCCTACTACACTTGCACTTTCCAAAGATGATACTTCCATTAAGGTTGTTAAAACTAGTTTTGTTACTTCCAATCATAAACCTATTGAAAATCAAAAGAAAAATTATGTGCTTGTGCTATCCAAAGATCCTTGTCAAGATCAAAGTCTTCCATCTTCTTATTCTACCACTCCATGTTCACTTCCACTTTCTACTCTTCCTAAGTCTTTGCAAGATTTGAACAATCCTATCAAAGAAGGTGCTCATATTCAAGATGTCCATGATTCTATTGAAAATCCTAATGCTCACTCTAAAGATGTTGATGTCCTTGGTTGTCATATAGATGCTGATGAATTTATTGATTATCCTTTTGTATCTTCCACTTCCATCCTTGGACCTCTTCCACCATTACAAAGGACTTCACGTCTTCCTTCCATCTTGGGTCCTTATGTCCCTTCACTTTCTCCTCCTAACTCTCCTAATTTTCCATCCATCTTGGGTCCTTATGTCCCTTCACTTTCTCCTCCTAACTCTCCTAATTCGCCATCCATCTTGGGTCCTTACATCCCTCCATCTCCCATCTTTCCTCAAGATCAACATAGATGCATACCCTTGAATCCTTTTCATCCATCCACCCATCTAAACCAGTCATATCCTCCTTCTTCCACAAGTCCCAAGTCTTTTAGAAGTAACTTGAATGTTCAATACAAGAAAAAGAAGCAATACAAGAATCCATCAAAAAAATAATATCATCATGTCTCCTCTAAATGACATGGAGGCATAAAGTCAAAAGAGATATCTAAGAAAAAAACTACAAGACAAGTATGGGTTCCAAAATCCATCATTGAAGATATTCTCTCTAGATCATCAAAAGGAAATAAAAAGCCTATGGCTATATGGATTCCAAAGTCTCTCTTGAAAGAGTCAGGTGTTGAGAAAAAAGTGAAATTGACATTCAAGCTTCCAAAGGCTTCCACTTCATCTCCATCCAAAAATATTCTTCCATTCCATGTGCCTAAACCACAACCTCTACTATCCATTCGCCATATTCCTTCACATATTCCTTCATTCACATTTCCTCCACCCTCTCGCCACCCTTCAAGATGTGTGTTGATGTTGATCTTTCCTTCCTTTCCATCTACCCTTTCACAATCTTTCCATTCATTATCCTTCTACCTTCTATCATTTTTCTTCATTTTCCTATTCCTCCTATCTTCCAACCTCACTCGCTTTACATAAAACCTTATCCTCCATTTTTCTCTTCCATCTCCCTTTCCCTATTAGCATCTTTTAGTGTATCATTTTGAATCCTTACAATATCATGGTTTATCCTTTCAAGGAGCATTATCTAAAAAGCTTGCCTTCTTCCAAAAAAAAAAAAAAATGAAAAAATTGAAAATGTGCTTTGGTGAAAATCTGGAAACAGGCACCTTGGTAGAAAAAGTAAAGAGAAATAAAATTCATCCTATGGTGAAAACCACTCCCTCGTGGCACCTTGGATAAGTACCATGATGAAAACTTGGCAATCAGGCATCATGCGTAGTTCTTCTATATATTTCGTCCATTCCATCTTCTCTCTTTGATCTTGACAATGTTGATCTATACATGAACATTTGGCTATTTTGTGAGGTATCTTACGATGATCTTTCTTTCATTCCTTCCATGTTTAGCCTTCATATCTATCTTCCTCCATTCATTTTCTCCTATCGCTATCCTTTTCCCCTTTGGTCTTGATCTAATAAAAGAAAGAGTAAAACATGATGCTATGAAGCCTCTTGACATGTATACTCCTTTGGACTACATCCTATCCTTCTTTGGCATTACGCTTTTGTGACTTATCTTATGCTGGCCTTTCATTCCTTGTCCAAATGTGCTTTACATAAATTTTTTTCCCTAGCTTGGGTATTCTTGAGGAGTTTTTCCCTTGAGGATTTCTTCCCTTCATTCTCTTTCATTCTCTTATCTTCCATCTCTTCCACCAGCTTGCCAATCCCTCTTGTTCTCCACCTTGCTAAACATTGGGACTGCACAATATGATCTTACTTGGGAGTTTGCAATGGAAAAAGATGCTATCAAGTATACCAAGTATCATAACAAGTATCAAAACTAGTATCAGAACAAGTATCAGAACCAGTATCAAAATAATTATCAGAATCAGTATCAGAATTAGTATCAGAACTAGTATCAGAATGAGTATCAGAACACCTACTGGAGCTACACCTTTTTCTTTAGTTTATGGGTCTGAAGTGGTACTGCCTATTGAGGTTGAAATCCCATCACTAAGAATCAGAATGCATGGTCTAGTAACTGATGATGACTACAGAGTGTCTAGGTTGCAAGAACTTGAACTACTAGATGAGCATAGACAAGTAGCATATGATCATCTCAGAGTATATTAGAAGAGAATGTCTAGAGGCTACAACAAGAAAGTCAGACACAGATAATTTTAGGTTGGCGATCTAGTCTTGAGAGAAAATCCTAAAAATCAATCCCATCGAGAATGCAAGAGGAAGTTCAAACCCAACTGGCTGGGTCCCTTTGTCATCATTGCTACTTTTGACTTTGGTGCCTATCAATTCTCAATGACTGAAGGAGAACAGCTCTGAGAACCAATCAACATTCTCCATCTGAAGAAATTCTATGCCTAAGGCATTCATTCTATGGTAAAATGTCTTGAAAAAAATCTTAAAAATCTGAAAAAGTCCTGAAAAAATGAACATCTTGGTGAAAACCTAGCAATAGGAACCTTGATGATTCACAAAAAAATCAAAAATATCAAAAATTCAAAAAAATTGAAAAATGAAAAATGTAAAAAAAATGAGAAAAAGAAAAAGTGCCTTGGTGAAAACCTGGAAATAGGCACCTTGGTAGCAAAAATAGAATCTTTGCCAAGATGGTGAAAACCCAGCAAATGAGTGCCACTTGTTTCAAAATGCTCCATCTATTAGTGCACTCTTGGTCTTTCCCATCTTTCAATCTTGCTTTAGTTTGTACATATCTCTCAGTTTGTTTCTACATTTCCAATTTTTAAGTAAGTCAGTCTATACACCAATCAGCTCAAGCGTCTGTATCCTATCAATTTTTAAACACTTGGGGGCAATAACAGTCATATGCTATGGTCTCTAGTATATCTTAGATGTATCATATCCAATCAGAGTCCTTTGAAGCTTCATGTGAGTTAGTCAGTCAGTCTTGTCTCCAGAAAGGATTTTGCATCTACAACAACACAATCAAACGTCAAACAACAAACTGAAAACAATCTATGCTTTTAATGCTTTTATCTCCTTGTATGCTTACTAATTTGCATTGAAATTTTGGATATTGTGTCCCTTCAAACTCTTCGATGATGTCCTTTATAAGATTTAGAGAGTGATGACTAGGGGCATAATCTTTTCTTTGTTTTCTACTTGTATGTGAAAATCTAAACAACTTTGGAAATACTGGATTGTAATGGTGTCCGACTGTAAGAGCCTCTATCTTGAATTGGATGGCCATGCGTACCTCGACCATTGATACCTAGAAAATTCAAGGAAGTTTGATCTAACTATTATCTTTTTGAGTGAGTTCTTTCTCCTATTGTGAAACATGATCTTACCTAAGGATGTGAATGATAAAGGGTCACTACGAGTAATTCACATTGGATTTAGAATGATCTCTTGACTATTTGATGTGTTTTTAATGCAAGGAGTATTCCAGTCATCACGACATTTATGTTTTGATGCTTATACAAATTGCTATATCAAAATGGACATGATATTCAGGTCATCCTGGCGTTTGTGCCTTGGTGCTTATATCTAATCTGACATTTCAAAAATAAAATCAATATTCATATATCCATGGTTGTTGACTAGTGGGTGTTGTATTGATTCTTGCGCATGCAAATCGATATTCATATGTCTATGGTTTCATAGCTAGTGGGCATTGTATTGATTTATCCGGTTATCTAAAAGTTCAATGATGATAACAAATCGACACATGATCAGTGACTAGGTCCTAGGTCTTAGGTTGCATTTCATTTTGCATTTTGCATGTTTGCATGATCTCACAATGATTAAATGAACTTCAATGCTTAAAAAATTCTTTAATATCTCTTCAAATCTAACAAGAGCTAAATCTCACACGAAGGTTCCTCCAATGAAATAGCAAGTAGAATCCTTTTTCAGGATCAAAATCAAAATCTGAGATCATTCATATTATTAACTACTTGCATAATCAACCTTCATTCATCACAGAAATCTAGTATTCAACTTAACTAATTATCTAACATCAAACTATCAAAATTTCAACTTCATCAACTATGGTCAACTCATAGTTTTACCTAGTCAAACTTGGTCGTCTGGACCTCTAAACGATGTAGAATGCATTCTTGAACGTGTATAACCACTTTTCCAATCAATTAACATGCTTCTGAACTCTCAACGCTGACTTCTCTTGTCAGATTTCAATTTTAATCCCGAAGGGGCCATGGTATTGCATATCATTCAAAGTCTGTAAATCAAATTATATCAATCTTTCCTTAGTAATCAAGACAAACAATCACATCTAGTTGCTAATTCATCAAAAGACCTCATCACTTGGGGAAAATCTATCATCACTTGGGGCATATCAAATTCATCAAGATCCATATCAATTTGGTATTCTCCTAATCTTGTAAACTATATCACTTTTTGCAACCATCAGATCATAGTGTTCTTTCCTTGGTTCTTTGGCAACTGAAGGATTCAAATGTGATACCTGCTAGTTCTGCTAAGACAATCAAGTCTAGAACCAGTCACTCACTTCTTAGCAATCCTAACGTTTGGAATCAGGCATTTTGACACTTTTTTTCACAATCCTTAGTTCATCGCTGCTACAATGAACATTATCTTTGGTCATTAGGACCTACTATCTCCATATCAAATCAATATCAATCAGCTTCTATCTCATATCAATTATCAATTTCAAATTCGTTTCATATCTCTATCAAACACAGACTGTCTTTAAACCACTACGCTTCGCACAAGAATTCAAAGTGGGGAAAAATGTAATACCCCAAAAATGGGTTATAAGTTCATTAATCTCCTATATCAACAATTCGAATGAAATCGACATCAAAGTCCTAATCTAAGGCACATCTAAACATCATCGAATCCTAATTTATTATCTTAAATTCTGCATCGGGGAATATTCCTAGCAATATTCTTAATTATCTTAATTACCTTTAATTTAATGATTATTTGGCGATAAATCACATTTATCCTAAAAATTTGATTAATTGAATATTTTCATATTTAATTAATTAAATTTAATATCTTTCCACTTAATTGTTTAATTAAATTTAATTCTATCTATTATTAATTATATTATTTAAATTTGACTATAAATCTAATATCTTATGATTAATTGATTAAATTCTTATTTAATTAATTAAAGCAAGTTGTCATTATTTAATAATATAGTTTTTAATAAAAGTTTGATTAAGTAATTGATTAACCCATAAATCAATTATTTATTTTCAAAAATCAGTTAAGTTGAGCATAAATCACTTTATTTATTAAATTAATTCATAAATAAAACATGCACAATCATAAAAGCAGACAACTATCAATTATCAATTAAAGCTAAACTCTATTTTGAGTTAAAACTTAGCTTTTTCATGTTTTTGTGAATTAAATTATCTTTATCATCAGATAACTCAAAATTCAAGCTGAGTTAATCTGAGTGATTTATGGCTTTCTTTCATGCACCTCCAAAGCCCTAGATTTCTATAAAAACAAGCTTTAGCTCTTCACAAATCATCTCGCAAATTGCAAACTTACTCTACAGGAATCATAGCATATCAGATTTGGAGAATTTGCACAATTGGAGCTTGAAAGATAAATTTGAGGATTCAAAGCTTTGTGAGATCAATTTCAAATTCATAGCTTTCATATTATTGTTAGAATTTTCATTCTCATATCATTTAGCATAGATTCATATCATTGTTAGATTAATTTCCATATTAGCATAGATTCATATCTGATTTCTCATTCTTATTTGCATAGAAAATATTTTTTTAAAAAAGATTTATTGCATTCAAATCCTTCGTTTAGGTGTCATCTAGGTCACTAATCTCAATAACAATCTGAGAACATCAATCTTGCACCTACTAGAAGGCAGTAAATCACTTGGTTAAATTAGATTTTAATTTTGCACAATTTTGATTATAGCTAACCTCTAATGTTTTACTGAAGTGTTGTGTCTACAAATCAGGTACAATTTTCACACAGTTTCAAGACTGTCTTCTTCAATTATAGTCCCATCATTCTTTGTAATAATCCAATAGATTGGTCCTAAACACAATAGATGTGTCTTCATCTTTTCTTTCTAGCTATCAAAATTTACTCCATCAAACTTAGGGCTTTCCTTCTTGAAATTCACCATGGATCTCCTTATGTTGTTAAACTTTCCTTTCAAGGACTTGCCACTCTAATACCAATTGTTAGAAAGTAAAGTCCACCAAGATAATTGAGAGGGGGGGGGGGCTGAATCAGTTATCTAATGATCATAACCTTTATCAACTTCAACATCATTTAACCATGTAAGCAATGTAATTACTAACCATACAAAGATATTCATACACAATGACACAATTACACAAGATATGTTGACTAGGGAACCTCATGATCAAAGAGTAAACCCTGGTTGGAATGATGCCCACAAAAGATGCACTAATATAAATATTCCTTGTGAAAGGATGGAATTTTTTATGAGTCTTATGAAATACATTCAGTACATATGAATCCCTGTTAAAAGATTCTAACCCTATTAAGAGTTATGGAAGATAGAAGGATCCACTGCTTAAACAACTTCAGGGTAACATAACTGAACACACTATACAAATAATCTTAATATTATTTAGTAGAATAATATAAAAATATGTTACCTCTTCACTATGCCAAACTACACTCTCTGCTACACCAGATCTCAATTCCAAATCTCTGTACTTCACAATTTCGCTTTCACAACTTCATAGGCTCTTTTCTTCACCTCATGCTTACATTTGCATGCAATCAAACCATGCTCACACTTATTTTCATTAATTATTCATACAATAAAGACAAACAATCCTTCCTTTATACCACACTCAAATAATTACAAATGAATCAACATCCAATTACAAAATAAAAGATTCTACATGCTACATCAAAATTACTCAAAACTGTCAGCTTCCACATGCAATAAATCTTCACTTATGTGACCTTGAATTTTGCATTGTGAACCACATCACCATCAATGTGTCTAAAACTTCCCTTTAATTGTGCAAAACCAGATTCCATCCCAATTAGGAGATATCATTGGATTTCCACAAACCGCTACTCAGGAACATTGGCTGAATACTGCTTTTACCAAAATGCTCATAACTTTCATGAATCAATGAATTACTATCTTCACTCTTAACCATAGACATATAACATATCAAAGAGTATAACCTCAAAATTGCATATAACCAAGTACAATATCCCACATGCGCTAATCAAAACACTGTCTGCTTCTCTGCTAGTCTCTAGAATATCATTATGTTGACATCAATGACAATCATAGTCATGAATGCAACAACAACTACTATAGAATGACTACCAACATCCAACATTCATTCTTAACAATTATTTATATGATGAATCAAAGGAAAGTATCTAAAAAGAAAACAAAATGTTACAAGAAAAATTAGGTGTACAAAAGGGAGTAGCAATGGACCATATTCATAGAAATGATGGTGCACTTAGATATAAAGTTGAAAATGATAGAGAATCATAGGTAAGTATCCCTACAAGTATGTATAACTTTCCCATATTTCTAAATTCTTGTTGTGAAAAGGTGGAAGAAAATTTTATTGAAAATAATTTAGAAATATGAGATAAAATAGCATATAAAGAAGATGTAATATGTGTTCAAATTATTCTTGAGAAAAATATACACCTAAAATTGAGATGCCAAGAAAATAAAATGCTTGAAGAAAGAATGGATATAGTATTTATGCAAAATGACACAAAGGGTAATTATGAGAAATTAGGGAAACCTAATTTACATATTATTGTTCAAGATACAAATATTCCAAAGGGAAATAGTTATAAGGAAAAATATTATAAAGTGAATAAAATTAATATAATTGGTAAAAGGGATGATCTTACTTTAAAAGGATGCATATTGCTGCATGACCAAAATTGTGTTTTATGATAGAGGTAAGGTTTTTATTGTCCAAGTATGGAAAACAGGTAAGTATATTTATGTTTTGTCATTTTTCAAGTATAAAATCTTACATTAATATTAAATTGTAAAATCTTTACAAATAGTACATTTGTTATCATATTATTATATAATTGTATATATTATAATCTTGCATTATTTTACAATTATATTGTGCACTAAAGTCTAAGTAAATAAAATATTAATGCTTAAACAATTTGGATTAGAGTATGATCTAGATTTATTTAATGTGGTGGGGAGTATGCTATCAGTGTTCAGTGTACCAAAATCTTATTTTGAGAACATGAATGATCTCTCTTTGCATGTGTGTGCATCTTCAAGAATAGGGGGAGTAACCTTTTCCACAACAACAAAATTTGTATTCTTTCTGCCAAATCCTACGTCATATAGGGTAACAATCGATGAGGTGAGGGGGCGGATTTGATGATGAGGGTTCAACATTGCAGTTGGCCTGAAAAAGAAATGTTAAAAGTAAAATCCAGCAAAAAACTCGCACCAAAAAAATTGAAATAAAACTATAATCTCTAACTTTTCTTCCATCTGCAATTAGAGTCTGCTATTCAAGATTTGATAGATCATTAACATTGAGCTAATTGTCAAGTACTAGAGAGGACATTTTGTGTTGGGTTTGGATTTATTTTGGTAGGTATTAGTGAGTCGAGAGAAAGTTATGCAAAATTGAAGATCACAAAAATTAAGATTCATTGTGGGGCTTGTTTTCCTGTCCTAGACAACGAGGCAGACCTACAAGTTAGAAGAGTTTGTAGCCCATGTGTCCAATGTCAACTATCTCAAGATTGGGGAGATTTCCAAAATTCTTGTGACAAATGGAGGAAACCACAAAGTGAACATGTGGTCCATTGGAAATCCCAATGCCCTATTGAGTTTGTTAGGTCACACAAGTGTAGTTGAATTCATGGCATTTGATTCCCAAGATGATTTATTAGTTGTCGAAGCTAAAAGTGGAAAAATAAAACTATAGTCCAATGCTACCAAGAGATGCTTTAGTTACAAAACTAGTGATGCTATGTTTGAGTCAATAGCCATGTAGACATGTGACTCTCCAAATATCAATAGTTACGAACACATGAGACATTTTGTCTGCTGACGATGAACATTCTACACAATCTTCAAAAGGCACGACTCTTTGCTTCCCAAACACTATGCAAGATAAGACTCTTAATGCAAGATAAGACTCTTGGATGTCCAATAGCCACCGATGCATATGGTGTTAGGATTAACAAGGCAGAAATAATAATTATGTGCAAATATAACTAATATTAGAAAACAATAAACTACGCAGAAGAGAACACAAGACACAAAGATTTAACATGGTTCACCCAATCCCTGGGCTACGTCCACCAACAGTGAGTCCAATATTATTATTATCCAATGATTACAACTTGATTACAATCTATAATCCCTTATAGCTCAATTCTGCCACAAGTACTAAAATCATACACACGAAAAAATCCCTAACCCTAAGCCATATTATACAATATTTTTTTCCACTTTAGGGTTAGAATGAATTATAACATGTCGGGAGGAAAAGTGTACAATACTTTCCTAGATAGTACTTTCCTGATTAGTCACCATAAGCTAACAATCTCGCACTTGGTGACTGATCAGTATCCACACTATACAAAAAAAACCTCCCACTTGGAGACTGATCTTGTAGCAATACCGCTAGCATATGAGGCTCCCACTGGATTGAACCACCCTGGACTCAGCTATTCCTTTATTTTGTTCAGTCTAGAAGACCAACTAAAGTTGAACATGAGTTCAAATTCTCCCTTGTTACTACCTTTGTAAACATATCTACTAGATTATCATCAGTATGAATCTTTTCTAGCCTTAACTTCTCATCATCCAAAATTGACCGAATGAAATGGTACCACAACTGTATGTGTTTTTTCTTTAAGTGAAAAGTAGAATTCTTTGCAAGATGAATGGCACTTTGGCTATCTATATGTAGAAAATTATCCTTTTGTGGATGTCCCAATTCTTCCATGAAGAATTGAAGCCATATCATCTCCTTGGCTGCCTCTGTAGTAGCAACATACTCTACCTCTGTAGTGGATAAAGCAACCACCTTGTGTAGTCAAGAAATCCAACACACCACTGTCCCACCAATAGTAAATATATAACTTGTAGTACTCCTCCTACTATCTATATCACCTATCAAATCTGATTCAACATAGCCTTGTACAATAGTAGTAGAACCCCCAAAGTGTAAACACTTATTGGATGTACCTCTCAAATATCTGAGAATCCATTTGACTGCATTCCAATGATCAATACAAGGATTACTCATATATCGGCTAACAACTCCCATTGTGTGTGCAATATCTAGCCTAGTACATACCATAGCATACATTAAGCTCCCTACAGCTGAAGCATAAGGTACCTTAGACATTTTAATCTCTTCTTCTAGTGTCTCGGGACACATATCCTTATTCAATTTCAAATGACCAGGCAAAGGTGTGCTGACTGTGTGCTATAATTATGTCATACTTCTATGAATCATTACATTCAAGAACACTCAAGAATGAGGTCTCAAAAATCAATCCATAGCTCCCTAGGCATGGAGTGCAAGGGTTTTAAGAATGCTCTCAGCTAGAGCTATTTAACAAATAACCTTGCTAGTAAACCATGCAATGGGAGATTCAATGAAGACAAGGGCAAGAATGCCAATATCCTTAAGAATCAAGAATGAAAATGCAATGCTATGCTATGCTAGAAATGGAAATGCAAACTAAGATATGAAAATGAAAGATGCAAGTATTACAAAGCCTCCTAGTTAAGCTAGATGGATTAATCTAAAACATAGAGGAAATCTAAGCTAAGAATGCCATGATAATGCAAGAAATGAAACTATGATAACATGTAGATGCAAAAGCCAAGAATGCTCCAAATCTTCAAAAGCTCCAAAATGACCTAGAAAACCTGTAGCATAACATTAGCATAAAAACCTAAGATATGAAAATGAAGAAGAGAGCTCTCCTTTTATAAGAAATAAAAAGGAATGGACCATGGAGATTAAGAGGAAAAAGATTTAATCAATGGTGGAGCTTAAAAGAGGAGCAATCCATGTGCACAAATATCCTCCAATGGGAAAATAAGAGTTGACTTTTGTGTCCATATAAGACAAAAAATGTTTTTCTTCTTTTTATAAAATAAGAATAATGCTTTATTTGTGCAACTTAGGATAAGAGGAAAAGTGGGGGCTTTTATTTATTTAAAAGGGGAGGAAATATTCTTTTTAAATAAATAAAGACTTAGGATAAAATGGTTAGCCCATAGAAAATAATTGAATAAATGATAGAACTAGGATTTGATCAAGAATAAGCAATTTATGATTTTAGCAAAAGGGGCTAATAGTCTAGATGACCATTTTTGGGTGTATACATTTGTCCCTCTTTGACTAATATGTGATAGATCTGGGAACACATTATGTCAAAGAATAGATCAGCCAAGAAAGCAAGCAGATAGCCAAGAAGGCAAGCAAATAGCAATCTGACTCCAAAGAATGAAGTGCAGAGAGATAGAAAATCCTACATGGTCAGCCTGGTAGCGACAGTACTGAACACTTAGGAAAGAGATAGCCAATAATATATGATGTGTCTACCCCCTTGGGATCGAAAGAGAAATCCAAGTAGAGGGAAAGCAGAAGCAAGAGCAACATGATCAAATCACTAGAAATCATAATCGAAGAAAGAGAATAGAATAACCATCAAGCAGTGAAGATATGCCCCACACATGGGACACAGGGCAAAAACCTATCAGTCCCTCAACTTGTAAACACCATAGAGGGGGATTTGAACTTGGGATGTGAAAGTGAATGAAAGACTAGAAGTTGAGAGAGATGGGATTGAAGAGGTGAAGAATTCCCTAGCAAAGATTGAAGGATCAAGCCTCAAAAGGTCAGCCAACTGCATGCAAGAAGGAGAAAGGTGAACACAGATTTTAGTTTTGATCCCAAAATGAAGAGAAAATGATGGGATATGAAAGACCAGAAGTGAAAGACATGATCGGGAAGAAGCGAAAGGTGAGTGCAGTTGATTAACAAGTCCATGAAAGATGAAAGGAAATCTCTCTCCATATGCAAGATGCAAAACTAAACTAACATGAACTTAAGAATGAAAACTACATGAAAAGTGGTTTACTTGCAAGGTTACAAAGCCAATAGACATCTAATTATGATCATCGAATGTTATTTGTAGCATCAAAAGATCATACAATACACACTAGCATAACTATGTGGATCTGAATATGATCTATATTAGATGGAAATGTGGAAATCCCACCTAGGCATCAAAGACATATAGGTCAAGATGACTAGTGCAGTGAGATTACCTAAGTTTGATATAGCAAGATTATGCTCGCATCGAGACACAAGAAAGTCAAGATGACTAGAAGCATGGACTTACGAAATAGTCAAGGATAATACCTTGTAGATCCCAATGTCAAGTGGAACAAACATAAATGCTAATGACAAGTAGGACCAACAAAATATATCCACAAGTAGAGAAAGCAATAAAACATGTTCTCATTCCCTCAGTCTTCTAGCTATGCATCATCAAAAATGATCATAGGGGGAGAACACTCAGTAAAGAAAGCATCATAGACAACACACAAAGAAATAAAGCTAAGCAAGTCTTAGTGAGTCAAATGTTTAAGTGCGTGTGTGTAGGTCATAGAGTCAAACTTTGAGTATCGCATCTTCCAGTGAGAAATATTGCATCATCTAGACTGTGGGTAGGATATTTGATAAGTGTTGAGAAACACTCAACGCTAGGGTAGTGTTGAAAAACATAGTTTGGGTGGTGTTGAAAAACACTATTTGTGAGGTGCCTAAGAAACCCAGATGCACAAAGAGACCCAAGATAAGCTTAAAACAATGTGTGCCCCCTAGACTAAGACAAGAGTCAATTCCAAGCTAGGAGAGGCAAAGTGAGAAGTGGAGCGAATGAGCGCCATGCAAGACTGATAGACATAGGTGCAGAGGGTCTCAAGGAGCGCCTGTTTCCAGGTTTTCACCACTTGATAAATTTATTGCAATTTTTTTTTTTTTTTTAGGACTTTTTATAATTTTTTTTGTATTTTTGCTACCAAGGCACCTATTTCCAGGTTTTCACCAAGGCACTTTTTCAAAAAAAAAAAATTATCTTTTTATTTTTTTTTATTTTTTTGGTGAGACATCAAAGTGCCTATTGCTAGGTTTTCACTAGGATGCTCTTTTTTTTTTGCAGTACTTTTTATGCTTTTTAGGATTTTTTCAGCATCGTATATGAATTTTTTTGGAATTTTTTTAGGATCATAAAATATGTACAAAGAATGCCCCAGACAAAAACGGGCATCAAGAATCTATTTCCTCTGATGTAGAAAACCGATAGGCCCCAGGCCCAAATGCTGCAACTATGATGATAGGAGGTCTCAACCAGTTCGACCAATAATAACAAGCCCTAAGAAATGTTTGAGCTAGTGAAGGATCATTAGAATGTGATCCACATATGCCATCGTGGATTTTAGCTAGCACTTTTTTTGACTCCTCTATTTCTAGACACTTAAGGAGAGTTCTGTCTAGACCTTTCCTATACAAGTCACCAGAGACAAAGGAAAAGTGTAAGGGATGGCAGAAAGGAAGGCGTGGTAGATTTGTAGGAGGAATATGAGGTGGAAGATATGAAAAGATGGTAGGATTGTAAGATTTGTGAGCAGGATAGCGTAATTTGTCCACCAGGAACTTGAAGCGAAATTTATGCTTTTTCATTTTTAAGATGGATGTTGAAGTAACCAAGGCATTACCAACTTTGTTCTTAGCTCTGGGAATGGGCTGAAGTGTAACAAATATGAGATCATGCTTGAAGTAGTGCACCATTTTTTTGTAGAGAATCAGCTTGTCATCTTTTATTTGATAATCAGTATTTTTGACTAGATTTTTATTTTTACTTTTCTTAGGTTCGGATACTGCCATAATGTGGTTTTTTCCATTTGACCATTGCTCTTTTCTTTTGACTTGATGACTGTGATGTTTGATTGCTGGTTCAATATTTTTTGTGGCTAGCTCGCTGGTGGAAGAAGTAACAGGTGTTGATGCGAGATGAAATGAAGTGACTAGTTCAATAGCATTTATGTGAGGGATATCATCTCTAGTGACAAGAGAGGTCAAGCCTATAGGGTAAGCTCCAAAAGCATTAAGATCTAGACTTTTCATAGAAGGACCAACATGATCCACTAAAGCAATACGTGGAACAAACTCATCAGACCTGACACGAGACTCATCAACTACATCAGGTGGGTTACGAGAGGTATGAACCACATCAACATCCATATCTATCATGGGAGTATCTTCTGGAAGAGGCTTAAGATGCTGAGAAGTAGAGATACTCATGTCATTATGTGAGAGATCACCTCTTTGTAGTAGCCGTGCAATGTTGCAACATTGTCTATCATAGTTCAATGATTCTTTAGGCACATAGGTTCTAGACATAGAGGCCTCAACTATATCATCAGTAGATATACATTCGTCTCCCCAAAGAAGTGAAGTAGAAGGAAGATCATCTCCCATTTGAACCATAGTGTGCAGTGGTGACTTGTTTGTATCTGTGTCTGAATTACTAAGCATGGGAGTATTTTTGGAATTATCAAGGAGGGAAAATCTACCCTCATCTTCTCTATAGATCCACTCTTGAATAACTTGTTCTTCTCTTTCTACTTCTAAAGGAATGGATGAAGGAATAAAAGTATCAAAGATCATCATAGCAGAAGTGGAAGGCTTCATCTGATTAGAAGGTCTCCCATATGACCTAGGAGAAATAGGTATAGAAGCAAAGGAATCCAGTGTATATTCACCCATACCAAGGCTCATCATCTTAAGTTTTTTCTCAGTAGAAACTAGAGATGTACTAGGATCAATAGAAGGTTCATTGTGAGGAACAAATTTTTCAGTAGCAGCAAGAGCATTAATAGTAATAGTATGGTCTCTAGGAATCACAACTTTAGTGCCATTGTATGAAAATTTGACGCACTGATGATAAGTGGAAGCAATAGCCTACATGTCATGGATCCAAGGATGACCCAAAAGAATGTTATATGCGAGTGGGATGTCCAATACTTGGAAGTTAATATCTTTTGTGACAGGGCCCACTCAGACAGGAAACGTGACAAGACCTTTGGAAGATCTTTCCACTTCATCATAAGCTTTTATAATAATCTTCTTCTTAGAATCCATAGAAAATTTTGACAAACCTAATTGTTGTATGACATTGAAAGAAATAATATTTAACCCTACACCATTGTCTATCAGGACTCAGTGGACATAGGTGTGGTAGACTAGAACTTCACTGTGTAAAGCTAGATTATGCAGGTGAGCAATAGATATGTCATCTTTTGCAGAAAAGGAGACAGATAGCAGAGATGAAATGTGGTTGACCATAGCCTAAAATTGATCTGGATCAATGTCATTGGGAACATGTGTTGTTTCTATCGGATGTCCCTTGTTTCTATGATAATGGTAGTAATGATCCTCTCTCCACCAATCAGGCTTATTTATCAAATCCTAGTTACCAGGTTTATTAGGAAGTGTAAGATATCCATTGTCAACCAAAGTCTTAAGGATCACATCGTAAGGTTCTTCCAACTTGGTATAGACTCACTTTCAAAATGACTTCTTACGCTTATCTACATATTGAGGTTTAGGGGCACCATGAGCATTGGTAGCTTCTTGTTGTTTTGTTGCATAGATAGCATTGGAGAGATTGAAAGTAGGCTCTTTAGCTTTAGGAGCGTCAACAACCCCATCAGTAACAACATACGTGTTCTTATTCCAAGGTTTGTTCTTGTCTTTGCCATTGCCTTTAGCATCTTTATTAATAACAATATCCCCTTTTCTTATAGCTACATCCTCAATTCGATATGCACTTTCAACCATGTTGTTGAAAGAAGAGAATAGTTGTTTCCTTAAATCATAATATAGCTCAGGCACAAGAGTGTTGACAAAAATGTCAATCTTTTCTCTCTCGGGTAACTGACGAGGATACCTAGAATACAATGACCTCCAACATTGTAAATAAGTTGCAAAATGGCTCACCTTGATGTTGTCTTAGATTACCAAGATCTATCATAGTGACAAGTTGTTGGATGTTGTAAGAATAATGCTGGGTAAATCACTAAGCCAACTCATCAAAAGTCTTAAGTGATGGTGTCAATTTCGCAAACCATTCCAAAGCTTGGCCTCTTAAACTTTGAGGGAATAATCATAGAAGAAATGTGTCTTCATGAAGAAAGTCCATGCTAAGAGTGTAAAAGTTATGCACATGGTCATGGGGATCACCATTTCCATCATACTTGTCATATTTGGGAACCTCAATATCTCTAGGAAACAGGACCATGTATAGACTTTTATCAAAAGGAAGAGTACAAATTGATTCTACAAAAGAGACCTTTGGAGGCTCTCTTTCTATTTCCATTTGGGTAAGGTGTTGATTTTTCTGACGTAGTTCTTCTTGAAGGACTTCCAATTCAGTTGGTACTCTTTGTTGGACAATTTGTCTGACATCATAGCCGGGAGGAAGCCTATATCCTCTAGAAGTCATATATTGAAAATATTGATTGCCATTACACTCTAAAAGCTTATGCATCATTCATTGGGAGACCACATCTTGTTCAAATCTCATAAGATCCTCACTAGAAATCTCATCATCAGTCTCTACCTCATGTTGAGAGGGAGGAGGTCTAGGAGGTGAAGAAGGCATACCAAAAGTGGTTCTTGGAGGAGATCTTGGTGGTGTGTTGTTTCCATTGTTGCCATTAAAAAGAGGTCTATGCTCATAGTTACTAGTCTCAGGTTACTCATGAAATGTCCCTCTATAAGCCATGCACCTGGTAGCATCCATCCTTTGTTGATTGTGTTCTTTGTCTAAGCGTGCTTGGTTATCCTTATGCTCAAAGTGTTCTTGCAAGCATTGAAATTTTTCTTGTTCAGTCAAAGTGAGTGAGACATTGTCCGTGTTTTTGGGGGTCTTGAATGCGGAAAAGAGGAAACCTCCTTTGTACCATGGGGTAGCCTTAGAATCCTTAGATTGGTTAGAACTAGAACTATTGTT
Organism: Chamaecyparis obtusa; assembly: GCA_027943335.1. Taxonomy (NCBI): domain Eukaryota; kingdom Viridiplantae; phylum Streptophyta; class Pinopsida; order Cupressales; family Cupressaceae; genus Chamaecyparis; species Chamaecyparis obtusa. Next base: position 644,911 of record BSBK01003705.1, on the reverse strand, counting down.
GCTAATGGGCACTCATAAGTGTCTAGTTGGAGAAGGTAACTATGTATAATTGAATGGAGGATGACTCTCCTACTCAAATCGAGACCGAGTTGTAACTGGCATGAAAAGAGATGTTGGTTGACTAATAGAATGAGACACAATTTCTCAGATTTGAGATAAGAAAAGCTAATAAAGATCACTTGTCAAAGTAGAACAATAGAGAGATGGATCATCAAAAGTGCTCTAGCACTTACAACAATCAATTGACTAAAGCCGAGCAGCGAGCAAGAAGTTCAATAAGCAAGTAGCTAGAGAGGTAACCGTGATGCGACAAGTGATCAAGAGTTGCATTTGTTAAGCTCAAATCCAATAGTTTTAGCTCATTTGTTTCAATCTAGAACAAGTCTGAGCATGCAGATAATAGACTAGCTTCAGGTAAGAACATAAAAAGACACTCTACGACAGGTTAAAATGTAAGTTTAGTAGCTCCAGATTGCAATAGCAACAAGACAGCAAAAAGGTTTTGGTTGACACTTTCTAGGTAGACAAGGCGACGGGTTATAGTGAGGTGACACTTTTCCCTAAGCCAACCGACAATTTCCAGTAAGGTCGGGTGACACTATTGCAGAGTCATATGACTCTATGACCAATGAACATAAAAATCTCAGTTTTGAAGTGTTTTAAAAGATCAAGTAAGTATATCAATAGATTTTTATAATGGATCAAGCACATAAGATAGCAATCAAGGAGTTCAAGCAAGAAGTTGTCTTCAAACAATGAGCAAGGGGCAAAGCAACCTTGCACATGAACAAGAATAATGACTTAGTATTTCTACTCCTTAAAGATTCTACTTGTGTATTTTCTTGAAAATGTTTTAGCAGGAACTTAGAACACAACAACATCCTATCAAGCTGTCTATAGGGATATACATAGCTTTTTTAAAGGGAGTCCTCGATATATGCAAGGTACATGAGGCCCAAATCCATAGATGAGAAGAATCCAAAATCACATAGCTGGGGGGAGATGGTAACCCAAATCTCCTCCTTCACTTCTCAAAGGTATAAAGTTCTTTGAGGCTTAGCCAAGAGTGATATCAAACTCAATTCCCAAGAGAGGTGTCTTTCAATTCACCACCCACTATTTATACTCTATCAGAACATAGGAGTTAAGTTCATCCCTTAAGGTGGTGTGTCCCCAAGAAGGCCTTCTAAAAATAAAATTAAGTAATTCACTATCAAAAGTATTTAAAGCACAAAAGGTGGAACACTTAACTCTTCAAATAAATGTGAAGTGAGTCCAAAAGTAGAACATTTAACTCTTCAAGTGAATGTGAAGCGAGTCCAAAAGTGAAACATTTAACTCTTCAAGTGAATGTGAAGTGAGTCCAAAAGTGGAACATTTAACTCTTCAAGTGAATGTGAAGTGAGTCCACAAGGTGGAACATTTAACTCCTCACACAAACTCAAAGTGAGTCCAAAAGTGGAACATTTAACTCCTCACACAAACTCAAAGTGACTCCTGTTAGCTATTTTTCTTGCAAGAGAAACAACTAGAACACCAAAGTGCTCTCTCCCTTTTGTGCTCTTTGTCCAGTCAAGAGAAAGGCTAATGCGACAAGGATATGAATCCTTCTTCACTTTGGGCTCCACAGACCCAGGTGGGTATACCTATGAACATCTACCTCAGATAATAATTTCTCTAAAAATCATAGGCAGGTATAATCATGGATTAGACAGGACACTAACATCCTATGAAGAGATTCTATACTCTAAATGAATTAGGGGATGGCTTCCAGCCCATCATACTTGGTTTATCTTTCAACACACCAAAACATAAAAGGAAACGTGATTGATTTTAATGATTTGGATGCAAGTCTGGTGCAAAACTAGTGCCTTATCCTAGGGTGCAGAGTCAAATTGAGAAAACATCCACAAAACTACATCAATTCAAAAAACACCTGAAATCAATACCCTACCTTACAAACTATCATTTTCACTGTAAGCACATGATCATCAAATCTATAAATTATTGAAATTCTCAGAGATTATCCATCCAGATTTACTCCTTCCTTGAAGGAAACTTATGGACAAACTCACAGTCTACCTTGTAAATGACAAATTGGACATTGCCTTACAATTCCAATTCATAAGAACTTCCAAAACACACAGATACATCAAAATACTTGCAATGAGATTCCAATCATATGTTATTGATAAAACCTATTTTAGTACACTCAAATTAACATTACACTTAGGCTAAAATAGTAACTTCAGAGCCAAGCTTGCATTAATGGAACTTGCATTAGATTTCTCCCTTGGAGAACCAAAATTTAGAACCCTCTACAACACTCCGAAATTAGAATAAGAAGGAGAAGAGAAAACTATAGATTCATCCACAAACTAACACTTGTCATCCTTTAAACCTCCTGCTGATGAATCATTACTCAGAACTGAAAATCTGATCTGCATCATTCTCTCCTGAAAGCACCTGTCCTCTGCTCAAACAAACTATGAATCACCAGATTGAACAAAATAGATATTTTCAAAATATCTTCCCGACCCCCTGATTCATTCAACTATAGATAACTCGAAAGCAACATGACCTGCATCAAATCTGACCTCAGAAATGGATTCCTTGTTTTCTCACTTTTTCAGCAGTATATAACACTTGATATCTGGGCAAAAAATAAAGCCCCCAACTATTAATTTAGCTCTCCCATGCTCTATAATTCTAAATGTTTGAATTTTTTATATAGTCAAAACTATATAACAATACATTTATAATTTTGATTTTTACTTGGATTTGCACAGAAAAGAACAGAATAAAATATTATACAAATATTTTATTTCTCCAACCAGGCGCCACGTGTCACAATGCTATTGAGTGCATAGGCTTGACTTGATTTGGTGAACTAGCGATTACAATCTCCAATTCACTAAATATCTTACCTTAACCACTGGGAATTTGGAGAATAGGTGACTAAGTAGTTCTTTAAGTCGCTAGATGTTTTACCTTGTGTTAGTGTTTGAACCTGCAGATTAATCAAATACTCAAATAATCCCAATGACTGTAACCTAGCAAGTTACAAACTACTAAGGTATTAAGGTTAAAACCTTCTTCACTTCGAGTAATACATACTCAGGCGGGTGTACCTCTATCAATTCAACGTTCAGCTGAGCTCTGAATTGAGAACTTGCTCCTTCACTGCTCTGTTACTGCCTTCAAAATCCAAATCAATAAGTTGCTAAAACTCTGAGTATAGCCCAAATCATCCTGATACACAACATCATGATATAGACTATAAAAACAGCAACATGATACAATGGCTTAAGGATATTCATCCTTCTTCCTTTTAGAGTTAAACTTAGGGAAGGGTTAACCTCATTTATTGCTTCTACAAAGCACTAAAATACATATTTATGAACTTGTCATAATATGACTCAAGTCTGGAAATTATGCATATGAAGTAAAATTTTAATCAATTATATATCTGGATGGTAAACGAATGTAAGTGGATCTAAAACCAGTCCCTTATCCACTAGGCATCAGAGTCGAACTCTACCTTCACATATATCTATTAAAACGAATACAATGAAACTCAAATAACATGCCTAACATATCATTGTTTCCATTCCTACACCTGTCATCAAATCCACATATAGATATTCAATTCCCAGAGACCTCCCCTAAGATTTTACTCTTTCCTTGAAAGATACTTAAGCTCAACCCCTACATTCACCTTGTGAAAGATGTATTTAAACTATCTTACAATTTAAATGCATAAAGAAACTAAAACATCCCACATGTAAAGACAATCAAATTGTAGTAACAAAATTCCAGTGTATTTGTATTAATTGATAAAATGCATTCGTACAATTTTCCTTGATTTCACAGAAAATCAGGTTCTATATTTCAGACCTCTCCTTTACAAAATATTTTCCAACCCCGATCAACAATAGGAACAGACTATTTATACTAATCAACCATCCTGGAATCCTCGAAAGGATGCAACAAGCTTCGGATGGCTGATAGAAAATTGCGCTAGAAAACAAAAGAAAATACAAACAAAAAGATATTTAATAAAGACAGCAAGGCGTATTTTCAGTTCTGAACAACTTCCGTAGCTGGCACCTTTGTTTGTAGATATTTTCAGAGCAGTTACCAAGTTTGTCATATGAATGATGACCACCATTACAGGCTAACTTACATCATTCTCTGTTTGAACACGCTCTCCCTCAAATTCTGGATCAGGTGCCAAGTGCGATCTATTCTTCTTCCTCCTCCGTCAGCTGGATGACCAGTTTCTTCTTCTTCTTTGTGATTAGCTTTTCCCAAGCTGCCACATCATCATCGGATGGCCAGTCATAACTCTGCAGCTCCTGTAACAAGTTGACTTGCCGTTCCCATGTAGAATCAGTTACATTTTTAACTTCTGATATAAACTTGATACAGTCACCTTCAACTTTGAATAAACTATCAATTATATTGTTAGTTCCTTCCACATCCAAAGCCTTATTATCTTTTAGGAAGGCATCTTTATTGATGACCAACTGACCCATTGACAGCTTCCAATCTTCCAGCTTAACCACATTTCCATTGTCATCATATACCGGGGGCAGATACTTGCTGTAATCTTTATCAAACATGGCTAACTTAGCCTTTATTTGGTTTGATTTTCCTTTGAAAAACTTTGACGCTGCACTTATTAGGCCAATCCTTTCAAACACATCAGTTACTACTTTTGGGATATCAGGCCTGTGTTCTTGTAAACTGTCAAGCTTATCAAACAATAAATTCCTCCCAGACCAAATACTATAGAGTGGTTCCAAGGTGGCCAAATAGTCATTCACCTTTTGATTGGTCTGATGTAATAGGCTGACTGATTTATGAACTGCATCCATCTTGTCCTTTATTTTGTCCTGCCTGTACTGCACTATTTTGGCTATAGTGTCCAGGGATGCATCCAATTTCACCTTTTCCAAGTCTTCAGCAGGTCCCTCAGTTGCCTCCAAATTTACCTGAACAGGTACCTCAACTTGCAAAGGAGGAGGAGGAATTATTTTTGAGGCTTCCTCAAGTTTGACATTTATTTCTGCCAGCTCATCTTCCAACTGTTTGATCCTCATCATTTTCAGATCTCTGTCCTTGGCTACCATGCTTGAACTCTCAAACAATTTGGCATATCTTTCTGACAGCTGAGCTATCTTAGCTTCATTCAGATTAGCCCAATGAGTTACTGCCTTGGAGACCTCAAGGTCTGTTGTATTTTGTACAGTCCATATAATTTTATTCCCCTCCATCTTATCCTCTATACTCAATAGGGATGGCTTTTGAGTTTTGGGAGCCATGGACCACATTGCAACAGCCTGGGATTTAGGGTCATAGCCACTTCCTCTAATCATGTCACCAATGTGAACTTCATATGAGAGGCTACCCTCTGGTTGCTTTCTCAGTTGATCAATGAGGAATGCAGAAGTCAGATCCCATCCTGGGGTTAACAACATTCCACTTGATTTAACCAAATCTCTAGCTTCGTCCACTGTGATGGGATCAAGGCTAGGATCATATGAAGCAAGAGCTCTCAAAGTTTCTTCACTTGGCTCCATACCTTCAGGCAGAGCTTTCTTCACTTCTTGCTGCTTGTTCCAAATGAGAAAACTCTTGAACTCATCAGTCTTAATGAACTGATCATCACTCAAGAATTCCTCTTGATAGACCTCTCTGATATCCTTCTCTAACCATAAGGACTTTTCTCTGTCTTCTTGCTCAATGGCTATCTTCTTTCCTACTCTTATTGCTTTCCTCAATTGATGATGATATGGCCTATCACCTGGTACAAGAGCAGATGCTCTGTCAATTTCCCTTCTTTGTCTCACATGCCTTGAAGGTTCACCTTCCTCAAGCCTCTGTCTCTTCAATGGTGGCTCTGAGATATCCTGCATTTCTGGTTGATCTTGAGTAAGATCAACAACTGGTGGTCTCTCAACCTGTGGAGGACTATCTTCTTCTTGTGACTCATCAATGAATTCTTCCTCATTAGAAGATGAATAATCTTTCTTCTTCTTCTTCTCTGGCTCATTCTGATCAATCAAGCCTTCCAATTGATTTGCCAAGGTGTCATACTTTTCAATCATCCCATCAATCCTCTTCAAATAAGGAAGATCAGGGAAAAAACCCTCAAAAGGAATCTGAGATGCTTTCAACTGGTTGGACAAATCGACTAAATCAAAGAATCTGTACCATCTCCTTTTAACTTCATCTTCATCTAAGATGCTTCTGATCACATCTTCTTCATCCAAACCTTCATGCTCTTTGATCACACCAATGTTTGGGATGTAAGTCATCCTGGCAGTCTTGATGAAATCCTCAGGATCTATGTGCCTACAAGCACCAGTAACCATTTTGAATTGTTGTAGCCATGCACTGATTTGAGGAAAAGCCCTCTTTCCTATCAGGAAATCACCTACCTTGAATTGCCTGGGTGTGAATGTACCCTTCCTGTGAGGGGCCAGGAGCTCTTTATCTATACACATAAGCTACCAAACAAATTCCAAACAAGCCAACCTCGGAGGCACATACTTTGGTAATAAATGTGGGGGTTGGGGACAGCCATAAACTCTGATAATTGTGGAATTATCTCCCAAGTAGAAATCACCCCAATTGTGATTTCCATCCCACTTATCCACATACTGCAGTGGTCTTAAAAGCTTGAGGACTCTAGGAGATAACCTAGTGACATTTATACCTAACATCCTGATAATTGGATAAACAATGAAATTCTGAAAAACACAAAAATCTGCCTCATCAGATGTAGAATTCCATATCCTCACCCACAACTGCACTGGATTGTGCTGATCTTTGAAATTGAACCTTGGTTTTAACATGTTTGCATCAAAACTGTTGATGTTGAAAAATAGAATCAAATGCATTAATAGAGAATAATGCATGAACTCAATAGGACTTTTACTTTCTTGGACAGACATTAGCCCTTGATGCATCCTATCGATCACATACTGGATGTAATCATAGTCAGTGTTTACCAAAGGATTTTGAATATCCAGGATGATCATCAGCAAGTCAGCTGGTAAAAATTCTGCATTCCCATCCATTCCCAAAACTCTACATAATGCATAACAAGTATATCTCATATAATGATGGAGGGATTTGAACTGGTATGGGGCATTCATGTTAGCAGGAAGGGGGGCTATATATTTGTCCTGTTTTGGCATATGCTTAACCAATTGGTCTTTTACTGACCCTACATTGCTTCTGTATCTTGCCTTTTCTTTGTTCAAATCAATCTCAGTGGAAAAGGACGTGTAAAGACCAAAAGCTTTCATAAAAGATCCCCTATCAAGAGTAACTAAGGGTGATTGGTCTTCTTTTCTGATTGTCCTTGAGATAGGGTCATATCTTCTGGCTAGGGCAACAATTAAATCAATATCTAGGAAAACGTCAGGGACAACCATTTTTCCTAGTCCTAGCACCCAACCATTACATACAGGAACATGCTTATTTCTATTGCCGTAAAAGAAATTGAAAATGGTGTAACCTATGAATTCCGGAGTGATTGGGTCTCTACACCGTTCCAAAAGATCTTGAAACACATCATCAGCAGCCCTCTTGTTCTGACTGGAGCCCGGCAACAGTTTCAGGAATTCATCTGAAAAATTAGGCTTATTCTTGTCCTCACCAGCTTTGGATTTGGCCTCACCACTGGAAGACGCTGCACTCTTCTTAGGTTGACTCATCTTTGCTATAGGAACACCTTCAATTCTCTGTATCTCAAATGCTTTTATGCTCGGAAATGCTCTGGATAGACAGAAACTCTTAACAACTGAAACTTGAACAAATAAACAATGAGCTTCAACTTATTTATTGATATGAATCCAAGGTGTGCAACTACCACAGTTAATGCAAATCTCCTTAATGGATCCCATATTCAATTTCATGTACCCCCAAATTTCAAATTTCGAGCTCGCCATGTCCGGATGTTGACAGATAGATTAAACTACTTGAAAACAAGATGAAGAGGGAATGATCAGGATTCTGTACTTTAAAACTATTTGCGTCATGCAATCTTTCTTCTTGAAGCTGATTTGATGGCTTACTGGTTTTATGTCCATATCGACAAAGTACTTTATCTATGTGGGAACGGTCCTTTTTCTTTTTCCTTTATGACCTTTTCCATCTGAGCTCATTTAGCGAACCAGCGACTAATGGCTTCTCTTAATCGCTGAATAAAATGCTAACCCTAGCTATCAACCAGAGAACTGGCGACCACTGGCTTCGCTAATTCTCTGAATCCTTGTTTGACCCTGGTTCACATTTGGAGAACTAGCGACTATTAGCTTCGCGGGTTCTCGGAATCCTATCCTTAACCATCCAAGCATTTCGCGAATCAGCGAACAAAGGGTTCCCACTTATACAGTTAACCTGCAATTACCATTTGGCGAACTAGCGAACAAATCCATCTCCCATTCTCTTAATGTTATGACTGATGGTCAATTTTCCTGGAGATCTAGCGAACAAAGGGTTCACGCATTGGCTAAAAAAAATACTTAACCGCTTGATTGTCTGGAGAACTGGCGAACACTGGCTTCGCTGAGTCGCTAAATCATTTAACTTAATCATCACTTTATACCAGGATTCCAGATTGACCGTTGATCTTCATCAATCGATGGCTATCGCTAGTTCTCTGAATATCAAAACCCTTGACCATTTAATTTCGAGAATCAGCGAACAAAGAGCATTCACTAGTTCTCCAAATACTCTATATCAGTGACAATTTCATTTCGAGAATAAACGACTGAAGCCTTAAAACTTATCATCCATTGATTCGCTTATTCGCCAGATTGCTTTAACCTTTATCCTTTTATTTAGAGAACTAGCGACCAAAGGCTTCACTGAATCGCTAAATGGTTTAGCATGTTACCAGCTTATTCCGAGAATCAGCGAACAAAGAAAACTTATCTCCGCTGAAATCTTTTTGGGCAAACCATCAGAATCGCCAAATTTAGAGGATAGCATTATTTTCATTTAGTCGCTCATTCGCCAGATCAAATATGTAGGACCCACAGATATCTTGAGATTAAAACAGGGCCGTTGATTTTGAAAGCAATCCACGGTATTCGCTAATTCTCTAGTTGAAACAACCCTTGACCGCCAGATTCTGAGAACAAGCGAACATAGAGCATTTGCTGAGTCGCTGGATTGTTTCAAAAGACTGCCAGATATTGTGAGAACTGGAGATAACCACCATTCGCTAGTTCTTGGAAAGGAAAATGAAACCGCCGAAACACTTGGAGACTTAGCGAACAAAGGGTTAGATGCTTGGCTTTAATGCATTCACCAATTCGCTGGATATTTGGGATAACCGCTGGAGGATCTAGAGAACTGGCGACTGATATTAATAATGAACATGAACATGACTCATTCGCTGAATCGCTAAATGGTTTTGACCTTTGATAATACATTTCCCGATTCAGCGAACACTAGGGGAAAATATGCATGTGCACAAATAGCAACTTAAGTGATTTAAAAGTAACCAAGAAAAAGAAACAAGAAGGCCACATGAAGTTTGGAAACGAATGGAAACATTTTGGAAGACAAGACCTAGGGTAAGGGTTTTCCTGAACATGTCAAGACCATTTCATGACACTTTACAAACCCTAGTCTAGGAAAAACACTCGCATGGAGACCTAAACCATGAATTGGACTTCAAACCTTGAAAAATTTTAGGATACCCAACACCTTGGCCGCCAACTATTCGGCGAATATGCGACTGCAGCATCTCCGAATCGTGGAATGCTTGGCCTTAACCGTCAACTACTTAGCAAACACATGACTGCAGCTTATTCTCCAATTCGCTAGATATTTTCTTTTTCCAGCTAACCATTCAGTGAACTCATGAGAACCCACCATGTGTCACCTTGTCGCATGATTGCATGGGCTAGAAATGGCCCATGCGATCATGTGACCACTCTGCAAAATTTACTTTCATTTGGGCACAGGCACTGAAACCGAGGTGGCAACTGAGCGGTCACGTGCAGAGCTTCCACTTTTCAAGTTACCTTATATGTTTGTGTTCTTGCTTATATTCATTTCAAACTTGTGTCTCTGCATGAATGTGGGATTATGATTTTAACAGTTTTAAAACCTCCTATGCATTTCCCTCCAAAATATGGGGCCCACCACCGCACTGCACAACTCCAAGTAAACGGGCCCACAAAGAGCCTCTGTGGTTCTTGCTTTACACTGCTATGGAGTGTCGTTGCATAAAAAAAATAAAAAATATTGCTTCCTGCCGCATGTGGGATAATACAGTGTTTTATTTTCTTCCTTAGCCTATGCGCAAACCCCCATTTCCTTATACATGCTCTACCAAACAGCTCACACCCAACCTCATTTACATTCACATTGTCTTGCTTTTGTTATTTACGCTAGCAAAGCAACCCCCTTTCTTTGTGTGGATGTCACTTTTCTCAACCAATGTGTGGGCTCCCATTTACAAATGTAGCCATCATCTTCTCTAAAACACGAGGAGCTCTTTTAGACAATGTGTAAGCTTTAATTTGATTATTGGCGACAAAAACAATGTGTAGGCCTTCTTAATGTGTGAGAAGCTTCTCCACATTGATACGTGAGTTCCCTAGTGTGTAAGCAACTTCATATAATTAGTGATAGGCCCTGCAGCATGCGTAAGACTCCTTGGTGATTGGCTGTGCATGCCCTCTTACCCATTTACACACTGGCATCCACTTCATCTCATTATGTGCAGGGTCTTCATCATTAATGTGAGGTAGGCAGCTCCAATGCCTACGTTGGTCTATGCTCATTTCTCCACATGAGGCTCCAACTACCTACACAGCCCCCTCAAACTCTGCATTGCATCTTCCGAACTTGGGCACCATTACTATGTGTGAGCTTGCATTCTGCATTTATATGAGTTCCTTCAACACATAATAACCCTTCTTTTACTTGCGCCAGCTGCTTCAAATATTAATCCCCTTCAAATTCAGTGGCAAACACATCATATTGCCGTTGGCCTTCATCATACGCTGGTATCTTTCTTTGCTATATGCTAGCCACTTCTATTAAAACAAGCATCCTCCTTCATTATTCAACAAAAGGACCCCTCCATTTTATCATGATGGTGAGCACTCCATTTCTTTCACAAGGTGTTGGTGCTTCACAATGTGTAGAGTCATTGTCATGAACATGCGCAAGGCACACAGAAAGAACTGGAAGCTCCTCAGTTTATGACTTGGTGTGTGGGGTCAATTTCTTCTAATGTGAGCCCCTTTATGATTTGCGTAAGCCTTTGCATAAACTAGCAACCTCCCATATACATATGCAAACACCCTTCTTTATTGTGTTGGAAATACTACTTGCTTGATGTTCTACATAGACCCATCCTTGTTTACTTATCATGTTGCTCACCCTTGATGGTGCTTGAGCTTCCTCCAATTCATGTTCATGACACTGGCTTGTATACATTGGCCTTTGTTTTATACAAGGCACTATGCCTAATGCCTACCATTAGCAGTGGGTATCTCCAACATTCTTACCAATGAGTGCTTGAATGCTCCAAGGAAGAACTACAGTAGCACACCTCCTTCCAATCATGCAAGCTTGCATCCAATTTTGCACAAGTATCTTTCATGCCTTCCCATGCTGGCATGTCATGCTAATAGACAACCCCCTATATGAAGCAAGTCAGGTCTAGAGTGGGCCCAGCTAAATTTTTTTTTGAATTCAAACACCTGGACCAAAAACTGCTCCAGACATCCCCAGGATGTCCTAGAATTGAAGAACGACCAAACCTAGATTGTCAAAAGATCAAAAAACCTTGTTTTGCAAAAGCACCAAAATTATGCAAACAGGCCCGAAAACTGGCTTCAAAAACTGACATAATCACTTGACCCGGCCCTGCCACTGAACATGCATGAACTTTGACCCACATTCTAATACTCTACAAAATGGCACTTCATGACTGCAACTGGATCAAAAGATATTAATGTGTAAACTTGCCCAGTTCAAATTGTTCTTGCAACAAACTTGTCAGAAAATGATTTTAATCGTCGTAATTGATTTTTAAAGGCAGGCAAATGGATTGGCAGGGGACTGAAATCAGGAATGGGGTTAGTACTCTAGCTTTTCAAGACAATGCAAAAATAAATTCATTAGAAGAGTCAATCGGTCAAAAGTTATTCACTAGCAAAGTAGGGCATTTAGATTTCTAGGAAAACACACTTTGTAGAACTGAACACATTTTGTGAAAATTGCAAATGGCATGAGCCTGGAAATTTGGTCAAACAGATTGGTCATGGTTCCAGATTTGGCATGGTGGGAGTAAAACATGATTGCAACATGACCCAATCATTAGCTTGCTCATGGGATCACACAGGTGTCTTTTACACACTATCAAATATAGCCCCTAAAACTTCTGAACTTTTGGGTTTCAGCAAAATAGTGAAAACTAAAAATGGATTTGGCTTTGAAAAGTACTGAAACGGATTCATCGGGGGCTAAAAATGGACAAGCTAGAAGAGGAACATGCCTACAATATAGATCTATCATTAATTCTTCTTGAGCAATCACCGGGTAGCAGATACAACTTGACAAATAGGGCTTCTGGGAATTGTTGAACAAGTGCATTATGCAATTATGAGAAAACACGTCCAGAAGGGGAAACACAAGACCTATCAAAACTTGTCACTGTGACCTAAAATCAGGAACATAGGTCAACTAAAGTACACTAAAGATTCCCCCACTCTTGGATTTGCATGACACTCATTAGAAATCACGTTATTCAACCCTCAACTAGCCCTTCTCGATGAATTTCACACTTAGCAACTTTCTGACTTTGAGACCCCCTAGGAATGAAATGATGAAAACACATTTGAATATGTCATCTAAGGACTAAAAACAACTTGATAGGATGAATGCAAAGCAATGAACACATAGACCTCAAGATATGACCCCAGATACGCCCATACTAGCATGCAATACAAAGCTAAAAATGAGCACTTAATCAAGAATTTTACATGGTACCTCAAAACTGCATTTTGAGTACCAACAAGTCCAAAACTGGAACATTTAACTCCTCACTCAAACTCAAAGTGAGTCCACACCTTAGAAAACTAATGAGATCAAGAAAGCATAAAAAGGGGGAAACTTTGTGGAGCATTTAACGCTCTTTTCAAGTAGACCCCTCCCCCATGTATGAATGCTGACCTTGCACCCAAAGGGCAAATAACGAGGGGTGATTAGAAATAAGTGAGTCCAACACCCAATTTAGCTAACAAGCTCAATCAAGAGTAATCTAAAGTTGCTTATCAATACTACTCATAAATGAAAAAGGGTTGAACAATGGAATATTTAACTTTCCAAGTAAACATAGAGCGAGTCCAAAAAGTGGTGCATTTAACTCCCTATGTAAACAAGGAATGAATCCATGCCCTCAATCACTCAATGAGATATTTGATATTGGAACCAAGAATTACTTAAGGTTTAAACACAAGCATTCACTTACACAAACTTGTATGAAAGCAAATTTATGTTCATTCATTTCCCATTAAAAGCATCAATTGAAATGTGTTCTATGAAAACATGTAAACACTCAAGCCAAACACATGAGAGGTTCAATTTTAATCCCAAAATCCAAATGCTGTAGAGATGGAACAAAGTACCTCAAGAAATTTTAAGTATTTTCCATGAAAGCAAGAGCACCTTCAAAACAACTTGTTAGACCAACAAAAGGTTAGCAAAATCCAAAATCTAACAATGGTTAGCACATGAAAAATTAGATAATCTACAAAAAATAACTGATCAAATAACAAAATCTGAAAATGAAATCATCATGGTTGGATTAGGCATGGAAAGACCTTTCCAACGATATATCACACTTTGATTTTTGACACCATTTGCAAAAATTTCTCAAAAATGGGTGCCCGTTTTCGCACTGCTAGGTACAGGCAACAGTACAGATGTGCAGAAATAGTGAATAAAAGTGTAGAAAATAGAAATATTAGCATAGAATATATGCATGCGCAAGACAGTTAAATATATGCACAACAAATCAGAATCAAAGCGCAAAAATTGTAAATGTGCAACTATATACAATGGATGCGCAGAATAGTGAAACAAATGCACAACTATATGAGATGGATGCGCAGAAAGTGTTGATGCACAACAAAACTTTACGGATAGAGAAACCAAAGCACAAAAAGTGTATATGTGAAGTAGAATGTTACGGATGTGTAGAAATCATGGACAAAAGTGCAGAAACTACTTGAGATAAAATCAGCGCACCGAAAACTTGAAACAGAAAACCAGAGACCATGATTTAAGCCAAAAATATGCCTAAAAAAATGATGAAAAATGCAAAATTAAATGACAAAGCTAATCTACTTTGCCCCACGGTGGGCACCAAAAATGTGTGCTATAATTGTGTCACACTTCTATAAATCATTACATTCAAGAACACTAAGGAATGAGGTCTAAAAAATCAATCCATAGCTCCCTAGGCATGGAGTGCAAGGGTTTTAAGAATACTCTCAGCTAGAGCTATTTAACCAATAACGTTGCTAGTAAACCATGCAATGGGAGATTCAATGAAGACAAGGGCAAAAATGCCAATATCCTCAAGAATCAAGAATGAAAATGCAATGCAATGCTATGCTAGAAATGGAAATGCAAGTTAGGCTATGAAAATGAAAGATGCAAGTATTACAAAGCCTCCTAGTTAAGCTAGATGGATTAATCTAAAACATAAAGGAAATCTAAGCTAAGAATGTCATAATAATGCAAAAAATGAAACTATGATAACATGTAGATGCAAAAGCCAAGAATGCTCCAAATCTTCAAAAGCTCCAAAATGACCTAGAAAACCTGCAGCATAACATTAGCATAAAAACCTAAGATATGAAAATGAAGAAGAGAGCTCTCCTTTTATAAGAAATGAAAAGGAATGGACCATGGAGATTAAGAGGCAAAAGATTTAATAAATGGTGGAGCTTAAAAGAGGAGCAATCCATGTGCACAAATATCCTCCAATGGGAAAATAAGAGTTGACTTTTGTGTCCATATAAGACAAAAAGTGCTTTTCTTCTTTTTATAAAATAAGAATAATGCTTTATTTGTGCAACTTAGGATAAGAGGAAAAGTGGGGGCTTTTATTTATTTAAAAGGGGAGGAAATATTCCTTTTAAATAAATAAAGACTTAGGATAAAATGGTTAGCCCATAGAAAATAATCGAATAAATGATAGAACTAGGATTTGATCAAGAATAAGCAATTTATGATTTTAACAAAAGGGGCTAATAGTCTAGATGACCATTTTTGGGTGTATACACTGAAAGCTTTGACATTTTCCATAGAGAAACATTGCAACACCTACTCAATATAATCAGCCTAAGACAGAGACAATTTCCTATTTTTTCTATCTCTGCAAATTTTCATACCAAGGATTTGTTTTGCTGCCCCCAAATCCTTCATAGGAAAAGATTTTGCTAACTGTTGTTTCAACCCCTGAATATGATCCATGTTAAACCCAGCTACAAGCATATCATCAACATATGAATATAAAATAGTGTAGCTATCATCATCCAACCTCTTAAAATTGTAAGGAAACTCAGGTGCGAAAACAACTTCCTATGCTAATCTCTATAGGAGAGTATTGTGCAAATTCTTATAAATCCTTACAATTTTAGATTTGTTAACTACTTTAACAAAGATATTGCAAACACATACCATGCATACAAAAAAATAGAGAATGACACAATGATATTGTTGACATGAAGCAGAATTGCCACTAGTGACAACACTTATTTGCATTCTGGATATAAACCGAGCAGTCAGTGCAAACCGAGTAGACAGTGCAAACCGAGCAGACAAGTGCAAACCGAGCAGACAGTGCAAACCGAGCAGACAAGTGCAAACCGAGCAGACAAGTGCAAACCGAGCAGACAAGTGCAAACCAAGCAGACAGTGCAAACCGAGCAGACAACTGCAAACTGAGCAGACAGTGCAAACCGAGCAGACAGTGCAAACCGAGCAGGCAGTGGAAACCTAGCAAGTTAGTACAAACCGATCAGGACAATGTAAACCGAGTAACATCTTGTCTACTGAGTCACCAGTACTTACCGAGTTCAAAACCTACCGAGTGATCAGTATGAACCGTGCCTTCACTTCTACCGAGTGCATGACGATGTCGAGTAATGCAGTGGACGCCGAGTATCAGAAAGTCACCGAGTCAGTTTGAAGGAACCGAGTAACCATATTTGGGCCGACTTAGTAGCACTTATGTTTATTTGTCAAGCCGACTGTGTAATTGTAATTGTAATTAATTGTTTGAGACTTGTATATAAACAATGTTGTAAAAATAAAAAGATGTAATGAAATGTATGAAGTAGAATATATGTGAAAGAAAAAGAAAGGTAAAAATAAGCGAATTGCAGAAGGCTTCAGAAGTATAAGGTACAGCAAAGACAAATTCATCACAGAAGGTGATCAGTACATCAGAGAATCTCAATCAGCAATCCAGTTGCAAAGCAAAGATCTACTATTTCATTCTAACAGGTGAATCAGTACTAAATCCTTTAACTGGGTAGACTTAACAGTCTTTGTAAAAATCTCTTTACCAAGTGCATACTTCATTGTATGTTTGTAAATCCTTTAACAGGGTGGATTTAGCAATCCTTATTGCTCCTAACAGGGAAGATCATCAGAAGTGATCAAATTGTAAGCCTTAACCGGCCAAATTTATTCTACAGTATTAAAGCTTTGTGGGTTTCATCCCCACCCCAGTTTTACTTTCTTTTGGAAGGTTTCTGGGTAACCAAATCTATGTGTCATTATTGTGAATGCTTTCAAGTTTCATGCTTTCTGTATGCAAAGGTTAAAAAGTAAAATACATGTTAAAATTAGAAGAAAATTTGGAGTTACTGATTCACCCCTCCCCTCTCAGTAACTTGGTTAATTCCTGAATATTTCCAACAATTGGTATCAGAGCTGCATTGGTTCTCAAGACAAAGCTTAACTAGCTTGAGCAAAGATCTAGGACAATGGAGGTATTCAAACTGAACAAGGTGATTGAAAATGAAAAGCTAGATCTGGAAATGGCCATAGCTAAACTCAAAGAAGCAAAAGAACATCTTTCCAAATCCCTAAAGAGAAGGAAGGAACTTGCAAATCAGATGAATGATCAGAATTACATTGAAGAAAAGATTGAAGATCTTCTTCTCTCAAATAACTCAGATGAAGCAAACAATGCTATCAAAGAACTCCTAGAAAAGAATGGGTCTCTGCAGGAAGAAGTGAGAAAATTGAAAAGAGAACAAGAACTACACTCTACAAGATTCTGTGAGATCTTGGAACAAAGAAACAAGTTGAAAGATGAATTAGATGGAAGAAACATTGAAGTCCAAAACAAAACCCTTCAGCTAGAAAATCTAATTGATCAGATCTCTCATACAAATGAAGAAATTCTAAATCTAAGATCAGAAATAGAAAACACAAGAGAAGAACTAAGATCTGAAAAGGAAACCAATTTAAGATTGATGGATGACCTAAACGCTGAAAAAAAAATCAATGAAGGAATGCTGAAAAGTCAAGAAGACTTGAATCAGCTGTATGAATGAAATCTTCATAGGCAAAAAGGAAAAGCAGGACTTGGATACAAAGAAGAAGGTGAATCCTCTAAGTAAGGTACTCAAAGAAATCAAAAACCTACTTGTAATCATTGTGGTAAAATAGGACATACTTCAAATAAATGTTGGAACAATGAAAAAGCAAAATTCAATGGAAAATGTTATAGCTGCAATCAACCCGGTCACAAAGCAAATGAATGCAGGGAAAAACCTAGATTCAGAGGTAATTGTCACAAGTGCAACAAACAAGGTCACAAGGCATCCGAGTGCAGATCCAAGACATTTAATCCAGCAGAACAAATCGTGAAAGCAATGTTTGGATTGGACTACAACACCTGGTGTAGATGTCATTACTCTGGAGAATATGGACACATTGGCATGAATTGCATAAAACATCATCTAAGGAAAAGAGATACTACCATAAGATGTTTCAAATGCACTAAACTCGGTCACATAGCCAGAAACTGCATGAATGCTAGTGAAATTGAAGAAGGAAAGAAGAATGAAGCAACTAAGGTCAGGAAACAGATGAGACAAAAATGGATTCCTAAAGCTACCGAGCAATCCAGTCCAAGTAATGGAATGGATGGCTCTACCGACTCAAACTAAATTTTCAAGGAAGCACTAGAACTGTATTCTCATAGATCAATCTCAAGCAGTTCCAGAACCGAAATTAAAAGAAAAGTCTAAATCAGCATGCAAGATGCAGTGAGATCACAGGGAGGTCGGTATAGTCTTCACCGAGCAAGGTCGGTATAGTCTTCATCGAGAAAGGTCGGTACCTGTCTTTACCGAGTGAGGTCGGAGCATTATGAATTCTCGAGTTCACCGAGCTGCGAAGTCTTTTCCTAGCAATTAATTCTTAGTGGGTGACAGTCTGTCAGAATTCCTACCCTAATTTGAAATGAGCATTAATGACAAAATTGTAAACAAAAAGCAAGTAATCGAACTCATTCTTCACCGCGAATCTTTAGCACTTTGAGAGTAGAAAATTTCAAGGGCAACCCGGCGATTCAATACTTTTGCGAAAGGAATTTTCTGTGAGCTACCATGGCATCATCCAGCACTTCAGCGAAGAAAGGATCTGATATGTTAGTCCAAGGGGAGTGGAAAGCACCAAATTTTAAGATCGTGCCTGCAATTGCAGCAGCCCTAGATCCGAACGGAGCTCAATCTCAGATTCCTCCTAAGGTACTGCTTATTAACGATATCCGCAATCATTTTAACTGTTCAATTCATGAAATGGGAAACCTAGAACTAGACATTGTGCGTGAGGAACTATGTGTGGATGGTATTTTGAAGCCCGAGCACAAACATCTGGAAGATAAGGGTTTAGTTCACATTGCACATCTTCCTCGAAACTTTCGAGATAAATGGGTTAGGTACATTCTCAGCCGAGTACACGATGGCAAGATTTGGCTTGAGCAACCTATTGAGATCACAAAGAAAATGATTCAACAAGTCACCGGTCTTCCCATGTTGAACAAAGCTAAAACTACCAAAACCCTAGGTCGGACGGAACTAGAGAAGAAAACCCTAGCCGAGTGGGATGGTAGAGGCATGAAAGTTAGCAGCATTACGAACGCTGAACTAAAGTTTGGTACACATATCATTGCCCACAAGATTTACAGTTCTAGTCGACAGAACAGTGTCTCCTGTGAAGCTATTGACCTAGCATACAAAGTGGTCAAAAACAACTTAACATTTGACCTAGCAGACTTATTGTTGAAACAGTTTAACAAGAACATGGAAAGCATCAAAACTTCCAAAAACAATCCATGTAAGTTTGGATCCTTGTTGGTCTGTTTATTCTTCTATGTTCAGAAATTCTTCCCTTCTAAAGGAAAAGTTGTATGGAGAAAAGATGTGCCAGTACTCTATGAAATAAATGAATATATCGCAGAAATGGGTGAAAACTTTGAAAGCATCATGGATAATTATTTTGAGTCTTTCAAAGAGAAAATGAATGACAGATTCCAGATTCCACAGAAGTTGGTGGAAGATTACAAAGATGACATCTGTTTTATGGTAGATTGTGATAATGTGTATATTCAAGCAGTTAAACCAAGAACTGTATATGTAAAACCTCTTCCTTATGAGGTAAATATTGATGAAACCAAGAATATCATTGAAGCTCTTCTAAATCAGCCTGTCAATCCCAAAGCTCCATATTTTGGATCATATGATGAAGCTAAGGTGAGAATTGAACTAATCATAAAGCTTCCACAGGCGGTAAACAAAGGAAAGAAGAGGATAGCCAAAATGCAAATGATAACTGAGGACAAAGAAGAAATAGATGAAAAAGAAGAGGAAAAGGATGAGAAAACAGAGGAACCAGAACCTGCAAAGAAGAAAGGAAAAGTTTTCATCACTAAGGCATCTGTGCCTCCCACTGCTGTGTTTACAAGGAGAAATACAAGAGGCAAGGCAGACAAGGCAGAAAAGGCAGATAAAGACATAGTATTCAAAAGGCCTCCTCTAAGCCTTCAAGAAAAGCTCAAACTCTTCAGAGATGGATCAGGATCTGGAGTAAGTAACATAAAATCCTTGAGATATGAAACCAGATCGGAAGCAGAACAGAAGGAAATAGAAGATGCTGTTGTTGAGAAGATGGGACAGTGGAAATACTCTCCTGAAGAAATTACCCCACAGATTCCAGCAGTTCTATTGAATCCAATAAAAATGAGATGGAGCAATGCAAGGCAAACTGTGATAGACATATTTGATCAAAACCTGAGACAGTTGATGCCGAGCTTGAATAATGATGAAGTAAAGAAGGCATTAAAAGAAAATGAAAATAAGATGACATTGAAGTTCAATAATTGTTTGATTTTGATCAACAATATTGAATCGGTTGTGAAGGCTGCAAAAGCCACATGGAAGAACATATACCACCTTCACCAACTGAGCATTGAAACTATAATAATAAAAGATATTGAAGATGACAGCGATGAACAAGAAGAAGACACTGAGGTAGATGATACTGTAAGGATAGCAGCAGAAGTCATTGCATCCCTTCCTACCTCTCCAGTGAAAGTCTGTACATCCAGCCCAGAGACACCTTCAAGCATGGTTGTGACAACTTCCACATTTGTCCAATCATCTCTAGCAACATCAAAGGCAGCCACCATTTCTTCTACCGTGCTGCAGTCTCCTGTACCATCAAGTTTTCCAGCAGTAAGTTTTCCAGCTTTTGAATCTTCAAGTGTAAATATTTTAAGTTCTCCAGTAGAAAGTATACCAGTATCAATAGCCAGCCCTACTTTATCTACTGTCACTACTACAAAAGCATTAAGTACAGATAAGCCTAAAGCTCTACCGAGTATAAAATTTTTGGGTAAAAATGTAGTTGAGGATATAGACCTAGATGAAGAGATAGAGATTCCTACATTAGATTTTGCAAATCTCTCAGCAGACCAGATGCAGAATATAGGTGAGATCCTCCAAACGAAAGAAAAACAAAAGAAGCTTAAAGAGGAGAGAGACAAGGAGTATCAAATCATCAAGGATGCTAAGGACATTTTGTTTGATGCATTAGGCATTAAAGTAGACTCCTCCCAGCATGTTTTGTTACAATTAGCAGAAGCAGTTGAGAAATACAATGAGGACTCATCTGGGACAAAAAAGTTAGTTGAAAGAGCCGAGAAGAGATTCAACAATAAAGTGCTTGAGCACATTGCTCAGCACATAGCTATTAACCAAGTGGAATTGTCTTCAGTTTTGTCTAACATAGAATCTATCTATTCGAATGCTACCTCTCTTTTGGCCAGACTATGCAATTTTGCCGAGTTCACAAAGGATGTTAAAGATAAAATGAATAAAATGGATGAGGATATGAAGATTAGCATACAGAAGCTGCAACTTGAACCAAGTTCAAGCTCTGCTCATCACATGAAAATTTCACACCTATCTAATATGCAGTCTGATCTACTGAAAGAAGACTCAAGGATCCGGTCCACACTGCTAGACATCCAACACATGATCCTTCCCATCATGAATACAATGTATAAGCACATTGAACATTCCAGAACATTGATTCATGACAATCAGTTCTCTATAGCAGATCACATGATTGAACTTTCTGCAGAAGTCCAAATTGCTATACAAACATGTAAGATCCTGCAAGAAAGTTGGGACAGAACCCTGGCACTAATAATGAAGGTACATTCTGATTTCTTATCAAATTTTGGATTCTCTCTGTAAATAACTTGTATATGCACCTTTGGCATTATCGTCAAAAAGGGGGAGATATGTATAGAAGGAGAGATATGTATACTGTATAGATTTGTATAAGAAATAGTTAGCACATTGAAAGGGGGAGACAATGTATAAAGCCCTATAACAAAGACAAATTTTGAAAAAAATCAAAATAAAACTCAGCATGATTCGTGTATATAAATTTTGGCCAATAAGTGTTTTTGTCACTAATGCCAAAGGGGGAGATTGTTGACATGAAGCAGAATTGCCACTAGTGACAACACTTATTTGCATTCTGGATATAAACCGAGCAGTCAGTGCAAACCGAGCAGACAGTGCAAACCGAGCAGACAAGTGCAAACCGAGCAGACAGTGCAAACCGAGCAGACAAGTGCAAACTGAGTAGACAAGTGCAAACTGAGCAGACAAGTGCAAACCGAGCAGACAGTGCAAACCGAGCAGACAAGTGCAAACCGAGCAGACAGTGCAAACCGAGAAGACAGTGCAAACCGAGCAGGCAGTGGAAACCTAGCAAGTTAGTACAAACCGATCAGGACAATGTAAACCGAGTAACATCTTGTCTACTGAGTCACCAGTACTTACCGAGTTCAAAACCTACCGAGTGATCAGTATGAACCGTGCCTTCACTTCTACCGAGTGCATGACGATGCCGAGTAATGCAGTGGACGCCGAGTATCAGAAAGTCACCGAGTCAGTTTGAAGGAACCGAGTAACCATATTTGGGCCGACTTAGTAGCACTTATGTTTATTTGTCAAGCCGACTGTGTAATTGTAATTGTAATTAATTGTTTGAGACTTGTATATAAACAATGTTGTAAAAATAAAAAGATGTAATGAAATGTATGAAATAGAATATATGTGAAAGAAAAAGAAAGGCAGAAATAAGCGAATTGCAGAAGGCTTCAGAAGTATAAGGTACAACAAAGACAAATTCATCACAGAAGGTGATCAGTACATCAGAGAATCTCAATCAGCAATCCAGTTGCAAAGCAGAGATCTACTGTTTCATTCTAACAGGTGAATCAGTACTAAATCCTTTAACCGGGTAGACTTAACAGTCTTTGTAAAAATCTCTTTACCGAGTGCATACTTCATTGTATGTTTGTAAATCCTTTAACAGGGTGGATTTAGCAATCCTTATTGCTCCTAACAGGGCAGATCATCAGAAGTGATTAAAGCTTTGTGGGTTTCATCCCCACCCCAGTTTTACTTTCTTTTGGAAGGTTTCTAGGTAACCAAATCTATGTGCCATTATTGTGAATGCTTTCAAGTTTCATGCTTTCTATATGCAAAGGTTAAAAAGTAAAATACATGTTAAAATTAGAAGAAAATTTGGAGTTACTGATTCACCCCTCCCCTCTCAGTAACTTGGTTAATTCCTGAATATTTCCAACAGATATACCCTGGGGAAACCTTTCGGTAAAAAACCCCAGCACTCCAAAACCTGCACAATGTATTATCTTCAACACAAATATTACAACACACTTGCAATGCAAGTTCTTTCAGGAGATGAGAGACAAGTAAAACTTATTTAACTTATATCTCTCCCATAGAAGTAGCATCATATATATAGGCTCCTCAGGACCCAAAAAATACCCAAAAAAGGAGTTTTGCATCCAACCACCAAGACCCATGCATAAAGCCACATGTACATAGTTGTTACATGCAATCCCAAGAATAAGCGTCCATCCCTAGAATAGACTATGAAAGCTTGTCATAGAATCTTGGTCACAAGAGAAGTGTAAGAGAATCTATCATACCAACCTATTTTTGGCATATTCTCTTACACATACCAAGCACTTCTTCTTGGGCTCCCAAATAGGCCCAAGTCATAAGATGGTCTTACACCTGTCATAGCACATTCCTTAAATAGTTCTTACGTGTCATAGGAATCTGTCATGACCATTTCAGTCATGATCTCCTTACGCACAAGATGCCAACACATCAAGTGGAGTGACACATCAACATGCCAACTAGACATGTACACTCACACTTAATTACATTATTTGCAAAAAAATACATTTACAAAACAAATAATAAGAATAGGAATTATCCAAGGTTGAGACACCTTATTCCTAACATTCTCCCACTTGTTGAACACCTTGTAAGAGCAATAGGAACATAATAGGAACTTTAACCGCTATAGGCCAAAAGGTCCATAGACTCTGAACACCATCTAAACTTCTCAGTGCCCACTGGTTTCGTTAATGCATCTGCAAAATTCTTCATAGTATCTACCTTTTCCAAATTTACCTTTTCATCTTCCACCACATCTCTCACAAAGTGAAACTGCACATCAATATGCTTCGTTCTGGCATGGAAAGTTAGATTCTTTGCAAGGTAAATAGTGCTCTGACTGTCACACCAAATAGTAATCTGTTCTGCATCAACACCAACATCAGAACACAATCTTCTAAGCCAAATGGCTTCTTTACAAGCATGAGTAGCAGCCATGTACTCAGCTTTTGTAGTGGACAAAACAACCACAGGTTGTTGCTTACTTATCCAACTGATGGCACCAAAAAACATAGTGAACACATAAGCACTGGTGGATCTCCTGTTGTCAATATCACCTACCCAATTTGAATCCACAAACCTACGAATACAATCTAAATGTGGAGATCCAGAAGAATTACCATGATAACATATGGAGTAATCTGATGTACCCCTCAAATATTTGAATACTTTCTTAACTGCATCCCAATGTACCCATCCAGGGTTAGCCATAAACCGACCTAGGACTCCCACTACTTGGGCAATGTCTGGTCTAGTACAGACCATAGCATACATAAGACTACCAATTGCACTAGCATAAGGTACTCTACTCATGTCCTCCACCTCACTAGGAGATTTTGGACAATCATCTACAGATAAATTTGTTTCCACAAAAATAGAAACACATAGTGGTCTACAATCTGCCATGTTGAACCTGTCCAACACAGACTTCACACACTTACTCTGACTCAACCAAAGTTTTCTGTTAGACTTGTCTCTACTGATTTCCATAGCCAAGATGTACCTAGCTGCCCCAAGATCTTTCATCTCAAACTGTGCTGACAACTGAGACTTAAAATTAGAAATCATACCCTTACCCTTCCCAAACAGCAACATATCATCAACATATAATGCAACAATAAGAAGACGATCATTTTCAACTCTGAAGTAAACATAATGATCTAATTTTGATCTTACAAATCTAATTGACAAGACAAAGGCATCAAACTTAAGGTACCACATCCTAGGAGATTGCTTCAAACCATATAGAGATTTCTTTAATCTACAAACTAAGGATTCTTTACCTTTAACAATGTAGTGCTCAGGATATGACATATAAATCTCTTCCTCCAAATCACCATGAAGGAAAGCTATCTTCACATCCATCTATTCTATCTCTAAATCATATGATGTAGCAAGAGATAATAGAAATCTAATGGATGTCAAATTTGCAACAAGAGAGAATATTTCACCATAATCTATTCCCTCTACCTGTGAATACCCCTTTGCAACCAATCTAGCTTTATACCTTTCAACACTACCATCTGCACAGAATTTCTTCTTGAACACCCATTTGCAACCAATAGATTTTCTCCCTTTAGGCAAAGGTACAAGGTCCCAAGTTTTTTTTTTCTCCAATGAAGCCATCTCATCATCCATAGCCTCAATCTAGGAACCTACATCTTCCATGCCCAAAGCCTCTTTCACAGATCTAGGCTCATCAGTGTTAGTAATCAAAGCAAAGGCACAACTGGAATTTAACATAGAATAACCAAACCTTTCTGGTTGCTTTCTTTCTCTCATGGATCTCCTCAAGGGCTGCAGTTGAGGCCTTTCTTCCTCTTCTTCTGAACTATCAGAGCTGCTAGAGCTCTCCTCATCATTAGGCCCAACATGGTCTCTTTATTCAGTCTTCTCAAGGGTAGGAGACAACTAAACAACATCTTTTTCCTTTTCTTTTTCATCTGGTTGTAGCACAATAGGAGAAGATGTTAGCTCTCTGAAAATAACATTTCTACTATACAACACCTTACTAGTCACAGGATCCCAAAGCTTGTATCCTTTCACACCAGCACTATAGCCGATGAAAATACATTTAACGGCTTTATTTTCCAACTTAGATATTTTCTCCTTTGGAACATGTGCATAAGCTTCACAACCAAAAATATGAAGATGTCTAATTGAAGGATTCTTACCAGACCACACCTCCATGGGTGTCTTACCAACAAGGGCTAATGTAGGAGATCTGTTAACCAAATAGCAAGCAGTGGCCATAGCTTTGGCCCAAAACCTTTGTTCTAAACCAGCTCCACTAAGCATACTCCTATCCTTCTCCATCAGTGTCCTATTCATTCTCTCTACAAATCCATTTTGTTGTGGGGTATAAGGAGTTGTCTTATGCCTCTCGATACCTTGTTCTTTACAAAACTGTTCAAACTATACTGAGAAAAACTCACCACCATTGTCAGTTCTCACACACTTAATCTTCTTACTAGTCTGATTCTCTACAAGAGCTTTAAATTCCTTGAACCGACTAAAGACTTGTGTCTTACTTTTAAGGAAATAAATCCATGTCCTTCTACAATAATCATCTATGAAAGATACAAAAAATACAGACTTGGAGATTGAAGGAACTTTTACAGGACCAAATACATCAGAATGAATAAGATCCAAAACATCAGAAGATTTGTGAGAACTAGAGTAAAATTGAACATGATTTTTTTTACCATAGACACAGTGTTCACAGAAGTCAAACTCGAGATTGCAATCATTTAACCCCTCAATGAGATTTTTATTTTTCAGCGTTCTGAGACCCTTTTCACCAATGTGGCCAAATCTCATATGCCACAACATTGTCTTTTCTGTAGGAAGCTTAGCTTCCAAAGTGTTTGCACTACCATCGGAACCAATAACCATAGACTTCTTCACTACTTGTTCAGATGGTGAGGATGAAGAACTATTACATAGAGGAATACATGCATCTAGCTGAAATAAGGTACCTCTCCTAGTACCCCTTGCAAGCACTATCGATCCTCTCATCATCTTGCATCCTTCTTTTGAAAAAACAACTTGCACACCTACATCATTCAGCATACTTATAGATAATAGGTTTCATGCCAAACTCAGAATGTGCATAACTCCATTGATTCCCTTTACTCATCCATCAAAAAATTTGATAGTGACCCTTCCGCGTCCAACTATCTTTAGGTGAGAATCATCACCCAAGTACACCTTTCCACCATCGAACTCTTCATATTTTGAGAACTAGTTTCGATGAGAGGTCATGTGAAAAGATGCACCCAGGTCAACCAACCACACATCATCAGATGCATGGGCTGCCAAAGCTGCGATGAATGCATCACCATCTTCTTGTGATCTTTTTGAAGCTGAATCTGAACCTTTCTTCTTCTTCTTCGGCTCTTTGCAGTCTTTATGAAAGTGCCCAGATTTATCACAGTTCCAACATTTTGCCTTGGACTTATTGGAAGTCTTTGACTTCCCACAAGATTTGGATCTACCCTTATTATCAGACTTATTGTCATTTTTCTTCCCTCTTTCAATGGATCTCCCACGAATAGCAAGGGCTTCTTTTTCTGAAATAGAAGCCTTTCTCCACATCTCCTCTGATAGCAGTGAAGACACTACATCATCCATTTTGAAGGTGACTAAAGTGCTTCTGAGAGCCATCACAAGATGGTCCCATGAATCCGATAAAGAACACAAAAGTGTGTAGCAATGATCCTCCTCCTCTAACTTGACACCAGCTGATGTCAATTATGCAGCCAACAGATTAAATGCATTGAAATGATCTGTTAATGATCCACCTTCCTCCATTCATAGAGAGTACAACTTCTTCCTTAGGAACAATATGTTCACCAAAGATTTGGCCTGATACATGGCCACAAGTCTTTCCCACAAACTATTTGCGGTTTTATCATCTAGAACATTTAGAAGAATTGCATCGGTTAAATAGAGTCTTATGAGACCCTTAGCTTTACGGTCTTTGATATCCCAATCTACTTGAGCTATAGTTGCTGGTCTTGTAGCACTTGAAGTCACTTCCCATAGGTCACGATCTTCCAACATGTCTTCCATCTTGAGTTTCCACAACTCAAAATTAGTGCCATTAAATTTCTCCACCTCCATTCTTCCATATGATGAACTTGCCATCTCAATCTACAAATAAGATTCAGAACGCTCTGTAAAAAAATCCCACTCAAACTTGAGATCAGCTCAAAAAACCCTACCCAAAAACTATGATCAAAATTTGATCAAGCTCTGATACCACTTGTAAGGAAACTCAGGTGCGGAAATAGCTTCCTACGCTAATCTCTATAGGAGAGTATTGTGCAAATTCTTATAAATCCTTACAATTTCAGATTTGTTAACTACTTTAACAAAGATATTGCAACCACATACCATGCATATAGAAAAATAGAGAATGGCACAATGATATACCCTGGGGAAACCTTTCGGTAAAAAACCCCAGCACTCCAAAACTTGCACAATGTATTATCTTCAAAACAAAGATTACAACACACTTACAATGCAAGTTCTTTCAAGAGATGAGAGACAAGTAAAACTTGTTTAACTTATATCTCTCCCATAGAAGTAGCATCATATATATAGGCTCCTTAAGACCCAACAAATACCCAAAAAAAGAGTTTTGCATCCAACCACCAAGATCCATGCATAAAGCCACATGTACACAGTTGTTACATGCAATCCCAAGAATAAGCATCCATCCCTAGAATAGACTATGACAGCTTGTCATAGAATCCACCAAAAATAATGGTCACAAGAGAAGTGTAAGAGAATCTATCATACCAACCTATTTTTGGCATATTCTCTTACACACACCAACCACTTCTTCTTGGGTGCCCAAATAGGTCCAAGTCATAAGATGCTCTTACACCTGTCATAGCACATTCCTTAAATAGTTCTTACATGTCATAAGAATCTGTCATGACCATTTCAATCATGATCTCCTTACGCAAAAGATGCTGACACATCAAGTGGAGTGACACATCAACATGCCAACTAGACATGTACACTCACACTTAATTACATTATTTGTAAAAAAATGTATTTACAAAACAAATAATAAGAATAGGAACTATCCAAGGTTGAGACACCTTATTCATAACAAAAATAAACACAATGGTCAAAATGACATCGACTATATCCATGCTCATTCATAAAAGTGTCAAATTTAATATACCATTGCCGAGGTGCTTGCTTCAAGCCATATAAACTTTTCTGCAATCTGCACACCAAATTCTCCTTACCCTTGACCTCAAATCTTTGTGGCTGGACCATATATATTTTTTCATCCAAATCACCATGAAGAAAAGTTGTTTTAACATCAAGCTACTCTAAATGCAAATCTTCAGTAGCCACAATACTTAAAACAGTATGGATAGAAGTCGTTTTAACAACAGGAGAAAATATCTCATCAAAATCAATACCATGTTTCTGTGCAAATCCTTTTACGACTAATCTGGCTTTAAATCTTTTCTTACCTCCATCCTCTTCTTTTATCCTATAAACCCATTTATTCTGTAAAGCCCTTTTACCTGTAGGTAACTTACATAAATCTCATCTTTGATTTTTCAGCAAAGAGTCCATTTCATCTGTCATTGCAGACTCCCACTGAAGCTTTGTATCCACCTACATAGCTTTATTATAACATTCAGGTTCACCAACATCTATTAACAAAATAGAATACAAAGATAGAGAAAATCTTTCTAGAGATCTACTTAGGCTTGTTGACCGTCTCACATTCACTGGTGTGTGTGGTATTTGTTGTTGCTATTATTGCGGAGCGTAAGGAACTACTGGAACATGAACTCATGGAGTATCATCCAGTCCTACATAATCATTTTCTTTCTTCTCATGCTGCATCAACGGATCTTTTTACAATACTTTCTCATTGAATATGACATCCCTGCTTCTTACAATTTTATGATTTTCAAAATCCCAAAGCCTATAACCAAATTCATCAATGCCATATCCAACAAATATACATTTCTTTGACTTAGCTTCCAGCTTGGTTCTATTTTCAGAATCTATAAGTGCAAAAGCTTCACAACCAAAGGTTTTGAGAAAAGAATAACTCACCTTCTTACCACTCCATGCTTCCTCTGGAATATCATAGTCCAAAGGAGTAGAGGGGCCTCTATTGATTAAATAAATAGCAGTGTTCATAGCCTCTGGCAACATATTTTTGGTCAGCCTAGCATGCAACCTCATACTCCTTGCACACTCCATTATTGTCCTGTTCATGCATTCAGCCACTCCATTTTCTTGTGGAGTCCTTGGTACAATTTTCTATCTATGAATACTAGTAGAGGCACAATAATCTTCAAATTATTTGTTGCAATAATCACCACCATTATCAGATCTAAGACATTTTAATCTTTTTCTAGTCTCATTTTCAACCAAGCTTTTCCATTTCTTAAAAGTTTCAAATACATCATATTTCTATCTAATGAAATATATCCATACTTTCCTAGTTGCATCATCAATGAATGTAACATAATACTAAGAGCCACCAAGGGAAGATACCTGAGCTAGACCCCATACATTTGTATGCACAAGCTCTAATTTTTCATCTTTCTTTTCCTTCCCACTCTTTACGAAATTGACTCTGTTTTGCTTTCCATACACACAACTTTCACAGAAATCCATATTAACACATTTCAGACCTGGTAATACTTTCTTTGAATGAAGTAATTTCATATCTTTTTCACTCATGTGACCAAGTCTGTTATGCCATAGCACTATTTCAAAATCTCCAACTACTGTCTCTTGTTCTACCTACTCAACTGCAGCAACTATTCCCGAACATTCATTTTTCTCTGAAATGATTAAAGTAGAGGGAACAGTATGACCTGTACAAAGATATAAGGTGCCTACTTTCACACCTTTTTCTACTACTAAGGAACCTTTTGAAACCTTCCAATTTATATCATTAAAAGTAACTATGAAACCCTCATTAGCGAGTTGCCCTACTGAAATTAAATTTCTACTCAACCTTGGAACATGTCTTACCTCTTGTAGTAGCCAATGATTCTCATTATGTAACTTAATCTTGATTTTTCCTTTTCCAACAATTTGATAGGGTTCATTATCTCCCAAATAAACTAGCCCAAAATCCCCTTGGACATAATCAAAAAAATAACCTCTATGGGGTGTAGCATGAAATGAAGCCCCCGAATCTAACACCCATGAATCATCAACATTTTCTAAAGACAAAAGAAAAGGATCCTCTTCGGATTTGTTACTTATCACATTTGCCTCCTTGTTTCCATCATTTTTGTCTCCTTGATCTTTCTTCCAAGACCAACAATCTTTCTTCTTATGTCCTAGTTTTCCATAGTACCAGCAATCATTTGGCCCTTTGGATTCAAACCTCTTTCCTTTTGATTTGCCTCTTGATTTCCCATGATTTCCAGAGTTGTTTCCTCTATCTCTTGTTCTGCCTCTGCTTTCTGCATTCAATACACTACCCGATGTGGATGCCCCTAAGCTTTTCTTATGAATTTCCTCACTCAATATAACACCAACAACATCATCAAAATTTAGGGTATTTGAACCAGAAATAGAATTACTAACAGCCATTACCAAGCCATTTCATCTTTCTAGCCAAGAACACAAAATTAAGAGAGCCCTAACCTCATCATCGAAAGTAATTTTAACTGAGGTTAACTGTCTTGTAACTATATTAAACTCATTCAAATGATCAGCAACTGATCCACCTTCTAACATTTTCATATTAAATAAATGCTTCATAAGAAATACCTTGTTTGAAGCTGAAGGCTTTTCATACAACTTCGCTAGGGTGTCCATCATATCTTTAGCTTTCATTCCTCTATTAATATTGAATGCTACTGATTGTGCCAAGCATAAATGAATACTCCCTAGTGTGTTCCTATCCAAAATATCCCAATCTTCCTGAGACATTTCTGCCTCTTTCTTGGCTATTCACTCTAATGGTCGCCATAGATCCTTCTGATAGAGATAGTCCTCCATTTGCATCTTCCATAACTGGAAGTTTTGCCCATTAAACTTATCAACCTTCAGCCTACCCTCATCTTCCATTTCTCCCACTTAACCAAGAGACTCTCCCACTAACTCATGAGACCTGCTTCAGAGAATAGATGAAAGAATGAATGAAATAGCCTCATTCTAATACCACTTGTTAGGATTAACAAGGCAGAAATAACCATTATGTGAAAATATAACTAATATCAGAAAACAATAAACCACACAAAAGAGAACACAAGACACAGATTTAACGTGGTTCACCCAATCCAACAGTGAGTCCAATATTATTATTATCCAATGATTACAACCTGATTACAATCTGTAATCCCTTATAGCTCAATTCCACTGTAAGTACTAAAATCATACATACGAAAAAATCCCTAACTCTAAGCCATATTATACAATATTTTTTGCCACTTTAGGGTTAGAATGAATTATAACATGTCGACCCAAATAACTGAAAAGTAGTCAGCCTCAAAAAAAGTGTACAGTACTTTCCTGGATAGTACTTTCCTGATTAGTCACCACAAGCTAACATATGGTTCTATGATAGCTGATGATGACCAAGGATAAGACCTTCCATTCATCCTAAGATTCTCCCAAATACACAAAGTCTTTATTAAATGCCCGAACTGAAAGGATGATGTCTTTTAGTCAATGAACAAATGAAACATCAACGCTGATGAAGATTACAAATTTTTAGATATGAACAACCATTGTAGAAAAATCATCTAAATTTGAACTGTGGTTGATGTTGGGTAGAAGCTCAAAGAGGTAGCTTCTTAGGCCATGGGGAAATGTACAGTCTTTGTAGGATATTTTTATGGAACAACGATAGCATCTAATACTACATTGAAGAATCCAAAGCGGTATTGAGTGATTTTCTCCAAGGTAAGCTATCTGTTGAGATAAGTATTTCTTTTAAAATTTTCATTATTTTTCTCTATAAGATTTATTGTTTATATTTTATTAAAAGAGAAAATATCTATCTCATTTTGTTTTAATGTGCATTATGAAGAATATTTTTATGAAAATTTTTATATAAGATAGATTTGCATAAGCCACATGATTATATGATTTTAATATTATAACTAATGGAATTACCCCGAGTATACAAGGAGAATATAAATGATTTGGAAGCAAGAACAAGGAGCATAAGATCAGGGAAGTTTATCTTAGGGAGTTGTTCTTCCTTATTCAAAATATATTTTATCTTTGCTTAATGCTTTGATTATTCAGTTCAATTTTGCTTCCAATTATTATGTTTGCTAGTGGTCTACTTCCTCCAAAGAAGTCTGGAATCTTGTTGTGTCGAGGTATGGACACACATCCCCAATTGGAGGCACTGTTGACACTAAAATTTTTAGGTTCTAAATAGATAGGATGTCAGGGAAGTATGATGTTAAATTTTAGTTTTATACCATTTGCTTATGTTGAAAAAATTAAAATGATAAAAGAGGAAATGTATTTTCATTTGATAGGTTATTAATTGTTTTCCTCTAATTTATTTAATGCATATTTGTCTTGGTTAAGTAATAATTATATTAATAATAATAATAATAAAGTAGGTTGAGCAAAAAGGGTGGCGAGAGGGAGTTGAACACTTGACCTCTCAAGCCGATCTTTTTTCTACTTATCTACCCTCCTACCTCCTAACCAATTAGTCTACTTGTTTTCTTCGAGAGGGTTATGAGGAAATACTTATTTATCTTCATTTTTATATGCAGGTGAGAAATAAAGACAACCTCTTACACAGGGAGTTATCTCTTCTCTAATTATCTTTTAAAATTAAAATTTGTTATTATTACTTTATTTATGTACATATCTATTTTTCTAGTTTCAGGAAAAAGAATGGGCAGAGGGAGTTGAACACTTGACCTCTCAACCCATTCCTTTTCCTACCTAACTACCCAACCCTACCCCTACCGATTTCTCTATATTATTCTTCAAGAGTGTGTATGTAAATAAATGTATAAATTTAAGATAATCCTATTTCCTTTAAAATAAATTATTAAAATAAATATTGTTTATTAGAGAGAAATTTTGTATGTTGTAATTACTAATATTTATTCTCATTCCTAATTTGTGTTTTACCCTAAAAGTAAAAAATATATGATGAAGTAAATGTATTATTTGATAGATATTAATTTGTATAGGGTTTTGATGTAATTCCATATCACTTGATAATTTTCATATCCTTACATGTAATTTGATATTTTCACCTTGGTTATATTTTGAACTTTAATATTATTTTAGGTGAAAAGATTTTAGTGTTATTGCATTCTTATTGAATTTTAGTTGTGTATAATGTAAGTTGATTTTTCATATATATTTAGGGTTTGTATAATGATTAATTGATATTTACTATTTAGTTTCAAATCAATAAATATAACTTTTTCACCTTTTCCTTATATTTTGATTTGAGGGTAAAGTGGGTATTAGTGTTTCTACCTTTCTTTATTTTGACTTTAACTTTTCATTTTGTAAATTAAGTGAATTATTAATTGATGGAATATGGATGAAGTGACTAAGAGGGGGGGGTGAATTAGTCAACCATAAAACACTTCTTAATTATTTCTTTCCAGATCCCTTAGGATATCTTAAAGAGTATTATCTGTTTTAGTACTCGGTAAATAGATTGCAGTAACTTTGAAGATGCAGAAAGTATTAGCGCAGTTATCTTTAGATGTTCATTAGCACTAGTATATGATTAAGATAGCAATTAAGAACACAAGAGACACAAGATTTAACATGGAAACCCAATATGGGAAAAACCACCAATGTATCTAGATACTGTTTTTCACTTTTCTGAAGTGATGCCCGGTTAGAAGCCAACCCGGTAAAAGGTTACAAAACACACTGTTAGGTGTGACCTTGTTAGAGGATTTAATCACCTTGCTAGGAGTGGCCTGGTAAGAGGTCTTGAAAATAATTCAATGGAATTGTCACCTTGTTAGAGGATTTACAATATGGTCGTTAAACCAACTCGGTTAAGAGATTTAGAATTCACTGTTACAATGATAAGAAGGTAACAATGAAAATGACCTGTATAATAATGCAATTGCCTTGCTGATTACAGATCTCTATTCTGCATAAGTGTGATCCTTCTTGATCGAATAAATCTCTGCTGCACCTTAAGGATATCTGAACATCCTTCACAAATTCGCACACACCTTTCCTATCTTTCTTCTGTAAATCTTCTGCTGTATATCTTGTTTATTTTTTGCATTTGACCTTTAATTTATATGATTTTAGATTTGTCAAATTGACATTATTTAGTATAATAGTCGGCTGAATTAAGCAAACTTTATTTGCAAAAATCCTTGAAGGGCCGACAGTGCTCGGTGACCATAACTTTCTACAATCTTTCAGAGACCGAGGGAACTCGGTAAACACTGACAATCCTTTACCTTCGATAACCGACTGAACTCAGTAAATGCTAACTTTAGTTTGACAACTGACTGAACTCGGTAAACACTGAATTTCCTTTGACGACCGACTGAACTTGGTAAATGCTGATTTTTCTTTGATAACGGACTGGACTCGGTAAGCACTAATTTTTCTTTGATAACTGAGTGGACTTGGTAGACATTGATTTTCTTTGATAACCGAGTGGACTCGGTAAGCACTGATTTTCTTTGATAACCGAGTGGACTCGGTAAGCACTAATCTTCCTATCTGGCAAACCGAATGAGCTCGGTAGGAACTGATTGCTGCGGACTATGACATTGTGTGACATCAAAGACAATACATAATTTGAGTAGTAATTTCCTTCAAACAATTATTTCCAACAATCTCCCTCTTTGGCATTGATGGCAACACAATATGTCATAGCATAAGAAATTTGAAAGAATTAGCTCGGTTTAGATTCAAATCTCCCTCTGTCAGCAAACTTCCTTTTTCCTGAAAATTCTTCCTTCTGATCTTCCTTCTGACTATTGAAAATTTCTTGAAGTAATAGCAAAGACATAGCAAACACTCCCTCTTTGACAACACATGCCAAAGATAATTCACATAATACCGGTGTAAATTAATGTAAATCAAGTACTGATTCATATGCAATGATTCCTTGAATATGCTGCATCAACTGGTTGATTTTCAATCATGTTCTAGTTGATGCATCACTAAAACTATATTTAGTGAGCCTCGAATAGGGGAATGACCCCTAACTTACCTCTTAGATACACAAATGCATCCTTAGGTAATGGTTTGGTGAGAATGTCTGCAATCTACTCTTTTATATGAATATATTCTAATCTGATTTCCTTGTCCTGCACCAATTCTTTGACAAAATGATATTTAATAGCAATATGCTTGGTTTTAGAATGCATCACTGGATTATTTGAAATGTTTATTGCACTGGTATTGTCACAAAATATAACAACTGGTTCTTTGATTTCAACCTTCATACCTTCTAATAACTGTTTAAACCAAAGAATATTTGAACAGTTTACTGCAGCAGCAACATATTCTGCTTCAGCTGTGGATTGAGATGTGCAGTTTTGCTTTTTACTAGTCTAGGATACCATTCTTTTTTCAAGAAAAAATGATGCACCACTTGTACTTTTTCTCTTATCAATGTTCCCTGCCCAATCAGCATCAGTAAACACTTTTAAGTCTAGATTTCCTCCAAATTTATACCACAAACCATATTCTTCAGTTCCTCTTAAGTATCTTAAGATTCTTTTGATTGCCATCATATGATTTTCCTTAGGTTTTGCTGAGAATCTAGCTACTATACCGACTGCTAAGGAAATATCAGGTCTTGTATGTACTACATACTACAATTTTCCAATCATAGATCAGTATAGGGTCTGATCAACTTCTTTTGAATCATCATTTTTGGTAAGTTTCAGTCTAGTACACATGGGTGTACCAACTGGTTTTGAATCTTCCATACCAAACTTCTTAAGTATTTCCTTAATGTATTTAGATTGAGTAATGTATATACCATTCTTGCTTTGCTGAATTTGAAGACCAACAAAGAATTTTATTAAACCAAACATAGACATTTCAAATTCTTTGTTCATTTTCTCTGAAAATTCTTTGCACTGATCCTCATTCCCTGTAAATATAGTATCATCTACAAATATTTCTGCCAATACAATTTTGTCATCCGGTCCTTCTTTAATATACAGATTGATATTATCATTGGCTCTTTTGAAATTAATCTAAATCAAATAGTTATGGTGTCTTTCATACCATGCTCTAGGAGCTTGTTTTAATCCATACAATGCTTTGTGTAACCTGCAGACCATGTCCTTTTTATCTGGATCAACAAAACCTTCAGGTTGTTCAATGTAGACTTCTTCATCAAGAATTCCATTGAGAAATGTAGATTTTATATCCATCTGATATACCTTAAATCCTTTGTGTGCTGCATAAGCAAGTAGAGTTCTTGAACCTTCTAATCTTGCAACAGGAGCAAAAGTTTCTCCATAATCTATACCTTCTTCTTGAGAATAACCTTTACATACCAATCTAGCTTTGTTTCTAGATACTTGACCATCTTCATTCAGCTTATTCCTGAATACCCATTTTGTTCCAATTACATTCTTATCTTTAGGTCTAGGTACAAGAGTCCATGTTTTATTCTTTTTTATTTGTTCTAATTCTTCATTCATTGCTTCAATCCAACTTTTATTTTCCAATGCATCTTTGATATTTCTAGGTTCAAAATCAGTAAGCAGACATGTACCTTTTAGCTTGCTTCTTATCATAGTACCATCTGATTTGTTTCCAATAATTTAATCTGGTGTATGATGTCTTCTGACATGTTTGGCTAGTATAGGTTCCATGCTTTTTGAATGAGTCATGGTGTTGTCTTCTAGGATCTCTTCTTCAGGTTGCTCGGGCTCGGTAGATATTTGCTCAGTAACTTCAGGCTGAGACTCGGTCTAAATTTCTTCCTATGACTCGGTTTGAACTTCTTCCTATGATTCGGTTTGTGACTCGGTAACTGTGCTCGGCTCGGTAGATATAGTTTCCTCATTGATAGTTGTGTCTGCCAATGTTTCAGGTTGAATGTAAATGAATCTTCTGTAGTTCTCAGGTTCCCTTTTTTTTTCTTCCTCAGTCTTTTCTGCAAACTCATCAAATTTTACATGTATACTTTCTATGACTTTGTGAGTAGATAAGTTCAGACATTTGTATGCCTTGCTTTTGCTAGAATATCCTAGGAATATTCCTTCATCACTTTTCACATCAAATTTATTTCTTCTGGATTATTTTAAGATATAACACTTGCTACCAAATATTTTCATGTAACTTACATTGGGTTTATAACCATACCATAATTCATAAGGAGTTTTGAATGTGTCTTTCTTCAATTATACTCGGTTCAAGGTATGAACTACAATGCTCATAGCTTCCTTCCAGTACTTTATAGCGATGTTCTTTTCTATCATTAGAGTCCTTGCACAATCCATAATAGATCTATTTTTTCTTTCTACTATTCCATTCTGCTCAGGAGTTCTAGGAGCTGATACCTATCTTTTGATTCATCTTTCAATGCAAAAGTTGTTAAAATCATGGGAGATGAATTCACCACCTTTGTCTGATCTTAAGCATTTCAATCTTTTCCCTGTTTCCTTTTCCACTCTTGCTAAGTACCATTTGAACTTTTCAAATGCTTCTGATTTTTCTCTTAAATACATAACAGTCATCATTCTAGAATAATCATCAATGAAAAGAATAAAGAATTTATCTCCAGTATAGCTTTGTATTCCAATAGGTCCACATAAATTAGTATGCATAATTTCCAAAATTTCTTTAGACTGATAGTTCTTACTCTTGAAACTAGTTTTACTCATTTTGCCAATCTGACAATTCTTACATAGACCAGTATCAGGTTTCTTCAATTTGAGCAATAAAACATGAATATTCACTGAAATCAAGATAGAATAAGTTACCTTTTGTTTGTTTGCCTGATCCAATGAGTTTTCTTTTTTCATCCAGCAGTCTTGCTTGACCATTCATGAATTCAACCTTAAAACTAGTGTTGATTAGTTGTGCTACACTTAGAAGATTATGTTTTAGTCCTTCAACCCAATAAGCATTATCACATATGAGTTCTTTGGTTAATGAGATTCTTCCCTTTCCTTTTATACAACAAGGTTCATTGTTTCCAAATCTTACATTGCCACTATCACAGTCTTCTAGATATTCAAATTTTGTCTTGTCACTAGTCATGTGGTGTGAACATCCACTGTCTATTATCCATATATCATCTTTTCTTATATGAGAAATAAGTGCCATCTTATATTCATCATCATCAGTTTCATCTTTTATAGCAATAAAGACAATTTCTTCTTCACTATCATCAGAATCTTTAGCCATAAAACATGTTTTCTTACCTTTATCCTTGAATGATTTGAAATTATTTTTGCCATAGTACTTGTGACTTCTCTTCTCTTCCTTGACTTTCTTGTTTGGGCACCTAGCTGCAATATGTCCAATTTCTTCACATGAAAAATAGATTAAAGGAGTTTTACCTTTATATTTACCTTTCCCTTTAGAGTACTTCTTTGCAAGTAATGCTTCTACAATTTCAAGATCACTATCAGAACTTTCTTCTGATACTTCTTCACTTTCTGACTGAACTTCTTTAATTTTCTTGTTCTTCTTTAGTGAAACCTTGGCCTCAAATGCTGATTCAATATTTTTGGAACTTGGAACATAGTTGTCATAGTTGTCTAATTCAAAGGCTGTCAATCTTCCAACTAAAGCATCCAAAGTTATATTGTGGTTTGTTTCACATCTTCTTTCTTGAATAGCTGATACTCTTATTGCATAGATAGGGAGTAATGTTCTGAGTACCTTACTTATAACAGTTTCATCTGAGATTGTTCCTCCAGAAGCTCTAATTGCACTTACACTTGCTTTGATTCTTTCAACATATTTTGCAATGTTTTCATCTTCCTTCATATTCATTTTGTCAAACTGTCCTCTTAGGCTTTCTGCTTTGGCTCTTTTCACATTTGCATCACCACCATATATTTTCTTCAGTGTCATCCACATTTCATATGCAGTAGTGCATTCTTTAATATCATAAAATTCTTCATAGCTAAGAGCAGATGCAATGTCTATCATCATGGTGTTATGAGTCTTTTTCTCTGCAATGTCTTCAACAGTGAATGCACCAGTAGGAACTGTGTATTCTTCATCAATGTATTTGCATCCTGAATCACCAATGGAAGCCAGATGAAGTTACATGAGACCTTGCCATGATGAAAAGTTATCTCTGTTGAGCTTTGGAATTTCCCTCTTGTAAGACATCCTGATCTTTAGCTTAGGTCCTTGAAACCTTTCTTGCAAGCACCAAATGCTCTGATACCAATTGATGGAATATGGATGAAGTGACTAAGAGGAGGGGGTGAATCTGATGCAGGAGCATCTTGGGTGTAAGAGCAATCTTGCATCACAAAAAATATTTTTGTTTTTATATTCAATAAGGGCTATTTTGTGCAGAGCTGCTATTTATGGAAAGTTACTATTTTTGGTAATTTTCATATGTGCTCAGAATGATTTGTTTTCTTTCTTGGAGGTT
Source organism: Chamaecyparis obtusa (assembly GCA_027943335.1). Lineage (NCBI taxonomy): Eukaryota > Viridiplantae > Streptophyta > Pinopsida > Cupressales > Cupressaceae > Chamaecyparis > Chamaecyparis obtusa. The sequence continues at coordinate 604,468 of BSBK01003705.1, read as the reverse complement.
CATTTTGGTCATATAAGTCTGCCAGTAAAGTTTCATTGCCAGATCAAGTGTATATTGGAAGATATTGAAGATTTTCGGTATTGGCAGCAGGGTACAGAAACTTTGAACTCAATTTTGAAGGCTTTAGAGGCCCCGGATGAGGTCAAAATTTTGGGTGACGGGCGCTTGCGCTGGTCAAGCCTGTAGAGCGCTTCGTGGTGTTTTCAAAATGGGGTTATAATTGCCGATCGGGTCAACTAGTGATGACTTATGGTCTTCGAAAGTTGGGCCACCTGAAATGGCAGAAAATAATTTTCTTCAAAATTTTTGTTTGGGTTTCAAAGGTTATCTTGAGCCGACTATGATATAATAAAATGTAAAATAAAATAATTCTAAGTTTGGTTGGCCTTATTGGCTAAAATTTTGGAACCTTCCCAGGCGGTGGAAAATTGCCTATATAAGGAAGGCTGTATTATTGTCTTAGGCAGTGCAAAATAGTTCAGAATAGTTCTGGGTAGTAGATTTGGGCAATAATTCGAGGCTTTGTCCTACAGAATATTGTAAGGGAATCCCCATGTGGCTTTGCATATTGTAATTGTGAAAGTTTGTAATTCCACATTTGTGGAGATAATAAGAAGCCAATTTTCTGTTCTTGCATATTGTTGTGGTTTCTTTGTTTCTGTTATGTGTTTGTGGTATTAAGGGGAGCACCCTTCATCAAGTGGTATCAGAGTAGGTTTTCTTGAGTGTGTAAATAGATCACTGACTGTGAGGTAGTTTACACCAGGACCGTGGTTAGGGTTTCAGTGCGCATTGTGAAAATGCCTCCACGAAGAGAACGTGGTAGAAGAGCTGGTGCTGTGACACCTGAGGTTAGAGAGCTGCAGAGATAAGTGCAAGCATTGCAAGAAGAGATTGGTAGAGGAATGAATCTTAATGTCAGAGATGAAAGTGAAGATGGAGCTGAAGAAGAATATCAAGAAGGAGAAGCTGAAATTATGAACCAGGAGGAAGAAAGAATTTTTCGTGCGATTTCTAAGATTGGGAAAAGACCTAAGTTTGAGGTTCCTACATTTTATGGAAATCTTAACCCAGAGGAATTGATCGACTGGATCAATAAATGTGAAGAATATTTTGAGTACAAAGATGTTGAGGATCTTGATAGGGTCAAATTTGTGAAGGCCAGATTGAAAGGTCATGCGAAGATCTGGTGGCAAGAAATTCAATTGGAGCGAAATAGAAGGGGGAAAGATAAAATCATAAGATGGGATCGGATGGTGGATAAATTGAAGTGACAGTTCATTCCTGTTGATTATGAGCTTGACCTACTAAAGAAAATACAAAGTTTGAAGCAAGCAGGAAGATCTGTTCAGGAGTATACAGAGGAGTTCTATCGACTCCTCATCAGCACAGGCCATGCAAAAGCTGATAAGGAGAAAGTTGCCCAATACCTTAATGGGTTAAGGCCAAGCATTCAGGAGGAGATGAATCTAGTTCGAATGAACCGTATTGAGGAGGCATACCAGTTTTCCCTAAAAGTAGAGGAAAACCTAAACAAGAAGTTCGAGAGGAGACAAAATGGAAAAGGTCATCGTGGAAGATCTGGTGGACGGTCATATGGTGGCCGAAATGAAGATCCAAAAAAGAAGGATGAGGCCAGTAGCAGTCAGAATCAGAGAGGAAATAATTCCAATCATTTCCAAGATTAGAATAATAGAGATCAGAGAGGAAGAGGACAACGATTTGGAAGAGGAGGCTTCCGTGGACCATGTTTTCACTGTGGAGAAGAAGGTCATAGGGCATTTGAATGTTCTCAGTGCCAAGGTAGAATAGACAGGAGAAATGAAGGCCAGGCCAGAGTTGCACATGTAGATGATGTGAAATCATCAAATTCTGAAGATGCTAAAAGAGGAGAAACGTTGATTAACAGAAGAGTCCTGTTGAGTGGTGAGAATGAACCTAGCAAAGGAGGAGCCTGTTTCGCACCAGGTGCAAGTGTGAAGGTAAATGTTGTGATGTGATTATTGATAGTGGAAGCACTAAAAATTTAGTGTTAGAAGAGATGGTGACAAAGTTGAAGCTCAAGAGACAGAAACACCCACATCCATATCGGATTACCTGGGTACAGGATGACCACAAGGTCATGGTCAATGAACAATGCCTGGTGAAGTTCAAATTGGTGGATACCAAGATGAGGTATTGTGTGATATCATATCTATGGATGCATGTCATATGTTGTTAGGTAGACCATGGCAGTTTGACAGATGTGTTGTACATGATGGTCATGCGAATACCTATTCCCTGACAAAGGATGGAGTGCGACATAAGCTAAAACCATTGAAGAAGACTGAAGAAAAGGTATGTGGTAATGAAAGGATAACTTTTTTTGATGGAAGAAATTTCCTAGATGGTATGAGGCATGAGCATGTATGTTTTTCTTTAATTCCAAAAGCTGGTAAAGAGAAAGTAGAAGATGTTCCTGTAGAAGTTACAGATTTGTTGAATGAGTTTCAGGATATTGTATCTGATAACGTGCCTGATGGATTACCACAAGTCAGGAAGATCAGTCATCAGATGGACTTGATCCCAGGAGTGAGTTTTCCAAATAAGGCAGCACACAGAATGACACCTGCAGAAAGTGAGGAGTTGAACAGACAAGTACATGAAATTTTACAGAAAGGATTGATCTGTGAGAGTCTGAGTCCTTGTGTTATACCAGCGGTATTAGCACCAAAGAAGAATGGAGAATTGAGGATGTGTACAGATTCTATGGCAATAAATAAGATCACAATAAAGTACAGGTTTCCATTACCACGAATGGATGATATTATGGACTGTTTGAGTGGAGCTGTGTATTTTTCAAAGATAGATCTGAAGAGTGGATATCAATAGATTCAGATCAGAGAAGGAGATGAATGGAAGACTACCTTCAAGACAAAGGAAGGACTATATGAGTGGTTAGTCATGCCTTTTGGGCTAACCAATGCACTGAGCACTTTCATGTGGCTCATGAACGAGGTTCTGAAAGAATTTTTGGGTAAGTTTGTCATTGTTTACCTAGATGATATTTTGATCTTTAGTAAGACATTGGATGAGTATATGATGCATATTCGTATGGTGTTTGAGAAGTTGAGAGATGAGAAATTGTTGATTAATTTGAAGAAGTGCAGTTTTGCGAAGAAAGAGTTAGTGTATTTGGGATTTGTAGTTTCAGCAGAAAGTCTAAAAATAGACCCAGAGAAGGTACAGGCTATCCTTGAATGGCCTACTCCAAGGAGTGCTACTGAGGTAAGATCTTTTCATGGTCTAGCTAGCTTTTACAGAAAGTTTATCAAAAATTTTAGCAGTATTTGTGGACCCTTGACTGAAACAATGAGAGGGGATAGAAAAGAGTTTTCAATTGTTGAAAGAAAAAGTTACAAAACAACTAGTTTTAGCACTTCTAAATTTTAATAAGGTGTTTCAAGTAGATTGTGATGCTAGTGGTACTACAATAGGAGCTGTTATGAGCCAAGAAGGTAAACCTGTTGCTTATTTTAGTGAGAAGTTAAAAGATGCAAAGAGGAAATATTCTATTTATGATCAGGGATTTTATGCTATAGTTCAGGCATTAAAGAAGTGGAGACATTATCTACTTGCTAAAGAGTTTGTTTTGTACACTGATCATCAAGCTTTGCAATATTTGAATAGTCAAGGAAAGTTGAATCAGAGGTATTTGAAATGGGTTGAATTTTGGAAGAGTTATACATTTGTTTTGAAACACAGAAGTGGAAAGTCTAATAGGGTTGCAGATGCTCTTAGCAAAAGGAAACTATTGCTGACAGAGATGCAGATTGAGGTGGTTGGGTTCAAGGAATTTAAAAATTTGTATCTAGAGGATCCTGATTTTGGTGAAGCTTGGAAAGCTTGTACAGAACCTGTTACTCTAGACAGGATGAAATGGCTAGCTTTTATCATCCAAGATGATATGCTATTCAGAGGTAGTCAGTTGTGCATTCCACAAAGTTCTATGAGGGAGAATCTCATCAAGGAGAAGCATAGTGGAGGATTGGCTGGACATTTTGGTCATGATAAAACCCTTGCTTTGCTTGGTGAGAATTATTATTGGCCACAATTGCAGCAAGATGTGAAGAAGTTTGTACAGAGTTGCAGAGTATGTCAAATGGCAAAAGGAGTGAAGTAGAATATAAGGTTGTATCAGCGATTACCTATACTAGAGAAGCCTTGGGAGGATATCAGTATGGACTTTGTTCTTAGTTTACCGAGGACACAATGGGGACATGATTCAATTTTTGTAGTAGTTGACAGATTTTTGAAGATGGCACATTTCATTCCCTGCAAGAAGACTAATGATGTTGTTCATGTAGCAGAATTATTTTTCAGAGAAGTGGTGAGACAACATGGTTTGCCAAAGACCATAGTTTCAGATCAAGATACTAAGTTTGTTGGATATTTTTGGCAGACATTGTGGAAGAAGTTGAAGACAGATTTGAAATTCAGTTCATCACATCATCCACAGACTGATGGACCGACAGAGGTGGTGAATAGAAGTTTTGAAAATCTGCTGAGATGTTTGGTTAGAGATAAGCCAATAGGATGGGATTTGATTTTACCACAAGCAAAATTTGCATACAATAATTCTGTCAACAGGAGCACTGGTAAATCACCATTCTAGATTATATATGGAAGTAGTCTAAGAAATGCATCTGAATTGAGGAAGATAGATAAAGGAGAAATAAGTAGTGCTGAAGCTGAGGATTTTGTAGAACACTTGAAGAACATCCATGGGGAGGTGAGGAAGCATATTACCAAGATGAACACACAATATAAGGCTAAGGTAGATGAGAAAAGGAGGTATAAGGAATTTTAGGTTGGTGATGAAGTCATGGTTCATTTGCAGAAGGAGCGGTTTCCAGTTGGTACATATAACAAGCTAAAAATGAAAAAGTTTAGACCATGTAGGATACTGAAGAAACATGATTCAGAAAATGCATATGAGGTAGAATTGCCTACTGAGCTAAATATTTCACCAGTGTTTAACATTTTAGATCTGACAGAGTATCATGAAGGAGGTGTTGAAGATGAGATCACAACAGCACAGTGGAGTATTCCAGCAACTAGTTCAGACACTAAGGAGATCGAAGATATACTAGATAGTCGTGTTGGCAGAAGCACAAGGAACAGGACATATGAAGAATATCCGGTCAAGTGGAAAGGATGACCTCTTGAAGATTCATCATGGATGACAAAGGAGGAGGTTAGCCATCTTGGTTTTCCTCTACGCACCTAAGTCGTGACAGGGTCACTTCTCAAATTACCCTGGGTGTCTGATGCAGGAGCATCCTGGGTGTAAGAGCAATCTTGCATCACAAAAAATATTTCTATTTTTATATTCAATAAGGGCTATTTTGTGCAGAGCTGCTATTTATAGAAAGTTACTATTTTTGGTAATTTTTGTATGTGCTCAGAATGATCTAATTTCTTTCTTGGAGGTTCACTTTGGTCATATAAGTCTGTCAGTAAAGTTTCATTGCCAAATCAAGTGTATATTGGAAGATATTGAATATTTTCGGTATTGGCAGGAGGGTACAGAAACTTTGAACTTAGTTTTGAAGGCTTTAGAGGCCCGAGATGTGGTCAAAAATTTGGGTGGCAGGCACTTGTACTAGTCTAGCCTGTAGAGCACTTCGTGGCATTTCCAAAATGGGGTTATAATAGCCAATCGGGTCAACTGGTGATGACTTATGGTCTTTGGAAGTTGGGCCACCTGAAATGGCGAAAAATAATTTTCTTGAAAATTTCTGTTCAGGTTTCAAAGGTTATCTTGAGCCGACTATGATGTAATAAAATGTAAAATAAAATAATTCTAAGTTTGGTCGGCCTTATTGGCTAAAATTCTAGAACCTTCCCAGGTGGTGGAAAATTGCCTATATAAGGAAGGCTGTATTATTGTCTTAGGTAGTGCAGAATAGTTCAAAATAGTTCTGGGTAGTAGATCTGGGCAATAATTCGAGGCTTGGTCCTACAGAATATTGTAAGGGAATGCACATGTGGCTTTGCATATTGTAATTCTGAAAGTTTGTAATTCCACATTTGTGGAGATAATAAGAAGCCAATTTTCTGTTCTTGCATATTGTTGTGGTTTCTTTGTTTCTAATGTGTTTGTGGTATTAAGGGGAGCACCTTTCATCAAGTGGTATCAGAGTAGGTTTTCTTGAGTGTGTAAATAGATCACTGACGGTGAGGTAGTTTACACCAGGACCGTGGTTAGGGTTTCAGTGCGCATTGCAAAAATACCTCCACGAAGAGAACGTGGCGGAAGAGATGGTGCTGTGACACCTGACGTTAGAGAGCTGCAGAGACAAGTGCGAGCATTTCAAGAAGAGATTCACAAAGGAATGAATCTTAATGTTTGAGATGAAAGCGAAGATGAAGCCGAATAAGAATATTAAGAAGGAGAAGCTGAAACTGTGAACCAGGAGGAAGAAAGACTTTTTCGAGGGATTTCCAAGATTGGGAAAAGACCTAAGATTGAGGTTCCTACATTTTCTGGAAATCTTAACCCAGAGGAATTGATCAACTGGATCAATGAATGTGAGGAATATTTTTAGTATGAAGATGTTGAGGATCCTGATAGGGTCAAATTTACGAAGGCTAGATTGAAAAGTCATGCAAAGATCTGGTGGGAAGAAATTCAATTGAAGCGAAATAGAAGAGGGAAAGATAAAATCACAAGATGGGATCAGATGGTGGATAAATTGAAGTGATAGTTCATTCTTGTTGATTATGAGCTTGACCTACTAAAGAAAATGCAAAGTTTGAAGAAAACAGGAAGATTTGTTCAGGAGTATACAGAGGAGTTCTATCGACTCCTCATCAGAACAGGCCATGCAGAAGCTGATAAGGAGAAAGTTGCCCGATACCTTAATGGGTTAATGCCAAGCATTCAGGATGAGTTGAATCTAGTTTGAATGAATAGTATTGAGGAGGCATACCAGTTTGCCCTAAAAGTAGAGGAAAAGCTAAATAAGAAGTTCTAGAGCAGGCAAAATGGAAGAGGTCATGGTGGAAGATTTGGTGGACGGTCATATGGTGGCCGAAATGAAGATCTGAAAAAGAAGGATGAGGTCGGTAGCAGTCAGAATCAGAGAGGAAATAATTTCAATCGTTTCCAGGATCAGAATAATAGAGATCAGAGAGGAAGAGGAAGAGGACAAGGATCTGGAAGAGGAGGCTTCCCTGGAACATGTTTTCACTGTGGAGAAGAAGGTCATAGGGCATTTGAATGTCCTCAGTGCCAAGGCAGAATAGACAGGAGAAATGAAGGCTAGGCCAGAGTTGCACATGTAGATGATGCCAGATCATCAAATTCTGAAGATGCTGAAAGAGGCGAAACCTTGATTAACAGAAAAGTCCTATTGAGTGGTGAGAATGAACCTGAGCAAAGGAGGAGACTGTTTTGCACTAGGTGCAAGTGTGAAGGTAAATGTTGTGATGTGATTATTGATAGTGGAAGCATTGACAATTTGGTGTCAGAAGTGATGGTGACAAAGTTGAAGCTCAAGAGACAGAAACACCCACATCCATATCGGATTGCCTGGGTACAGGATGACCACAAGGTCATGGTCAATGAACAATGTCTGGTGAAGTTCAAGATTGGCGGATACCAAGATGAGGTATTGTGTGATATCATATCTATGGATGCATGTCATATGTTGTTGGTTAGACCATGATAGTTTGACAGATGTGCTGTACATGATGGTCGTGCGAATACCTATTCCCTGACAAAGGATGGAGTGCGACATAAGCTAAAACCATTGAAGGAGACTGAAGAAAAGGTATGCGGTAATGCAATGATAACTTTTGTTGATGGAAAAAATTTCCTAGATGGTATGAGGCATGAGCATGTATGTTTTGCTTTAATTTCAAAAGCCGGTAAAGAGGAAGTAGAAGATGTTCTTGTAGAAGTTGCAGATTTGTTGAATGAGTTTCAAGATATTGTATCCGATAACGTGCTTGATGGATTACCACCAGTCAAGAAGATCAGTCATCAGATGGACTTGATCGCAGGAGTGAGTTTTCCAAATAAGGCAGCACACAGAATCACACCTGCAGAAAGTGAGGAGTTGAACAGACAAGTACATGAACTGTTATAAAAAGTATTGATCCGTGAGAGTCTGAGTCCCTATGCTGTACCAGTGGTATTAGCACCAAAGAAGAATGGAGAATGGAGGATGTTTACAGATTCTAGGGCAATAAACAAGATCATAATCAAGTACAGGTTTCCATTGCCACGAATGGATGATGTTATGGACTATTTGAGTGGAGCTATGTATTTCTCAAAGATAGATCTGAAGAGTGGATATCATTAGATTCAGATCAGAGAAGGAGATGAATGGAAGACTACCTTCAAGACAAAGGAAGGACTATATGAGTGGTTAGTCATGCCTTTTGGGCTAACCAATGCACCGAGCACTTTCATGCGGCTCATGAACGAGGTTTTGAAATAATTTCTAGATAAGTTTGTCATTGTTTACCTAGACGATATTTTGATCTTTAGTAAGACATTGGATGAGTACATGATGCATATTCGTATGGTGTTTGAGAAGTTGAGAGATGAGAAATTGTTGATTAATTTGAAGAAGTGCACTTTTGCGAAGAAAGAGTTAGTGTATTTGGGATTTGTAGTTTCAGCAAAAGGTCTAAAAATGGACCTAGAGAAGGTATAGGCTATCTTTGAATGGCCTACTCCAATGAGTGCTACTGAGGTAAGATCTTTTCATGGTCTAGATAGCTTTTACAGAAAGTTTATCAAAAATTTTAGCAGTATTTGTGGACCCTTGACTGAAACAATGAGAGGGGATAGAAAAGAGTTTAAGTGGACTAATAGGGCAAAAAAGAGTTTTCAATTGTTGAAACAAAAAGTTACAAAACAACCAGTTTTAGCACTTCCAGATTTTAATAAGGTGTTTCAAGTAGATTGTGATGCTAGTGGTACTGCAATAGGAGCTGTTATGAGCCAAAAAGGTAAACCTGTTGCTTATTTCAGTGAGAAGTTAAATGATGCCAAGAGGAAATATTCTATTTATGATGAGGAATTTTATGCTATAGTTTAGGCATTAAAGAAGTGGAGACATTATCTGCTTCCTAAGGAGTTTGTTTTGTACACTGATCATCAAGCTTTGCAATATTTGAATAGTCAAGGAAAGTTGAATCACAGGTATTTGAAATAGGTTGAGTTTTTACAGAGTTATACATTTGTTTTGAAACACAGAAGTGGAAAGTCTAATAGGGTTGCAGATGCTCTTAACAGAAGGCAACTATTGCTGATAGAGATGCAGATTGAGGTGGTTGGGTTCAAGGAACTCAAGAATTTATATCTAGAGGATCCTGATTTTGGTGAATCTTGGAAAGCTTGTACAGAACCTGTTACTCTAGATAGGATGAAATGGATGGATTTTATCATCCAAGATGATATACTATTCAGAGGGAGTCAGTTGTACATTCCACGAAGTTCTATGAGGGAGAATCTCATCAAGGAGAAGCATAGTGAAGGATTGGCTGGACATTTTGGTCATGATAAAACCCTTGCTTTGGTTGGTGAGAATTATTATTGGCCACAATTGCAGCAAGATGTGAAGAAGTTTGTACAGAGTTGCAGAGTATGTCAAATGGAAAAAGGAGTGAAGCAGAATACAGGGTTGTATCAGCGATTACCTATACCAGAGAAGCCTTGGGAGGATATCAGTATGGACTTTATTCTTGGTTTACCAAGGACACAGCAGGGACATGATTCAATTTTTGTAGTAGTTGATAGATTTTTGAAGATGACACATTTCATTCCCTGCAAGAAGACTAATGATGCTGTTGTTGTAGCATAATTATTTTCCAGAGAAGTGGTGAGACTACATGGTTTGCCAAAGACCATAGTTTCAGATCGAGATACTAAGTTTGTTGGATATTTTTGGTAGACATTGTGGAAGAAGTTGAAGATAGATTTGAAGTTCAGTTCATCACATCATCCACAGACTGATGGGCAGACAGAGGTGGTGAATAGAAGTTTGGGAAATCTGCTGAGATGTTTGGTTGGAGATAAGCCACTGAGATGTTTGGTTGGAGATAAGCCAATAGGATGGGATTTGATTTTACCACAAGCAGAATTTGCATACAATAATTTTGTCGACAGGAGCACTGGTAAATCACCATTCCAGATTGTATATGGAAGTAGTCCAGGAAATGCATCTGAATTAAGGAAGATAGATAAAGGAAAAATAAGTAGTGCTGAAGTTGAGAATTTTGTAGAACACTTGAAGAACATCCATGGGGAGGTGAGAAAGCATATTACCAAGATGAACGCACAATATAAGGCTAAGGTAGATGAGAAAAGGAGGTATAAGGAAATTCAGGTTGGTGATGAAGTCATGGTTCATTTGCAGAAGGAGCGGTTTCCAGTTGGTACATATAACAAGATGAAAATGAAGAAGTTTGGACCATGTAGGATACTGAAGAAACATGATTCAAAAAATGCATATGAGGTAGAATTGCCTACTGAGCTAAATATTTCACCAGTGTTTAACATATCAGATCTAACAGAGTATCATGAAGGAGGTGTTGAAGATGAGATCACAACAGCACAGTGGAGTATTCCAGCAACTAGTTCAGACACTAAGGAGATCAAAGATATACTAGATAGTCGTGTTGGCAGAAGCACAAGGAGCAGGATATATGAAGAATATCTGGTGAAGTGGAAAGGATGACCTGTTGAAGATTCATCATGGCTGACAAAGGAGGAGGTTAGTTGTCTTGGTTTTCCTCTGCACACCTGAGTCGTGACAGGGTCACTTCTCAAATTACCCTGGGTGTCTGATGTAGGAGCATCCTAGGTGTAAGAGCAATCTTGCATCATAAAAAATATTTTTGTTTTTATATTCAATAAGGGCTGTTTTGTGCAGAGCTGCTATTTATGGAAAGTTACTATTTTTGGTAATTTTTTGTATGTGCTCGGAATGATCTGATTTCTTTCTTGGAGGTTCATTTTGGTCATATAAGTCTGCCAGTAAAGTTTCATTACCAGATCAAGTGTATATTGGAAGATATTGAAGATTTTCGGTATTGGCATCAAGGTACAAAAACTTTGAACTCAGTTTTGAAGGCTTTAGAGGCCCCGAATGAGGTCAAAAATTTGGGTGACAGGCGCTTGCGCCACTCAAGCCTGTAGAGCACTTCGTGACATTTCCAAAATGGGGTTATAATAGCCGATCGGATCAACTGGTGATGACTTATGGTCTTCGGAAGTTGGGCCACCTAAAATGGCGGAAAATAATTTTCTTCAAAATTTTTGTTCGGGTTTTAAAGGTTATCTTGAGCTGACTATGATGTAATAAAATGTAAAATAAAATAATTCTAAGTTTGGTCGGCCTTATTAGCTAAAATTCTGGAACCTTCCCAAGCGGTGGAAAATTGCCTATATAAGGAAGGCTGTATTATTGTTTTAGGCAGTGCAGAATAGTTTAGAATAGTTCTGGGTAGTAGATCTGGGTAATAATTCGAGGCTTTGTCCTATAGAATATTTTAAGGGAATGCCCATGTGGCTTTGCATATTGTAATTCTGAAAGTTTGTAATTCCACATTTGTGGAGATAATAAGAAGCCAATTTTTTGTTCTTGCATATTGTTGTGGTTTCTTTGTTTCTGTTATGTGTTTGTGGTATTAAAGGGAGCACCCTTCATCAAGTGGTATCAGAGCAGGTTTTATTGAGTGTGTAAATAGATCACCGACTGTGAGGTAGTTTGCACCAGGACCGTCATTAGGGTTTCAGTGCGCATTGCAAAAATGCCTCCACGAAGAGTACTTGGCGGAAGAGCTGGTGCAGTGACACCTGAGGTTAGAGAGCTGCAAAGACAAGTGCAAGCATTGCAAGAAGAGATTCATAGAGGAATGAAACTTAATGTCAGAAATGAAAGGGAAGATGAAGCAGAAGAAGAATATCAAGAAGAAGCTGAAATTGTGAACCAGGAGGAAGAAAGATTTTTTCGAGCGATTTCTAAGATTGGGAAAAGACCTAAGATTGAGGTTCCTACATTTTTTAGAAATCTTAACCCAGAGGAATTGATCGACTGGATCAATGAATGTGAGGAATATTTTGAGTACGAAGATGTTGAGGATCCTGATAAGGTCAAATTTATGAAGGCCAGATTGAAAGGTCATGCGAAGATCTGGTGGCAAGTAATTCAATTGGAGCGAAATAGAAGAGGGAAAGATAAAATCACAAGATGGGATCGGATGGTGGATAAATTGAAGTGACAGTTCATTCCTATTGATTATGAGCTTGACCTACTAAAGAAAATGCAAAGTTTGAAGCAAGCAGGAAGATCTGTTCAGGAGTATACAGAGGAGTTCTATCGACTCCTCATCAGAACAGGCCATGCAGAAGCTGATAAGGAGAAAGTTGCCCGATACCTTAATGGGTTAAGGCCAAGCATTCAAGAGGAGTTGAATCTAGTTCGAATGAATAGTATTGAGAAGGCATACCAGTTTGCCCTAAAAGTAAAGGAAAAGCTAAAGAAGAAGTTCGAGAGCAGACAAAATGGAAGAGGTCGTGGTGGAAGATCTGGTGGACGGTCATATGGTGGCCGAAATGAAGATCCGAAAAAAAAGGATGAGGCCAGTAGCAGTTAGAATCAGAGAGGAAATAATTCCAATCATTTTCAGGATGAGAATAATAGAGATCAGAGAGGAAGAGGAAGAGGACAAGGATCTGGAAGAGGAGGCTTCCGTGGAACATGTTTTCACTATGGAGAAGGTCATAGGGCATTTGAATGTCCTCAGCACCAAGGTAGAATAGACAAGAGAAATGAAGGCCAGGCCAGAGTTGCACATGTAGATGATGCCAGATCATGAAATTCTGAAGATGCTGAAAGAGGAGAAACGTTGATTAATAGAAGAGTCCTGTTGAGTGGTGAGAATGAACCTGAGCAAAGGAGGAGCCTGTTTCACACCAGGTGGAAGTGTGAAGGTAAATGTTGTGATGTGATTATTGATAGTGGAAGCACTGACAATTTGGTGTTAGAAGAGATGGTGAAAAAGTTGAAGCTCAAGAGACAGAAACACCCACATCCATATCGGATTGCTTGGGTACAGGATGACCACAAGGTCATGGTCAATGAACAATGCCTGGTGAAGTTCAAGATTGGTGGATACCAAGATGAGGTATTGTGTGATATCATATCTATGGATGCATGTCATATGTTGTTGGGTAGACCATGGCAGTTTGATAGATGTGTTGTACATGATGGTTCTGCGAATACCTATTCCCTGACAAAGAATGGAGTGTGACATAAGCTAAAACCATTGAAGGAGACTGAAGAAAAGGTATGTGGTAATGCAAGGATAACTTTTGTTGATGGAAGAAATTTCTCAGATGGTATGAGGCATGAGCATGTATGTTTTTCTTTAATTCCAAAAGTTGGTAAAGAGGAAGTAAAAGATGTTCCTGTAGAAGATGCAGATTTGTTGAATGAGTTTCAAGATATTGTATCCGATAATGTGCTTGATGGATTACCACCAGTCAGGAAGATCAGTCATCAGATGGACTTGATCCCAGGAGCGAGTTTTCCAAAAAAGGCAGCACGCAGAATGACACCTGCAGAAAGTGAGGAGTTGAACAGACAAGTACATGAACTGTTATAGAAAGGATTCATCCGTAAGAGTCTAATTTCTTGTGTTGTACCAATGGTATTAGCACCAAAGAAGAATGGAGAATGGAGGATGTGTACAGATTATAGGGGAATAAACAAGATCACAATCAAGTAGAGGTTTCCATTGCCATGAATGGATGATATTATGGACTATTTGAGTGGAGCTATGTATTTCTCAAAGATAGATCTGAAGAGTGGATATCATCAAATTCGGATCAGAGAAAGAGATAAATGGAAGACTGCCTTCAAGACAAAGGAAGGACTATATGAGTGGTTAGTCATGCCTTTTGGGCTAACCAATGCACCGAGCACTTTCATGTGGCTCATGAACGAGGTTCTGAAAGAATTTTTGGGTAACTTTGTCATTGTTTACCTAGATGATATTTTAATCTTTAGTAAGACATTGGATGAGTATATGATGCATATTCGTATGGTGTTTGAGAAGTTGAGAGATGAGAAATTATTGATTAATTTGAAGAAGTGCAGTTTTGTGAAGAAAGAGTTAGTGTATTTGGGATTTGTAGTTTCAGCAAAAGGTCTAAAAATAGACCCAGAGAAGGTACAGGCTATCCTTGAATGGCCTACTCCAAGGAGTGCTACTGAGGTAAGATCTTTTCATGGTCTAGCTAGCTTTTACAGAAAGTTTATCAAAAATTTTAGCAGTATTTGTGGACCCTTGACTGAAACAATGAGAGGGGATAGAAAAGAGTTTAAGTGGACTAATGGGGTAGAAAAGAGTTTTCAATTATTGAAACAAAAAGTTACAGAACAACTAGTTTTAGCACTTCCAGATTTTAATAAGGTGTTTCAAGTAGATTGTGATGCTAGTGGTACTGCAATACGAGTTGTTATGAGCCAAGAAGGCAAACTTGTTGCTTATTTCAGTGAGAAGTTAAATGATGCCAAGAGGAAATATTTTGTTTATGATCAGGAATTTTATGCTATAGTTGAGGCATTAAAGAAGTGGAGACATTATCTACTTCCTAAGGAGTTTGTTTTGTACACTGATCATCAAGCTTTGCAATATTTGAATAGTCAAGGAAAGTTGAATCAGAGGCATTTGAAATGGGTTGAGTTTTTGCAGAGTTATACATGTGTTTTGAAACATAGAAGTGGAAAGTTTAACAGGGTTGCAGATGCTCTTAGCAGAAGGAAACTATTGGTGACAGAGATGCAGATTGAGGTGGTTGGGTTCAAGGAATTCAAAAATTTGTATCTAGAGGATCCTGATTTTGGTGAAGCTTGGAAAGCTTGTACAGAACCTGTTACTCTAGATAGGATGAAATGGCTAGATTTTATCATCCAAGATGATATGCTATTCAGAGGGAGTCAGTTGTGCATTTCACGAAGTTCTATGAGAGAGAATCTCATCAAGGAGAAGCATAGTGGAGGATTGGATGGATATTTTGGTCATGATAAAACCCTTGCTTTGGTTGGTGAGAATTATTATTGGCCACAATTGCAGCAAGATGTGAAGAAGTTTGTATAGAGTTGCAGAGTATGTCAAATGGTGAAAGGAGTGAAGATGAATATAGGGTTGTATCAGTGATTACCTATACCAGAGAAGCCTTGGGAGGATATCAGTATGGACTTTGTTCTTAGTTTACCGAGGACACAGCGGGGACATGATTCAATTTTTGTAGTAGTTGACAGATTTTCAAAGATGGCACATTTCATTCCCTGCAAGAAGACTAATGATGTTGTTCATGTAGTAGAATTGTTTTTCAGAGAAGTGGTGAGTCTACATGGTTTGTCAAAGACTATAGTTTCAGATCGAGATACTAAGTTTGTTGGATATTTTTGGTAGACATTGTGGAAGAAGTTGAAGATAGATTTGAAATTCAGTTCATCACATCATCCACAGACTGATGGACAGACTGAGGTGGTGAATAGAAGTTTGGGAAATCTGCTGAGATGTTTGGTTGGAGATAAGCCAACAAGATGGGATTTGATTTTACCACAAGCAGAATTTGCATACAATAATTCTATCAACAGGAGCACTAGTAAATCACCATTCCAGATTGTATATGGAAGTAGTCCAAGAAATGCATCTGAATTGAGGAAGATAGATAAAGGAGAAATAAGTAGTGCTGAAGTTGAGGATTTTGTAGAACACTTGAAGAACATCCATGGGGAGGTGAGGAAGCATATTACCAAGATGAACGCACAGTATAAGGCTAAGGTAGATGAGAAAAGGAGGTATAAGGAATTTCAGGTTGGTGATGAAGTCATGGTTCATTTGCAGAAGGAGCGGTTTCCAGTTGGTACATATAACAAGATGAAAATGAAGAAGTTTGGACCATGTAGGATACTGAAGAAACATGATTCAGGAAATGCATATGAGGTAGAATTGCCTACTGAGCTAAATATTTCACCAGTGTTTAACATTTCAGATCTGACAGATTATCATGAAGGAGGTGTTGAAGATGCGATCACAGCAGCACATTGGAGTATTCCAGCAACTAGTTCAGACACTAAGGAGATCAAAGATATACTAGACAGTCGTGTTGGTAGAAGCACAAGGAATAGGACATCTGAAAAATATCTGGTGAAGTGGAAAGGATGACCTGTTGAAGATTCATCATAGCTGACAAAGGAGGAGGTTAACCGTCTTATTTTTCCTCTACACACCTGAGTCATGACAGGGTCACTTCTTAAATTACCCTGGGTGTCTGATGTAGGGGCATCCTGGGTGTAAGAGAAATCTTGCATCACAAAAAATATTTCTATTTTTATATTCAGTAAGGGCTATTTTGTGCAGAGCTGCTATTTATGGAAAGTTACTATTTTTGGTAATTTTCGTATGTGCTCGGAATGATCTGATTTCTTTCTTGGAGGTTCATTTTGGTCATATAAGTCTGCCAGTAAAGTTTCATTGCCAGATCAAGTGTATATTGGAAGATATTGAAGATTTTCGATATTGGCAGTAGGGTACAGAAACTTTGAACTCAGTTTTGAAGGCTTTAGAGGCCCCGAATGAGGTTAAAAATTTGGGTGACAAGCACTTGCACCGGTCAAGGCTGTAGAGTGCTTCGTGGCATTTCCAAAATGGAGTTATAATAGCTGATCGGGTCAACTGGTGATGACTTATGGTCTTCGGAAGTTGGGCCACCTGAAATGGTAGAAAATAATTTTCTTCAAAATTTCTGTTCAGGTTTCAAAGGTTATCTTGAGCTGACAATGATGTAATAAAATGTAAAATAAAATAATTCTAAGTGTGGTCGGCCTTATTGGCTAAAATTCCGGAACCTTCCCAGGTGGTGGAAAATTGCCTATATAAGGAAGGCTGTATTATTGTCTTAGGCAGTGCAGAATAGTTCAGAATAGTTCTGGGTAGTAGATCTAGGCAATAATTCAAGGCTTTGTCCTATAGAATATTGTAAGGGAATGCCCATGTGGCTTTGCATATTGTAATTCTGAAAGTTTGTAATTCCTTATTTGTGGAGATAATAAGAAGCCAATTTTTTGTTCTTGCATATTGTTGTGGTTTCTCTGTTTCTGTTATGTGTTTGTGGTATTAAGGGGAGCACCCTTCATCAGAATCAGTCAACCATAAAACACTTCTTAATTATTTCTTTCTAGATCCCTTAGGATATCTTAAAGAGTGTTATCTATTTTAGCACTCAGTAAATAGATTGTAGTAACTTTGAAGATGTAGAAAGTATTAGCAAAGTTATCTTTAGAAGTTCATCAGCACTAGTATATGATTAAGATAGCAATTAAGAACATAAGAGACACAAGATTTAATGTGGAAACCCAATATGGAAAAAACCACCAATGTATCTAGATACTATTTTTCACTTTTCTGAAGTGATGCCCGGTTAGAAGCCAACCCGGTAAAAGGTTACAAAACACACTGTTAGGTGTGACCTTGTTAGAGGATTTAATCACCCTGCTAGGAGTGGCCTGGTAAGAGGTCTTGAAAACAATTCAATGGAATTGTCACCTTGTTAGAGGATTTACAATATGGTTGTTAAACCAACTCGGTTAAGAGATTTAGAATTCACTGTTACAATGATAAGAAGGTAACAATGAAAATGACCTGTATAATAATGCAACTGCCTTGCTGATTACAGATCTTTGTTCTGCATAAGTGTGATCCTTCCTGATCGAATAAATCTCTGCTGCACCTTAAGGATATCTGAACATCCTTCACAAATTCGCACACACCTTTCCTGTCTTTCTTCTGTAAATCTTCTGCTGTATATCTTGTTTATTTTTCGCATTCAACCTTTTATTTATATGATTTTAGATTTGTCAAATCAACATTATTTAGTATAATAGTCGGCTGAATTAAGCAAACTTTATTTGCAAAAATCCTTCAAGGGCTGACAGTGCTCGGTGACCATAACTTTCTACAATCTTTCAGAGACCGAGGGAACTCAGTAAACACCGACAATCCTTTACCTTTGATAACCAAGTGAACTCGGTAAATGCTAACTTTAGTTTGACAACCGACTGAACTCGATAAACACTGAATTTCCTTTGAAAACTGACTGAACTTGGTAAATGTTGATTTTTTTTTTATAACCGACTGGACTCGGTAAGCACTAATTTTTTTTTGATAACCGAGTGGACTCAGTAGACACTGATTTTCTTTGATAACCGAGTGGACTCGGTAAGCACTAATTTTCTTTGATAACCGAGTGGACTCGGTAAGCACTAATCTTCCTATCTGGTAGACCAGCTGAGCTCGGTAGGAACTAATTGTTGCGGACTATGATATTGTGTGACATCAAAGACAATACATAATTTGAGTAGCAATTTCCTTTAGACAATTGTTTCCAACAATTAATATGTACATTTTAGAATTTTTTAATTTAGAAGGTCAGATTATTTTAGATTTCCAAAACTATATGTAATTTTATATATACTAGTTGTAGCATTATTTTACATTAGAAATATTTTGTAATATTAGGGTGGCTATTTTGTAAAAACAATGTACTTGCCCTATGTGAAGTTATTTAAATATTATTATAAATTTAGGGTAAATGCCCCCTTTTAAGGATGAATTATAAAATTCTCTACCATAACATTTTTAAAATATCTCTATTGCATTATGTTTGTGATATGAATATATTTTAATAGAAATGCATTATGTCATATTTTGAACATAAAATTAAAATTCTAAAACACAAGGTCATAATTTATAAATGTTTTAAGTATTTTCTTATTAATAAAAATTTCCTATGTTTTGATAATTAATATGGGCAGCTTATGACTAATGTTTAATTTTTATGCTCCACTTTATTTATCAAAATACATTTGTAGATTATGGCATGAGTTTATTATTAATTAATAAATGAATGATAGTGGTCTTTATGAAAACCTAATACATTATGAATATGATGATTTTGGATTTTATGTTTTATGACTATCTAATGATAGGTGTTTTTTGTCCAGGAAATTAAATATCTGATTATTATGCATGAAACACCAAAGATCAATATATTAGTATATTTGTACGGGAAGTATTCCTAAAAACCATTATTATCTTGTTTAATATGTAAATTTTTAGGTTAGTTGTCAGGATTAGGTCTTGTGAAAGGGCATGTCCTTTCATAGGGAACCATTGGGATTTATATTTATATCATTCAATTGTAACAATGAGGGGAACAACAATTACAAGAATTTCAATTTTCATGGGATAGGATTGTTCAACAACTATGACATGGATTCTGGTGTACCAATTTTTCAATATCAATAAAAGATAAGTTGTTTTTGTTTTCCATCTATGCATTGGTTTTCAATTCCCTCAACTAGTCCCTTGGATAAATCAATCTTTGATTTCTTTATTGTGATCATTTAAAATGTTGTGTGATCTTATTGCATTTTGATTTATTAATTGGTCTACTCATTTTGCATGGTTAAGAATCCTTTTGATTTGTGGCCAAGGTCAATTGGGTTGTCATTTGAGGAGTTAAATTCAGTTAATTGTCTACAATAGTTCACACACATTTGAATGCAAATCAAAGTGATGCATTTTTGATGACTTGTCTTCAGAATTTGATGTGTGTTTCAATATTTTGAAAATTGTCTTCTAAATCAAATCCTTCAAATTTTCTTTGAAATGCAAAACTGTCTCTAAGGTTGTACATAGGGTTGACGATTGGATTGACTCCATGGCCTAGGGTGAAATAGGCATAGGCCTTATTGATAAATAGAATTTGGTCATCTAATCATTTGTTGCTAGTTTTGGCATCTTATTCCTTTAATTTCATTTTGCATATCCTATCTGCTATCTTATTTGAAAAACATTAAGTTAGGTTTAGCATCAATTCATAGCAGTAGTCTAAATATCTAGCTTTTTGACAATTAGGATATTAGGTTTATTTTCCTCCAAAGGATTGTTAATGCCCTTTTGAAAGATTTTCTTTTTTTGTGCATGTATTTGTGTAGTTAGAAAGCATATTTGATTTAGGCCTACCAGCCTTGGCTAAATCAGGCCATAATTGCAAAGGCACTTATTATGCTTGTTAGTTGGCCTTAAAATGGTCCAGCATTTTTGAGCACCAACAAATTGGCAACTCTACTGGGGAGAGTTGCTCACAATACATATTTGGAAGTTACCCAGAATTTCTAATTTTGCAGACCAAAATCTGAAGGTATTTCTATCTATTTCTTTAGAAGTGTACCCTATTGGAAGTGAGAACCCAGAAGATCAACAAATTAATATATTCCTCAAAAGAGGTGGTGACTCTATTTAATACAATTTTTTTTTGGTAGCTCTGTTGGGCAGTTTGTTCATAGGACAACTTGAAGAGATTTTAGAAATCTTTGGCTCTATTTGAAGTTTTTGATTTTCTCCTTTTGATAAGAAGGTGGCAACTCCTTTATCTAACTTTTCAGTGACTCCACTAAGGGAAAGTACCTAGAGGGAATGAATATTTATCCCTTAATTAGTAATAGAGAGGTTATAAGATGTATCAAGGTAAATATTTTATTTCAGATGGCATCAAGCCGTTGAATTTCAAAGGATTATGATTTTTTCCAGATAAGTGATTTTTGGAAATTGCAAAAGATGTACCTAAATTTTATGGTGAATATAATGAATCAGTAAGATGACATCTAAAAATGTTCAATTCATTCATAGATGACTATGAAATTAATGATGAAGGTCAGGTGATGATTCTATTTGCAATAACACTTAGGGATTATGCAAAAAGAGTCTATGATTCATTACCAACTCAAAGCATTTCATCATGGAATGAATTCATAGAATGGTTTGTGGGTGAATTTGATGAAGAAGGCTCTATGTGTTGTGACTATGAAGAAGATCAAAATTGTGCCATAGAAGATGAGCTTCGTATGATACTCAAATATATTCCATTTGTCAAATACTCAGAGAAATAGAATATTGGATCTTAGAAGATTTAAATCTATTAAGGGTGTGTTTTTTAAACTTTACCCATTTTTGCCAAAGTTTTATGGAACATGTGAAGAATCAACACACGATCATCTAAATGCATTTTATGCATTTATAGAAAAATATGAGATAAATACAAAAGATAGGGTGATGCATCTATTTTTCACAACATTATATGCTTATGCTAGAAAATTATTTGAATTATTACCCACATAGAGCATTTCATCCTGGGAGGAGTTGGAATGATGGTTCTTATATAAGTTTCATTATATTAATAAGGAAAACAATGAACATAGTGAAGATCAAGAATATATTATAGAATATGATCCTCACATACATCCCTCTAGTTTATATGATGAAAAAAATGCTTACCAGATAAATGATACATTGAATTCAACACCTTATTCAAATTCTTTTGTCAAAGGATGTGAGGAAAATGATGAATCTATCATTAGCCCTATACATCAAAAGAAGAGTGAAACTCTTCAGGAAGAAGAGATTCCCATGAAGGATTTCAAGAATACCTCAAACTTCCTACAGAGAAAAGATAAAAGATTACAAGAGGAGTCACATATACAGGAAGAAATTAAAATAAATAATGGCTATAAATGTAATGACTCTAAAAATATTTGGTTCAAGATTCACTATAATAGAAGTGAAGACGATGGTATGTGTTCTAAAAAAAATTATAGTATGGATGATTGCATTAAAAATAAGGTAGGTGAAGTTGATGTGGAGAATGAATTCATTGATGAAGATGAAAAACTTCTCAGCACTAGAGAGATTTTAGATTTTCTGGATGCAGAACACTCAAGGTATGTTGAGAAAAATGGTTCACATTTATCCAACAATTGTTAGGATGCGCAGGTTCAGAATATTGTGTCCACTAAAGATATGCATCATGAAACTCCAGACAATTCTTTATATGATGAATCAAGGGAAAGTATCCAAAGAGAAAACAAAATATTACAAGAAAAATCAGGTGTACAAAAGGGAGTAGCAATGGACCATATTCATAGAAATGATGGTGCACTTGGATATAAAGCTGAAAATGATAGAGAATCATAGGTAAGTATCCCTATAGGTATCTATAACTTTCCCATATTTCTAAATTCTTGTTGTGAAAAGGTAGAAGAAAATTTTATTGAAAATAATTTAGAAATATGAGATAAAATAGCATATAAAGAAGTAATATGTGTGCAAAATGACACAAAGGGTAATTATGAGAAATTAGGGAAACCTAATTTACATATTATTGTTCAAGATACAAATATTCCAAAAGGAAATAGTTATAAGGAAAAATATTATAAAGTGAATAAAATTAATATAATTGGTAAAAGGGATGATCTTACTTTAAAAGGATGCATATTGCTGCATGACCAAAATCGTGTTTATGATAGAGGTAAGGTTTTTATTTTCCAAGTATGGAAAATAGGTAACTATATTTATGTTTTGTCATTTTCCAAGTATAAAATCTTACATTAATATTAAATTGTAAAATCTTTGCAAATAGTACATTTGTTATCATATTATTATATAATTGTATATATTATAATCTTGCATTATCTTAGAATTATATTGTGCACTAAAGTCTAAGTAAATAAAATATAAATGCTGAAAGAATTTGGATTGGAGTATGGTCTAGACTTATTTAATGTGGTGGCAAGTATGTTGTTAGTGTTTGACATACCAAAATCTTATTTTGGGAACATGAACAATCTATCTTTGTATCTGTGGGTGTCTTCAAGAATAGGGGGAGTAACCTTTTCCATGGTAGTGAAATTTGTATTCTTTCCACCAAATCTCGCGTCATATAGGATAACGATCGATGAGGTGAGGGGGCGGATTTGATGATGAGAGTTTAGCATTGCAGTTGGCTTAAAAAAGAAATGTTAAAAGTAAAATCCAGCAACAAACTCGTACCAGGGAGAAAGTTTTGTGTTGGGTCTGGATTTATGTTGGTAGGTATTACTGAGTCAGGAGAAAGTTATGTAAAATTGAAGATCAAAAAAATTAAGATTCATTATGGGGCTTGTTTTTCTGTCCTAGACAATGAGGCGGGCCTACAAGTTAGAAGAGTTTGTAGCCCATGTGTCCAATATCAACTATCTCAAGATTGGGGAGATTTCCATAATTCTTGTGACAAATGGAGGAAACCACAAAGTGACCATGTGGTCCATTGGGAATCCCAATGCCCTATTGAGTTTTTCAATTCACACAAGTGTAGTTGAATTTGTGGCATTTGATTCCCAAGATGATTTATTAGTTGTCGAAGCTACAAGAGGCAAAATAAAACTATAGTCCAACACTACCAAGAGATGCTTTAGTTACAAAACCAGTGACGCTATGGCTGAATCAATAGCCATGTACACATGTGACTCTCCAAATATCAATAGTTACGCATGCATGAGACCTTTTGTCTATTGATGGTGAACACTCTACACAATCTTCAAAAGGCGTGACTCTTTGCTTGCCAAACACTATGCAAGATAAGACTCTTGGATGTCCAATAGCCACACATGCATATGGGTCTATGATAATTGATGATGACCAAGGATAAGACTTTTCATTCATCTTAAGATTCTCCCAAATACACAAAGTCTTTATTAAATGACCAGACTAAAAGGATGAAGTATTTTAGCCAGTGAACAAATGAAACATCAACGCTGATGAAGATTACAAATTTTTAGATATGAACAACCATCGCAAGAAAATCATCTAAATTTGAACAATGGTTGATGTTGGGTGGGAGCTCGGATAGGTAGCTTCTTAGGCCATAGGGAAATGTATAGTTTGTGTAGGATCTTTTTATGGAACACCGATAGCATCTGATACTACATTGAAGAATCCCAAGTGGTATTGAGTGATTTTCTCCAAGGTAAGTTGTCTTTTGAGATAAGTATTTCTTTTAAAATTTTCATTATTTTTCTCTATAAGCTTTATTGTTTATATTTTATTAAAAGAGAAAATATCTATCATATTTTGTTTTAATGTGCATTATGAAGAATATTTTTATGAAAAGTTTTATATAAGATAGATTTGCATAAGCCACATGATTATATGATTTTAATATTATAACTAATGGAATAACCCCGAGTATACAAGGAGAGTATATATGATTTGGAAGCAAGAACAAGGAGCATAAGATTAGGGAAGTTTATCTTAGGGAGTTGTTCTTCCTTATTCAAAATATATTTTATCTCTGCTTAATGCTTTGATTATTCAGTTCAATTTTCCTTCCAATTATTATGTTCACTAGTGGTCTTCTTCCTCTAGAGAAGTCTTGAATCTTGCTATGTCCAGGTATGGACTGTTGGAAATATTCAAGACTAGCTAGGTTACTGAGAGGGAAGGTGTGAATTAGTAACTTCAAAACTTTTACAAATTTTAGATCTCAACC
Source organism: Chamaecyparis obtusa (assembly GCA_027943335.1). NCBI lineage: Eukaryota > Viridiplantae > Streptophyta > Pinopsida > Cupressales > Cupressaceae > Chamaecyparis > Chamaecyparis obtusa. The sequence goes on along the minus strand of BSBK01003705.1, from coordinate 580,026 downwards.
ATTTTCTCAATGACATTAGATTGATAAGCTAACTGAATGCATGAGTAAGAGAAAGAATAAAACATTCATAACACTTGAACACAAAGATTGATGCCCCAGAAACCTTCCAAATAGAAAGTAAAACTGGGGTGGGGATGAAACCCACAAAAATTCAATGCTGCAGTATAAAGTTTGCTGGTTAAGGCTTACAATGATCACTTCTGATGATCTGCCCTATTAGGAGAAATAAGGACTACTAGGTACACCTTGTTAGCAGATTTACAGACATACAGTGAAGTATGCACTTGGTTAAGAGATTTTACAAAGACTATTAAGTCTACCGAGTTAAAGGATTTGGGGCTGATTCACCTATTAGGATGAAATAGTAGTTCTCTTACTTGCAACTATACTTGCTGATTGAGATTCTCTAATGTACTAATCACCTTCTATGATGGATGTGTCTCTACTACTCCTTATACTGTTATATCCCTTGTAATTCTCTTATCTTTGCCTTGCTTCTCTTTTTCACTTTTTTTACATGCCTTTGATATGATTCAAAACATTTTTTATATATCGATCAAAATAATTAAAAAATAATTACAAAGTCAGCTCTAAACAAGAAAACAAAAATATTACTAAGTCAGCCCAAATATAGTGACTCAGTTACTGCAAACTAACTCGGTGACTTTTTGATACTCGACATCCACTGCGTTACTCAGCATTGTCATGCACTTGGTAGAAGTGGAGGCACGGTCCATACTAACCACTCGATTATAGTTTCAAACTTGATATATACTAGAGACTTGGTAGATATGGTGTCACTCGGTAGAGACTGAATTCCCTATTTACCATGCTAGCACTCGGTAAACACTGCTCATCTCATTACTCGGTGATGATAACTCGGTAAGCACTGTTATGCTTGGTAAACACTATTTTGCTCGGTAAACACTGTTCTGCTCGGTAAACATTGTTCTACTCAGTAAACACACAGAGTTTGAATAAGTGTTGTCACTAATGAAAAACATACTTAATGCCAACAATCTCCCCCTTTGGCATTAGTGACAAAAACACTTATTGCCCAAAAAAAATATGTTGAATCTGTCTCTTCTTTTTATTTTATTTTTTTTAAGATTTATCTTTGTCATACTATTGTATCATCTTATACAATATATATACAAATATCTTGTATCACCTTATACTTCCTATTTATACTTTCTCCCCCTTTCATATATGATATATCTTATATACGTTCTCCCCCTTTTTGACAATAATGCCAAAGGTGTATATACAAATATTTTACATGGAGATGCCAAAATGTGAGAGAAAATTAGAATGTACCTTATTTATCAATGCTAGAGTTCTATCCCAATTCTCTTGTAGAATCTTGCATGTATGGAGTGCAACTTGGACTTCTACAGAGAGTTCAATCATGTGATCTGCAATTGAAAACTGATTGTCATGGATCAATGTTTTTGAGTAAGCAATATACTTTTGCATTGTATCCATGATGGGAAGGATCAAGTTCTGAATATCTATTAATGTTGATCTTATCCTTGCATCTTCTCTCAATAATTCTGACTGTTTATCAGATAGGAATCTGACTATCATATGATGTGCAGAGCTTGAAATAGGTTCAAGTTACAACTTTTGTGCACTGACCTTTAGATCCTCATCAATCTTATTTATTTTATCTTTGATCTCCTTTGAGAACTTGGTAATATTATAGATTTTGACAAAAAGAGATGTTACCTGAGAATGGGAGGACTCAATACTAGTCAAAACTAAAGATAATCCTGCCTAATTGATAGCTATTTGCTGAGCAATGTGCTCTAGCACTCTATTATCAAACTTCTTCTCAGCCTTCTCAAGTAACTTATCTATTCTAGAGGAATCATCATTGAACTTGTTAACTGCTTCTGCCAATTGCAACAAAATGTGTTGAGAGGAATCAACTTCAACACCTATAGCTTCTGTCAAAATGTTTTTGGCATCCTCAATGATCTTAAATTCCTTGTCTCTTTCTTCTTTTAATTTCTTTTGTTTTGCTTTCTTCTAGAGGATTTCACCAACTATTTGCATTTGATCTATAGTGAGGTTTGCAAAATCCAATTGGGGAATTTCAATCTCCTCATCTAAATCTATACCTTCTACTACACTCTTACTCAAAAATTTTGTGCTTGGTTGAGTCTTTATACTTAATGCCTTTGTAGTAGAAATTAATGTAGACACAGTAGGACTTGTAGTGAAAAATGATAAACTTCTGACTGATGGGATGCTAACTGGAATACCGAAAATTGAAGTATTTACAACTGGAGTACTTACTAAGGTATCTAAAGCTGAAGTACTTGCTGCTAAAAAACTCAAAATTGAAGAAGTTATAGAAGACTGCAACTCAGTGGAAGAGGGAGGCTAAAGCTCGGTAGATGAAGTGGTAGCCACTTCTATTATTGATATATTGAGCTTTTCTAGTGATGATTGGACATTTGATGTATCTGACGGAGTTGTCACAATCACACTTGAAGTTTTCTCCAGGCTAGATGTAGCAATTTTTACTGGAGAGTGAGGAAGTGAGGCAATTACATCTACAACTATCTAAACTAGATCATCTTCCTCAACATTCTTCTTAGCTTCCTCGGTAGCTTCATTACCTGCTTCTTCTATCTCAACAATATCAATCTGAACTACTTCTTCATCTTCTTCATCACTGTCATCTTCAATATCTTTAATTATCATAGTTTCAGTGCTCGGTTTGTGAAGATGATAAATGTTTTTCCAAGTAGATTCTGCACTCTTCACAACTGACTCTATATCCTTGATCAAAATTAAGCAACTGTTGAATTTTAATGTCATCTTGGACTCATTTTCTATCAATGCCTTATTTATTTCAGCATTTTTCAAACTTGGCATTAATTGCCTTAAGGTTTGAGCAAAGATGTCCTTGATAGTTTGCCTTGCATTGGACCATCTCATCTTGATTGGATTTAATAAGGTTGTTGGGATTTGAGAAGCAATTTCTTCAGGTGAGTATTTCCATCTACCCATTTTCTCAATTACAACATCTTCAATTTCCTACTGCTCTACCTCTGACCTTGTTTCATATTTGAAAGATTTGAAATTTTCAATTCTAGATCCTTCTCTCAAATCCTTAATCTTTTCTTTAAATGAGGGAGGAGGCCTTTTGAGTACTATATCATCCTTGATCTTACCTGCCTTGTCCCTTGATCTTTTCCTTGTGAATACTGCAGTGGGTTGCTCTGGTTCCTTGGTGATAGTTGCCTTTCCTTTCTTCTTTACAAGCACTTGTTCTTCTTTACTCTCATCATTTTCTTCTTCTTCTACAATATCCTCTCCTTTTTCCTCTATTAACATTAGAGGCATGCTAGATTGCATCTTGGCCATCCTCTTTCAGCCTTTGTTAACCGCCTATGGAAGCTTTATGCTTAGCTCAATTCTTACCTTAGCTTCATCATACGTTCCAAAGTATGGAGCCTTTAGATCAATGGGTTGATTTACTAGGGCTTCAATTATATCCTTTGTCTCATCAATGTTTACCTCATAAGGAAGAGGTTTCACCCATACAATCCTGGGCCTTACTGCCTGGATATACACTCTATCACAATCAACCATAAAACAAACATCATCTTTATAATCTTCAACCAACTTTTGTGGAATCTAGAATTTTCTATTCATCTTCTCCTTAAAGGATTCAAAATAGTTATCCATTATGCTTGTAAAATTCTCACCCATTTATGCAATATACTCATTTATCTAATAAAGAATAGGCACATCCTTTCTCCATTTTACCGAACCTTTTGATGGGAAAAACTTTTGAGCATAGAAAAATAAACATACCAACAGTGAGCCAAACTTACATGGATTGTTCTTTGAGGTTTGGATGCTCTCCATATTCTTGTTGAACTGTTTCAATAATAGATCTACTAGGTCAAATGACAGATTGTTCTTCACAATTTTATAGGCTAGGTCAACTACTTCACATGGAACACTATTCTGCCGACTTGAACTATATATCTTGTGAGCTATTACATATGTGCCAAACTTTAGTTCTACATCAGTAATGTTGTTTATTCTCATACCTCTACCATCCCATTCGGATAGGGTTTTCTTTTCCAGCTCTACCCGACCTAGGGTTTTTGTAGATTTTGCCTTGGCAAGCATGGGAAGACCAGTGATTTGGTGAATCATCTTCTTGATATTTCCACTTGCTGCTAAAACCAAATTTTACCTTCATGCACTAGGCTTAGGATATATCTTATCCATTTTATCTGGAAACTCTGGGGCAAGTGGGTGACATGTGTCAAACCCTTATCTTCCAAATGTTTATGTTCCAGTTTGAGAACACCATCAACACACAATTAATCTCGAACAACATCTATCTCTAGGGTTCCAAGCTCTTGAATTTTACCTCTAAAATGACTGCGAATGTCATTTACAAGAAGTACCTTTGGAGGAATTTGAGACTGAGCTCCACTCAGATCTAGGGTTCCTGCAATTGCGGGCACGAGTTTGAAATCCGACTATTTCCATTCTCCATGAACTAACATTTTTGAACCTCTCTTTACTTTGGTGCTGGATGATGCCATGGTGGCTCTTTGAAAAATTTCTGCCTTAAAATTTTTCTTTGAATCACTTGACTGCACTTAGAAATTTTTCTGCTCAATATGCTGATATTTGTGGTGAAGAATGAATTTGATTTCATGCTTTTTGTTAGAAATTGTCATTAATGCTCCATAGGAATTAGGGTTTAGAATTCAACAGACTATCATCCACTAAGCATTAATTGCTCAGTGAAGGTTCCACAACTTAGAGAACATAATGTTTCAACCTTACTCGGTAACCAAATAAAATTACATTACTCCCAACCTTGCTCAGTTGAAACTAATACCGACCTTCCTACAATCCTTCTGTATCTTGCATACTAATTTGGATCTTTCCTTTTTTCTTTTTTTTTTTAAATTTAGGAATTGTTTGGAATATGTCTATGAGGATACAGTTCCAGTGCTTTCTTGGAGACTTAGTTAGAATTGATAGAGCCACCCTCTTCATGAGTGACTTCATTACTTGGACTGGTTTTCTCGGTAGGTTTAGGGATCCATTGTTGTCTCATATGCTTCCTGATGCTATCTTCTTTTGCTTTCTTTTTATCTTCAACTTTTCCTAAGTTCATGCAATTTTTAGCTATGTGACCAAGCTTAGTGCATTTATAACATCTTATCATAGTATCCCTTTTTCTCAAGTGATGCCTCACACAGTTCATGCCAATGTGTCCATATTCTCCATAGTAATCACATCTACACCAAGTGTTGTAATCCCAACCAAATATTGCTTTCATAATTTTTTCTACTGGATTGGGTGTTTTAGTTCTACATTCTGATGCCTTGTGACCTTGTTTGTTACATTTGTGACATTTGCCTTCAAATTTTGCTTTCTCCTTGCATTCATTTGCTTTATGACCATGTTGATTGCAATTGTACCATTTTCCATTGAATTTTTATTTTCCATTGCTCCAACATTTGTTTGAAGTATGACCAATTTTTCCATAGTGATTACAAGTAGGTTTCTGATTCATTTGAGTACCTTGTTTGGAGGATTCACCTTCTTCTTTGTATCCAAGTCCTAGTTTTCCTTTCTGCCTATGAAGGTTTTGTTCATACACCTAATTCATATCTTCTTGAGATTTCAACATTCTTTCATTGATTTTCCTTTTAGTATTCAAGTCACTCATCAATCTTAAATTGATTTTCTTTTTAGATTTCAGTTCCTCTCTTATATTTTCATTTTCTGATCTTAGAGTCAAGATTTCTTCATTTGCATTGGTGACTTGATTAATAAGGTTTTCTAGCTGAAGGGTTTGATTCTGGATTTCATTGTTCTTTCCATCTATTTCATCTTTCATCTTGTTTCTTTGTTCCAAGATTTCACAGAATCTTGTTGATTGAATTTCGTATTCTGTTTTCAATTTTCTTACTTCTTCTTGCAGAGATTCATTCTTTTCTAGAAGCTCTTTTGCTTCATTGTTTGCTTCATCTGAGATGCTTGAAGGGAAAAAATCTTCAATCTTTTCTTCAACATACTGGTGGTCATTCATCTGATTTGCAAGCTCCTTCCTTCTTTTTAGGGAAAGGGAAAGATGCTCTTTTGCTTCCTTGAGTTGAGTTATAGCCATTTCCAGATCTATCTTTTCATTCTCAATTACTTTGTTAAGTCTGAATATCTCCATTGTCCTTAATCTTTTCTCAAGCTATCAAACTTTATTCTGAGAACCACAGCGCTCTGATACCAATTGTTGAAAATATTCAAGACTAGCTAGGTTACTGAGAGGGGAGGGGTGAATCAGTAACTTCAAAACTTTTACAAATTTTAGATCTCAACCATTTTCTCAAAGACATTAGATTGATAAGCTAACTCCATGCATGAGTAAGAGAAAGAATAAAACATTCATAACACTTGAACATAGAGATTGATGACCCAGAAACCTTCCAAATAGAAAGTAAAACTTGGGTGGGGATGAAACCCACAAAACTTCAATGCTACAGTATAAAGTTTGCCGGTTAAGGCTTATAATGATGACTTTTGATGATCTACCCTATTAGGAGCAATAAGGACTACTAGGTCCACCTTGTTAGAGGATTTACAAACATATAGTGAAGTATGCACTCGGTTAAGAGATTTTACAAAGACTGTTAAGTCCACCCAATTAAAGGATTTGGGGTTGATTCACCTGTTAGGATGAAACAGTAGATCTCTTACTTGCAACTATACTTTCTGATTGAGATTCTCTGATGTACTGATAACCTTCTCTGATGGATGTATCTCTGCTACTCCTTATACTATTATATCCCTTGTAATTCACTTATCTCTGCCTTCCTTCTCTGTTTCACTTTTTTTACATACCTTTGATATGATTCAAAACGTTGTTTATATATCGATAAAAAAAATTATAAAATAATTACAAAGTTAGCTCTAAACAAGCAAACACAAATATTACTAAGTCGGCCCAAATATAGTGACTCGGTTACTGCAAACTAACTTGGTGACTTTCTGATACTCGACATCCACTGCATTACTTAGCATCATCATGCACTTGGTAGAAGTGGAGGCACGCTCCATACTAACCACTCGGTTGTAGTTTCAAACTTGGTATATACTGGAGACTCAGTAGATATGGTGTCACTCGGTAGAGACTGAATTCCCTATTTACCGTGCTGGCACTCGGTAAACACTACTCATCTCATTACTCAGTGACGATAACTCGGTAAGCACTGTGAAGCTCGGTAAGCACTATTTTGTAAACACTGCTCATCTCATTACTCGGTGATGATAACTCGGTAAGCACTGCGAAGCTCGGTAAACACATGTCCCCAATTGGAGCCACTATTGACATTGAAATTTTTAGGTTCTAAATGGACAGGATGTCAGGGAAGTATGATGTTAAATTTCAATTTTATACCATTTTCTTATGTTGAAAAAATTAAAATGATAAAAGAGTAAATGTATTTTCATTTGATAGGTTGTTAATTGTTTTACTCTAATTTATTTAATGCATATTTGTCTTGATTAAGTAATAATTATAATAATAATAATAATAATAAAGTAGGTTGAGAAAAAGGGTGGCGAGAGGTAGTTGAACACTCGACGTCTCAAGCCGACCTTTTTCCTGCTTATCTACCCTCCTACCCCCTAACCAGTTAGTCTACTTGTTTTCTTCGAGAGGGTTATGAGAAAATAATTATTTATCTTCATTTTTATATGCAGGTGAGAAATAAAGACAACCTCTTACACAAGGAGTTATCTCTTCTCTAATTATCTTTTTAAATTAAAATCTGTCATTATTACTTTATTTATGTACGTATCTATTTTTCTAATTTCAGGAAAAAGAATGGGGAGAGGGAGTCGAACACTCGACCTCTCAACCCATTTCTTTTCCTACCTAGCTACCTGACCCTACCCCTACCAATTGCTCTATATTATTCTTCAAGAGTGTGTATGTAAATAAATGGATAAATTTAAGATAATCCTATTTCCTATAAAATAAATTATTAAAATAAATATTGTTTATTAGAGAGGAATTTTTTATGTTGTAATTACTAATATTTATTCTCATTCCTAATTTGTGTTTTACCCTAAAAGTATAAAATATATGATGATGTAAATGTATTATTTGATAGATATTAATTTTTTTAGGGTTTTGATGTAATTTCATATCACTTGATAATTTTCATATCCTTACATGTAATTTGATATTTTCACCTTGGTTATATTTTTAACATTAATATTTTTTAAGGTGAAAAGATTTTAGTGTTATTGCATTATTATTGAATTTTAGTTGTATATAATGTAAGTTTATTTTTCATATATATTTAGGTTTTGTATAATGATTAATTGATATTTACTTTTTAGTTTCTGATGGAATATGGATGAAGTGACTGAAAGGGGGGGGTGAATCAGTCAACCATAAAACACTTCACAATTAATTCTTTGCAGATCCCTTAGGATATCTTAACAATGTTATCTGTTTTAGCACTCGGTAAATAGATTGCAGTAACTTTGAAGATGCAGAAAGTATTAGTAATATTATCTTTATATATTCATCAGCACATGTATATGATTGAGAAAGCAATTAAGAACACAAGAGACACAAGATTTAACGTGGAAACCCAATATGGGAAAAACCACCAATGTATCTAGATACTGATTTTCACTTTTCTGAAGTGATGCCCGGTTAGAAGCCAACCCGGTAAAAGGTTACAAAACACACTGTTAGGTGTGACCTTGTTAGAGGATTTAAAACACCCTGCAAGGAGTGGCCTGGTAAGAGGTCTTGAAAACAATTCAATGGAATTGTCACCTTGTTAGAGGATTTACATTATGGTTGTTAAACCAACTCGGTTAAGAGATTTAGAATTCACTGTTACAATGATAAGAAGGTAACAATGAAAAATGACCTGTATAATAATGCAACTGTCTTGCTGATTACAGATCTTTGTTCTGCATAATTCTGATCCTTTCTGATCGAATAAATCTCTGTTGCTCCTCAAGGATATCTGAACATCCTTCACCAATTCGCATATACCTTTCCTTCTTTTCTTCTGTAAATTTTCTGCTGTATATATTTATTTTTCATATTTGACCTTTTATTTATATGATTTTGGATTTGTCAAATCGACATTATTCAGTATAACGGTCGGCTGAATTAAGAAAACTCTATTTGCAAAAGTCCTTCAAGGGCCGACAGTGCTCGGTGACCATAACTTTCTATAATCTTTCGGTGACCGAGGGAACTCGGTAAACACCGACAATCCTTTACCTTTGACAACCGACTGAACTCAGTAAACACTAACTTTTCTCCAATGACCGACTAAACTCGGTAAACACTATCTTTTCTTTTGGTAACCGACTGAACTCGGTAAACACTATCTTTTCTTCGATAACCGACTAAACTTGGTAAACACTATCTTTTCTTTGATAACCGACTAAACTCGGTAAACACTATCTTTTCTTTGATAACCGACTAAACTCGGTAAACACTATCTTTTCTTCGATAACCGAGTGGACTCGGTACGCACTAATATTCCTGTCTGGCAGACCGACTGAGCTCAGTAGGAACTGATTGTTGTGGACTATGACATTGTGTGACATCAAAGACAATACATAATTGAGTAGCAATTTCCTTCAGACAATTATTTCTAACAATCTCCCTCTTTGGCATTGATGGCAACACAATATGTCATATCATAAGAAATTTGAAAGAGTTAGCTCGGTTTAGATTCAAATCTCCCTCTGTCAGCAAACTTCCTGTATCCTGAAAATTCTTCCAAGACTATTGAAAATTTCTTGAAAAATAATAGCAAAGACATAGCAAACACTCCCTCTTTGACAACACATGCCAAAGACAATTCACATATTACCGGTGAAAATTAATGTACCTCAAGTACTGATTCATATGCAATGATTCCTTTAATATGCTACATCAACAAGTTGATTTTCAATCATGTTCTGGTTGATGCATCACTACAACTATATTTAGTGAGCCTCGGATAGGGGAATGACCCCTAACTTACCTCTTAGATACATAAATGCATCCTTAGGTAATGGTTTGGTAAAAATGTCTGCAATCTGTTCTTTTGTATGAATATATTCTAATCTGATTTCCTTGTCCTGCACCAATTCTCTGACAAAGTGATATTTAATAGCAATGTGCTTGGTTTTGGAATGCATCACTGGATTCTTAGAAATGTTTATTGCACTGGTATTGTCACAAAATATAACAACTGGTTCTTTGGTTTCAACCTTCATACCTTCTAATAGCTATTTAAACCAAACAATATTTGAACAGTTTACTGCAGTAGCAACATATTCTGCTTCAGCTGTGGATTGAGATGTGCAATTCTGCTCTTTACTAGTCCAGGATACCAATCTTTTTCCAAGAAAAAATGCTCCACCACTTGTACTTTTTCTGTCATCAATGTTTCCTGCCCAATCAGCATCAGTAAACACTTTCAAGTCTAGATTGCCTCCAAATTTATACCACAAACCATATTGTTCAATTCCTTTTAAGTATCTTAAGATTCTTTTGATTGCCATCATGTGATTTTCCTTAGGTTTTGCTGAGAATCTAGCTACTATACCGACTGCTAAGGCAATATCAGGTCTTGTATGTACTACATACTGCAATTTTCCAATCATAGATCGGTATAGGGTCTGATCGACTTCTTTTGAATCATCATTCTTGGTAAGTTTTAGTCCAGTACACATGGGTGTACCAACTAGTTTTGAATCTTCCATACCAAACTTCTTAAGTATCTCCTTAATGTATTTGGATTGAGTAATGTATATACCATTCTTGCTTTGCTGAATTTGAAGACCAACAAAGAATTTTATTAAACCAAACATAGACATTTCAAATTCTCTGTTCATTTTCTCTGAAAATTCTTTGCATTGATCCTCATTCCCTGTAAATATAGTATCATCCACAAATATTTCTGCCAATACAATTTTGTCATCCGGTCCTTCTTTAATATACAGATTACTGTTATCATTAGCTCTTTTGAAATTAATCTGAATCAAATAGTTATGGAGTCTTTCATACCATGCTCTAGGAGCTTGTTTTAAACCATACAATGCTTTGTGTAACCTACAGACCATGTCCCTTTTATCTGGATCAACAAAACCTTCAGGTTGTTTAATGTAGACTTCTTCATCAAGAATTCCATTGAGAAATGCAGATTTTATATCCATCTGATATACCTTAAATCCTTTGTGTGTTGCATAAGCAAGTAGAGTTCTTACACCTTCTAATCTTGCAACAGGAGAAAAAGTTTCTCCATAATCTATACCTTCTTCTTGAGAGTAACCTTTACATACCAGTCTAGCTTTGTTTCTAGATACTTGACCATCTTCATTTAGCTTATTTCTGAATACCCATTTTGTTCCAATTACATTCTTATCTTTAGGTCTAGGTACAAGAGTCCAAGTTTTGTTCTTTTGTATTTGTTCTAATTCTTCATTCATTGCTTCAATCCAACTTTCATTTTCCAATGCATCTTTGATATTTCTAGGTTCAAAATCAGTAAGTAGACATGTACCTTTTAGCTTGCTTCTTGTCATAGTACCATCTGATTTATTTCCAATGATTTGGTCTGGTGTATGATGTCTTCTGACATATTTGGCTAGTATAGGTTCCTTGCCTCTTGAATGATTCATGCTGTTGTCTTCTAGGATCTCTTCTTCAGGTTGCTCAGGCTCGGTAGATATTTGCTCGGTAACTTCAGGCTGAGACTCGGTCTGAATTTCTTCCTATGACTCGGTTTGAACTTCTTCCTGTGACTCGGTTTGAACTTCTTCCTGTGACTTGGTAACTGTGCTTGGCTCGGTAGATATAGTATCCTTACTGATAGTTGTGTCTGTCAATGTTTCAGGTTCAATGTAAACGAATCTTCTGTAGTTCTCAGGTTCCCTTTTGCTTTCTTCCTCAGTCTTTTCTGCAAACTCATCAAATTTTACATGTATACTTTCTATGACTTTGTGAGTAGATAAGTTCAGACATTTGTATGCCTTGCTTTTGCTAGAATATCCTAGGAATATTCCTTCATCACTTTTCACATCAAATTTATTTCTTCTGGATTCTTTTAAGATATAACACTTGCTACCAAATATTTTCATGTAACTTACATTAGGTTTATAGCCATACCATAATTCATAAGGAGTTTTGAATGTGTCTTTCTTCAGTTGTACTCGGTTCAAGGTATGAACTGCAGTGCTGATAGCTTCCTTCCAGTACTTTATAGCAATGTTCTTTTTTATCATTAGAGTCCTTGCACAATCCATAATAGATCTGTTTCTTCTTTCTGCTATTCCATTCTGCTCAGGAGTTCTAGGAGCTGATACCTGTCTTTTGATTCCTCTTTCAATGCAGAAGTTGTTAAAATCATGGGAGATGAATTCACCACCTCTGTCTAATCTTAAGCATTTGAATCTTTTCCCTGTTTCTTTTTCTACTCTTGCTAAGTACCATTTGAACTTTTCAAATGCTTCTGATTTTTCTCTTAAATACATAACAGTCATCATTCTAGAATAATCATCAATGAAAAGAATAAAGAATTTATCTCTAGTATAGCTTTGTATTCCAATAGGTCCACATAAATCAGTATGCACAATTTCCAAAATTTCTTTAGACTGATAGTTCTTACTCTTGAAACTAGTTTTACTCATTTTGCTAATCTGACAATTCTTACATAGACCAGTGTCAGGTTTCTTCAAAGTAGGAATGCCTCTAACCTTCTTGAATTTGCTTATTTTTATCATGTTATCAAAATTCACATGACATAACCTTTTGTGCCATAGCCAACTTTCTTCTATTTGAGCAATAAAGCATGAATATTCACTGAGATCAAGATAAAATAAGTTACCTTTTGTTTGTTTGTCTGATCCAATGAGTTTTCCTTTTCCATCCAGCAGTCTTGCTTGACCATTCATGAATTCAACCTTGAAACCAGTGTTGATTAGCTGTGCTACACTTAAAATATTATGTTTTAGTCCTTCAACCCAATAAGCATTATCACATATGAGTTCTTTGGTTAAAGAGATTCTTCCTTTTCCTTTTATACAACAAGGTTCATTGTTTCCAAATCTTACATTACCACTATCACAGTCTTCTAGATATTCAAATTTTGTCTTGTCACCAGTCATGTGGTGTGAACATCCGCTATCTATTATCCATATATCATCTTTGCTTATATGATAAATAAGTGCCATCTTATCTTCATCATCATCAGATTCATCTTTTATAGCAATAAAGACAATTTCTTCTTCACTATCATCAGAATCTTTAGCCATAAAACATGATTTCTTACCTTTATCCTTGTATAATTTGAAATTCTTTTTGCCATAGTACTTGTGACTTCTCTTTTCTTCTTTGACTTTCTTATTTGGGCACCTAGCTGCAATATGTCCAATTTCTTCACATGAAAAATAGATTAAAGGAGTTTTACCTTTATATTTACCTTTCCCTCTAGAGTACTTCTTTGCAAGTAATGCTTCTACAATTTCAAGATCACTATCAGAACTTTCTTCTGATTCTTCTTCACTGTCTGACTGAACTTCTTTAATTTTCTTGTTCTTCTTTAATGAAACCTTGGCCTCAAATGCTGATTCAATATTTTTGGAACTAGGAACATAGTTATCATAGTTGTCTAATTCAAAAGCTATCAATCTTCCAACTAAAGCATCCAAAGTTATATTGTGGTTTGTTTCACATCTTCTTTCTTGAATAGCTGATACTCTTATTGCATAGATAGGGAGTAGTGTTCTGAGTACCTTACTTATAACAGTCTCATCTGAGATTGTTCCTCCAGAAGCTCTAATTGCACTTACACTTGCTTTGATTCTTTCAACATATTTTGCAATGTTTTCATCTTCCTTCATATTCATCTTGTCAAACTGTCCTCTTAGGCTTTCTGCTTTGGCTCTTTTCACATTTGCATCACCACCATATATTTTCTTCAGTGCCACCCACATTTCATATGTAGTAGTGCAGTCTTTAATATCATCAAATTCTTCATAGCTGAGAGTAGATGCAATGTCTATCATCATGGTGTTGTGAGTCTTTTTATCTGCAATGTCTTCAACAGTTAATGTGCCATTAGGAATTGTGTATTCTTCATCAATGTATTTTCATCCTGAATCACCAATGGAAGCCAGATGAAGTCGCATGAGACCTTGCCATGCTAAAAAGTTATCTCTGTTGAGCTTTGGAATTTCCCTCTTGTAAGACATCCTGATCTTTAGCTTAGGTCTTTGAAACCCTTTCTGCAAGCACCAAATGCTCTGATACCAATTGATGGAATATGGATGAAGTGACTGAGAGGGGGGGGTGAATCAGTCAACCATAAAACACTTCACAATTAATTCTTTGCAGATCCCTTAGGATATCTTAACAATGTTATCTATTTTAGCACTCGGTAAATAGATTGCAATAACTTTGAAGATGCAGAAAGTATTAGCAATATTATCTTTATATATTCATCAGCACATGTATATGATTGAGAAAGCAATTAAGAACACAAGAGACACAAGATTAAATGTGGAAACCCAATATGGGAAAAACCACCAATGTATCTAGATATTGATTTTCACTTTTCTGAAGTGATGCTCGGTTAGAAGCCAACCCGGTAAAAGGTTACAAAACACACTGTTAGGTGTGACCTTGTTAGAGGATTTAAAACACCCTGCAAGGAGTGGCCTGGTAAGAGGTCTTGAAAACAATTCAATGGAATTGTCACCTTGTTAGAGGATTTACATTATGGTTGTTAAACCAACTCGGTTAAGAGATTTAGAATTCACTGTTACAATGATAAGAAGGTAACAATGAAAAATGACCTGTATAATAATGCAACTATCTTGCTGATTACAGATCTCTGTTCTGCATAATTCTAATCCTTTCTGATCGAATAAATCTCTGCTGCTCCTCAAGGATATCTGAACATCCTTCACCAATTCGCATATACCTTTCCTTCTTTTCTTCTGTAAATTTTCTGCTGTATATATTTATTTTTCATATTTGACCTTTTATTTATATGATTTTGGATTTGTCAAATCAACATTATTCAGTATAACAGTCGGCTGAATTAAGCAAACTCTATTTGTAAAATTCCTTCAAGGGCCGACAGTGCTCGGTGACCATAACTTTCTATAATCTTTCGGTGACCGAGGGAACTCGGTAAACACCGACAATCCTTTACCTTTGACAACCGACTGAACTCGGTAAACACTAACTTTTCTCCGATGACCGACTAAACTCGGTAAACACTATCTTTTCTTTTGGTAACTGACTGAACTTGGTAAACACTATCTTTTCTTTGATAACCGACTAAACTCGGTAAACACTATCTTTTCTTCGATAACTGACTAAACTCGGTAAACACTATCTTTTCTTTGATAACCGACTAAACTCGGTAAACACTATCTTTTCTTCGATAACTGAGTGGACTCGGTACGCACTAATATTCCTGTCTGGCAGACCGACTGAGCTCAGTAGGAACTGATTGTTGCGGACTATGACATTGTGTGACATCAAAGACAATACATAATTGAGTAGCAATTTCCTTCAGACAATTATTTCCAACAGTTTCAACTCCCTAAATATAACTTTTTCACCTTTTCCTTTTATTTTGATTTTTGGGTAAAGTGGGTATTAGTGTTTTTACCTTTCTTTATTTTTACTTTAACTTTTCATTTTGTAAATTAAGTGAATTATTAATATGTACATTTTAGAATATTTTTTTTTTCGAAGGTGAGATTATTTTAGATTTCCAAAACTATATGTAATTTTATATATACTAGTTGTAGCATTATTTTACATTAGAAATATTTTGTAATATTAGGGTGGCTATTTTGTAAAAATAATGTACTTGCCCTATGTGAAGTTATTTAAATATTATTATAAATTTAGGGTAAATGCCCCCTTTTAAGGGTGAATTATAAAACTCTCTACCCTAATGTTTTTAAAATATTTCTTTTGCATTATGTTTGTGATAGGAATATATTTTAAGATAAATGCATTATGTCATATTTTGAACATAAAAGTAAAATTCTAAAACACAAGGTCATAATTTATAAATGTTTTAAGTATTGTCTTATTAATAAAATTTCCTATGTTTTGATAATTAATATGGGCAACTTATGACTAATGTTTAATTTTTATGGTCCACTTTACTTATCAAAATACATTTGTAGATTATGGCATGAGTTTATTTTTAATTAATAAATGAATGATAGTGGTCTTTATAAAAACCTAATACATTATGAATATGATGATTTTTTATTATAGGTTTTATGACTATCTAATGATAGGTGTTTTTGTGCAGGAAATTAAATATCTGATTATTATGCACGGAACACCAAAGAACAATATATTAATATATTTGTATGGGAAGTATTCCTAAAAACAATTATTATATGGTTTAATATGCAAATTTTTAGGTTAGTTGCTGGGATCAGGTGCTGTGAAAGGGCATGTCCTTTCATAGGGAACCATTGGGATTTATACTTATATCATTCAATTGTAACAATGAGGGGAACAAAAATTACAAGAATTTCAATTTTCATAGGATATTAGGTTTATTTTCCTCCAAAGGATTGTTAACCCCCTTTGGAAAGATTTTCTTTTGTTGTGCATGTATTTGTGCGGTTAGAAAGCATATTTGATTCAAGCCTACCAGCCTTGGCTAAATCAAGCCAGAATTGTAGAGGCACTTATTGTGCCTGTGAGTTGGCCTTAAAATAGTCCATCATTTTTTAGCACCAACATACCCACCTGTAAGGGCTTATATAGGATACTCCCAATGATTTCATAAGTGGTTTGAACCAACTAGCCACTTGGGAGAGGTAATTACAAGTTTTGACAACTTTTTAGAAATTTGCTTGGCAAGTTTTGGAGCAACTTTGCCAATTTTGCAAATGTAGTGACCAAAATTGGTCCTAAACTTATTTTGATGATCCCTAATGGATCCAAACATATAAAATCATGAAAATACCTATGACTAGGGTGATGGATCATAAATTACTACTAGTTAGACCAATGGCTCATAAAATGCCAATCTTGGAACTATTGCCTTACAAAGAGATCTAATGTCTAACCCTTATCCTAAGCATGACTAGAGGCCTCTAAGGACCTTAGTGTGAAATCCTAAGTTCCATAGGAGTTCTTGTTGAATGTATAGTAGGTGTTCCTACATTAGATAGGTTTAGGAGTGTTATCTCCAAATTTAACCATGCCACCATTGTATTTGTCTAGATGAACAAATCTATCTTTATCACCTGTCTTGTGATGTGAACAACCACTATCTATAATCTAGTCTATCCTTATGTCAGCTTGTGAAATCAATGCTAGCTCTTGTTCCTTTTTCTCATCTTCATGAATTATCTCATTATTCATTTTATCTATAATAGCAATGAATCCAATTTCTTCTTCAACTAAATCGTCATCTAATACTCCATCTCTAGCATAGTAACATTCCTTAGAGTACTTAGGCTTGTTGTCATTTTTGAACTTTTTAGCTCTTGTAGGACACGTACATGAAAAGAATTTAAATGGAAATTGTCCTTCATATTTTCCTTTTCCTTTCTTTTCTCTTTTAGAAATCATATAAATGAAATCATCTAGTGTTTTCTCTTCATCATCATCATCAAAATTACCAGAAGCATTTCTAGATTTCTTACCATGGACTGTTTCTTTGAAGGTTTCTCACTTTTAGGTTTTGTCTTCAATCTTGAAATCTCAAAAGCTGAGATTTTTTTTATCAAGGTTTCTCTCTTCAAATTTCATGTAAGTTGAATGGTCTCATGAAGGATGTTGATCTTTTTTTCATATTCTATGGTGAGAGTAGTCATCAATTTATCCATAATATCTTCTTCCAAGATCTCTCCACCATTGTTTCTGAGTCTAGTAACTACTTCATTGATCCTTTGATTGTAAGCTCTAATGTTTTCTTCAGGTAGAATCTCTAATGTATTGTATATTTTATTCCATTTTTTTCTGTCTGCATCTTTTTCTTGTTTATCTCCTTCAAACATGTCTTCTAGGTGTTTCCATATATTTTAGGTTGTGTCTACTTTCTTTATCTCTGAGAACTCACTATCAGATAGGGAACTGATAAGAGCTTCTTTGGGTATTGCATTTTGATGGAATAAACCCTTTTTCTTACCAATAGCATCTTCTTTTGCAAGATCTACTAGAGAAGGAATCTAAACTTCTTTGATAGTTACTTCAAAAACTTCAAAAGCAATGCATTTCAAATGTGTCATCATCTTGTTCTTCCAATCAAGATAATTCTCTCTATGAACTTAGGACTATCTTTTCTATAGAATTCCATCTGATCAACCTCAAGCTATTAAAATTTCTCTTCGAGTTACTTGGTTGTGATACCAATTGTTAGGAATAGTCCAAAGAGATAACTGAGAGGGGGGGGGGGGGGGCGTGAATCAATTATCTACAAGTTTCAATTCTTTATCCAATTAAGTATACTTAAACATAAAGCATAAACAAAATGAAAGAACACTTGAATACAACACAAATATTTTGGTTACGGGGAAACCCAAATAGGTAAAAATCCTAGTGGGAATTGACACCCACTAATAATCTGCACTAGTTTATTATGATCCTTGTTAGAAGATCCTTAACCCTGTTAGGACTTGTCTTTATAATGTATTTAGTAGAGTGACTTGGTCAAGGGTCAAACCCTATTAGGAGTCTTTTAAAATTAACCCTTTTAGAGGTGAGGATGCACTATCTAAGAGCACACTGCTCAAAGGGGTGAAGGCTATAACCTTCTGAATAATAGATACACACTATATATAGATCTTGGTGAACTGCACTTTGACCTACTATCTAGATTAGTTCCAATGTATAGAAAAAAATCTTTACTTGGTCACATAGACCTTCTTCTGATGGCTCAACACTTCACACACTCTACTCCTCTCTTCACATTCAACTATGAACCACACTTTAGCAATCACAAATGACTACCTATAAATATATTTTCTCTAGATGAAATAATTAATTTGGCCTATTATAACCACCTTGAAATCATAATAGAGAAACAATAATAATCTTCTATAATGTCTCAGTCGGCTCTACTAAGCATGCACCATGAACTGGGACCTGTCTAAATCAATAAGTGTAGGCGCATGCTATACACTGTCAGCTCTACGAAATTAAATGATACTTTCTCCTCAAGATGAATTACATCATGCACTCTTAGTCAAACATCTCTAACTTTTCTTTGATCACTAATCCAAGGGTACATACTAAAATGATAGGTGCAACTCTTGTACTAATAAATTCTTTGTTGACTCTTCTAGATAAACATAGGAAACTGCAACTGGTGAATATTGACTTCTTCTATTGATCATAAGACTATGTTTCCATGAATGAAACATTACTAACATTTCTCCATCTCATATCCAAGTGCGCAAGTCTTCATGATAACTGTACTAACAATATCTCGCATAACACTGCTTATAACTCTATCAGGAACACTATTTACATAAGCTGCTACACAACTATTTGTACTAATAGTTAACCTCTGCATCCATGATATCATGTTGATAACATGTCCATGCTTCATATACTCAATACTTACTGCATAAGTCTTTCACACATACTACTTACCATATGCTGTCGTCAATGAAAAACATACAGTCAACATTGGCTTGTTGAAAAATCTCCAACAATAATGTCTCCATTTCTTTAGTGCTTGAACAATACCATAGAATTCTTGATCATACACAAAAAATTTACTTCTAGCACCATTCAAATTTTCACTAAAGAAAGCAATAGATTTACCTTCTTGACTCAACACAACTCCAATTCCACTACCACTTGCATCACATTCCACTTGAAATACCTTATTGAAATCAGGCAATGCAAAAATAGGAAATTCAACAACCTTCTACTTTAGAGGCTCAAAACTTTTATCAGCTCCATGTGTCCACTTGAATTATCTTTTGTCTACTCTCATAGTCTCATTCATAGAATTACAACTTGAACTAAAATTCCTAATGAACTTTTGGTAAAAAATTGCCAATCCATGAAATGATCTTACCTCACTAACATTCATAGGTGTAGGCCAATTCAAAATAGCTTCCACCTTTTTAGGATCCATGTTCAAACCATTAGCTAAAATAACAAATCCCAAATACACAATCTCTTCTTTCATGAATGAACACTTTTTTAGATTTATTAGCAACTTTTCCTCTTTCAATCTATGCAAAATTTGTCTAACATGCAACAAATGTTCTTCTATGGTCTTACTGAATATCAAAATATCATCAAGATATACAATCATAAACTTACCCAAGAATTTCTTTAGATCTTGATTCATCAACCTCAAAAATGTTCTTGGTGCATTAGTTAAACCAAAAGGCATAACCAACCATTCATACAAACCTTCTTTTATCTTGAAAATAGTCTTCCATTCATCACCTTCTCTAATTCTGATCTAATGATACCCACTTTTCAAATCAATTTTGGTAAAATACTTTGCTCTAGTAATACTATCCATTATGTCATCCATTCTCAGTATAGGAAACCTATACTTCACTATTATCTTATTGATTGCTCTGGAATCAGTACACATTATCCATTATCCATTCTTCTTAGGTTCTAATATAGTAGGTACTACACAAGGACTCAAAATTTCTCTAATCAAACCTTTCTCTAGGAACTCTTGAATTTGTCAGTTCAATTCATGATTCTTGATAGGTGTCAACTGATGAGGTACCTTATTCAGTAAACTAGCTCTAGGGATAAGATCCATACAATGATCAATGCTTCTCTTTGGTGGCAAACCATTAGTTACATTATCAAAAATGATATCTCTATACTCAGTAACTTATCAGTCTCCTCAAGAACACTATCCTTGATTTTCTTACTCGGTTTGTTAGGAATCACAGAAAACATACATCATTCTTTTTCAAATCCTTAACAAACTTTCTTCTTTCCATCTAGAAAACTTTCACAGATGTGCAAACATCACTAACAGGTTCTTTCATCAAAGGTAACAAGATTTGTTTTCTTCCATTAGCCACAATACTATACTTATGCAATCTTCCATCATATATAGCATGTCTATCATATTGCCAAGGTCTACCCAACAAAATATGACAACAATCTATAGGCATGATATCACATAACACCTTATCATAGTACTTTCCAATCTTCATATTCATATAACATTGTTCACTTACTAAGAGTGTGTTCTTATCTTTGATCCATGAAATATGATAGGGCTTCAGATGCTTTGACCTTTCCAACTAAAATTTTGTGACCATCTCCTCATATGCCAAATTCTCTAAGCCACCACTATCAATGATTACCTTCCAAACATTAAATATATGTATATGATTTTGGATTTGATTATGTGTAGTTTTTAGTATCAACATTTCGGATCACACTCCATGATCCATCATCATGAAAAAAGAGAGTGCACTCTCTTTTTCCCTGATGATGGATCATGAAGTGTGATCTGAAACGTTGATACTAAAAACTACACAATCAAATCCATAAATGCATACATATTTAAAAATAGATTGTGGAAATCTGA
This sequence comes from Chamaecyparis obtusa, assembly GCA_027943335.1. Lineage (NCBI taxonomy): Eukaryota > Viridiplantae > Streptophyta > Pinopsida > Cupressales > Cupressaceae > Chamaecyparis > Chamaecyparis obtusa. Next base: position 558,427 of record BSBK01003705.1, on the reverse strand, counting down.
TATTATTAATCTTCCAAACTTTTTCAGAAACTCTACATCTGGTCTTGAACAAACTTTTCCTTACCAGGTCTTCCTTTTTACTTTCATTCCACAGTTCTCTCCTTACCATCAAGTTACTTTCCTTCTCAAGTTCATTCAATGACTCTTCTTGCACCAGTGCATTTTGACTATTACCAACCTTCTTACTTTCTTGTGTACATTAAAAATATCTGTCATTCTTCTCCATAATTATAAAAAGTTCCTTGAAAACTTCTTCTTCTATAAGCACCTTGGTAGCTACTACCTCTACCTCTAGATGAACTTTCACCTTTCCACTTGGTCTTTCCCTTGTCTAGATTTGTCTTTTCTAGTTTAGATCTACTATTTTCACCATAGGATCTATTTCTTCCTCTGGGGAATCTACCACCTCTACCTCTTTGTCTTTGCTGATGTTTCTTATTCAATGTCTCCTCAACTTTCAAATAAAATTGATAACCCTCTTTAAAGCTTTCCAACTTAACCAAGATGATCTCTTCTTGGATGGAAACTCTCAAACCATTTAGGTATCTAGCAATTCTTTCCATATCATCTTCATCATGTCTAGATCTGATATCTAATCTATAGAATTCCTCAGTATATTATTTTACCAAGTTATCTTTCTACTTTAGACTTTGTATTCTCCTAACTAGGTTAATCTGATAATCACAAGGTAAGATCTTTCCTTTCAACTTATTCTCCATTTCATTCCATACCTTGATTTTGTCTTTGCCTTTCCTTTTTCTATCCAGCTGTAGATGTTCCCACAATAAGGATGAATGACTTTTCAAATTTTTGCTTGCAATATTCACTTTCTTGTCTTCAAGTACATCACCATATTCAAAATACTTTTCCATCTTAGTGATCCAATCTATGAATTCATTAAAATCTAGCTTTCCACCATACTCAAGAGGATTGAAATGTGGTGTAGACTTCAAACTTGTGAAAGCCTTTAAAAATATTTCTTCACCTCGATCCATCACAAGTGTAGGTTCTGCATTACCTGGTTCTTCCTCAACTTCATCATCACTAACATCCTCAAGATGTCTGCCTCTTCTCTATGATGTTTCAACAACTTCCAATCTAGCAGCAATTTGTCTAAACATGTCTGCAAATCATGGATCCGCATCTCGTCTCCCATGAACCATCTTGAAAACCCTTTGTAATTGTAGGTCAGATCACAATCTACTACCCCATAAAAAATCAACTAGGGCTACACAAGAAGGAACCAACAAACCTATATCTACAAACCTAGATCCATATTTCAACCATGCTCTGATACCACTTGACATAAAGAAGGATGGTAGGGGCCAAAGGATGGCACACCCTAACCTGATCCACCTTTCTCAACACTACATGAAAGCAACAAAAACACATTGGGAGAGAGAAAGTGCCAAATCATTCATATATTAACATCAATTTTATTCATACATGTTAGGTTGTAAGGCCTTCCTAGTTATGGCCAAATATTATAATGAATTACAAAAGTCCTCAAACATGTGAGGATTTATAGAGAATCTCCAAAATTCTATCTTCTATCTCCTATCAAAACTACCTCCTATGATAACTACATTTATACAAGAGTCTACTGAACTGAGTTAGCCTTCAGATCCATAATCAATGCAAGGAATGATCAGATTTGGGACCACACACTTCCTAATGATGGATACCAACATTAAATCTGTGACCCATAATAAATGCACAAGTCAACCTCAATAGAAACTCAAAATAAACTACTTAGTAATAAGGATGACCAAGAAATAGACAAGCATCATCAAGCACCAGAGAAACAACTGACCACCTAGGAGATGACCGACCAAACTTAGTAACCAAAGGAAAATTGACCAACTACCGACCAAACTTGATCAAAGAAGGAACTGAGTAACACAAAAAAACTTAGATATATTTTTGGTGACATGGGATTGCAAAGGACCCAAGATGCTCCTGGATCAATTCTTTCCTAAATTTTGAACTTTTCATCAACTTTAACATTTTCACTCTCAACAATAGTTTTAGTTCTTTTATTGTAACATCTATAAGCTTTTCTCTTCAATGAATAACCAAGAAATATACCTTCATCACTTCTAGGATCAAACTTTCCAATGTCATCATGTCTCTTAATATAACATTTGCTTCCAAAATTTTTAAAATACTTAACTGATGGTGCATGTCCAAACCATAGTTCATAAGGTGTCTTATCTATGTCTACACTAGTATGTGATTTGTTCATTGTATACACCATTATGTTCACAGCTTCTCTCTAGAATATCTTCACCAAGTCATTTTCAAATAGCATGGCTCTTGCTACTTTAGTCACTGACCTGTTCCTTCTTTCTACAATACCATTTTGTTTAGGTGTCCTAGGGGCTGAAAACTATCTCTTAATGCCATTCACTTCACAAAAAATATTAAATTCCTTTGAAGTAACTTCTCCACCTCTATATGATCTCAAACATTTAATCTTCATTCCAGATTCATTCTCAACTTTGTTCTTAATAATTTTAAACTTATCAAATGCTTCATATTTTTCTTCAAGAAATGTAATCCACATCATTCTTGTAAAATTGTCAACAAGAATCATAAAGTACCTTTCTCCATAGAATCCTCTAGTCCTTGTGGGACTGCTCAAATCTGTATGAACAATTTCCAACTTTTCTGGTATTGTAAAATTCTTGCTTGGAAATGAGCTTCTCTTCTATTTAGCCATCACACATTCCTTGCTAATCATGTTAGTAGGCTTCACAATTTTAGGAAAATCTCTTACTGCAACTATAGTACTCACTTTCATAATGCTATCAAAGTTTATTTGACAAAATCTTTTGTGCCATAACCAACTATCATCAATCTTAGTAATCAAGCATGTCATCTCAGTAGGATTCAATTGAAATACATTACCTCTGGTTCTTGATCCAATACCAATAAAATTACCATCCTTGTCTTTGATTACACAAATTTTCTCAGTAAACCAAACTTGATATCCTTTGTCAACTAGCTATCCAATAGTCAAAATATTATGTTTCAATCCATCCACAAAGTAAACATCTTCAATATTAGTCTTTCCATCAAGAGTAATAGATCATATACCTCTTATCAAACAAGGTGCATTGTTTCCAACTCTAACAATTCCTCCATTATAACTGTTAAAATTGATGAACTTTTTCATGTCTCTAGTCATATGATGTGAACAACCACTATCTATAATCCAATTCGATTTCTTTTCTACTTGAGAAACTAAGTCATTTTCTTCCTTAACATCTATTTCAGGAGTTTCTTCTTTTATTGTTACAAATCCTATATTATCATTCTTAGTATCACTTTCACTTAAATATTTCTCCATACTAGCTTCAAATTCTTCATCATTAACATAATAACATTCTTTAGATCTTCTAGGTTTAAAGTTCTTTCTATACTTCTTAACTCTCTTAGGACATTTAGATGCAAACTGACCATATTCTTCACAAGTCCAACATTTAAAAATTTTCTTACCACCTAGTTCTCTTTTGATAAGAAAGGCAATACGTTCTTCAATCTCCCTAACTTCTTCATTTCTAGATCTACTACCACTAGCATAGTCTCCACTTACACTGATGCTTCTTGACAAAGTAGGGTGAACACTAAGTGCACTAAATGTTGTCTCCATTCTAGGTTAATCTCTTGATTGCCTCAAGTTCATCTCTGCTACTTCTAATCTTCCAAGAAGAGTCTCTCTGGTGAAGTTCTTAGTTCATCGTATAACTTGTTTAATCATCTATGTTGTCTTCTTAAATGCAAGAGTCAATGTCCTCAAAATTTTCCATATCACTTCATTCTTTGTCTTGATTCCTTCACAAGATTTTATACCTACAACAATCTCTAACATTCTACCAATATACACTCTAACAAATTCATCTTCCATCATTCTTATATCTTCAAATGCACATATCCAATTATGTAATCTGAATTTCTTTGCATGTTCATCACATTTAAAAGTATATTTTAAAGCTAACCAAATTTAACGAGATGTTTTTAGATATTTTACCTAACTGTACTCATTTTATGGAAGGGCTGACAAAATTTCTTCTTTGGCAAGTATGTTACACATGAATAGATCTCTTTCTTCAGTAGTACATTCTTCAATCTTATCTTCATCAATGATAGTATTTTGGTTCTTTGTGATTAACCAATATCTTGGTCCTAAAAAAAGTAAATGTGTCTTCATCTTTTCTTTCTAGCTGTCAAAATTTACTCCATCGAACTTAGGGCTTTCATTCCTAAAATAACTTACCATGGATCTCCTTAAGTTGTTAAACTTTTCCTTCAAGGACTTACTGCTCTAATACCAATTATTAGAAAGTAAAGTCCACCAAGATAAATGAGAGGGGGGAGGTGAATCAGTTATTAAGTAAATACAACTTTTATCTCCTTTAATATATTTTAACCATGTAAGAAATCTAATCAACAACCATAGAAAGATATACATACACAATAATGCAATGACATAAGATATGTTGACTAGGGAACCTCTTGATCAAAGAGTAAACCCCAGTGAGAATGATGCCCAAAAAAGATGCATTAATATAAAATTTCCTTATGAGATTATGGAATCTGTTAGGAGTCTTATGAAATACATTCAGTACATATTAGTCCCTACTAGGAGACTTTGAATCCTTGCTAAAATATTCTAACCCTGTTAGGAGTTATGGAAAACAGAAGGACCCACTGCCCAAACAACTTCAATGGTAAGATCACTAAACACCATGTCCAACTGATCTCTATATTATTGATATAATAATATCAAAATATTACTAATCTCAACAACTTATTACTTCACCTCTAACTGTGTCAAACTGCACCAACTGCTTCATATATGCTCTTTCCACAATCTTTCCATAAGTATTGCACAAATCTGCAATTCACTTTCAAAATCTTACAATTCAATTCAAAATTACAATAAGGAAAGCATTCATTCATTTATATGAAACTCAAGCAATTACAAATGAGTCAGCATACACATTACAAAATAAAAGTTTTCACATGTTACATAAAAATTCCATAATTACACAAAACTATCGGCTTCCAATTAAGATAACTCTTCACTCTTGTGACCTATGACCTTGATGTCATATCCACATCACAATCATCATGTATTTAAATTCTATTCAAATTTTCATGCTTAGATTCAATCCTGATTAGAAGATATCATCTGATTTCCACAAACCACTACTCAAGGACACTGCCTAAATACTACTTCCACTATTTTACACATAACTGTCATGAATGGATGAATTTTTGTATGCACTCTTAACCATGATCTTGTAAGAAATCATAGAGTAAGTCCTCAAATCTACATATCTTGATCTTCAATATCCTATGTGTTCTAACTCAAACACTATCTTCTTCTCTGCAAAACTTTAGTATATCACTGTGTTGACATCAATGACAATCATAGTCATGAATACAACAATAACTACTATAGAATGGATATGAGTACTCCCCCATAGGATATATTTAGCATTCATTCCTAACATGATTACAAAGATTAATGACAATTGGTTATGGCACAAAATATTTTGTCATATAAACTTTGATAAGATTGTAAAAATAAGTACTACACTTGCAGTAAGAGATTTACCTAAAATTATCAAACCTTCTAATATGATTTGCAAGGAATGTGTTATGGAGAAAAAAAATATTCTTGTTTGGATGAGGGTTTTTCTTGGTCAAACCTCAGTTTTGGAATTAACCTTGAAATATAATTGAAACTGCAGTAATAAAATAAGTAAATGGAACAATTCACCTTTCTTATGTTGAAACCCTTGTAGAGGATTCAAATCCTTGAATCTATAAGTATGGATGCTCCAAATGAATGTATAATTGTAGGATGTCTCAAATTAGTTGTCTTTAGATCTTCAACATCAATCTTTAATGTATCTTGGAATAGGAAAAAGCTTGAATGGATATGGAGCGATAAATCTTCAACAAGAGGGCTCCATAGAGCTTGAATCCTTCAATGGCTACTAATGGATCTCCTTGATGAATTGGATCTTGAATGTTTGAAAAATTGAATGCTTGAATTCTTCAATGTTTGGTTGATAATTGCTTGATCAGTTCATTTCTCCTTATTATTGATTGATAATGGATGCTTGATTATGATTTTTCGATGGATTGAAATGAGAGCAGAAGGCTTCCTTATATACTAGTCTAGGGAAAAAACTTCTAGAGAAGCTGAAAAAGGAGAAATAAATTCCCATTAAGCCTATACCCCTATACATAGGCCTAAATTAAATATCATTGAAGAATTTACCATTTCAAATACTAAAACAGCTGACCCGGAAGTGGGAAATAAATCTTTCCAAAACCCGACATCTGGAAACCTTCAAAATTTTAAATTTGGACCCTGGGTTAGGGTCAAGGTCAACACTAACTTAGGTTAGGGTTGAGGTTGACCTTGACCCTAAGGTCAAGAACCTCAAATTCATAGAGTGGGATGCCAGAGTTAGGTAGGAAATAAGTGGAAAATAAGATTGGACAGGGGAAAAGTCTAGATCCAAGTCAAATACCCATTCAAGGCATTTGACATGACCCCAAACCACTTAATCTGAGGGCTAAATCAATCGTAAATGGAAGTGCTTCCATTTTTGGATGATACATTTAGCCCCTACTTTAGCAAGAGTATGGATTCAATGCAAACTCTTGGTAAAGGAGATCACAAAGAAAAAGAAAATCTTATTGAAATCAAAGGGACAAAGTGATCCTCAAGCCCCTAGGGACTCAAGTCTTTGTCATCCTCAAGATTACAATAAGAGAGAATTAAATAGAAAAAAGAGAGAAGAGGGTGTGATTACCTTACCTAATAAGAACTTTTGTCCCATTGTGAATCTCACAAGGAAACAAAATAACTGGAAAGATGGAGTTGAACTGCTTAGTGAATGTGGCTACTCACTAGTCAACTCATCAAGGATTCACCCTCAAGAATATTCTATTATAAAAGAGAAAAGCCAAAACAAAATAAATATCTAGTCTTAAGCACACCTCTGACCTTAAGGAATCAAAACTTTTCAAATTGAAACTGGAGGGATCAAGAGATCGTATAAGGTAAAAATCCATACTCTAAGGATTAGTCACTAATCCATAAAGGGAGAAAAGTTTTGAAAAATATTTTGAAGGTGTGTGCGTTCAAAAAGTGAGCAGAGCGTATGCCCTCATGTTAAATTCATTGCTAATGCTTTAACCAGAGAAATGGATTGAACAGAAACATAAACAACTCTGCTAATTACATTTCCACTACAAAATGCCCCCAAGCGAAGACAAATCAAGGGAAATACCACATAAAAATACAAAGAACATAGAAGGGATTTACTTACCATGGGGTCAGTATGATCATAAGATAATATACATATGATATTATTGCAAATGAATTGGAATCATTCCCCAAAGAAAGTAGAACTACAATCACAATGGAGGAAAGAAAATGCAAGAGTTACAAAGAAGAGTCTTTTCAGACCACAACATGGAGACCAAAAAGAATCAGTTCTACCAAGTCACAAATCCAAGCGAATGACACAAGGAAAACATTTATGAAAAATAGCATAGGCACAACATAACATGAAAACAATATATAGAAGAATAGAGATACATATAGAGGAATAGTGAAATGAACTCAATTCCTTTATCACCTTGCACCAACAAAGTAACAAGGGTCGTATAAAAGAATATAACAAACATTTAGAAAACACATTACAGGAGAAGCACAATACAATAGGGAAACACACAAAAGGCTACCATGAATGACAAGCTAATCAAGTGTGTCACCTACTCTCCCCATCTTAGTCTATATTATTTAGGGAAGGTGGGAAACTTGCAAGAGGGACTATATCCAACACAGTAGGAATAATAGCTAGTTCCAAACAAGGATCCTCTTGAGAATCATGATGTTTGATACTAGGTGTAATTATCAATTATGTTGAAATCATATTAGGTAAATAAGTATCAATTTGAATAGTCGCATATTCATTATTAGCATTATTAGAATCATCAAGAGTATCTTCTTCATCAAGCTTAATTGAAATAGAATCTAATATATGAATAGAATCATCATAAGCATTCATCTTAACATCATTATTAACATTAACTTCTTCCAACACATAAGGCATAGATGGGTCAAAATAAGGTAAAGAGCTTTAAAGAATAGAGGCATAGGCCTTAGCTTGAGCCCGATGCTTTTTACGACATTCATTGGAAGATCAGTTACATTTTTCCTTGTTCAAAATATGTTGAGAACTAGGAGGTGTTAGGAATAATAGTCCATAATACAAATAAGAGGGGGGTGAATCAGTTGTATGATAGATTATTAAACTTTAAACTTTAAGCAACACAATATCAGATCCAATGAGAACAGTGAATGTGAACACAACAATACAATATTTTGGTCTTGGGGAGACCCTATTAAAGGTAAAAACCTCGATGGGAATCAGCACCCACAAATAATGTACTGAGAGTATAGTTATCCTTGTTGGAAGATATAGCCTTATTAGGATCTTATTGAAACATTACAATACATAGTCCTTGTTAGAGGACAGACCTTGTTAGGAGTCAAGGACAAAAGGGAAGGCTCACTGCCCAAATAAGGTTAAGTCCACATTCAAATCTCACTATTCGCAACACAAGTGTATATGAAGAAATAAATAATATTTTTAACTATTTTTTAGGAATAGTCCCAAGAGATAGCTAAGAGGGGGGGTGAACCATGTTAGAATAATTGAGAGGGGGGGTGAATTAGTTATCCAATGTCTCGAATCAAAATGTATAATTCAAAACAAATTCTTCAATTTCTGCTACTCGGTAAACATAAAACACTTTCACTATCTGTACTTTTTACTGATTACTAGTATAAAACTTATAATAGTTACCGATCAAATCTAACATGTACCATGCAAAGTATGATAACAAACAAATATCACAATCAACACGTAACACAAGAGATTTAACATGGAAACCCTATAAAGGGAAAAACCACTTGGGACCGGAAACCCAAAATATTCACTCTTCTGAAGTGAGGTCGGTGAAGACCCAACCCTATTAAAGGTTTACAAAAACACCATTAGGTGTGACCTTGTTAGAGGATTTTAGACTAGAATTTATTGTCCAACCAACATTCACTATGGGATTGATAGGATAAAAATGTTCATTCTATGAATGATACATCATAAGACATTCTTAGTCCACTCAGTTATGGGATTTTGACTGTGAACAATGGTTAAATGTGTAATAGTAGATGATCTACCTTAATAATATTAGGAATGAATGCTTGGTAGTCATTCTATAATAGTTGTTGTTGCATTCATGACTATGATTGTCATTGATGTCAACACAGTGATCTTTTGGAGACTCATAAAGAAGTAGACAGTGTTTTTATTAGCGCACATGTTATACTATAATTAAAGATATGTGATGTTGAGGTTATGTTATTTGATATTTTATATGTCTATGGTTAAGAGAGAAGACATTAATTCATTCATTCATGAAATTTATGAGCATTTTAGTGAGAGTAGTTTTCAGGCAGTGTTCCTGAGTAGCGATTTGTGGAAATCAGATGATATCTCCTAATAGGGATGGAATCTGGTTTTGCATAGTTAAAGGGAAGCTAGAGACACATTGATAGGGATATGGATGATAGAACAAACTTCAAGGTCACACAAGTGAAGAGTTATTGCATTTGGAAGCTGACAGTTTTGAGTAGTTTTGATGTAACATGTGGAAACTTTTATTTTGTAATTGTATGTCGAATCATTTGTAATTATTTGAGTATGGTATAAAGGAAGGAATGTTTTTATTTGTTTTAGTGTATGTATGAGTATGTATCAAGTTGATGAGAAAGTAATTGATTATAATAGAATGCAAATGTATGCATGAACTGAAGAAGAGAGCCAATTTAGTTGTGAAGGGAGACATGCAAAATATAGAGATTTGGAATTGAGATATAGTATAGCAGTGAGTGCGGTTTGGAATAGTGAGAAGGAGGTAATATATTTCATATTATTCTATTGAATAATCTTAAGGTCAGTTGGACAGTGTGTTCAGTGATCTTACCATTGAAGTTGTTTGGGTAGTGGGTCCTTATGTCTTCCATAACTCTTAACAGGGTTGGAATCTTTTAACAGGGATTCAAAATTTCTTAACAGGGATTCAAAATTTCTTAATACGGATTCATATGTACTAAATGTATTTCATAAGACTCCTAATAGAGTCCATCCTTTCACAAGGAATATTCATATTAGTACATCTTTTGCAGGCATCATTCCCACTGGGGTTTACTCTTTGATCAAGAGGTTCCCTTGTCAACATATCTTGTATCATTATGTTATTGTGTATGAATATATTTCTATGGTTGGTAATCATATTGTTTACATGGTTATATGCTATTGAAATTCATAAAAGTTATAAGTATCAAATAACTTATTAACCCCCCCCTCTCTCAGTTATCTTACTGGAGTTTACTTTCTAACAATTGGTATCAAAGCAGCAGGTCCTTGAAAGAGATGTTTAACAACTTAAGGAGATCCATGGATAATTTTAGGAAAGAAAGACCTAAATTTGATGGAGTAAATTTTGATAGCTGGAAAGAAAAGATGAAGACACATCTACTATGTTTAGGACTAGGTTATTGGTTGATTAGAAAGAATGAAAAGACTATCATTGAAGAAGATAATCTTGAGACATGTTCTAATGATGAAAGAGATCTATTTATGTGTAACATACTTGCAAGAGAAGAAATTTTGATAGCACTTCTAGAGAATTAGTACAGTCAGGTAAAATGTTTAAAAAAATCTCATGAAATTTGGAAAGCTTTACACTCTACTTTTGAAGGTGATGAACATGCAAAGAGAGTTAGACTAAATAATTGGATATGTGCATTTGAAGATATTAGAATGATGGAAGATGAATTTGTTAGAAGATATATTGGTAGAATGTCTAAGATTGTTTCAAGGATAAAATATTGTGGAGGAACAAAGACAAAGAATGAAATAATATGGAAAATTCTGAGGACATTGACACCTATATTTAAGAAGACAACACAGATGATTGAACAAGTTATACCTTGTACAATGAACTTTACAAGAGAGACTCTTCTTGGAAGATTGGAAGCAACAGAGATGAACTTGAGGTTATCAGGAGACTTACCTAGAATGGAGACAACATTCAGTGCTCTTAGTATGCACCCTACCTTGTCAAGAAGCATTAGTGTGAATGGAGACTATGCTAGCAGCAACAATAGATCTAGAAATGAAGAAGACTGAATGATTGAAGAAGGTATTGCCTTGCTTGTGAAGAGAGAACCAGAAGGTAAGAAAAGTTTTAAATGTTGGACTTGTTAAGAATATGGTCATTTTGCATCTAAATGTCCTAAGAGAGTTAAGAAGCATAGAAAAAATTTCAAACCTAGAAGATCTAAGGAATGTTATTATGCTAATGATGAAGATCTTGAAGCTAGTATTGAAAGAACTTTAAGTGAAAGTGATACTAAGAATAGTGATGAAATAGGATTTGTAGCAATCAAAGAAGAAAATCCTGAAACTGATGTCAAAGAAGAAAGAGCCTTAGTTTCCCAAGTTGAAAAGAAATTTGATTGGACTATAGACATTGGTTGTTCACATCATATGACTAGAGATATGAATAAGTTCATAAAGTTTAACAATTATGATGGAGGAGTCGTGAGAGTTGGAAACAATGCACCTTGTTTGACTAAAGGTATAGGATCTATTTGTTAGAAAGTAAAGATCCCCAAGATAACTGAGAGTGGGGGGGTGAATCAATTATCAGATAATTTATCCTTTTAATAGATTTAAACAATATAATCAATGTACTAATCAACAATAGAAAGATAATCATACACAATTGCACAATAACACAAGATATGTTGACTAGGGAACCTCTTGAAAAGAGTAAACCCTAGTGGAATGATGCCCACAAAATGATGCACTAATATGAAAGTTCCTTTTTAGAGGATGGACCCTATTAGGAGTCTTATGAAATACATTCAGTACATATAAATCCTTGTTAGGAGATTTTGAATCCCTGTTAAAAGATTCTAACCCGGTTAAGAGTTTATGGAAGACAGAAGGACCCACTACCCAAACAGCTTCAAGGCAAGATCTCTGAACCCACTATCCAAAAGATCTTAGAATTATTCAACATAATAATATGAAATGTATTACCTCCTTCACACTATGCCAAAATCGCACTCTCTGCTACACAAGATCACAATTCTAGATCTCTATACTCACAAGTCTTCCTTCATCACTGAATTAGCTCTTTTCTTCACTTCATGCATATATTCACATCTCAGTCTTCATAGTACACATTACAATAAGGGAAAAATTCCTTCTTATATACCAAACTTAAATAATTACAAATGAGTCGGTCCTCAATTACAAAATAATAAATTCTACATGCTACACACATAATCACATAAAATTGTCGGCTTCCAGATACTGTAACTTTCTCCAAACATATCCTCAAAGTTTGTGCTATGAACCACATCATCATTAATGAGTCTCCAACATCTCTTTAACTCCACAAAATCAGATTCCATCCCAGCTAAGAGATATCCTCCGATTTTTGAACATCGCTTCATAGAAACACTATCTAAACATTGCTTTCACCAAAATTCTCATAACTCTCACAAATTAATGAATTTATTTTTGCACTATTAACCATAGGTTAATAAAACACCAAAGAACATACCATCAACTATGAAAATGCCAATCTACAATACAACATGTGTGCAAAACAACACTGTACCTACTTTCCTGCTTACAGAATGACTGCCAAAATAATTTGCATTCATTCCTAACAATCTCCCCCATTGGCATTGATGGAAACATAAATGAAAAACATCCAATGTTTCAAAAAGCCAATACTGCAACATCACTACAAAATATCAAATTAAATCTTGCTTCATTTTCCTATTCAGCTCTCTCATACAATCCACAATGTTTTTCATGTATATCTCTCCCCCATTGACATCAATGATAGAAATTCCATCACTAAGTCAACAAAAACTTAAGGTCAAAAGACACTTTTTAGAAAAATACAATGACAAGAGTTCTCATGACTCAGCTCATAAACTCCCCCATAGAGGAAGTTCCAACATCCAATCCAGAAGAAAGATAGGGCCCATATACCACTGGATGGATGCAATCATCTACATAAATTCTCAAAAATAGGTTGGGGCATAACCCCAAGCATATCTCTTAGATACACAAATGTATCCTTAGGTAAAGGCTTTGTAAATATATCTACTATCTACTCCTTTTTACTTATGTACTCCAATCTTACTTCTTTTTCTACAACTTTCTCTCTTACAACATGATACTTGATCTCAATATGTTTACTCTTAGAATGTAAAATAGGATTTTTTGACATACTCACTATACTGGTGTTATCACAATGTATAAAAACAGGCTCATCAAACTTTATTCCAATATCCTTCAACGTCTACTTCATCCAAATAATCTAATTACAATTATTTGCTGCTGCAACATATTCTACTTCTATTGTGCTTTGTGAAGTACAATTCTGCTTCTTACTTAGCCAAGAGACCAATTTACCTCCAAGAAAAAAGGCTCCACCACTGGTGCTTTTCTTGTCATGAACTCTACCTCCCCAATCTGCATCAGTATAGGCACATAAAGTAAAGTCATCAGAATTCTCATACCATAATCCATAATCCATTGTTCCTTTCAGATATCTCAGTATCCTCTTTACTACTGCATAATGTGATTCTCTAGGTTCTGCTTGAAATCTTGCTACAATCCTCACTGAATGTGCTATATTAGGTCTTGTATGTGTCAAGTACTGCAATCCTCCAATCATAGATCTATACTTTTTCTGCTCAACTACTCGTGTCTCATCTTTGCTAGATAACTTATGTCCAGTTACCATAGGTGTTCCAATAGGTTTAGAATCTTCCATTCCAAATATTTTCAATAATTCATTGAAATACTTAGTTTGATTTACAAATATACCTTCCTTGCTTTGTGTTATTTTTAATCCCAAAAAATATTTCATTTCTCCAATCATGCTCATCTCAAATTCAGACTTCATTTCATCTGCAAATTTGTCACTAGCTTCATCTTCTCCTCTAAAGATAATATCATCAACAAAGATAACTATAACCAACAAACCATTCTCAATTTCTTTTGTGTATAAGTTACTATCTGATGTTCCTTTTATAAATCCCAATTTCAATAAATACTTATCCAATCTTGCATACCAGGTTCTAGGTGCTTGTTTTAATCCATATAAAGCTTTCTTTAACTTACATACCATATCTCCTTCTTGTGTCAAAGGAAAACCTTTAGGCTGCTCAATGTAGACTTCTTCTTCCAATTCACCATTCAAAAATGCTGACTTCACATCCATCTGATATACTCTGAATTTCTTTTAAGTTGCATATGCTAGAAACATTCTCACTGCTTCAAGTCTGGCCATAGGTGCAAAAGTTTCTTTATAGTCAATTCCTTCTTGTTGTGAATATCCTTTACATACCAATATTTCTTTGTTTATTATCACTTCTCCTTGTTCATTCATCTTATTTCTGAATACCCACTTTGTTCCAATCACATTCTTGTCTTCAGGTCTAGGGACCAATTCCCATGTCTTTTTTTTTCAATCTACTCTAGTTCTTGTTTCATAGCATTAATCCAATGTTCATCTTCACAAGCTTCATTAGTAGTCTTAGGTTCAATTTGAGAAATCAAACATAAATGTACCTTATTTTGAGTCAAAACTCCTCTATCTAAACTTCCAATAACTTTCTCAATAGAGTGATGTCTTGAAGTACACCTGTTAGGTGTCATGGTTACTGATCTTGTTCTGACTATAGATTCTTCTCTGCTTTCTTCTCTATTTTCTTCTCTATTTTCTTCTTTTTTTTCTTCAGTATGACTTTCATTCATCAAATCACTCTTAGTTTCAAAAAATAATTATGCATTTTCAATGTTAGGCTGAGGTTGTGCTTCTCCATCAGATTCATAATCAAGCATTCTTTCCTGAATTTTAAACTTCTCATCAACTTTTACATTTGCACTTTGAACAATAGTCTTAGTTCTTTTGTTATAACATCTATATGCTTTTCTTTTTAAATAATATCCAAGAAATATTCCTTCATCACTTCTAGGATCAAACTTTCCTATATCATCATCTCTCTCTTTATAACATTTACTTCCAAAAATTCTAAAATACTTAACTGAGGGTGTATGTACAAACCATAATTCATAAGGTGTCTTGTTTGCATCTACTTTGATTTGTACTTTGTTCATAGTGTATACTACTGTGTTCAATGCTTCTCTCCAAAAAGTCTTAGCCAAATCATTTTCAAACAACATAGCTCTTGTTGCTTCAGTTATTGACCTGTTCTTTATTTCTGCAATACCATTTTGTTTTGGTGTTCTAGGGGCTGAAAGTTGTCTCTTAATACCATTCATTTCACAAAAAGTGTTAAACTCTCTAGATGTAAATTCACCACCTCTATCAGATCTTAGACACTTAATCTTCATTCCAGATTCATTCTCAATTTTTCTTTTCATGATCTTAAATTTATCAAATGCTTCTGATTTTTCTTTCAAAAATGCAATCCACATCATTCTTATAAAATCATCAACAAGAATCATAAAATACCTTTCTCCATAGAATACTCTAGTCCTAGTAGGACCACTCAAGTCTGTATGAGCAATCTCTAGCTTTTCTGTCGATGTGAACTTCTAGTTGGGAAATGAACTCCTTTTTTGCTTTTCCATCATACATTCTTTGCAAATCATGTTAGTAGGTTTCATAATTCTAGGTAAATCTCTTACCACAAGTGTAGTACTCACCTTGAAAATATTATCAAAGTTTATATGACAAAACCTTTTATGCCATAACCAACTGTCATCAATCTTAGTTATCAAACATGTCATCTCAGTAGGATTCAACTGAAATACATTACCTCTGGTTCTGGATCCTTTTCCAATCAGATTTCCATATTTATCTTTTATCACACAAGTTTTCTCAGAAAACCAAACTTGATAACTCTTATCAGCCAAGTGTCCAACGCTTAGTAGATTATGTCTTAGTCCATCAAAAAAGTAAACATCATCAGTGTTAGTCTTTCCATCAAGAGTAATAGATCCTATACCCTTAATCAAACAAGGTGCATTGTTACTAACCCTAACAATTCCTCCATCATAATTATCTAACTTAACAAACTTTCTTTTATCTCCAGTCATATGATGTGAACAACCACTGTCTATAATCCAATCAGATTTCTTTTCAACTTGTGAAACTAATGCTTTTTCTTCCCTTTTATCAGATTCAAAACTTTCTTCTTTAATTGCTAGAAATCCTATTTCCTCAAAGTTATCATTATCACTGTCACTTAAATGTTTTTCAATTCTTGCTTCAAGATCTTCATCATTTGCATAATAACATTCTTTAGATCTCCTAGGTTTAAAGTTGCTTCTATACTTCTTAACTCTTTTAGGACATTTAGATGAAAAATGACCATATTCTTGACAAGTCCAACATTTAAAGATTTTCTTACCATCTAGTTCTCTTTTTACAAGTAATGCAATAACTTCTTCAATCTTCTTATCTTCCTCAGATCTGCTACTACTAGCATAATCTCCATTCACACTAGTACTTCTTGTAGGTCTAATGTTAAGAGCACTGAATGTTGTTTCCATTCTAGGTAGCTCTCTTGATAATCTCAAGTTCATCTCTGCTATTTCTAATCTTCCAAGGAGAGTCTCTCTTGAAAATTTCAATGTACAAGGTATCACTTGTTCAATCATCTACATTATCTACTTGAATACTAGTGTCAAAGTTCTCAGAATTTTCCATATCACTTCATTCTCTATCTTATCACCTCCATAAGACTTTATTCATGTTACAATCTCAGACATCCTACCAATATAACTTCTAATAGATTCATCTTCCATCATTCTTATATCTTCAAATACACAAATCCAATTATGTAATCTAGCCTTCTTTGCATGTTCATCACCTTCAAAAGTAGAATGTAAAGCTTTCCAAATTGCATGAGATATTTTCAAACATCTTACCTGACTATATTCATTCTCCGGTAGTGCTGACAAAAGTGCTTCTCTTGCAAGTATGTTACACATGAATAGATCTAGTTCATCTTTAGTTCCTACCTCTAGATTGTCTTCCTCAATGATAGTCTTCTCATTCTTTGTAATCAACCAATAACATGGTCCTAAACACAATAGATGTGTCTTCATCTTTTCTTTCCAGCTGTCAAAATTTACTCCATCAAACTTAGGGCTCTCTTTTCTGAAATTCACCATGGATCTCCTTAAGTTGTTAAACTTTTCTCTCAAGGACCTGTCACTCTGATACCAATTGTTAGAAAGTAAAGATCCCCAAGATAACTGAGAGGGGGGGGGTGAATTATTTATCAGATAATTTATCCATTCAACAACTTTAAACAATATAATCAATGTACTGATCAACAATAGAAAGATAATCATACACAATTGCACAATAACACAAGATATGTTGACTAGGGAACCTCTTGAAAAGAGTAAACCCTGGTGGGAATGATGCCCACAAAATGATGCACTAATATGAAATTTTCTTGTTAGAGGATGGAACTTGTTAGGAGTCTTATGAAATACATTCAATACATATAAATCCCTGTTAGGAGATTTTGAATCCCTATTAAAAGATTCTAACCCAGTTAAGAGTTTATGGAAGACAAAAGGACCCACTGGCCAAACAGCTTCAAGGAAAGATCTCTGAACCCACTGTCCAAAAGATCTTAGAATTATTCAATAGAATAATATGAAATGTATTACCTCCTTCACACTATGCCAAAACTACACTCTGTGCTACACAAGATCACAATTCCAGATCTTTGTACTCACAAGTCTTCCTTCATCACTGAATTAGCTCTTTTCTTCACTTCATGCATATATTCACATCTTAGTCTTCATAGTACACATTACAATAAGGAAAAAATTCCTTCTTATATACCAAATTCAAATAATTACAAATGAGTCAGTCCTCAATTACAAAATAATAAATTCTACATGTTACACACTGAATTCACATAAAATTGTCGGCTTCCAGATACCGTAACTTTCTCCAAACATATCCTTGAAGTTTGCACTATGAACCAAATCATCATTAATGAGTCTCCAACATCCCTTTAATTTCAAAAAATCAGATTCCATCCCAGCTAAGAGATATCCTCCAATTTCTGAACATCGCTTCACAGAAACATTGTCTAAACACTGCTTTTACCAAAATGCTCATAACTCTCACAAATGAATGAATTTATTTTTGTGCTGTTAACCATAGGTTAATAACACACCAAAGAACATACCATCAACTACACAAAATCCTATCTACAATATAACATGTGTGCAAAACAAAATTGTACCTACTTTCCTGCTAATATCCAGAATATCACTTTGTTGACGTCAATGACAATCCAAGTCATGAATGCAACAACAACTGCTATAGAATGACTGCTAAAATACTTTACATTCATTCCTAACACTATTATCTTGATGGAAAGACTAATATTAACAATTTTTACTTTGTGGATGGTTTGAAACATAATCTTTTAAGTGTTAGATAGTTAAGTTGATAAGGGATATCAAGTTTGGTTTACTGAGAAAACATGTGTGATAAAGGATAAAGATGGAAATCTGATTTGAACTGGATCTAGAACTAGAGGTAATGTATTTAAATTAAATCCTATTGAGATGACATGTTTGATTACTAAAATTGATGATAGTTGGTTATGGCATAGAAGGTTTTGTCACATAAACTTTGATAACATTGTAAAGTTAAGTACTACACTTGCAGTAATAGATTTTCCTAAAATTATGAAGCCTAATAACATGATTTGCAAAGAATGTGTGATGGCTAAACAGAAGAGAAGTTCATTTCCTAATAAGAAGTTCACATCTAAAGAGAAACTGGAGATTGTTGATATAGACTTGAGTGGTCCTACCAGGACTAGAGGATTCTATGGAGAAAGGTATTTTATGATTCTTGTTGATGATTTTACAAGAATGATGTAGATTGCATTTCTCAAAGAAAAGTATGAAGCATTTGATAAATTTAAGATCATTAAGAATAAAGTTGATAATGAATCTAGAATGAAGATTAAATGTTTGAGATCTAATAGAGGTGGAGAATTTACTTCTAGAGAGTGTAATACATTTTTGTGAAGTGAATGACATTAAGAGATAGTTTTCAGCCCCTAGAACACCTGAACAAAATGGTATTGCAAAAAGAAGAAATAGGTCAGTGACTGAAGCAGCAAGAGCTATGTTATTTGAGAATGATTTCCTAAAGATATTCTAGAAAGAAGTAGTGAACACAATAGAATGGTTTGGACATGCACCCTTAGTTAAGTATTTCAAAATTTTTGGAAGCAAATGTTATATAAAGAGAGATGATGACAATGGAAAGTTTGATCCTAGAAGTGATGAAGGAATTTTTCTTGGATATTCTTTGAAAAGAAAAGCATATAGATGTTACAATAAGAGAACTAAGACTATTATTGAGAGCGCAAATGTTAAAGTTGATGAAAAGGTCAAATTTTAGGAAAGAATGCTTGATTATGAATCTGATGAAGGATCTCATCCTCAACCTAATACTAAAACTACTAAATTATTCTATGAGACTGACAGTGAATTGTTCAATGAAAGTCATGCTAAAGAAACTAGAGAAGAATCTTAAGAAGAATCTACAGTTGAAACAAAATCTAAGACTATGACACTAAATAGGTATGTATCAAGACATCATCCTATTGGAAAAGTTATTGGAAGCCTAGATAGAGGAGTTATGACCAGAAATAAGGTACATTTAAGTTTGATTTCTCAATTTCAACTTAAATGTACTAATGAAGCTTGTGAAGATGAACATTGGATTAAAGCTATGAAAGAAGAATTAGATCAGATTGAAAAGAACAAGACTTGGGAATTGGTTCCTAGACTTAAAGACAAGAATGTGATTGGAAATAAATGGGTATTCAGAAATAAGATGAATGAACAAGGAGTAGTAAGAAACAAAGCAAGCTTGGTATGTAAAGGATACTCACAGTAAGAAGGAGTTGACTATGAAGAAACTTTTGCACCTGTAGCAAGAATTGAAGTAGTAAGAATGTTTTTGGCTTATGTGGCTTTTAAGAAATTCAAAGTATATCAGATGGATGTGAAGTCCACATTTTTGAATGGTGAATTGGAAGAAGTCTACAGTAAGCATCCTGAAGGTTTTCCTTTGACTTAAGAAGGAGACATGGTATGTAAACTGAAGAAAGCATTATATGGACTAAAGAAAGCACCTAGAACTTGGTATGCAAGACTACATAAGTATTTGTTAAAGTTGGGATTTACAAAAGGAACAACTAATAGCAATCTGTATACTAAAGAAATTGAAAATGGATTGTTAGTTGTAGTAATCTTTGTTGATGACATTATTTTTGGAGGAGAACATGAAGCTAGTGACAAATTTGTCAATGAAATGAAAGTTGAATTTGAAATGAGTATGATTGGTGAGATGAAATACTTTTTTGGATTATAGATAACACAGAACAGTGATGAAATTTTTATAAGTTAGACAAAGTACCTGAATGATTTATTGAAAAGATTTGAAATGGAGAACTGTAAACTAGTTGGCACACCTATGGTTATAGGACATAAACTATCTAGCACAGATGAGACACCAGTAGTTAAACATAAGAAATAAAGATCTATGATTGGAGGATTGTAGTATTTGACACATACAAGACCTAATATAGCACATTTAGTTGGAATTGTAGCAAGATTTCAAGCTGAACCTAGAGAATCACATTATGCAACAGTAAAAGGATACTGAGATATTTAAGAGGCACAATGGATTATGGATTGTGGTATGAAAAATTTGATGATTTTACCGTATGTGCATATACAAATGTTGATTGGGGAGGCAGTGTTGATGATAAGAAAAACACTAGTGGTGGAGCATTTTTCCTTGGAGGAAGATTAGTTTCTTGGCTAAGCAAGAAGCATAATTGTATTTCACAAAGCATAGAAGAAGCAGAATATGTAGCAGCAGAAAATAATTGTAACCAGATAATTTGGATGAAGCAAATGTTGAAGGATATTGGAATAAATTTTGTTGAGCCTTTTGTTATATACTATGACAACACTAGTACATTTAATATGTCTAAGAATCTTGTATTAGATTCTAAGACAAAGCATATAGAGATCAAGTATCATGTTGTAAGAGAGAAAGTTGGTGAGAAAGAAGTCACACTAGGGTACATAAGCACAAAGGAGAAGATAGTAGACATATTTACTAAACCTTTTCCTAAGGATACATTTGAGTATCTAAGAGGTATGCTTTGGGTTATTCCCCATCCTACTTTTGAGTAATGATGTAGTTGGTTGCATCTGTCTAGTGGTATATGAGCCTTTTTTTCTGAATAGTGTCTTTTGACATTGAGTTGATGTTGACATAATGATGAAAATTTTTTCATTGATGTCAATGGGGGAGAATTGTACATGAAAAACACCATTTTTACCATCTGAATAGGAAAATGAAGCAAGATTTAATTGATGAAGAAGACTTGAAGTACTTTTAGAATAGCAGTGTTGTAGTATTGGATTTTTGGAACATTGGATGTTTTTCATCTATGTTTCCATCAATGCCAATGGGACATATTGTTAGGAATGAATGATTGGTAGTCATTTTGTAATATTTTTTGTTGCATTCATGACTATGATTGTCATTGATGTCAACACAGTGATCTTCTGGAGACTCGTAGAGAAGCAAACAATGTTTTGATTAGCGCACATGTTATATTGTAGTTGCAGATATGTGATGTTGATTTTATGTTCTTTGATATGTTATATTTCTATGGTTAAGAGTGTAGACATTAATTCATTCATTCATGAAAGTTATGAGCATTTTGGTGAAAGTAGTTTTTAGGCAGTGTTCCTAGGTAGTGGTTTGTGGAAATCGGATGATATCTCCTAATAGGGATGGAATCTAGTCTTGCACAATTAAAGGGAAGATAGAGACACATTGATAGTGATGTGGATGATAGTGCAAAATTTGAGGTCACATGAGTGAAGAGTTATTGCATTTGGAAGCTGACAGTTTTGAGTAATTTTGATGTAACGTGTGGAAACTTTTATTTTGTAATTGTATGCCGACTCATTTATAATTATTTGAGTATGGTATAAAGGAGGGAATGTTTTTTTTTTTTGTAGTATATGTATGAGTATCTATCAAGTTGATGAGAAAGTAATTGATTATAATAGAATGCGAATGTATGCATGAAGTGAAGAAGAAAGCCAATTCAGTTGTGAAGGGAGACATGCAAAATATAGAGATCTGGAATTGTGATCTGGTATAGCAGTGAGTACGGTTTGGCATAGTGAGAAGGAGGTAATATATTTCATATTATTCTATTGAATAATCTTAAGGTCAGTTGGACAGTGTGTTCAATGATCTTGCCATTGAAGTTGTTTGGGCAGTGGGTCCTTCTATCTTCCATAACTCTTAACAGGGTTAGAATCTTTTAACAAGGATTCAAAATCTCCTAATAGGGATTCATATGTACTAAATATATTTCATAAGACTCCTAATAGACTCCATCCTTTCATAAGTAATATTCATATTAGTACATCTTTTGTGGGGATCATTCCCATTGGGGTTTACTCTTTGATCAAGAGGTTCCCTAGTCAACATATCTTGTGTCATTATGTTATTGTGTATGAATATCTTTCTATGGTTGGTAATCATATTGTTTACATGGTTATATGTTGTTTAAATTGAGAAAAGTTATAAGTATTAGATAACTGATTCACCCCCCCTCTTAGTTATCTTGGTGGACTTTACTTTCTAATAAATACAACTTCAATTGTAGATTATAGACCAGTATTCAGCTCATACAAGTATTTCTGATCAATATTACACTTCAGATTTAATAATGTATCAACTTATTATCTATTAGTAATTACTCTTTTTAGCTTGGTATTTTCTCTGCAGCTCAATTCTTACTAACCAATATGATTAGAATGCATGTAAACTTGTTCACACAATAATCCTACAATATCTTCTTCTTCCAGCATTAGTTTCATAATGAAACCCTAGTCTCTTATATAGACAAGTAAATCATTTTTTTTTTGTCCATCAGATTTTTTTGCTTAATCACATTCATTAATTTTTCTACTTCAAGCTTCCTCGGCTGATGTGTTAGTAACATATTTCAATCTGTTCCATTAGATCTTCCTGTAATTATGTTAGTCATCAATCTTCAAAACAATCATTATCTGTTACCACTGAAATTGAGGTACTTTATAGCTCATCAATCTTATTGGATAAACTAATCATTTAATTCATTCTATTCTACTTAGTTAACTAAGAAATGCATCAGTGGACATAGGCACAGTTAACACTATTCTCAGTATACACTACACTCCCTCGTTGTATACTAAAAATGCTTCATTTACCGACAACACTGCTTTGTCTTTCAGCTCTATTCTTCATCATAGATGAATGCAACATAATAAAGTCAATATCATAAGTCAATGACCCTATGCATAAGTTACTGAATGTGTTCCTTATCCTCATCTAACATGTACATCTTCCTCATGTAGATTTCTTTGTGCTTCATCTCCTTCACCTTTCTTTAGATGTTTTGGTATAGTAACTTACAAGATAAGTACAGTCAAACTAGTTGACATCAATGACAACATAATAATGATTTAATCATATTACATATCTAATTAGCAACTCTTCAGTGATCTTGAATCACAAATTCTTCAATCAGATTCCAAATCAGTTATAGTCCAACAATCTCTCCCTTTGGCATTGATGGCAACTCAAGTAATATGAAATGTACCATACACATACCAAACATGTATTCTACAACTTTGTGAATAAATTCTCATACATGCTCTCCCTAGATTAATATGTTTAATCACTACATTAATAAACATTTGTACTACTTTAATGCCAATCACCAGATATACTCTTTCAATTTTCATTTTCCTGCTTCTTTTATTTGTAACTTTCTTTGTAATTGATCTTCAATACTCTATTTCATTTTAGATTGTCTCTCCCTTAGATAGTTCTCATCGGTGCATGTTCCTTTTCTTATTATTTATCTCTCCCTTTGATAACAATGCCAAAGAAACAAATAAACAAATAGCTTTTTCCATAGCTAAGTAACTCTTTATAGTTCAATACATCCTCTGTATCTCTGTATACTGATATCCCAATTAGTTCTAGTTCTTCAAACTTAATCACAACCTTGAACATGATTCAAAGTGTGAACTATGTTGCATCAACATGTGTGATCTTCTGATAAAAGTAGGTTGTTGCAACATCCAAATCACCTTAGTGACCGATAGATATGGGATGGACCCCAAGTCTAGTCCCTAAGTATTCAAATGTATCCTTCGGTAGAGGATTTGTAAAAATATCTGCAAGTTGTTTTTTAGATGTGACAAATTCTAACTTTACTTTCTTCTCTTGCACTTTTTCTCTTAAGTAATGATACTTAATAGATATATGCTTTGTTTTAGAGTGCATCACTAGATTCTTTGAAATATTTATTGCACTAGTGTTGTCACAATATATAATCACCAGGTCAGTGATTACCTCATTCATTCCTTCCAACACTTGCTTGATGTATGCAATGTTTGAGCAATTAGTAGTAGCAGCAACATACTCTACTTCAACTATAGACTAAGAAACACAAGCCTACTTTTTACTTGTCTAGGTTACAAGTCTTTCACCAAAGAAAAATGCTCCTCTAGTGGTGCTTTTTCTATCATCCACATTTCCAACCCAATCAACATCGGTGTACACTTTCGATTCAAAATTTCCTTCCTTAGGATACCATAATCCATAATTCTCTATTTTCTTTAGCTATCATATGATTCTTTTAGTAGCTATCATGCATGATTCTCTAGGATTAGCAAAAAATCTAGCAATAATTCCCACAGCATGTGCTATATCTGGTCTACTATGAACTACATACATTAACTTACCAATCATGGATCGGTAAAGTGTCTAGTTTGCCTCTATAGTCTCATCCTCCTTTGTTAGTTTACATCCAGTAGCCATCGGTGTTCCCATAGGTTTAGCATCTTCCATGCCAAATGTCTTCGGTACTTCCTTTATGTATTTGGATTGTGTGATGAATATGCCATCACTTTGCTAAATCACTTGTAGTCCTAGAAAGATCTTAATCTCTTTGAACATACACATTTCAAATTCATTTTTCATTTCATCAAAAAATTCTTTGCATACATGATCTGAACCTCCAAAAATAATATCATCTATGAATATTTCAGCAATGATAATAGTGTCATCAGTATCACCTTTCATATACAGATTGCTATTTTCACTTGTTCTAAAAAATCCAATACTTAGAAAGTAAGTATGTAGTCTTTCATACCAGGCTCTTAGTGCTTGTGTCAAACTATATAAAGCTTTATGTAATCTACATACCATGTCTTTGTTTTTTGGATCAATGAATCCTTCAGGTTGTTCTATGTAGACCTCTTCTTCAAGTATACCATTCAGAAATGTTGACTTCACATCCTGATCAAGGGTGCTCCCCTTAATACCACAAACACATAACAGAAATAGAGAAACAACAACAATATGCAAGAACAGAAAATTGGCTTCTTATTATCTCCACAAATGTGGAATTACAAACTTTCAGAATTACAATATGCAAAGCCACATGGGCATTCCCTTACAATATTCTGTATGACAAAGCCTCGAACTATTACCCAGATCTACTACCCAGAACTATTCTGAACTGCCTAAGACAATAATACAGTCTTCCTTATATAGGCAATTTTCCACCGCCTGGAAGGTTCCAAAATTTTAGCCAATAAGGCCGACCAAACTTAGAATTATTTTATTTTACATTTTATTACATCATAGTCGGCTCAAGATAACCTTTGAAACCTGAACAGAAATTTTGAAGAAAATTATTTTTCACCATTTCGGGTGGCCCAACTTCCCAAGACCATAAGTCATCACCAGTTGACCCGATCGGCTATTATAACCCCATTTCGGAAATGCCACGAAGCGCTCTACAGGCTTGACCAACGCAAGCACCAGTCACCCAAATTTTTGACCTCATCTGGGGCCTCTAAAGCCTTCAAAACCGAGTTCAAAGTTTCTGTACCCTGCTGCCAATACTGAAAATCTTCAATATCTTCCAATATACACTTGATCTGGCAATGAAACTTTACTGGCAGGCTTATATGACCAAAATGAACCTCCAAGAAAGAAATCAGATCATTCTGAGCACATACAAAAATTACCAAAAATAGTAACTTTCCATAAATAGCAACTCTACACAAAATAGCCCTTATTGAATATAAAAATAGAAATATTTTTGGGTGATGCAAGATTGCTCTTACACCCAAGATGCTCCTGCATCAGACACCCAGGGTAATTTGAGAAGTGACCCTATCACGACTCAGGTGTGCAGAGGAAAGCCAAGATGGCTAACCTCCTCCTTTGTCAGCCATGATGAATCTTCAACAGGTCATCCTTTCCACTTGACCAGATATTCTTCATATGTCCTGTTCCTTGTGCTTCTGCCAACACGATTGTCCAGTATATCTTCGATCTCCTTAGTGTCTGAACTAGTTGCTGGAATACTCCACTGTGCTGCTGTGATCTCATCTTCAACACCTCCTTCATGATACTCTGTCAGATCTGAAATGTTAAAAACTGGTGAAATATTTAGCTTGGTAGGCAATTCTACCTCATATGCGTTTCCTGAATCATGTTTCTTCAGTATCCTACATGGTCCAAACTTCTTCATTTTCAGCTTGTTATATGTACCAACTGGAAACCGCTCCTTCCGCAAATGAACCATGACTTCATCACCAACCTGAAATTCCTTATACCTCCTTTTCTCATCTGCCTTAGCCTTATACTGTGCGTTCATCTTGGTAATATGCTTCCTCACCTCTTCATGGATGTTCTTCAAGTGTTCTGCAAAATCTTCAGCTTCAGCACTACTTATTTCTCCTTTATCTATCTTCCTCAATTCAGATGCATTTCTTGGACTACTTCCATATACAATCTGGAATGGTGATTTACTAGTGCTCCTGTTGACATAATTATTGTATGCAAATTCTATCTGTGGTAAAATCAAATCCCATACCGTTGGCTTATCCCCAACCAAACATCTCAGTAGATTTTCCAAACTCCCATTCACCACCTCTGTCTGTCCATCAGTCTGTGGGTGATGTGATGAACTGAACTTCAAATCTATCTTCAACTTCTTCCACAATGTACACCAGAAATATCTAACAAACTTAGTGTCCCGGTCTGAAACTATGGTCCTTGGCAAACCATGAAGTCTCACTACTTCTCTGAAAAATAATTCTACTACATGAACAGCATCATTAGTCTTCTTGCAGGGAATGAAATGTGCCATCTTTGAAAATCTATCAACCACGACAAAAATCGAATCATGTCCCCACTAAGTCCTTGGTAAACCAAGAACAAAGTCCATACTGATATCCTCCCAAGGCTTCTTTGGTATAGGCAATGGCTGGTACAACCCTGTATTCTGCTTCACTCCTTTCGCCATTTGACATACTCTGCAACTCTATACAAACTTCTTCACATCTTGCTGCAACTGTGGCCAATAATAATTCTCACGAACCAAACCAAGCATTTTATCACGACCAAAATGTCCAGCCAATCCCGCTATGCTTCTCCTTGATGAGATTCTCCCTCATAGAACTTCGTGGAATGCACAACTGACTCCCTCTGAATAGCATATCATTCTGGATGATGAAATCCAACCATTTCGTCCTATCTAGAGTAACAGGTTCTGTACAAGCTTTCCAAGCTTCACCAAAATCGGGATCCTCTGGATATAAATTCTTGAGTTCCTTGAACCCAACCACTTCAATCTGCATTTCTGTTAGCAATAGTTGCCTTCTGCTAAGAGCATCTGCAACCCTATTAGACTTTCCACTCCTGTGTTTCAAAACAAATGTATAACTCTACAAAAACTCAACCCATTTCAAATGCCTTTGATTCAATTTTCCTTGACTATTCAAATATTGCAAAGCTTGATGATCAGTATACAAAACAAACTCCTTAGGAAGTAGATAATGTCTCCACTTCTTTAATGCCTGAACTATAGCATAAAATTCCTGATCATAAACAGAATATTTCCTCTTGGCATCATTTAACTTCTCACTGAAATAAGCAACAGGTTTACCTTCTTGGCTCATAACAGCTCCTATTGCAGTACCACTAGCATCACAATCTACTTGAAACACCTTGTTAAAATATGGAAGTGCTAAAACTGGTTGTTCTGTAACTTTTTGTTTCAACAATTGAAAACTCTTTTCTGCCCCATTAGTCCACTTAAACTCTTTTCTATCCCCTCTCATTGTTTCAGTCAAGGGTCCACAAATACTGCTAAAATTTTTGATAAACTTTCTGTAAAAGCTAGCTAGACCATGAAAAGATCTTACCTCAGTAGCACTCCTTGGAGTAGGCCATTCAAGGATAGCCTGTACCTTCTCTGGGTCCATTTTTAGACCTTCTGCTGAAACTACAAATCCCAAATACACCAACTCTTTCTTCACAAAATTGCACTTCTTCAAATTAATCAACAATTTCTCTTCTCTCAACTTCTCAAATACCATATGAATATGCATCATATGCTCATCCAATGTCTTACTAAAGATCAAAATATCATCTAGGTAAACAATAACAAACTTACCCAGAAATTCTTTCAGAACCTCGTTCATGAGTCGCATGAAAGTGCTCGGTGCATTGGTTAGCCCAAAAGGCATGACTAACCACTCATACAGTCCTTCCTTTGTCTTGAAGGCAGTCTTCCATTCATCTCCTTCTCTAATCCGAATCTGATGATATCCACTTTTCAGATCTATCTTTGAGAAATACACAGCTCCACTCAAACAGTCCATAATATCATCCATTCGTGGCAATGGAAACTTGTACTTGATTGTGATCTTGTTTATTGCCCTAGAATTTGTACACATCCTCCATTCTCCATTCTTCTTTGGTGCTAATACCGCTGGTACAACACAAGGACTCAGACTCTCACGGATCAATCCTTTCTGTAACAACTCATGTACTTGTCTGTTCAACTCCTCACTTTCTGCAGGTGTCATTCTGTGTGCTGCCTTGTTCGGAAAACTCACTCCTGGGATCAAGTCCATCTGATGACTGATCTTCCTAACTGGTGGTAATCCATTAGGCACGTTATCGGATACAATATCCTGAAACTCATTCAACAAATCTGCAACTTCTACAGGAACATCTTCTACTTCCTCTTTACCAGCTTTTGGAATTAAAGAAAAACATATATGCTCATGCCTCATACAATCTAGGAAATTTCTTCCATCAAAAAAAGTTATCCTTGCATTACCACATACCTTTTCTTCAGTCTCCTTCAATGGTTTTAGCTTATGTCGCACTCCATCCTTTGTCAGGGAATAGGTATTCGCATGACCATCATGTACAGCACATCTGTCAAACTGCCATGGTCTACCCAACAACATATGACATGCATCCATAGATATGATATCACACAATACCTCATCTTGGTATTCGCCAATCTTAAACTTCACCAAGCATTGTTCATTGACGATGACCTTGTGGTCATCCTGTACCCAAGCAATCCGATATGAATGTGGGTGTTTCTATCTCTTGAGCTTCAACTTTGTCACCATCTCTTCTGACACCAAATTGTCAGTGCTTCCACTATAAATAATCACATCACAACATTTACCTTCACACTTGCACCTGGTGTGAAACAGGCTCCTCCTTTGCTCAGGTTCATTCTCACCACTCAACAGGACTCTTTTGTTAATCAACGTTTCTCCTCTTTCAGCATCTTCAAAATTTGATGATCTGGCATCTTCATCTACATGTGCAACTCTGGCCTGGCCTTCATTTCTCCTATCTGTTTTGCCTTGGCGCTGAGGACATTCAAATGCCCTATGACCTTCTTCTCCACAGTGAAAACATGTTCCACGGAAGCCACCTCTTCTAGATCCTTTTCCTCTTCCTCTTCCTCTCTGATCTCTATTATTCTGATCCTGGAAGCGATTAGAATTATTTCCTCACTGATTCTGACTACTACTGGCCTCATCCTTCTTTTTCGGATCTTCATTTCAGCCACCGTATGACCGTCCACCAGATCGTCCACCGTGACCTCTTCCATTTTGTCTGCTCTCAAACTTCTTGTTCAGCTTTTCCTCTACTTTTAGGGGAAACTGGTATGCCTCTTCAATACTGTTCATTCAAACCAGATTCAGCTCCTCCTGAATGCTTGGCCTTAACCCATTAAGGTATCAGGCAACTTTCTCCTTATCAGCTTCTGCATGGCCTGTTCTGATGAGAAGTCAATAGAACTCCTCTGTATACTCCTGAACAGATCTTCCTGCTTGCTTCAAACTCTGCATTTTCTTCAGTAGGTCAAGCTCATAATCAACAGGAATGAACTGTCACTTCAATTTATCCACCATCCGATCCCATCTTGTGATTTTATCTTTCCCTCTTCTATTTCACTCCAACTGAATTTCTTGCCACCAGATCTTCGCATGACCTTTCAATCTGGCCTTCACAAATTTGACCCTATTAGGATCCTCAACATCTTCGTACTCAAAATATTCCTCACATTCATTGATCCAGTCGATCAATTCCTCTGGGTTACGATTTCTAGAAAATGTAGGAACCTCAATCTTAGGTCCTTTTCCAATCTTGGAAATCGCCCGAAAAAGTCTTTCTTCCTCCTGGTTCACAATTTCAGTTTCTCCTTCTTGATATTCTTCTTCGGCTTCATCCTCGCTTTCATCTCTGACATTAAGATTCATTCCTCTACGAATCTCTTCTTGCAATGCTCGCACTTGTCTCTGCAGCTCTCTAACCTCAGGTGTTACAACACCAGCTCTTCCGCCACGTTCCCTTCGTGGAGGCATTTTTGCGATGCGCGCTGAAACCCTAGCCACGGTCCTGGTGCAAACTACCTCACAGTCGGTGATCTATTTACACACTCAAGAAAACCTGCTCTGATACCACCTGATGAAGGGTGCTCCCCTTAATACCACAAACACATAACAGAAATAGAGAAACAACAACAATATGCAAGAACAGAAAATTGTCTTCTTATTATCTCCACAAATGTGGAATTACAAACTTTCAGAATTACAATATGCAAAGCCACATGGGCATTCCCTTACAATATTCTATAGGACAAAGCCTCGAACTATTACCCAGATCTACTACCCAGAACTATTCTGAACTACCTAAGACAATAATACAGCCTTCCTTATATAGGCAATTTTCCACCGCTTGGAAGGTTCCAGAATTTTAGCCAATAAGGCTGACCAAACTTAGAATTATTTTATTTTACATTTTATTACATCATAGTCGGCTCAAGATAACCTTTGAAACTCGAACAGAAATTTTGAAGAAAATTATTTTTCGCCATTTCGGGTGGCCCAACTTCCGAAGACCATAAGTCATCACCAGTTGACCCGATCGACTATTATAACCCCATTTTGAAAATGCCACGAAGTGCTCTACAGGCTTGACCAATGCAAGCGCCTGTCACCCAAATTTTTGACCTCATCCGGGGACTCTAAAGCCTTTAAAACCGAGTTCAAAGTTTCTGTACCCTGCTGCCAATACTGAAAATCTTCAATATCTTCCAATATACACTTGATCTGGCAATGAAACTTTACTGGCAGGCTTATATGACCAAAATGAACCTCCAAGAAAGAAATCAGATCATTCTGAGCACATACAAAAATTACCAAAAATAGTAACTTTCCATAAATAGCAGCTCTGCACAAAATAGCCCTTATTGAATATAAAAATAGAAATATTTTTGGGTGATGCAAGATTGCTCTTACACCCAGGATGCTCCTGCATCACATCCATTTGATAGACTTTGAATTTCTTGTCTACAGCATATGCAAGTAGCATTCTAACTCCTTCCAATCCAGGAATAGGTGAAAAATTTTCACCATAGTCAATGCCTTCTTCCTATGCATATCCCTTGCATACCAATCTAGCTTTATTTCTTGTGACTTTACCATTCTCATTCAGTTTGTTCCTAAATATCCACTTAGTACCAATAACATTCTTATCTTTAGGTCGGGGTACTAAGGACCAAGTTTTTTTCTTTTCTATTTTCTCCATTTCCTCTTTCATTGCATTGACCCATTCTTCATTCTCTAATGCAACTTTCACATTTTTAGGTTCAAATTCACAAACTAGACATGTACCTTGTCTTGTTTTGCTCCTAGTTTGCGTTCTAGCATGTCTGTCTCCAATAGTTTGTCTCAGGATGATGTCTTCTGACAAAACTAGCTAGAACTTAGTTTCTTCTCTCTTGTTCATCCTGTTCAAGTTCATTTCCTTGCTTGGTAGCTCCATCTTGTTCATTGGTTTGTCTTTCTTGATGTTTTGCATTATTTTCCCATTGACCGATTATTACAGATTACAACATCGGTAGATACTCTAGTTGTTCAATGTAAGTGAATCTACCATAATCTTCCAGTTCCTTTGTTCTTTCCTCTACGTTCTTGTCATCAAACTCATCAACATAGACATTAGTGCTTTCAATTATCTTATTTGTAACCTTTTTCAGACATTTATATGCTTTACTTGTAGAGGAATATCCCAAAAATATCCCTTCATCTCCTTTTGAATAAAATTTTCCTTTTCTTTCATCTTTCAAAATAAAGCATTTACTTCCAAATTTTTTGAAATAATTTACAGTAGGTTTGTGTCCAAACCATAGCTCATAAGGTGTCTGGTTGGTATCCTTCTTTAGTTGTACTCAGTACATATACAACTGTACTAACAGCTTCCTCTAATATATCTAAGCAACACTCTTTTGTATCATCAATGTTCTAGCATAGTCAATTATTAACCTGTTTCTTCTTTCAGCAATGCCATTTTGCTGAGGTTTCCTTAGTGCAAAGACCTATCTTTTAATACCATGCTCAATATAGAAATTAGTAAATTCATAAGAGATAAATTCATTTCCTCTATCAGATCTTAAGCATTTTATTTCTTTACTAGTCTCTTTCTCTACCATAGTTTTATACCATTTAAACATCTTAAAAGCTTTAGATTTCTCTTTCAAGAACATAACAATCATCAGTCTAATATAATCATCAACAAAAAGAATAAAGTATCTATCACCATAATAGCTCTGAGTTCTCATAGGACCACATAGGTCGATATGAACCAACTCAAGTATCTTCTTTCATGAGTAGTCTTTTCTTTTGAAATTGGACTTCATGATCTTACCTTTCTGACATTCATGGCACATGGCATGATCAGGTTTTGACAAGTTAGGATCCTCTAACTCTTTTCTTTTTACTAATCTTGATCATGTTGTCAAAGTTCACATGGCATAACCTTTTGTGCCACAACCATGCCTCTTCATCCTTTATTAACAAACAAGAAGACTAATCCATATCAAGATAGAATAGATTACCTCTAGATTATGTACCAATTCTGACAAATCTTCCTTCATCATCATAAATCTTCACCTTTTTGCTCTCAAAAACTAGTTGGTGGCCTGAATTGTTCAGCTGAACCACACTTAACAAATTATAGTTTAGTCCATCTACCTAATATGCATTTTCACATTTTATTCTATCATTGATCATCAGTGAACCTTTAACTCTTAGCATACAAGGTGCATCATTTCCCATTCTAATAGTGTGAAGCCTCACCTCGACCCATCATAGCATTTTTTATTATTCTCATTTTGATACATTGATACACTTGTTGATTATTCTAATAGAGACTTGAGACATTATGTTTGATGATGATTATTATATTATGTGGATTAGAATCTAGAGTATGTCATGATTTTGATTATGCATGTTTAGTAAAGTGAATTGATGAGAATATTGGATCATGTTTAGATTTGATCACTTCATAGATGACATGTCATGATGATTATGTACTTATGATGTTCAAACATTATTGAATGAAAATTTTCAATTGGGATTGAATTCTGCATATGGATTTATGGGTTAAATAATGAATTAGATATGTATATTTAATGTGATTTACTATCTTGAACTACTGATGCTCGATGTTTAGTGTGCAGGTAAGAGAACCATGGAAATTTTTTAGAGAACCAAGGTTAAACATATGTGAACTGAGTAAGCCAAGGTTTAATCTAATATGGGATTAAAAGCCTCATTGTAATGTGAACTCCTTGTAAATTTGAATTTGCATGTGTGTTAGTAGTTAACTTCATGTTGTCATGTAGAACATGACATTTTGTATGTGATGTGCAATCGTAGTGTCACTTGACACTTGTTATGTGATTATTTAAATTCTTCTTTTTTTCTAACCACTTCTAGAGGCCAAAAAGGGGTTCTAAGGGTCATTTTTGTCATTATTTAAGTATCTAAGTGGTAGGGGTATGGGTTAGGAATGTTTTTGACACAACTATAACCCTCTAGTGGCCTTGGTGACCCATTTTATGACCCATTTACCCTTAGCTACGAAATTGGATGAATTATTGACCCTTACCCAACTCCACCCTTCTTTTCAATCATGCATTTCTCATGGGGGACAAGGAAAAAATAAATAGGACCATAGGGTCAAGTCTGCATTTATTGATGGTGGGTGGGTAGAAATTGGAGGCCCTTTTAGAGGCCCTTGGTAGAGTTAGTGGCTGATCACCCACTCTCTACTTTTAGAGACATTAGGGTTTGGATTGAGGAAGGATAAGTGGATTAGCTCTTCTCAAATTTCATTTTTCATAACACTTGTGAAGGTTGGTTTACTCCTTGCTATGGAAGCTTACTTGTTTCTTACAATAGATTAGCATGATTTTCATGCTTTCTCATGTTTTTGAATCCTATGCTTGTTGTGATATTGTGTTGTATGGGATGGGATTTGGTTTTGAATTCTTGCTTCCTTTTTGTTTTAGTTTGCTTGAATGAGGGAGTTTCTTTTCATGGAAGTGAGGCATTACTCACCCTTTGGGAAGGGAAGAAGTGCCCTTGGGTGAAGGGGTTAGTTGGGCTCTCCATGAGGTGAGAGTCTCTTCTCTTGGAGAAGAGGGATAAATTCATGGTGTATGGGCACCATCAAGCCATTGGTATCCTTGCATCTTGAGGAAGTTAATAAGCAAAGTATGTGTATGGAGGTTTTTATTATGTAGCCTTGAAGAGGCAATGAAATACTCATGTTGAGAAATGTTGAATGCAATGGCATTCTCCCCTTGGAAAATCCCACCTTCACCCTCTTTCACTGAGCTTGTAAGACTCATTTGTGTAGCCTTGGGAGGGAGTAAATTGTTGTTGTATATGCATATGTGTATTATTGTGAGCAGCTTGTTGTTTGAAGCATACCCATTTAGCCTTGGTTCTCTAAGCTCAAGGGTGGTCTCATAGAGACCTAGGTTTGGAGGTGAGCATCCCATGGTTCTCCCCCTTTCATTGTAGGTATTGATGTCAAGATTCATGTAGAAGAAGCTTGAAGGAGTTCATTCCTTGGATGTGATTGTATGGAAACACCATATGTTGTTGTTTTGGTTGATCTTTGTAGTAAGATCCTCCTCTTGTTTTATATTGTAATGAAGAAACCTCTCCTTGTAGGAGAAGCATACTTGTGGATTTGTATAGTGTTCTCTTTCTTTTCATTGGAATACCAAGGAATTGTATATTGTAATGGAATTCAGAAAAGCATGTTCTTTTTCCTTGATACTATCATTCATGTATGGATGCCAAATTGTATTTCATTGTTTTAAAATGTAAATAAGGAATCCTTACTTTCATGTTTAATGCATTCTAATTATTTGAAATGGGGGTGTGAATCTTTCATGGTAAATGGTTTCCAAGTTGAAAAAGAAGAAAACAATGTATTGGTTAAAGGAAGTAAAGTTTCATTTAAATGATTATTTAGAAATCTCTTAATGTATTGATTGAAATTTTTATGTTCATTACATTCTATCTCATCTTAGACAAACTTCAAGGATCAATAGATACAATACCTTAGATGAGAACAATACTGTAACCTCTAAAAACTTCTCTAAAATGAAGTATGATATCATTGAAATATTGGATAAATTAAGACACTAATGTTAAGATAACTTATAACTAATATTCTACCCATAATCTCCTTAGTATAATACATCAAATAATCAAAGCAATTCATTAGCTCAAAAAAAAAATCAAGCAAAGAAATTGAAGGAAAAACCATAAAAATTACAATGTCATCTTCCAAATTTTTAAGAGCAAAATGCTCTCTGGAATTTGTATGAGAAGGAAAATATTCCCATACCATAGAGAATATTCCTTCTCATCCCATTAAATTCCTAATTAGAATTAACATAAACCTAAACATCTAGCCTAACCTAACTATTAGTCACTAACTTCTATTAATATAATGTTTATATAACAATGTCATAAAGCCTTACTTTATCTTATGCATGCTAGTGGCACCCACAACAAGATCAACTATCCTTGCCTATAATACTTTTTAAAAAAAAGACAAATATATTCATAAAATACCATCAACCTTACCCCTGCATTAGACCCTGTGTTGCAAGTTGGAATGTCACATAAATGTTATTTGCAATATGTCATAGGACTTTATCAATAC
The DNA here is from genome assembly GCA_027943335.1 of Chamaecyparis obtusa. Taxonomy (NCBI): domain Eukaryota; kingdom Viridiplantae; phylum Streptophyta; class Pinopsida; order Cupressales; family Cupressaceae; genus Chamaecyparis; species Chamaecyparis obtusa. Next base: position 521,743 of record BSBK01003705.1, on the reverse strand, counting down.
CTGTCCCACGGACTTGCACCTATGTCCCTTTCCCTTCATGTACCTATTGGAGTTAATGCTTGTTTTATGGTGGGTAAGTCAACCCCCACCTCCTTTCCATGCATACCACCCAAGACTTAACCTTGGGTAGGGCTTAATACTCTTTTTTTCTGACATGTCATAAACTTCCTTTTGTCTTGACACCTACTTCTTTGAAAACTGTGAAAATCCCCTACTTATGTTTGAATGAATAGGATAGGTGGGCCCTAGTTTCATGTCCCTTAAATGTGTGAAAATCCCTATGTTATATTTCAAAAATATCATGGGGGGAATTTTTTCTTTCCTTGGTCTTCCCACCCACTTGTCATGTGGGATTTTGGGAATAGGGTATAGCAGGGTATAGGTTAGTAGGTTAATCTATAGGATTAGCCTTGTATGTTGGTTAATGATTTTTTTATTTGCTGGTTATTAAATTTTAGTTGTGAATAAATTTATCAAATGTTAATCTACCATTAGGGTTTGGCTAAAATTGTTAGGATTAACTTGTAGTAGCCCACTTGATAAATTTGGAGATTTATAGACTAGGACTTAGTTGGAGATTGTCATATGTTCCACCCTTTTAGTAGTATGCCAGGGTAATTATTTTAGTGATAGGTGTATAGAATAGGATATTCACTTGTGTTTTTATTTTATTTATAATTAATTAGTAAGTAATGATCTTAATGTTATTATGATTGACTTGTCTTGTAATCATTTAGTTATATAGTAATAAGGCCTTAGGTTAGAATGGATAGGTTTATAAGTTAGGGGTTTTCCCCTCGGTAAGTGATAATTTTAGTTGATAGTTTAATTCAAGGGTTGATAATATTTCCCTCATTCAATTAGTATGTAATTAGGAGCCTTGTTATAGATAGGATAGAGTAGTAAGTTATAGTTTTAGTGATTAATAGATTAGGGTTTAATTTGGATTTTGGTAATAAGCCCTTAGATGGTAGCTATATCTACTAGTCATTAACTTTATTTAAAAGACTAATGAAATTGATTATTATTCATGGCATTATTGTTCAACTTAAAGGGTAATGGATCAAATTAGTAAATCATTATTTTTAATGGGAACATGTTCAAACTTTTCTAGTAATATACTTCTTGCTAAACTTATAATCACATTAATTATTAGATAACTAACTAATAGGATCTTCACTACTAATTAGTTAAAAGGTCTAGTATGTTAGACTTAATCATAATGAAGCAATTTAATGTCATATTTCATTAACACTAGAATGTTTTTACTAAAAATTAGTTGGTTTAAATTAAGTTATCGACTTTCCCTTGTTTAGTAGGGTCATTAATCATCAAATCAATGATCCTTAATTAATCTCATTCCCCTAGAAGGAGTTTAAAAGATGATAGTATAACATTGTATCTAGAATAACACCTATAAGTTCATTGTTGTATGTTATTTGGAATCCTATCATTAATGAAATTATTCCTCAAACCTCCACCATAGGTGTAATCATCCTACCATTGAATTGAAACCCATTCAGGAATCATAACCTTAATAGGCATTAGTGATACCCTAGGTATCTCTAAAACTTTTAAGAAAAAAAAATTGTTGCATTTTTTGTCAGTTTATTTTGGGCATGACAAATAGATCCTCCATTGTATTCATTAAGTTGATCAAATTTCTCTATATCACTAGTCATATGATGTGTATAGCCACTGTTTATGATCCATGTATCATTTCTACTTACTTTAGAGATCAGTGTTGTCTCTTCATGCTTCTCTTCTTCTTCAAAGTCATCTTTCATAGCAACAAATACAACTTCTATATCATCATCAGAATTAGATTTAGTCTCAATATCTTTGTCTATGTAACATACCTTTTTGCCTTTATCATCTTAGTTGTCTCTATTGTTGTGTTGGTAACCTTTGTTAACTCTTCTCCCATAACTTCCTTCAAATTGGTCTTTGGATCTATCATCATCTTTCTTCTATGGACATCTAGCAGTGATGTGACCAACTTCTTTATAATTAAAGCATGCCAAAGGTAGCTTACCTCTATACCTTCCTTTTCCTTTGGGTAATCTTCTAGCCATAAGAGCTTCAAGCTCATGAATATCATCATTGGTATTGCCATCACTATCATTATTCTTACTATTCTTGCTAGACTTACCAATCTTCAAAGAAGATATGAAAGAAGATTCAATAGAAGGAACAACACTATTATCAAAGTTATTTAATTCAAAGGTTTTAAGTTTACTAATTAGAGTATCAAGAGTAAGGTTGGATGTAGCTCTTGTTTCATGAATTGCAGAGATCATGATTGCATAAACTGGTAGTAAGGTTCTAAGAATATTTCTTATCACTATTTCATCATCAATAACTCCATCTGATGCTCTAATAGCATGTACTACCTTTTTTAGTCTATTTGAGTACTGCACAATGTTCTCACCTTCTTTCATCCTCATATCATTGAATCTGCCTCTCAAGCTTTCAGCTCAGGCTCTTTTGACATTCAAATCTCCACTATATATTAGATTTAGCAAGTCCCACATGGCTTTGGCATTAGTGCATCCCTTAATTTCTTCAAATTTATCATTGGTATAGGTAGCAACAAGCTCCATCATAGTAATATTGTGTTCATGCCTGTCTCTTAGTTGATCAAGGGTTAGGGGACCAACGGTCGATTATATGTAGCCATTCTCCATCAGATCTAGTGTTGAATTCCCAATTCTAGATATGTGCAGCTTCATCTAGCTCTTCCATACTATGAAGTTCTCTTTATTCAATTTTGGTACTTCCCTCTTATACATCTCGAAACCTTTGTGCTTAAGTCCTTAAAACTCTTTTCTAAGAAACCACAACTCTAATACCAATTGTTAGAATAACTGAGAGGGGGGGTGAATCAATTATCTAGTGTCCCAAATCAAAATGTATAATTCAAAACAAATTCTTCAATTTCTACTACTCGATAAACATAAAACACTTTCACTATCTGTACTTTTTACCGATTACCAGTCTAAAACTTATAACAATTACCAATCAAATCTAACATGTAACATGCAAAGTATGATAACAAATAAATATCACAATCAACACATAACACAAGAGATTTAACATGGAAACTCTATAAAGGGAAAAACCACCTGGGACCAGCAACCCAAAATATTCACTCTTCTGAAGTGAGGTTAGTGAAGACCCAACCCTATTAAAGGTTTAAAAATATAGTGTTAGGTGTGACCTTGTTAGAGGATTTTAGACTAGAAGTTATCATCCAACTAGCATTCACTATGGGGTTGATAGGATAACAATGTTCATTCTATGAATGATACATCATAAGACTTTCTTAGTCCACTCGGTTAGGAGATTTTGATTATGTACAATGGTTAAATGTGTAATAGTAGATTATCTACCTTAATACAACTTCAATTGTAGATTACAGACCAATATTTAGCTCATACAAATCTTTCTGATCAATATTATAGTTTAGATTCAACAATGTATCAACTTACTATCTGTTGGTAATTACTCTCTATAGCTCGGTATTTATTTTGTACCTTAGTTCTTACTAGCCAATATGATTAGAATGCATGAAAACTTGTTCACGCAATAATCCTCCAATATCTTCTTCTTTCAGCATTAGTTTCATAATGAAACCCCAGTCTCTTATATAGATGAGTAAATCATTTTCCTTTTTGTCCATCAAATTTTGTCTCTTAATCACATTCATTGATTTTTCCACTTCAAGCTTCCTCAGCTGATGTGTCAGTAACATGTTTCAATATGTTCCATTAGATCTTCCTATAATTATGTTAGCTATCGATCTTCATAACAATCATTATCTGTTACCACTGAAATTGAGGTAATTTATAGCTCATCAATCTTATCGGTTAAACTGGTCATTTAATTCATTCTATTATGCTCAGTTAACAAAGAAATGCAACAGTGAACACAGGATCAATTAACACTATTCTTGATATACACTACACTCCATCTGTGTATACTAAAAATGCTTCATTTACCGACAACATTGCTTGGTGTCTTTCAACTCTATTCTTCATCATAGATGAATGCAACATAATAAAGTCAATATCATAAGTCAATGACCTTATGAATAAGTTATGCAATGTGTTCCTTATTCTCATTTGACATGTACATCTTCCTCATGTAGATTTCTTTATTCTCCATCTCTTTTACCTTTCTTGAGATGTTTCAGTATAGTAACCTACAAGATAAGTACAGTCAAACTAGTTGACATCAATGACAACATAATACTAATTTAATCATATTACATATCTAATCAGAAACTCCTTAGTGATCTTTAATCACATATTCTTCAATCAGATTCCAAATCAGTTGTAGTCCAACAAATCAGTTATCTACAAGTTTCAATTCTTTGTCCAATTAAGTATACTTAAACATAAAGCATAAACACAATGAAAGAACATAAAAACATAGCACCAATATTTTGGTTACGGGGAAACCCAAATAGGTAAAAACCCCAGTGGGAATTGACACCCACTAATATTTTGTACTAGTGTATTATGATCCTTGTTAGAAGATCCTTTACCCTGTTAGGAGTAGCTTTACAATGCATTAAGTATAGTAGACCTGGTCAAGGGTTAGACCCTGTTAGGAGTCTTTCACAATTGTCCCTATTAGGGGAGAGGACACACTATCTGAGAGCTCATTGCTTAAATGGGTGAAGGCTACAACCTTTTGAATAACAAATACACACTATATCTAGATCATGGTGAACTACACTTAGACCTACTATCTGGATCAATTCCAATGAATAGAAAAAAACACTCTACTTGGTCACATAGACCTTTCTCTGATGGTTCTACAACTCACACACTTTTCTCTTCTCTTCTTCAAAAACCATGAACCACACTTTAGCAATCAGAATTGACTACTTATAAATATCTTCTCTCTAAATGAGATAATCAAGTCAGCCTATTAAAACCACCATGAAATCATAATAGAGAAACCATAACAAACTTATATAAACATTCTGTCAGCTCTACTATGCATGCAACACATTCTGGGACCTGTCCGAATAAGATAATTGTAGATGCATGCTACACACTATCGGCTCTGCCAAAATAACTAGATCTTTCTTCTTAGGCTGAATTACTTCATGCACTCTTAACAAAACATCAATAACTATTCTCTAAGGTTAAATCCAATGGTGAATTCTCCAAGGATGGGGGCAATTCAAGAAACAATAAAATCTTTGTCGGCTCTTCTGAATAAACACAAAAAACTACTACTGGTGAATAGCTACTACATAGCTTCACTTCTACTAAATATGAAACTATGTGTCCATGATTGAAACATCACTAATATGTCTTCAACATATATCCAAGTGTGCAAGGCTCCATGATAACTATACAAACAACCATACATAGAACACTATTGACATAAGTTTCTATATAACTAATTATACTAGCAGTTAACCTCTGTGACCATGATATCATGTTGATATCATGTCCATGCTACATATACTAAAAGCTTATTGCATAAGACTTCCATGTATTCTACTTTCCATATGTTGTCATCAATGACAAACACACAATCAGTACTGGCCTGCTAGAAAATCTCCAATAATCTCCCCCTTTAGCATTGATGGCAACATTTATGAAGGGTGCTCCCCTTAATACCACAAACACATAACAGAAACAGAGAATCCACAACAATATGCAAGAACAGAAAATTGGCTTCTTATTATCTCCACAAATGTGGAATTACAAACTTTCAGAATTACAATATGCAAAGCCACATGGGCATTCCCTTACAATATTCTTTAGGACAAAGCCTCGAATCAATACCCAGATCTACTACCCAGAACTATTTTGAACTGCCTAAGACAATAATACAGCCTTCCTTATATAGGCAATTTTCCACCGCCTGAGAAGGTTCCAGAATTTTAGCCAATAAGGCCGACCAAACTTAGAATTATTTTATTTTACATTTCATTACATCATAGTCGGCTCAAGATAACCTTTGAAACCCAAACAGAAATTTTGAAGAAAATTATTTTTCGCCATTTCAGGTGGCCCAACTTCTGAAGACCATAAGTCATCACCAGTTGACCCGCTCGGATATTATAACCCCATTTCAAAAATGCCACGAAGCGCTCTACAAGCTTGACCAGTGCAAGCGCTTGTCACCCAAATTTTCAACCTCATCCGGGGCCTCTAAAGCCTTCAAAACTGAGTTCAAAGTTTCTGTACCCTACTGCCAATACCGAATATCTTCAATATCTTCCAATATACACTTGATCTGGCAATGAAACTTTACTGGCAGACTTATATGACCAAAATGAACCTCCAAGAAAGAAATCAGATCATTCTGAGCACATACGAAAATTACCAAAAGTAGTAACTTTCCATAAATAGCAGCTCTGCACAAAATAGCCCTTATTGAATACAAAAATAGAAATATTTTTGGGTGATGCAAGATTGCTCTTACACCTAGGATGCTCCTGCATCAGACACCCGGGGTAATTTGAGAAGTGACCCTGTCACGACTCAGGTGTGCAGAGGAAAACCAAGACGGTTAACCTCCTCCTTTGTTAGCCATGATGAATCTTCAACAGGTCATCCTTTACACTTGACCAGATATTCTTCATATGTCCTGTTCCTCGTGCTTCTGCCAACATGACTATCCAGTATATCTTCAATTTCCTTAGTGTTTGCTGGAATACTCCACTGTGTTGCTGTGATCTCATCTTCAACACCTCCCTCATGATACTCTGTCAGATCTAAAATGTTAAACACTGGTGAAATATTTAGCTCAGTAGGCAATTCTACCTCATATGCATTTCCTGAATCATGTTTCTTCAATATCCTGCATGGTCCAAACTTCTTCATTTTCAGCTTGTTATATGTACCAACTGGAAACCGCTCCTTCCGTAAATGAACCATGACTTCCTCACCAACCTGAAATTCCTTATACCTCCTTTTCTCATCTGCCTTAGCCTTATACTGTGCGTTCATCTTAGTAATATGCTTCCTCACCTCCCCATGGATGTTCTTCAAGTGTTCTGTAAAATCCTCAGCTTCAGCACTACTTATTTCTCCTTTATCTATCTTCCTCAATTCAGATGCATTTCTTGGACTACTTCCATATACAATCTAGAATGGTGATTTACCAGTGCTCCTGTTGATAGAATTATTGTATGCAAATTCTGCTTGTGGTAAAATCAAATCCCATCCCGTTGGCTTATCTCCAACCAAACATCTCAGCAAATTTCCCAAACTCCTATTCACCACCTCTGTCTGTCAATCAGTTTGTGGATGATGTGATGAACTGAACTTCAAATCTATTTTCAACTTCTTCCACAATGTACGCCAGAAATATCCAACAAACTTAGTGTCCCGATCTGAAACTATGGTCTTTGGCAAACCATGAAGTCTCACTACTTCTCTGAAAAACAATTCTACTACATGAACAACATCATTAGTCTTCTTGCAGGGAATGAAATGTGCCATCTTTGAAAATCTGTCAACCACCACAAAAATTGAATCATGCCCCCGCTGAGTCCTTGGTAAACCAAGAACAAAGTCCATGCTGATATCCTCCCAAGGCTTCTCTGGTACAGGTAATGGCTGATACAATCCTGTATTTTGCTTCACTCCTTTCGCCATCTGACATACTCTGCACCTCCGTACAAACTTCTTCACATCTTGCTGCAATTGTGGCCAATAATAATTCTCACTAACCAAACCAACGGTTTTATCACGACCAAAATGTCCAGCCAATCCTCCACTATGCTTCTCCTTGATGAGATTCTCCCTCATAGAACTTCATGGAATGCACAACTGACTCCCTCTGAATAGCATATCATCCTGGATGATGAAATCCAACCATTTCATCCTGTCTAGAGTAAGAGGTTCTGTACAAGCTTTCCAAGCTTCACCAAAATCAGGATCCTCTGGATACAAATTCTTGAGTTCCTTGAACCCAACCACTTCAATCTGCATTTCCGTCATCAATAGTTGCCTTCTGCTAAGAGCATCTGCAACCCTATTAGACTTTCCACTCCTGTGTTTCAAAACAAATGTATAACTCTACAAAAACTCAACCCATTTCAAATGCCTCTAATTCAACTTTCCTTGACTATTCAAATATTGCAAAGCTTGATGATCAGTATACAAAATAAACTCCTTAGGAAGTAGATAATGTCTCCACTTCTTTAATGCCTGAACTATAGCATAAAATTCTTGATCATAAACAGAATATTTCCTCTTGGCATCATTTAACTTCTCACTGAAATAAGCAACAGGTTTACCTTCTTGGCTCATAACAGCTCCTATTGCAGTACCACTAGCATCATAATCTACTTGAAACACCTTATTAAAATCTGGAAGTGCTAAAACAAGTTGCTCTGTAACTTTTTGTTTCAATAATTGAAAACTCTTTTCTGCCCCATTAGTCCACTTAAACTCTTTTCTATCCCCTCTCATTGTCTCAGTCAAGGGTCCACAAATACTTCTAAAATTTCGGATAAACTTTCTGTAAAAGCTAGCCAAACCATGAAAAGATCTTACCTCAGTAGCACTCCTTGGACTAGGCCATTCAAGGATAGCTTGTACCTTCTCTGGGTCCATTTTTAGACCTTCGACTGAAACTACAAATCCCAAATACACTAACTCTTTCTTCACAAAACTGCACTTCTTCAAATTAATCAACAATTTCTCTTCTCTCAGCTTCTCAAATACCATACAAATATGTATCATATGCTCCTCCAATGTCCTACTAAAGATCAAAATATCATCTAGGTAAACAATGACAAACTTACCCAGAAATTCTTTCAGAACCTCGTTCATGAGCCGCATGAAAGTGCTCGGTGCATTGGTTAGCCCAAAAGGCATGACTAACCACTCATATAGTCCTTCCTTTGTCTTGAAAGCAGTCTTCCATTCATCTCCTTCTCTGATCCGAATCTGATGATATCCACTTTTTAGATCTATCTTTGAAAAATACACAGCTCCACTCAAACAGTCCATAATATCATCCATTCGTGGCAATGGAAACCTGTACTTGATTGTGATCTTGTTTATTGCCCTAGAATCTGTACACATCCTCCATTCTCCATTCTTCTTTGGTGCTAATACTGCTGGTACAGCATAGGGACTCAGACTCTCACAGATCAATCCTTTTTGTAACAACTCATGTAATTGTCTGTTCAACTCCTCACTTTCTACAGGTGTCATTCTGTGTGCTGCCTTGTTCGGCAAACTCGCTCCTGGGATCAAGTTCATCTGATGACTGATCTTTCTGACTGGTGGTAATCCATCAGGCATGTTATCGGATACAATATCCTGAAACTCATTCAACAAATCTACAACTTCTACAGGAACATCTTCTACTTCCTCTTTACCAGCTTTTGGAATTAAAGCAAAACATACATGCTCATGCCTCATACCATCTTGGAAATTTCTTCCATCAACAAAAGTTATCCTTGCATTACCACATACCTTTTCTTTAGTCTCCTTCAATGGCTTTAGCTTATGTCGCACTCCATCCTTTGTCAGGGAATAGGTATTCACACGACCATCATGTACAGCACATCTGTCAAACTACCACGGTCTACCTAACAACATATGATATGCATCCATAGAGATGATATCACATAGTACCTCATCTTGGTACCCGCCGATCTTGAACTTTACCAGGCACTGTTCACCGACCATGACCTTGTGGTCATCTTGCACCCAAGCAATCCGATATGGATGTGGGTGTTTCTGTCTCTTGAGCTTCAACTTTGTCACCATCTCTTCTGACACCAAATTGTCAGTGCTTCCACTATCGATAATCACATCACAGCATTTACCCTCACACTTGCATCTAGTGCGAAACAGGCTCCTCCTTTGTTCAGGTTCATTCTCACCACTCAGCAAGACTCTTCTATTAAGTAGCATTTCTCCTCTTTCAGCATCTTCACAATTTGATGATCTAGCATCTTCATCGACATGTGCAACTCTGGCCTGGCCTTCATTTCTCCTATCTGTTCTGTCTTGGCACTGAGGACATTCAAATGCCCTATGACCTTCTTCTCCACAGTGAAAACATGTTCCACGGAAGCCACCTCTTCCAGATCCTTGTCCTCTTCCTCTTCCTCTTTGATCTCTATTATTCTGATCCTGGAAGCGATTGAAATTATTTCCTCACTGATTCTGACTACTACTGGCCTCATCCTTCTTTTTCGGATCTCCATTTCGGCCACCATATGACCATCCACCAGACCGTCCACCGCGACCTCTTCCGTTTTGTCTGCTCTCGAACTTCTTGTTCAGCTTTTCCTCTACTTTTAAGGCAAACTGGTATGCCTCTTCAATACTATTCATTCAAACTAGATTCAGCTCCTCCTGAATGCTTGGCCTTAACCCATTAAGGTATCGGGCAACTTTCTCCTTATCAGCTTCTGCATGGCCTGTTCTGATGAGAAGTCGATAGAACTCCTCTGTATACTCCTCAACAGATCTTCCTGCTTGCTTCAAACTTTGCATTTTCTTCAGTAGGTCAAGCTCATAATCAACAGGAATGAACTGTCACTTCAATTTATCCACCATCCGATCCCATCTCGTGATTTTCTCCTTTCCCCTTCTATTTCGCTCCAACTGAATCTCTTGCCACCATATCTTCGCATGACCTTTCAGTCTGGCCTTCACAAATTTGACCCTATCAGGATCCTCAACATCTTCATACTCAAAATATTATTCACATTCATTGATCTAGTCGATCAATTCCTCTGGGTTACGATTTCCAGAAAATGTAGGAACCTCAATCTTAGGTCTTTTCCCAATCTTGGAAATCGCCCAAAAAAGTCTTTCTTCCTCCTGGTTCACAATTTCAGCTTCTCCTTCTTGATATTCTTCTTCGGCTTCATCCTCACTTTTGTCTCTGACATTAAGATTCATTCCTCTGTGAATCTCTTCTTGCAATGCTTGCACTTGTCTCTGCAGCTCTCTAACCTCAGGTGTCACAGCACCAGCTCTTCTGCCACGTTCTCTTCATGGAGGCATTTTCACGATGTGCGCTGAAACCCTAACCACGGTCCTGGTGCAAACTGCCTCACAGTCGGCGATCTATTTACACACTCAAGAAAACTTGCTCTGATACCACTTGATGAAGGATGCTCCCCTTAATACCACAAACACATAACAGAAACAGAGAAACCACAACAATATGCAAGAACAGAAAATTGGCTTCTTATTATCTCCACAAATGTGGAATTACAAACTTTCAGAATTACAATATGCAAAGCCACATGGTCATTCCCTTACAATATTCTTTAGGACAAAGCCTCGAATCAATACCCAGATCTACTACCCAGAACTATTTTGAACTGCCTAAGACAATAATACAGCCTTCTTTATATAGGCAATTTTCCACCGCCTGAGAAGGTTCCAGAATTTTAGCCAATAAGGCCGACCAAACTTAGAATTATTTTATTTTACATTTCATTACATCATAGTCGGCTCAAGATAACCTTTGAAACCCAAACAGAAATTTTGAAGAAAATTATTTTCTACCATTTCAGGTGGCCCAACTTTCGAAGACCATAAGTCATCACCAGTTGACCCGCTCGGCTATTATAACCCTATTTCAGAAATGCCACGAAGCGCTCTACAGGCTTGACTGGCGTAAGCGCCTGTCACCCAAATTTTTGACCTCATCCGGGGCCTCTAAAGCCTTCAAAACTGAGTTCAAAGTTTATGTACCGTGCTGCCAATACCGAAAATCTTCAATATCTTCCAATATACACTTGATCTGGCAATGAAACTTTACTGGCAGACTTATATGACCAAAATGAACCTCTAAGAAAGAAATCAGATCATTCTGAGCACATACAAAAATTACCAAAAATAGTAACTTTCCATAAATAGCAGCTCTGCACAAAATAGCCCTTATTGAATACAAAAATAGAAATATTTTTGGGTGATGCAAGATTGCTCTTACACCCAGGATGCTCCTGCATCAAACATGTGGAATGAAAAACCACCACCAACCCAAATGAACATTTCTTTTATAACTTTCTCCATTTCCTCTTTAAAACTCCCCCAAAGATGAATCCTTCATTTGCTGCAATAATTTCTAATATTCTCCATTTCCTCAACTATACTATTGTCATAAGTGAATACTACTCCCCCTTGGTATATTACTCCTTTCTACTTTTGTTTTTCATGACTCTATATTACTCCCCCTTTGACATCAATGCCAAAGGGCACCAGTCATTTTAAGCACTGATACTAATCCTTAGGTAGAGTAGTTAACCTTGCATCAGTCCCTGAGGACCGATGCCTTTCCTTCTTTCTTCTAAGTAGAATCAGGGAAGGGAATTACTCCCAACTTCTCCTTGAGATACTCAAAAGTATCCTTTGGGAAGGGCTTTGTGAATATGTCTGCCAACTAATCTTTAGTACTCACATAGTCCATCTTGACTTCTTTCTCTATCATTTTATCTCTTAGGAAGTGATACATGATTTCAATGTGCTTTGTCTTTGCATGCATAATAGGGTTCTTTGACATATTGATAGTGCTAGTGCTATCATAGTGAATAAAAATAGGATAATCAATCTAAATTCCAAAATGCTTTATCATCTGCTTGATCCAAACAATTGTAGAATAATTCAGGGCTATTGCAACATATTCCACTTTTTCTATTGACTGAGAGATATAATTTTGTTTCTTGCTTGTCCATGTGACAAGTCTATCACCAAGAAACACTGCTCTACCTGATGTACTCTTTCTATCATCAACACATGCTGCCCAATCTACATCTATGTACACATGTAGCTCAACATTTTCTGAATTAGGATACCATAGACCATAGTCTATAGTGCCTTTTAGATATCTGAATATCCTTTTCACTACCATGAGGTGACTTTGTTTGGGCTCTGCTGCAAATCTTCCAACTATGCCAACTACATTGGAAATATCAGCTCTAGTCTGAGTGAGATAAATGAGTTTTCCAATCATAAAATTGTACAAAGTTATGTCTACTACTAGTGAGTCATCTTCTTTTGTAAGCGTGCATCCATTAATCATGGGAGTTCCTAGTAGCTTGTAATCATCCATCTTGAATTTCTTTAATATTTCCTTCACATACTTGGACTGATTAATGAAAATACCTTTCTCTGTCTGCTACACATTCAACCCCAAAAATTATTTGATAGGACCAATCATACTCATCTCAAATTCATTTTACATCTCCTTAGTATATTCAACACTAAGCTTGTCATTACCACCAAAGATAATGTCATCAACAAATATAGCTACAAGTAGTAAACCTTCAGATGTCTCTCTTATGAATAGATTACAATTTGCTCCTCCTTTCTTGAATCTAATCTTTGTTAGATATTCATCTAGTATTTCATACCATTCTCTAAGAGCTTGCTTAAGTCCATAGAGGGCCTTCTTTAATTTGCATACCATATTAGGTCTATCTGATAAGGTGAATCCTTCTAGCTGCTCAATGTACACTTCTTCTTTCAAATCTCCATTCAGGAATGTTGATTTGACATCCATTTGATAAAATTTGAAGTTTTTAACTATAGCATAAGCTAAAACCAATTTAATAGCTTCTAATCTTCTCATAGGTGCAAAGGTGTTTGAATAATCAATGCCTTCTCTTTGTGCATATCCTTTACATACTAATCTTTCTTTATTTCTTACTACTATACCATCTTCATTCATCTTGTTTCTGAATATCCACTTTGTTCCAATCACATTCTTGTCACTAGATCTTGGGACCAGTTCCAAAGTGTCATTTTTAATAATTTGATCAAGTTCTTCTTTCATAGCATCATGCTAGTATGAATCATTACAAGCATCTTCAACACTTAAAGGCTCAATCTAAGATAGTAAACATACTACTTCACTGCTAGCTAAGTTCTTTGCTTGTGATCTTGTTAGGACTTTGCGACATTGATCTCCAATGATGTCTTTCTTGGAATGGTTCCTAGATGTAAACTTTGGAACTTTAGGTGATGCTGACTCATCAGCCTTAGGAGTTTCTTCTTCACTTGTCTCAGGTTCATTGAACAATACATCAATACTATCAAAAATTTATTCAATAACTATCTCATTAGTGGAGGGTTTGGGTTCTTCTTCAATCATGGATGAGTAATCATGATATCTTTCTTGAACCATGAACTTTTTATCAATCTTAACATGAGCACTTTCAATGATCATCACTTCTTGCATCAAAATTGCCTACTGCTTCATCCCTCTTGATGTAGCACTTGCTTCCAAAGATTATGAAGTATTTTATTATGGGAACATTACCAAACCATAGCTCATAGGGTGTTTTGTCTGTGTCAGGTCTTAATTATATTCTATTGATGGTATAGAATAAAGTATTGGTTGCATCTCTCCAATAGGTGTGTAAAACTTTTCCTTCTATCATAATGGTGTGCACTATATCATGGATGATCATATTGCTTCTCTCTACAATTTCATTCTACTGAGGGGTTCTAGGTGCACTCAATTGTCTATTTATGCCATGTTCTTTGCAGTACTCATAGAATCTATTATAGGTGAATTCTCCTCCTCTATCTAATCTCAAACATTTTATCTTTAGTCCAGATTCATTTTCAACCTTGGCTTTGAATATTTTGAACTTTTCAATTGCTTCTAACTTTTCTTTCAAGAATGCAACGCACATCATCCTAGTATAGTCATCAACAAACAAAATGAAGTACCTTTCACCATAGTATGATCTTATTTGAGTTGGACCACATAGGTCTATATGAATTAGATCCAACTTGTTCTCTATTGAATTATGCTTTCTCCTAAATGAATTTATCACATGCTTTCCCATCACACATTCCCTCCATATAGTATCAACTAGCTTTGCTATGCTAGGTAGATCTCTTACTACCTTTACATTACTTATCTATACTCTATTATCAAAATTGATATGACATATTCTTTTATGCCACAACCAACTATCATCAACTCTATCAACAATATAACTTGCTTCTAAATTAAATTGGAAAACATTACCTCTTTTCTTTGATCCTAATGCAATCATAACACCATCCTTGTTGTTAATGATGCATTTGTCATCTTTGAACTCCAACTGATAGCCTTTTCCAAGTAACTGTCCAACACTAAGAAGGTTATGTTTCAAATCATTAACATAAAGAACATCATCAGTACTATTCTTTCCATCCAAGGTGATGGCTCCTCTACCAACTATGGGTTTAGGAGTGTTGTGTCCAAATCTAACCATGACACCATCGTATTTGTCTAGATGGACAAATATGTCGTTATCACCTATCATGTGATGTGAACATCCACTATCTATGATCCAGTCTATCCTTATATTATCTTGTGAGGTTAGTGCTAGCTCTTGTTCCTCTTTCTTATCTTCATGATCAATTATAGAAATGAATCCAATTTCTTCTTCACCTAATTCATCATCTGAAACTCCATCTCCAGCAT
The DNA here is from genome assembly GCA_027943335.1 of Chamaecyparis obtusa. Lineage (NCBI taxonomy): Eukaryota > Viridiplantae > Streptophyta > Pinopsida > Cupressales > Cupressaceae > Chamaecyparis > Chamaecyparis obtusa. The sequence goes on along the minus strand of BSBK01003705.1, from coordinate 506,305 downwards.
AGTAACATTCCTTAGAGTACTTAGGTTTGTAATCCTTATTGAACTTTCTAGCTCTAGTAGGACACTTATATGCAAAGTGACCAATCTTATTACATGAAAAGCAATTAAATGGTAATTGAACTTCATATTTTCCTTTTCCTTTCTTTTCTCTTTATGCAATCATCGCAATAAAATCATCTAAAGTTATTTCTTCATCATCATCATCAAAATTACTAGAGTTGTTTTCATATTTCTTACCATGAACTATTGGTTTGAAGGTTGTCTCACTCTTAGGTTCTGTCTTAAATCTTGAAATCTCATAAGGTGAGATTTTTTTGATCAAGGTCTCTCTTTTGAAATTAGATGTAAGCTGCATGGTTTCATCAAGAATGGTGATCTTGTTTTCATATTTTGGGGTAGGAGTAGTCATCAATTTGTCCATAATATCTTCCTCTGATATCTCTCCACCATTGTTCCTGATTCCAACAACTGCTTCATTGATCCTTTGATTATAAAATCTAATTTTTTCTTCAGGTAGCATCTCTAGTGCATTGTATCTTTTCTTCCATGTTTTTTTGCATGCATCCTTTTCTTTTTTGTCACCTTCAAACATGTCTTCTAGGTACTTCCATATCTTATGGGTGGTGTCTACTTTCTTTATCTCTAAAAATTCACTATTAGAGAGGGCATTGATAAGGGCTTCTTTGGCTATTGCAATATGATGAAATAATTCTTTTTTCTCTTCAGTAGCATCATCCTTAGCAAGGTCTTCTAAGGTAGGGATCTTAGATGATTTGATGGTGACATTAAAAACTTCAAAGGTGATGCATTGAAAATGTGTCACCATCTTGTTCTTCCAATCAAGATAATTATCTCCATCGAGCTTAGGAATTTCTTTTCTGAAGAATGCCATCTAATCAATCTCAAGCTATTAAAATTTCTCTCCAAGGCACTTGGCTCTAATACCAATTGTTAGGAATAGTCCCAAGAGATAACTAAGAGGGGGGGGGTGAATCAGTTATCTACAAATTTTAATTATTTGTCCAATTAAGTATACTTAAACATAAAGCATAAACACAATGAAAGAACATAAGAACACAACACCAATATTTTGGTTATGGGGAAACCCAAATAGGTAAAAAATTTGGTGGGAATTGACACCCACTAATATTTTGTACTAGTGTATTATGATCCTTGTTAGAAGATCCTTTACCCTATTAAAAGTAGCTTTACAATGTATTAAGTACAGTAGACCTAGTTAAGGGTTAGACTGTATTAGGAGTCTTTTACAATTGTCCCTATTAGGGGAGAGGATGCACTATCTGAGATCTCACTGCTTAAAGGGGCAAAGGCTACAACCTCCTGAATAATAGATACACACTATATCTGGATCTTGGTGAGCTGTGCTTAGACCTGCTATCTGGATTAGTTCTAATGAATAGCAGAAACACTCTACTTGGTCACATCGACCTTCCTCTCATGGTTCTATAACTCACACACTCTATGTTAGTGATTTTTCTTGTAAGATCAAACTAATACTTGAGTTTATGCTTCTTAAAATTGACCCAAACAAGAGAAAGACCTAATTGCTGAGGATTGGATAAGATCCTCCTTCATTTTTGAGCTCCATATACTCAGGTAGGTATTACCTTTTAATGATAACTGATTACATAGTATTATATAAGTGGACACTGATTTGCTATGGACTCTTCTAATGTGTCAATCTATAATGCATTTTGCATATGATCAAAATCAATCTGACACAAAGTTTAACCAAGCAAAATATGATTACAAATACAACAAGAATTAATGATTTAAGGATTCTCATCCTTCTTCCTTTTAAGGAGAGGTAACCTAAATGATTCTCTCTTCTAGGAATCAGGAAATATGAACTATAAATCTTTGGAAATAGTTCAATCTATTTGTGCAATAAACATGAAATGAAAAATGTATTGGTATTGATATGAAAGTTTCAATTCTTCTTCTTTAATAGATATGAAAGATAAGATTATAAGAAACAAACAATAAACTAGTTCCTTATCTAATGGGCAAAAGAAAATCAAATGCAAATCAACCAGATAATTTCAAAAGAAATACAAAAGTATGCCTTACATACTAGCTGAAAATCCAAATAGGTTTCCTTACAAACTACTCTATTAACCAAACACTGTTATCATTAACAATCCTTAAAAATATGTTTACTCTTTTAATTGAACTATGAGAAGTTTAATTCTTTCCTTGAAAGAAACTCATAATCAATCAAACAAGTTGCTTTACAACTAGTATATTTTAAATGCCTAACATATAAAACATACAAGAGTACAACATAAAAGTAAAGAAACAATAGCATGGTATGGCAGAAGTTGTAGTGTATTTGTATTAAAATTAACTTTCCAATTACATTCAAAAATTAGTTGCTCAAAAAATCAGACACAACATTTACAAGTTTTCTTCAAAGCAATTATGTTCAATTTTTCTATTATCTTCCAACCTCTTCAAAAATGAGTTTACAACTCTATTTATACAATTCCTATTTCAACCATCTTGGAATTCCTTTATGAATAGGCATGCAACAAGCTTCAGATGGTTGAAAACCCTAACCCCAAAAACATAAGAGACAAATTAGGAAAGACAAAATACAATGCACCCTCAAGTAGTGGAAAGACAAAAGTTTTTTGGATTGTTCTACATCCTAGATCACTGATAACTGACACCTTTTTCTGCAAGTCTTCATGATAGTTTCTTAGTTTTTATGAGATATGGTGACCACCATTTTAGGTTAACCTACACCATTCTTAAAGATAGCTTATCATCCCTGTATTCTAGGCTCAATTGTCAGATACTCCAGATGTCTTCTTTACTCATCATCTAAAGTATCTAAGTCAACTATGGTAGATTTAACCTTTTTTCACTTTGTCAGTTCATCCCATACAGTTACATCATCCTCTAAAGGCCAATTGAATTTTTGAACAAGTTGAAGTTGTGCCTTCTATCTCTCCCACCTATAATTTGTTATGGATTCGACATCTGTAATGAATTTGGTGAGATCTATCTCTGCCTTTATTGCTTCATCCAAGGTTTTATTGAAGCTCTCCATGTCCACATTACTATCCTCACCTAAGAATGCCTCTTTTCTAGGTAGTAGAAGATTAGCATCTGATCTCCATTGATCAAGATGTTTAATGGCTCCATCTTCATTCAAAATTGGGGGGATAAATTTATTGGAGGAGGCTCTAAGCATGACTATCTTAGCCTCAATTATATTTTCCTTACCTTTAAAAAGTGGTAAAATGGCCTTTACTCTATAAATCTCCTCTCCAACTCTTATAACTGATTCTGGAATATTGTTACTCCTCAAAGATTGAGCAAAAATCAATCTTTCAAAAAGTAGTGCTCTGATAGACCACACTGTATGGAAACCACTATAAATTTTCACATAGTTACCAACCTCCTTTTGTAACTCTGGAAATTTTCCATAAGCATTAAAATCTAGGTCAAATTTATCTTTAATTATGTTCAATTTGTGCTGCAAAATATTCAAAAGAGCCTACAATATGGCCTCAATCTTTTCTTCATTTATTTTTTTCAGCTTTGTTGCCACCTCCTCTTCTATCATTGCCTATATTGTGGGTTGTTTTGGAGGTGCAGGGGCTGCTACAGGAACACTAACAAGTTGTTCTTCCAAATCATTTTCATTCTTCTCTAATGCGATATTCCTCATTATTATTAAGTCCCTATCCTTTACAAGAGTACGATAATCTTCTAAAAGATCACCATACCTCTCTGATAGTTTCTTAGTTTTTTCTTCATTCAATTTTGCAAATTGGGTCAATACCTAAGAAATTTCTAGGTCCCCTGTATTATGGATTGACCACATAATTTTATCTCCCTCCATTTGTTCTTTCACATTCAAAATTTGTGGCTTTTTGTGTTTAGGATAAAGACTTCACATGGCTAAAGCCTAATTTTTTGGGTTATATCCAAACCCTCTTATTATGTCTCCTACTTGGGTTTCTGATGACAAAGTGACTTCTTCTTGTCTTTTTATTTGATCAATAATAAAATTTTAATACAAACTCCATCTAGGCACTAGCAACATGTTGCTCTATTTCACTAATTTTCTAGCCTCATCTGGAGTTAGAGTTTCACTCTCTAGGTCATATTCCTTTAGTTGCTGTAATGCCTCATCTGTCACTTGACCCTCCTCTATTATCTGCACATTGGATGCAACTTGTTGTTGCTTGTTCCACATAAAAAAGCTCTTGAATTCTTCTGAATTGACAAAATTATCATCATTCAAGAAAGAATCTTGTTCAATTATTCTTTCATCTTGGCCAAGGGCCAAGGGAAACTCAACATTCTCAACTTCAAGTTTTCTTTTTATTTTCTCTTCTCTCAGCCTCTTTCTAAGTTGGTGGTGATGCTCACTAGTCCCTATGTAAAGAGCACTCACCCTATGTTTCTTCTTCCTCTCTAAAGGTTCACCAGTTAACAACTTTTTCTTTTTCTTTTGAGGCTCAACAGTATCCTCAAAACTGGGCAAGTCAGTAAGGTCTAGATTTTATTTTTCTTCCTCAGGCCCTTCAGCCATTTTTTGTTTCATAATGGGTGGACTTTATATGGGATAGCCACCATCACTATCCTCATCACATTCTGATTCTAAATGGTCCTTTTTGACCTCTTTGGTCTTATCAAGCTAGTCTTCCACAGACCTCATCAATGTGTGAAATTGAGCCATCATTTGCTCAAGTCTTTGCAAGTAAGGTAGAGTGGGAAAGAATCTCCCAAATACCGGTCCTTGACTTTTCAATTTTTCCTTAGCATTATAAAATGTTTGAAATTGATGGATTCTCTTCTCCACCTCATTATCTTCAATGATATTTCTAATCACATCTTCCTCGGGGTACTCCTCATGCTGCATATTGAAAGGAATACTAGGCATGTAATATTGCGTAGTAGCAACTATAAAACCCTCTGTGTCTACATACCTATATGATGCTACAAACATGTGGTAACACTCCAACCAATCATTAACTATGTTGAGAGCTCCCTTTCCAATTGTAAGATAATGCACTCTAAAGTGCCAAGGAGTGAAAGTTCCTTCTCTATGGGAAGCTAGAATATCCTTATCGCTCAACATCAATTGCTAGATAAACTCAAAAAAAGAAATTCTAGGTGGAACATAAAATGGGAGAAGATGGGGAGGCTAAGGGCATCCATAAACCCTAATCATTGTGTAACCCTTTTCATAGTAGATATCTCCCCAATTGTGGCCCTTGGTCCACTTATCAATAAATTGTTTAGGTCTCACCAATTGTAAAACTTTGGTGGACAATCTTGTGCAGTTGATTCCCAGACTTCGGAGAATTGGATACACAATCTAATTCTCAAAGGCTCCAAAATCACACATAGGGAAAGAGGGGATCCAAATTCCTAACCAAAATTTCACTGGGTTAGGCTCTCCATTCCACATCATTTGAGGCTTGAGATCTTGCAGGTTGATGAGATTATAATTGTGATACACAATAAGGTGCATCAACAAAGAGTAGTGCATGAATTTAGGCATAGAGCCAGATGGAAAATTCTTTAAAGAGAGTAAAGCCTCATGCATCTTTTTTATTACATAACCAATATAATCATATCCTCTATTTATGAGGTGGCTCTATGAATCCATTACTAACATCATAATATCGGAGGTAATGCTCTTTGGACCTACATCAACTCCTATCACCTAGCATATTCCATATGCAATATATTTTATGTAAAACTTAAGGTCTTTGTACTGATATGGAACTAGCCCAGCCATAGCTACAACATAATTTATGTTCTCTTTGGACATATGGCTTTTAATCTCCTTAGAGACTAACACAGCCTCTCTGACATATTTTTTGGCCTAAGCTTTTAGGTCAATTTCCATGGCCATTAGAATCTAAATTCTAAATGCCCTCATAAATGAATTTCAATCTAGGGTTACAAGGGGAGAACCATCCTCTTTTCTAATAGTCTTGGACAAGGTATCATAGCATCGAGATAGTGCAAGTAATGCATCTATATCAAGGAAAACCTCAGGAACAATTAATTTTTCTAACCCTGATGTCCAAGTGTTTGAGACTGGTACAAAACTATCATGATTTTTATAGAAATATGAGAATAGGCACATACCTATAATCTCAAGAGTCTTAGCATCTCTATAGTAGGCCAAATCATCCACAAAGTAGTCATCACTAACCTTTTTGTTCTGAGATGAACCAGGCAGAAGCATGAGGAAATCATCTAAGAAACTCTCCTTTACTTTTTCTTTCGACCCTAGACTGGTAGAGGTTTTGCTTGCTTTTCGTTGACTCGTCTTGATTGTAAATTGTAAAAATTATCTGCATAAATCACTGATCACACTGAAAATCCAGAAAGCTCTAAAAACCTGATGCTTTTTACTCTTCAATATGCTCCGTAACTTTCAAATGAGTAGCATCTAACTGTTTTATTCTACAAAATTGAATGTCCCACCATTTTCTGACACCAAAGATGTCACATGTACCACTACTACACATGAACAGGGCTTCAATTTACTAGCCAAAGCTCAAAATATTCAAATTCAATTATTCAGAGACCTGGCGACTGAAGAAAAATCTCATGATCTCTTTATAATATTGGCACCTTTATAAGGTTTTATGAGACCTAGCAACTAAGAGATCCTATTGTAGTCACGAAAAGACTTTTCTACTTTATGAATCCATTCTAAGATTTGGCAATGACAAATTTTTTATTCAGAGACTGAGTGACTATAGTCAATCTCTTTAATTTTTCACATTCACAAATTGCTTGACTATAGTCTATTTTTGAGTTGCAATTGAAATTTTTCTCATTACGAGATCATGTGACTAAAATCAATTTTAATCATCATTACGAGATCTGGTGACAATAAGAAAACTCTAAGTCATGGAACAATCTTGACTTTTCAAACTTCTTTCTGAGATCTCATGACCTGGCCATTTGGAGATTTAGCAATTGAAAGGAAGAATCCTTAATTTATTTTATCTGGAGATTTAGTGACTATAGTCTATCTCATAGTCACAGCAACTTTATTTATCTTTTAAAACATTCAGCGATCACCTGACTTGGAGATCTAGCGACTAACCTAAAGTCTCTCAATCGCTAAAACCTTTTGAATTTTCAACCTTCTTCTCGAGATGTCACGACCACCATTGATCTTCTTCTTTACTTCATCCCATAGTCCATATTAAGTCATGATAATTGACTTAACTATTTGATTCAATGACCATGAGACTAATCGTGTCACTGAATCGCTAAAGGCTTACCACTTAACTATCAGGAACTTGAGATCTCACGATTACCCTATCACTGTATCACTGAATAAAACTCTTAACCACTGGGCTTTAACCATTATACTAACCTTAATTTAACCCAAATAAATCTGGAGACTTGGCAACAAAGAGATTCATTGAGTCTCACAATCCTTCACTTAAGTGGGGTTAAGTCCCGAGAACATGCGACTGAGGCATTCTCCAAGTCGTAAGAACATTTCTTAACTCTGAGTTACATTTGGAGATTAAATATTGGCCATTGATCAAGACTTCATCTCACAGATATCATCAAGTCTGGCAATCCCTTATCTCTTAACTACTGCATCTAGAGATTTGGAGACAACTGTATCGCTGAATCGTTGACCGTGTAGAAGATAACCGCCATCAGTGGGAGATCACGCGACTATTGAAAATCCAAGTTGCTGAATAAAATGACTAACTACATGAAGACTTAGGGACTTCATGATTAACTTGAAATAAGACCACAACTCCATTTAGAGACACAACAACTAAAGAGAAAACCATAATCATTGAATAGAACATCATTTTAATAAATCATTCTGAGAACTCCCGACCAAAGGAAATTTCTATCTAGAGACCACATGACTATAGTTCATTTCTTATAAAATTTGTCACAGTAGTTGCTACATCTCAAGAAAAAGATTCTGAGACTTGGAGACTAAAAAGAAATCACTAAGTCATTTGATAATAAGGAATATTCTAAAGTGCTTCTAAGATCAGGCGACAAAGGCTTTTTGGGAAATCGCTAGATATGGAGGAATATTCTAATTTCTTTGTGAGACTTAGCGACTGAGAGAGAAAAATAAAAGTGCACATGCTCATATCAATGCTTAAGTGACCTAATAAAGTAATAGAGAAATAGAAAGCTAATGGCCACAACTAGGGTTTTTTGAATTTTTAGGGCAAAGGGTCTAAAACTTAGGGTTACACACCTAGGGATTTGAAAATTTGGCAATAGAAACTAGACAAATACTCAAAATTTCAACAAGGAAAAGACTAAAACTAGAAATAATAACAACAATGGCTCTATCTAAGGATGTTAAAATGCAAGTTTGAACAAGAACCATAGATCTCTAGGATGCAGACCAAAAACTGGACTAACCTAGAACTGGAAAAGAAACACACAGGCAAAAAGAGACACACCTATACAAAATTTACAATAATATACATCTGTATGAGAATCAAAAACTTAATTAAAGAAAGGCTTCAAGAATTTCCCATGCACTAGAAACTCAAAAACTTCATCATCCATGTTCTTCAACAAGTAGGAGTCTTTCCCAAAACTTTCATGAATCACAAAGGGACCAAGCCATAATGATTCAAAGATTTTGTGTTTCCCTTTATCCTCTGCCCTCACATTCCATTGAAGCACTAAGTCATCTGTTTTGAATTTTATAGTAGTTTCTCTCTTGTCAAATAGATACTTCATCTTTTGTTGTAACTTGATATTGCTCTTTTGACTTTCTCTTCTTAATTCATCCAATTCAGTCAATTGCATGATTTTGTCCTGCATTGGCTCTGAGACATCTAATTCTTCATCCTGAATAAACTTATAAACTAGAATCAGATTATTTATGGGTAACCTTGATTGCAAACCATATACAAGTTCAAAGGGAGACTTCCCAATAGCTTTCTTCACTATAATTCTATCTGCCCATAAGGCTAACTTCAATTTTTAATGCCAAGCTCTCTTATTTTTCTCAAGTGTTTTCTTCAAAATTTTCAAGATACTTTTGTTGCTAGATTCAGCCTATCCATTTTCTTGAGGATGATAAGGAGATGAATAAGATGTCATGATTCCATTATCTTTACAAAATTCTTTGAATTCATCTGATCTGAAACACATTGCGTTATCTGTGATCAATTTCATGGGGACACCAAATCTGGTTAAAATGCTTTCAAGCAAAAAGTCAATAATAATTTTACTTGTTACCTTCTTTATGGAAATGGCCTCTATCCATTTTGTGAAGTAGTCAGTTGCAACAAGTATGTAACTATGTCCGCCACTAGATTTCTTAGCAAACTCACCTATAAAATCCATTCCCCACATGGAAAATGGTGCCTCAGTAGTTATTGGGTTTAACAATAGTGCTCCTAAGTATTTTAATTTTGAAGCAAATTTCTGATAGGCTTCACATTTCTTAAAAAACTATAATGAATCTTTAAATAATGTGGGCCAAAAATAACCAGCCCTTAATATTTTGTGGGTAGTAGTCTTTGCTGAATAATGACCCCCACAAACACCAACATGCATTTCACTCAAAACCTTCTCTGCTTGACATTTATCAAGGCAAAACAACAAGACTCCATCCTTGTTTTCCCAATATAAGTCTCCTTGTATTATTGTATATTTCTGAGCTTGTAGTTTTAGGGATCTCTTTTGGTCAGCAGTCATATATTCTGGACATTTGGTATTCTTAATGAAATATACAATGTCAACATAGTCTAGTTGCAACTCAATACTTGTCACTGTCATATCTAGAATTCCTTCATTGTTAACTTGGACCAAATCCATATTTTCTTCAGTCATTAGTTTTTCCAAGCCTTGTCCTCTTACCAACTTGGTGATATGGATTTCTAAATTGAATTCTTGAATCCTGGTGATCCACTTACATCTCTTACCAGTAACCTCTGACTGAGTGAGGATGTTCTTAACTATTGCATGAGGGACATATGCCAAAACCTTGGCACATACCAAATAGGGTCTAAAAGATTTCACTGCCTTTACCAATGTGTTGGTTCCCCAAAATAGGATTTTATGCTCTAAAAGACAACCAATACATCTAAAGATTTTGAGGATGGGTTAGATCCAAATATGATGCTCTAAAGATGATTGGACCAACTATAGGGACAAACTTCCCTCTGCACTTCTGGCTCTGCAAAACCAAGGAGGGTCCTCCTAATCTAGTATAAAATAACTTATCTTACTAATTATTCATTGGATTTAAATGTAACAAATGAATGATAAGAGAAACCTAAATGATGACCATTCATTTATAGATTTTTCACTTATCACTAGGTATTACTTTATTCTACAAATCACTGTAATTCAAAGAATTTTGACAATTTTGTGCTTTAAAGATGGAAATATCACAAAGAACCTTTTCATGCATTGATCTCTATGAGAAGAATTCCACTACCAGCCAGTGTCTTATCCATCGGGCTACACCTCCATTGCAAGACTATTATACATGAACAAATATATTGAACCTTGAAATATTTTTTCCCTTTGAAAATACTAATCACCCTGTGGTAGATTTTATCAAAGGATTCCTAGATTCACACTACTTACTAATGTATCCTTAAGTAAAACTTTAAAGAATTTATGCTATATTCAAAGATTATTTAATTTGATCCTAGATCAAAGCTAAGAAATACAAACATACACACAGAGAGTTTCCATGCAATGAATTGGAACAATTCATAACTCAAAAAGAGACACTCAAGGAGAGATACAAATCTTGGATATTATTCAAATGCTATATTATATCATGCTCACAAAATGCTTTACAGTGTAATCTTCCGAAAATAACTTGAACCAGAAAATATTGTTGCTCTATAGAAATATGCCTAAAATACAATCTGTGATATCCCAGACTCAAGAAACTTATCAGTCAAATTTGATCAAGTTATCGGTCATTTACAATTGATCTTGGTAATCCTTTTATAGAAAAATAAGGATTGCAAACAATCTTTGGATCAATTTAGAAGAGACAAGAGAGGAGCTCTCATATAAGACAAAAAATGAAAATAGAAATCTTCTTGTTACAAATCTTCAAAATGAACTCGCTAAGAAGAGCACCCAAATTTTGTAACAACTCCCAAAGATAGTTCAATTTTTTCCAGGTGTTATATCTATGCCTATGATATCTGCTTGACATCTTTTTCCTTGTTAGCTTTGATCCTGAGGATTTGGAATACTGCCACCTGCTACTTCTTTATTTGATGCTTCTTCTTCTTCTGAACCCTTTGAGGGATATGTTGATTCCCAAGTCATATAGGTCTCTTCACTCGGCCAATGAAAGGAAAGGACTTCATCCGTCTTTGGTAGTAATTTGTTCCACTCAACAACCAACTGGTGAACCTCTATTCTTACATTAGCAAAATGTATCCTAGCATCCTGAAGGAGTTCAAAAAATTGTATGAATGGGGTATTATCATTTGTAAATTAAATGGAGTCTACTTTAGACAATACTTATCTATCTATTTTCTCCATCCATTGATCTTTATCTTTAATTACCTCATCTACTTTAATAAGACCAAGAAAAATTTGAAAATCATCTTAGAAATATCTCACCCTTAAGATTTCTGACCTTCTTCTTAAGCTACCCCTATTTACCTCAAAATCAAAAATATCCTTAACAAACCTATAAGTGTTTGTTAGCTCTATATTCACAATACACTTATCCTTAATTTGGTCAAAAAATGACTTCAGACTATGTCTTCTTGCACACCATCTTTCCAAGATCTTGTCCACAGTAGCTACTTCTTTCTAAAAAGATGCTAAGATGTTTGCCAATTGTTTTGTAGACTTGTATACTTCTTTAGGTATCACCTTTGCAAAAAAATGTGAAACAACATCCTTTATCTTCTTATCAAACCTCTCCTTTACTTTCTGATCAATGTCTTCCTCATCCATGGAAGGAGGAAGAGGGGAAGGAGGAAATTCAACAATAGGGCTTGATGAGGAAGGCCCAGTAGGGGAGGAAGCTATCTACATCTTCTATGATAATTTTATTGGGCCATGCTCTCCCAATCTCTTCTTTAAATCTGCAATCAGAATATCTCACTGAAGAATCCCCTGTTTCAATTCACCATAAACCTTCAAAACTATTTCCAATTTTTCTGTGAGCTCTTCCTTCTCTTTAGCTTCCTTTTCTGCCACCTTTTCTATTAATTGTGTTGTGGCCATTACCATACGTGATGCTTCCATCAAAGAAGTATTAGTAACCCTTCTTACAATTAGATTCCCTAAAAGGTCATTTTTGACAATTTGTTTTCCCTTGTTACTTTCATTCTTTCTTAAGGACCGCATTACCAAAACTTGGTGATTGTCACTAAAAGTGACCCCTTTAATAGCCTATTCTACTTCTTCTTGAGTTCTATGGAAAGGGGTGGTCTATTTTCTGACTACATCAAAAACTACTACATCAGCTATATCCCCCTCTAGGAGGATTAGCACTCCTGATACTTTTACCATATCTCTTCCCTATTCTAGAGTGATTTGTTTAAATTTTGTAGTCATCTCTATTTTCATTTCCTCCTCTATGACTTGTAAATCCTTCTCTAGATTTTCTTCATGTTTCTTCTCATAGATTTCTTGGAATTGCTTGATGTTTAATTTCCAAAGAAATTGCATGAAAGCCCTAGTTTTAACAAATGTATCATCAACCAAAAATCCCTCACAAGCTTTCTTGATTATAGGGTCTAATTCTATACCTACCAATTCCCCTGCTGTTAAATCCAACTTGGGCTCTTTTGGTGGCTCTGGCACTCCCTCATTTATTTCTTCATAGGTCATAAAGATTTGACATAGAGCATCTACTTGCTGTACTTGTTTTGCAATCTCTTGGTCATAAAAAATTCTTAGAGGAGACTGTGATGGAAAATACTCCTTTTCAACATGAACAGGTATTTCTTCCACTCTCTGTTTCTTTGATGGGGGTGGAGAATCAGTTACATCCTCAGAGGTTTGAGGATGAGGAGAATCAGGGACCTCTACAATCTCATTTTGTTTCTCAATTTGTTGTGAAGTTGATGGGATATCCCTTTTATTCATTTGCTTTTTCTAGCCTTTCTCTAGTACTACAACATTGTAACCAGTCCTTTTTTACACCATGTACCTTCCTAGGGGTAACCCTTTTGCAAATACGAGCTTTCTTAACAATTGTTTAGCCTTTTCTAGATCATCCTTCATAACCTTTTCCTTATTTTCATTTAGGGTCTGAAAAATACCCTAAAAACAATTCATGAGAGTATCTATTTTCTTCCCCATTGGAGTTATGCTTTTCAAGGGATCCCATCCAGAATCAAACTATCAGATAAAATCTAATGTCTTTTTGTACACCAGCCATTTTTCCTTCCTAACCTCTTGATCCTACAACTTTGGGACATTTCTGACAATGTCATTAGGGAAATTAAAAATGTGGTTAATCATAGCACACTTGGCTCTCTTCTTGAACAATTCATTATAGAACCCCTCTGGATCTACTGTTCTGGCAATTGCAGTGGCCATACGGTATGGAGCCAGGATTTTATTTATGTGAACCCATCCACCCTTGGTAATTATGAATTGGTGGGAAATGGTAACATTTGGGAATAAAGTTCCCTTTCCTTTTCCAATGAGGGAATACTCTTCAATATCTCTCAATTTCCTAAAAAACTCTGCAATTCCAATCCTAAGGGGTACATGATAAGGCAATATAAAAGGGGTTCCCCTGAAACCATACAACTTGATGATAGCTGATACATTGTAGAAAATGATATCTCCCCAATTGTGTACAATATTTAGATTCTTAGAAAATTGATTTAGCCTAATGAGCTATGCCAATACTGTTGGGATTCTTGGTTTGTCTAAGACAAACAACATCCTGAGTCTAGCTGTAAAATGTTTCTAAAAATTTGTGAAACTATGATCCTTCTTATCCTAGGTCATTATGAGGCTCCATAATTGGACTGACACATCTTCACCATCCTGCTGTCTCATTAAATCCATTTCTTGCTCAAAATAACTTGCTTCTTTAAACAAAAACATGTACATTATGAAAGAATACCAACAAAAGGGCCTATCAACTTCATTATTTTGAATCTTCACTAATCCATTATGGATTAATTCAACAATAAATGGAGCAAAATCAAAAGTAATAGATAGATGTGCATGTAGAACTTGAATCACCATGCACATCAAATGTATTGGCATCCTCTCACTAACATCCTCTCCAAAAACCTGACATAATTACTAATATGTACCCTTAGCTCTAGGATCAAAATATTCTATTTTAAAAGGCTCCTGAGTGTTCTATCCCATAATAACCATTTTCCCAATTTTGGTGCAGAAATCCTTCAATAATTTGCCTCGAAAATAGTTCCTTTGTGCATCATAAACTTGCCTTAGCTCTTCAAAATCAATATTCTCTAAACTATCTAAGGGTTCACTTAACCCGAACACCTTCTTGATCTCTTCAGTAGAAATTTTAATCAATAGCATTCCCTTTGCATCCCTAACCTCCCTAGTGATTGGGTCATAACTCTTTGCAACATGGATCATCAAATCAACATCCAAAAAGACACCGGGTACCACAAGTTTTCCTAGGTCAGAATGCCATATATTGTTTGTAGGGTGAGGGGCATTTCTCTGACTAAAACCTACTTTGAATAACTCTAATCTAGTGATAAATTAGAGTCACCATTTGCATTGATTGTACCAATTTTGGCCTCCCTAATAAAATTTTTTGTGTCATATAAACCCTCTACTACTTTTACCCTAGGGTCTTTGGGAATCAGACTCTTGGTTTTCACTAGGTTAGTAGTAGAGCTGGGAAGTAACTACAACAAATCCTCATGCAAACCTCTTTCACTATACTCAATTTTACCAGATAATTCTTTCCTTGGTGCCATTTTTAGGGCTTCTCTTAAAAGAAACCTTTGCAAGATATACAAACTATAGAACTATGATTCTTTTAGTAGGGAAGCAATGCGCACAAGTATTTCACCAACCTCTTTCTAGGAAATCACCGGGAGACAACATCCAGTCCTCGTAATTCTTCATGCTCTAGTCTATGGAATTTTCTGATTTCTTTGTGCTTCTGAGAGTGCATGAAATTTTGATAAATGAGCAATTAAAGTAGTCATTTCAACAATTTATTTAGCACAATTCAACCATTACTCCTCTGAAAGAATCAATTGTCATTTCTCAATGGGAACTTCAAATTTGCGTCACTGTATCTCTAGTTTGAATGAGAACCATTGATTTTCACTAACAGATGATCTAACAGCCTATCACATGAGTGCATAGCCTGAAAATCACTCATGTGAACATACAACAAGCCGTCACTTAGTCTCTCTATTTGGCAGCAATCACCTATAACTTTCACTGTTAAAAAAAAATGTTAGTCGCATGATCGCATAGCTTGAAAGAGGCTTATGCGAACATGCAAGAAACTATTAGCCTTCACTTGCCATCATCTTTTCTTCAAGTTACTAGTCCTACTTCACCTTTTTCAATAAAGAAAATCCATGCTTGCAACACCTAGCAAGTTGTTATATAATTTCTTTCTTTCCAAGCACTGGTGTTTTTTGACATCCTCCATATCAGCAAGTACTATTGACCAATCAAGGAAAAAACCATATGCAAAAACTAACATTGGTCCCACTATTTTTAACTAATGACAAACTACCAGTCATGTACATCTATCAAAGGTCCCACCTGAGAATCGCGGTTGGCTTTATGCAAGATCGAAGGCTTGTCACATGATCACATAGACCTCTAAGATTCTATGAGATTATACGATAGCTGTCCAATCTTCTCCTTGTCACTTTTCAACTTTGGAGATCCTTCTAAAACTGGCCCCACTATCCTTTACAAATAAAAAGCTTCCACTTGTGAAATACTTGTTAGTGGTCCCACTTTGTTTCCACATCAAGCTTCATTGTAAGATCAACAGTTAGTTGCATGTTCACATGGCTTGGAAAGATTCCATGTGAACACATGACCACCATTAGATCTTCATTAAAGATTCAAAGCTGAATGAAAGCTCAAACATTAGAAAATAAAATACTTAGTACTTAGGACATACTATTTATATCACCGCACCTTTAGACTTAGGGAAAAAAGGTTATGACCCCCGCGTGATGATAAAATAAATGCACGTGCTTTTCCATGAACCTAAGTGACTCAAAAAAGGTAACACTCAAAAAGAAAAGAATAGAGTGACCTAGGTTTTTTTGACAATGGCATATACTTCAAGTTTTTTCTCAGGTTTAACTCTTAGTTAGGGTTTACTAGATACTAAGGAAAAATAGATAATTTTGCAAGATTTTTTATGGGTTTTCTGTAGCAAAATTATCACAACTTCATGAACATTTATACACACTTCAAATTTATAAAAATTCACAAGACTCATGTACAGAAAATTTCAAGTGCCAACACAATGCATAGGCCTATTTCTCCATCATCTCATAGTTTAGTTCAGCAGCCTGCAAAGACTTGCTAAAAAATGCAATTGGGTGTTCAAAACCCTCATTATCTTTTTGTAATAATATAGCAGCAATAGTGTGAAATGATGCAAAAGAGAAAAGTGAGAAAGGCCTAGTATAATCAGGAGATCTCAGTACAGGTGCTTGTTTGACTACTTCTTTAATTTTATCAAATCCACCTTGAGCTTCTATAGTCCATTGAAACTTGACATTCTTCTTGAGCAATTTCACTATGGGTTTGACAATTTCAACAAAATTTGCAATGAATCTCCTAACAAAATTGATCTTTCCTAAGAAGGACTACACACCTTTAAGATTTTTAGGTGTAGAGATTTTCTTAATAGCATCAACCCTCTCTAGATCAATTCTAATTCCCTCCTTTGATACTATGTGTCCCAACAATTTTCCTTCTTTGACTGCAAAGTTATATTTTTTAGGATTTAAAGACATGCCATACTCTAAAGCTTTGATGAAAATATTTTCTAGATGTGAGCAATGATCAAGAGCCTTCTTGGAATAAGCAATCAAGTCATCCTGGTACACAACCATAAACAAGTCTATATACTCTTTAAAAGTAATATCCATGGCTCTTTGAAAAGTTTCTCTAGAATTTTTGAGACCAAATGGCATCCTAACATATACATAAGTTCCCCAAGGTGTTGTAAATGCGGTTATAAATTTCTTAGATTCCTCCACTAACATTTGATTGTACCTAGAGAAACCATCCATCATGGACAATAATTCACATCCAGTGACCTTATGCAACATTGCCTCCATGTTAGGCAAAGAATAGTTTTATTTTAAAGATGCAACATTCAAATTCCTAAAGTCCACACACAACCTAATATCCCCATTTTTATTTCTGACTAGGACTAGGTTAGATACCCAAGTAGAATACCTTATAGGGTGGATTATTCTTGCTTCACTTAACTTGATTAGTTCTTGTTGCATTTTAGGGGCCAATAGGGGATTAATTGGTCTTTGCTTCTATCTAAATGGTTTAACCTCACATTTCAATGGGATTTCATGTTGAAAAAAATCTTCCCTATAATCTTTTAATTCATCATATGACCATGCAAAGACATGCTTATATCAACTTAACAATTTAATCAGGTTAGTCCTTATGTGAAAATCTAGCCCCTTCCCAATATAGACCTTCTGAGGGGCACTGTGTGATCCTAAATTTATTTCCTCTAGATCCTCTATCTTAGCATTACTTTTTTTTAACATATGATCACCTTGACTACTATATAATGCTTTCAACTTAGTCAAACCCTTAGGGATATGATTTGAACTCAACAGGATAACTTCATTTCTGAAAACCATATCCTTACCATCTATCTGTTCAACCAAAGCATTACAATCTATGAGTTGATCTTCATAAAGGTCAAGATAGTGAATAAAATTTAAGATGTCAAGGTCATCTTCAAAAAATTTCTAGTTATAGACATTATCTGGGACTACTGGCCTAGTTTTGATTTCAACTATTGATACCCCAAGAAAAGTTGAATCATCCTTCTTCAAAGAAACATTGGCCAAAAAATCAGCCATTATGGTTGGATCTTTCCACCCAATTAATGTTAAAAGCATCAAAAAGCTCAATCTAATCCCAAATAGCATGCTCATACATCTTTAGTCTATCATTCTTTACTACATATTTGGACCTTACTTGTACAACCACAAGTTTAGAATCACCATAAACACTTAAACATTTTATTTCGTGCCTCAAAGCAATATTCAATCCTAAAGACAATGCTTCATATTCTGCAGTATTATTTGTGCATTGAAAAGTCAATAGGAATGAATACTTGAGAGTGGTACCTAATGGAGATATGAATAAAACTCAAGTGCTAGAACCTTCTTTTGAACAGGCTCCATCAAAGTACATCTGCCATAATCCCTCTTGCTATTTTTTCAGTTCTGCAACCAACGGATCTATCTCTTCCACTAGTGGGACAGTCTCCTCTAACCTAAAATTCTCCATGTCAACATCCACACAACAATTTAAATGATCATCATTTATTTCAATCATATGTGGAGCTCTAATTTCTCTGGAAACTTTGACATTATCACCATCAATATTGAAAGTTGCAAAAGAAAGATCACACTGTATACTATCTCCCATTGAAGCACTCCATTTTCTTGACAAAAACATTCCATACTAAGGTGGAATGTCAACCACTAACACACTCATAGTCAGCAACTTACCAGGATATGCTTCAAGTCTATAGGGTAATGCTCTTATAGTCCCAATCACTGGTACTTCTCTGGAATCCATATTTTGACACCTTCCATGAGGTGTATCAACTTTCAAACATAAAGATGTCATAATTTCTACTGGCACGACAGTGTTAGAGGCTCCAGAATCTATCATACAATTCTTGAGATGTTTTTCATTTACAATCAAAGTCAAAAAGAAAGGATCAATTGTTCCTAGTATAGTATGAACAACATTTGTATCCAAATAGATTTGAGGGATCTCTGAAATAATCTCTCCATTTTAGTTTGTACTGACATCTTCAGAATCCTTTGTCTTTTTAGATTTGTCATGGTTTTGAGTGTCAATGTTATTAACACCATTTGCCCAACTTAAAGCCTTCTCTTTATGTTCCTCTATTCTCATCATTTCTAATAAAGGGACCTTGACAATGATTTGCGATAACAATTTACTCATGTCAATGGGAACATACTTTAAGTCTATAACATCTTGCTTAATGATAGTGATTTCTTTATTTTCTTCATGTGTAATCAGATTAGGACTATTTTTGCTTTGAATCTCTACTTCCTTTTGCAAAAGGACATGGTATCTATAAGAGGCTTGGTTTTTACTTTGTAAGCAACAGTTGGCTTAGTGAAGGTGACATTTTTCTTGACCTTGGTTTTGTTGACAACTTCAGTAGCCTTTTTCTTATCTTGGACTTGTTTTTCATCCTTTTCTATTTTCTTGATGAAAATTCCAACAGGTCTACCATTTGGACTACCTACCACTCTATTCCTTAAGTTGTAATTACTTTTGGCTTGAGGCACCATGTCTACTATTATTTGAGCAATTTCTTCATTAGATGGTCTCCTCAGGACAATAGATTCTTCATCTTTTGAGGTATTACATTGAACATTATCATAGTGAATATCTTCTTCATTAGAGAAAACTTGTTGATGGTAAATTTCATTTTTGACTTGAGAACTAAAAACATCCTAACTTTCATCCTCTTCTATAGAATCTATTTCATCACAAATGTAGGAAGAGGTCATGCCACAACCTTCATCATCATAGAATTCTTCCTTACTAGTTTCTTGCTCACTCTCTACAAAAACACTTTGGGAAACAACACAATAATATGGATCATGTGGGGATTGACAAACAGCATACCATGGCACTTCATTAGTCATGTTGACTGAATTTTTGTGTAGGGGGTCTATGGTTTTGTCATTAGGTTTATCTCTTCTTTCAGGGAGTACTGGCTTTCCATCCTTCCACTGAGTATTATAAGGATAGTTCTGCATTCTAGGCAACTTGTTAAAGTTATTGAGAGAAGGTCTATCATTTCATTGTACTCTATTGTTTCTTATTTCCCTAGGCTTTAGATCTTTTATTTCTTTCAATATTTTCTTCAAATTATCCTCATCTTTTGGTTTTGCATCAGATTTCCTAGATTCCCTTTTGTTTGGGACTAGAGATTTATAATCCTCCCTTCTTCCCAACTTCCCTAATATCCTTCTATTTCTTTCTATATTGATAGCCAATTTATAAGCTTCTACAAGGTTTTAGGGTTCTTATCTCTCAAAAGGTATCCCATTTTTGAATCAAAAGCATTTAGGTATGTGACCAAACAAATCTTGTCATCTAGTCTAATAACTTGCAATAATTTGTGCATAGCCTTTTGAAATTTGACATTGAACTCAACAACACCCTCATTTGGGTTTTTTTTTTATATTGTTAAACTCATTAAGAATGAAACCTTCATTAGTTTTATCACCATATTGTTCTTTGAAGAAATGCTTGAACTGATCCCATGAACATATGCTAGCATGAGGTAGATTCCTAAACCAATCTCTAGCATCCTCGGTCAGAGATTGATCAAAAAGCTTCATGATCACATCATCAAGTTCAATATTGTAGTCATCTATTACATCAATGACACTTTTCAAATGTTCCTGACAAGTGACAGCATTACTTCCAGTGAACTTTGGGAGTTCTTTCCTAATTTCATTAGGAATGGGATTTGGGTAACGAAGAATCCCAATAAAAACCAATTTCTTATGTCTCTCATGTATGGACCCTATCTGAGATGGGCCGACACCTAAAGATGTGGATGTTTGAACATTTGAAATAGTAGAAGTCTTGGGCATGCCCATAGTTTTGGCAGTATTCAACACATTTGCACCTTGTATTTGAGAAGTGGAAAGGGTATTGGTAAGTCTAGAAGATTGCTTAAGAAAGTCAATCTTTCTTTTCATCTCAACTGTAGTAACTTCAAGATCTACCTTTTCTAACTCTTTGGCCAATAATTCTTGTTCTCTTTTGGCCTTTTCTAAGTTAGCATCTAATCTTTCCACTTGATCAAAAGGCTTGTTGGCAACATTTGATTCATTTATTGTAATCCCTACAACCTTTTCTTTACCTTTGTCCTTAGGGTTTATGATTTCATAAGTTTGTTGGACAATAGGTTGCTCTTGTGTTTTCTCAGTCATAGGAACATGATTAAAGGCTTCAACATCCAGTAATTGTTTTCTTAATTGTTCTGCTCTAATCATAGCATGTCTAATCTTTTTTTCCTTTTCTTTCTCCCTTTTTTGTCTTATTTGAATCTACTCTTGGATTTTTCTCTCTAATTCAAAAACTTCTTCAAAAATTTCTTCAGACTCTAGAAGGGTTGTTTTAGATGATGATTGTTGGGCATGGGTTTCTTCTTGATGATTATTTGGATCATTCATCGCTTGTGGATGAGTAAGGTTCAATATACTCCTACTCTAACTTCAAGATCTAAGGGGATTATGAGGGATTGTCCTCCTAAAGTTCATAGATCTTTCTACATCTTTCTTAGTAGGAGAATAATAGTCCTCATATTGGTTAAGCCCAAGATCAATTGCTTCTTCATACTCTGATGCATTCCCTTCTTGGTTTCTTGGGGCAAAGTCCTCATGCCTCACATTTCCCTTTTGTTTCCATGCTAGGGACACATCATTTGTACTTTTATCTTTTCTCATTCTCCTAGATGTATTTGGGAGTTCACCTTCTAAGCTTGCTTCTGGGTGATCCTTTTTCCAAGCTCTAGTATTTCTCATACTCATTATGATTAATTCTTTAATTGCACTAGTACATAGATTTGTAAGAGTCACCACCCAACTACTTGGGCTTTTTGTTTGAAATATGGATGCTAATGATAAACCCCTAGTTTTTATAGGATAGGAGCCTTGGCTCAACTAAGTCCTTTATTGTAGCAAAGTTTTCTTAATAAAATCACTAGTGGAGTTGCCAATTTGTTAGGGATTTTTATTGTAAGATCAAACTGATACTTGATTTTATGCTTCTTAAAACTGACCCAAACAAGAGAAAGACCTAATTGTTGAGGATTGGATAAGATCCTCCTTTGTTTTTGAGCTCCACATACTTAGGTAGATATTACCTTTTAATGATAACTGATTACATAGTATTATATAAGTGGACACTGATTTGCTATGGACTCTTCTAATGTGTCAATCTATAATGCATTTTGCATATGATCAAAATCAATCTGACATAAAGTTTAACCAAGCAAAATATGATTGCAAATATAGCAAGAATCAATGATTTAAGGATTCTCATCCTTCTTCCTTTTATGGAGGGGTAACCTAAATTATTCTCTCTTCTAGGAATCAGGAAATATGAACTGTAAACCTTTGGAAATAGTTCAATCTATTTGTGCAATAAACATGAAATGAAAAATGTACTGGTATTGATATGAAAGTTTCAATTCTTATTCTTTAACAGATATGAAAGATGTGATTACAAGAAACAAAAAATAAACCAGTGCCTTATCTAATGGGCAAAAGAAAATCAAATGCAAATCAACTAGATAATTTCGAAAGAAATACAAAGGTATGCCTTACATACTAGCTGTAAATCCAAATAGGTTGCCTTACAAACTACTCTATTAACCAAACACTATTATCATCAACAATCCTTACAAATATGTTTACTCTTTTAATTGAACTATGAGAAGTTTAATTCTTTCCTTGAAAGAAAGTCATAATTAATCAAACAAGCTGCTTTACAACTGGTATATTTTAAATGCCTAACATATAAAACATACAAGAGTACAACATAAAAGTAAAGAGACAACAATAAGGTGTGGTAGAAGTTCTAGTGTATTTGTATTAAAATTAACTTTCCAATTACATTCAAAAATTAGTAGCTCAGAAAGTCAGACATAAAATTTACAAGTTTGCTTCAAAGCAATTATGTTCATTTTTTTCTATTATCTTCCAGACTCTTAAAAAATGAGTCTACAACTCTATTTATACAACTTCTATTTCAACCATCTTGGAATTACTTTATGAATTGGAATGCAACAAGCTTCATATGGTTGAAAACCCTAACCCTAAAAACATAAGAGACAAATTAGGAAAGACAAAATACAATGCACCCTCAGGCAGCGGAAAGACAACTTTTTTGGATTGTTGAGAACTAACACCTTTGTCTACAAGTCTTAATTATAGCTCCTTAGTTTTTATGAGATATGGTGACCGCCATTTCAAGCTAACCTACACCATTCTTAAAGATAGCTTATCATCCCTGTATTCTAGGCTTAGGTGTCAGATACTCCAGATGTCTTCTTTACTCATCATCTAAAATATCTAAGTCAACTATGACAGATTTAACTTTTTTGGGTTTTGTCAGTTCATCCCACGTAGTTACTTCATCCTTTGAAGACCAATTGAATTTTTGAACAAGTTGAAGTTGTGTCTTCTGTCTCTCCCACCTGGCATCTATTATGGATTTGACATCTATAATGAATTTGGTGAGATCTATCTCTGCCTTTATTGCTTCATCCAGGGTTTTATTGAAGCTCTCCATGTCCACATTACTATCCTCACCTAAGAATGCCTCTTTTCTAGGTAGTAGAAGATCAACATCCGATCTCCATTGATTAAGACCTTTAATGGCTCCATCTTCATTCAAAATTGGGGAGATAAATTTATTGGAGGAGGAGCTAAGCATGGCTATCTTAGCCTAAATTATATTTGCCTTACCTTTAAAAAGTGGTAAAATGGCCTTTACTCTATCAATCTCCTCTCTAACTCTTATAATTGATTCTGGTATATTGCTACTCCCCAAAGATTGAGCAAAAATCAATCTTTCAAAAAGTGGTGCTTTGACAGACCACACTATATGGAAACCACTCAAAATTTGCACATAGTTACCAACCTCCTTTTGTAACTCTAGAAATTTTCCATAAGCATTAAAAACTAGGTCAAATTTATCTTTAATTATGTTCAATCTATATTGCAAAATATTCAAAAGATCCTGCAATATGGCCTCATTCTTTTCTTCATTTATTTTCTTCAGCTCTGATGCCACCTCCTCTTCTATCATTGCCTGTATTGCAGGTTCTTCTAGAGGTGTAGGGGCTGCTATAGGAACACTAACAAGATATTCTTCCAAATCATTTGCATGCTTCTCTAATGTTCTATTCCTCATTATTATTAAGTCCCTATCCTTTACAAGAGTACAATAATCTTCTAAAAGATCACCATACCTCTTTGATTGTTGCTTAGTTTTATCTTCATTCAATTTTTCAAATTGGGTCAATACCTGAGAAATTTCCAGGTTCCCTGTATTGTGGATTGACCACAATTTTATCTCCCTCCATTTGTTCTTTCACATTCAAAATTTGTGGCTTTTTGTCTTTAGGATAAAGACTCCAGATGACTAAAGCCTAATTTTTTGGGCTATATCAAAACCCTCTTATTATGTCCCCTACTTGGGTTTTTGAAAACAAAGTGACATCTTCTTGTCTTTTTATTTGATCAATAATAAAATTTGAATACAAACTCCATCCAGGCACCAGCAACATGTTGCTCTATTTCACTAATTTTCTAGCCTCATCTAGAGTTAGAGTTTCACTCTCTGGGTCATATTCCTTTAATTTCTACAATGCCTCATCTAGCACTTGACCCCCCTCTGTTATCTACACACTAGATGCAACTTTTTGTTTCTTGTGCCACATCAAAAAGCTCTTGAATTCTTCTGAATTGACAAAGTTGTCATGACTCAGAAAATCATCTTGTTCAATTATTCTTTCATCTTGGCCAAGGGCCAAGGGAAACTCAACATTCTCAACTTCAAGTTTTCTTTTTCTTTTCTCTTCTCTTAGCCTCTTTCTAAGTTGGTGGTGATGCTCACTAGTCCCTGTGTAAAGAGCACTCACCTTATCTTTCTTCTTCCTCTCTGAAAGTTCACTAGTTAACAACTTTTTCTTTTTCTTTTGACGCTCAGCAGTATCCTCAGAACTTGACAATTTAGTAAGGTCTACATTTTCTTTTTCTTCTTCAGGCCCTTCAACCATTTGTTGTTCCATAGTGGGTGGACTATATATGGGATAGCCACCATCACTATCCTCATCACATTTTGGTTCTGAATGGGCCTTTTTTCCCTATTTGGTCTTATCAAGATGGTCTTCCACAAACCTCATCAATGTGTGAAATTGAGCCATCATTTGCTCAAGTCTTTGCAAGTAAGGTAGAGTGGGAAAGAATCTCCCAAATACCGGTCCTTGACTTTTCAATTGTTTCTTAGCATTATACAATGTTTTCAATTGATGGATTCTCTTCTCCACCTCATTATCTTCAATGATATTTCTAATCACATCTTCCTCAGGGTACTCCTCATGCTGCATATTGAAAGGAATACTAGGCATGTAATATTGTGTAGTAGCAACTATAAAACCCTCTGTGTCTACATACCTATATGATGCTACAAACATGTGGTAACACTCCAACCAATCATTAACTATGTTGAGAGCTCCCTTTGCAATTGTAAGATAATGCACTCTAAAGTGCCAAGGAGTGAAAGTTCCTTCTCTATGGGAAGCTAGAATATCCTTATCGCTCAACATCAATTGCTAGATAAACTCAAAAAAAGAAATTCTAGGTGGAACATAAAATGGGAGAAGATGGGGAGGCTGAGGGCATCCATAAACCCTAATCATTGTGTAACCCTTTTCATAGTAGATATCTCCCCAATTTTGGCACTTGGTCCACTTATCAATAAATTGTTTAGGTCTCACCAATTGTTAAACTTTGGTGGAAAATCTTGTGTAGTTGATTCCCAGACTTCAGAGAATTGGATACACAATCCAATTCTCAAATGCTCCAAAATCACACATAGGGCAAGAAGGGTTCCAAATTCCTAACCAAAACTGCAATGTGTTAGGCTCTCCATTCCATGTCATCTGAGGCTTGAGATATTGCAAGTTGATGAGATTATAATTGTGATACACAATAAGGTGCATCAACAAAGAGTAGTGCATGAATTTAGGTGTAAAGCCAAATGCAAAATTCTTCAAAGAGAGTAAACCCTCATGCATCTTGTTTGTTATATAATAAATATAATCATATCCTCTATTTACCAAGTGGCTCTTTGAATCCATTAATAACATCAAAATATCAGAGGTAATCCTCTATGGACCTGCATCAATTGCTAAGACCTGACATATTCCATATGAAATATATTTTATGTAAAACTTTAGGTATTTGTATTGATATGGAATTGGCCCAACCATAGCTGCAACATAATTTCTATTCTCTTTGGACATATGGCTTTTAATCTCCTTATAGACTAACATAGCCTCTTTGACATATATGTTGGCCTGAGCTTTTAGGTCAATTTTTGTGGCCATTGGAATCTAAATTCTGAATGCCCTCATAAATGAATTTTAGTCTAGGGTTACAAGGGGAGAACCATCCTCTTTTCTAATAGTCTTGGACAAGGGATCATAGCATTTGAGACAGCACAAGTAATGAATCTATATCAAGGAAAACCTTGGGAACAATTAATTTTTCTAAGCTTGATGTCCAAGGGTTTGAGACTAGTACAGAACTATCATGATTTTTATAGAAATATGAGAATAGCCACATGCCTATAATCTTAGGAGTCTTAGCATCTCTACAGTAGGCCAAATCATCCACAAAGTAGTCATCACTAACCTTTTCATTCTGAGATGAACTAGGTAGAATGGTGAGGAATTCATCTGAGAAACTGTCCTTTCCTTTCTCTTTCGACCCTCAGCTGGTAGAGTTTCTGCTTGTTGTTGGTTGACTCATCCTGATAGAAAATTCTATAAATTATCTACAGAAATCACTAATCACACTGAAAATTTGGAAAGCTCTAAAAACTTGATGCTCTGTACTCTTCAATATGCTCCATAACTTTCAAATGAGTAGCATCTAACTATTTTATTCTACAGAATTGAATGCGCCACCATTTTCTAGCACCAAAGATGTCATCTCTACCATTACTAGACATGAACAGGGCTTCAATTTACTCGATGTAGCTCAAAATATTCAAATTCAATTATTCAGAGACCTAGCGACTAAAGAGAAATCTCACGATCGCTTTATAATATTGGCACCTTTATAAGGTTTTATGAGACCTAGCGACTAAGAGAACCTCTCATAGTCATAGAAAGACTTTCCACTTTATGAATCCATTCTGAGATTTGGCAATCACAAATTTTTTATTCAAAGGCTTAGTGAGTATAGTCAATCTCTTTAATTTTTCACATTCAAAGATTACCCAACTATAGTCTATTTCTTAGTTATGGGTGAAATTTTTCTCATTATGAGATCACATGACTAAAATCACTTTTAATCATCATAATGAGATCTAGCGACAACAAGAAAATTCTAAGTCATAGAACACTGTTGACTTTTCAAACTTCTTTATGAGATCTCATGACCCAGCCATTTGGAGATTTAGTGAATGAAAGGAAGAATCCTTAATTTATTTTATCTGGAGATTTAGTGACTACAGTCTATCTCATAGTCTCGACAACTTTATTTATCCTTGAAAACATTCAATGATCACCTGACCTGGAGATCTAGCAACTAACCTGAAGTCTCTCAATCGCTAAAATCTTCTAAATTTTCAACCTTCTCAAGACCTTGTGACCACCATTGATCTTCTTCTTTACTTCATCACATGGTCCATATTAAGTCATGATACATATTTTGACTTAACTATTTAATTCAGTGACCACGAGACTAACCATGACGTTGAATTGTTGAAGGCTTACCACTTAATTGTTAGGAACTTGAGATCTCAAAAATACACAGTCACTGTATCGCTAAATAAAACACTTAACCACTAGGCTTTAACCATTATATTAACCTTAACTTAACCCAGATAAATCTAGAGATTTGGTGACAAAGAGATTTGCCAAGTCTCACAATCCTTCACTTAACTATGGTTAAGTCTCAAGAACATGTGACTGAGGCATTCTCCAAGTTGTAAGAACATTTCTTAACTTTGAGTTACATTTTGAGATTAAATACTAGCCATTGATCAAGACTTCATCTCACGGCTATCATCAAGTCTGGAAATCCTTTATCTCTTAACTGCTACATCTGGAGATTTGGAGACAACTATGTCACTGAATCACTAATCATGTAGAAGATAACCACCATCATTGGGAGATCATGTGACTATTGAAAATCCAAGTCACTGAATAAAATGACTAACCACATGAAGACTTAGAGACTTGGCGATTAACTTAAAATAAGACCATAGCTCCATTTAGAGACTCAGTGACTAAAGACAAAACCATAATCACTGAATAGAACATCTTTTTAATAAATCTTTCTCAGAAATCCTGACCAAAGGAAATTTCTCTCTAGAGACCATGTGACTATAGTTCATTTCTTATAAAATTTGTCACAACAGTCGCTAGATCTTGAGAAATACATTCTGAGACTTGGAGACTAAAAAGAAATTGCTAAGTCATTTGATAATAAGGAATATTCTAAAGTGCTTCTGAGATCAGGTGACAAAGGCTTTTCAGGAAATTGCTAGATATGAAGGAATATTCTAATCTCTTTGTGAGACTTAGTGACTGAGAGAGAAAACTAAAAGCACACATGTTCATATCAACGCTTAAGTGACCTGATAAAGTAATAGAGAAATAGAAAGCTAACCGCCACAACTAGGGTTTTTTGATTTTTTAGGGCAAAGGGTCTGAAACTTAGGGTTAGTCACCTAGGGTTTTGAAAATTTGGCAAGAGAGAACAGACAAAAACTCAAAATTTTGACAAGGAAAAGAATAAAACTAGAAATACTACCACCACTCTACTTTTATCTTCTTCAACAACCATGAACCACACTTCAACAATCAGAATTGACTACCTATAAATATCTTCTCTCTAAATGATATAATCAAATCATCCTATTAGAACCACCTTAAAATCATAATAGAGAAACCATAAAAAAATTATATAAACTTTCTGTTGGATCTACTATGCACGCAGCACATTCTAGGACCTATCCAAATAAGATAATTGTAGACGCATGCTACGCATTGTTGGCTCTACCAAAACAACTGGATCTTTCTTCTTAGGCTAAATTACTTCATGCACTCTTAACTAAATGTAAATAACTCTTCTCTAAGCTTAACTCCAAGGGTGCATACTCCAAAGATGGGTGCAGCTCAAGAACCAATAAAATGTCTATCAGTTCTTCTAAATAAACATAGGAAACTGCTACTGGTGAATAGCAACTACATAGCTTCAATTCTACTAAATATCAGACTATGCATCCATGACTGAAACATCACCAATATGTCTTCAACATATATCCAAGCATGCAAGGCTCCATGATAACTGTAAAGACAACTATACACAGAACACTACCTGTTACTCTGTCAGGAACACTACTGACATAAGCTTCTATATAACTATCTATACTAACAGTTAACCTCTATGCCCATGATATCATGTTGATATCATGTCCATGCTACATATACTAAAATCTTAGTACATAAGACTTCCACACATGCTACTTTCCATCTGTTGTCATCAATGATAAACATACAATCAATACTAGCCTACTCAAAAATCTTCAACACTATTCGGTAGCAATTGTCTTTGCTTGATCATTTCCAATGAAGTCCAGCAATAGACCTCTACTCTACATACAATAGACACAAGCTCATAGCTTTCACAACCTATCAATATCATCTTCTTCTCATTCATTTCTTTTCCAAAGAAAAGACCTTTCATTTATACCTTATTATAATTCTTATAAATAGGTCATCCCATAAGGCTTTCCTAATTACAAACAATTACATAAACCCTTGCTAAGATACACATGGTATCTAGAAAAAGTCTACAATGATTATATTACAATAATTAAGGGCTGACACCCTTAATTCAAGTTCACCATCTATTATACACGCTACATCTTTGTAGTTGGCTTCCAAATAGATCACTTTCCAAAGCACACATCACAGTTGACATCATCTTGGATTTTGTAACTTGTGTAGTTCATAGAAAACTCTTCAATACTCTATCTTTCATCTATTATGTCCGCATTCACTAATTTGATATCTCCTATAAGCTATACACAAAACACAGAGACTAACTCTGTCATTTTGCACTATCACAATCAGTGACCAGTCTTCACCAAAGCATCTATAACTCATCTAGTATGAAGCAATAAATGATGTGATCTTGGATATAAGATCACAACATCCTCCTAAAATCTCTTCTATCTTCACAACATTTGAAACATTTGTATAGTTTTTGTACACTATGATAACTAGTTTGATTCCCTCACAAAAACATATGTTGACATCAGTGAAAAAACACAAATGAAAATAGTATGAGTGCCCATTTAGTAAAATAGTGATTAAACATATTAAGTGTATCAATCACCTCCCCATGCATTAGCAATATCTAACAATCTCCCTCTTTGGCATTGATGTCAACATATGGTAAAATCTTATCCCAAATTTATATCAATCCAAAGTCCTACAATTAAACAATCTCCTGATATAGTAGGGATTTTCTCATAGAAACACTCCCCTTTGACAATAATGGAAAAGGGTGTCATGATTCATCAACTTCTTTTCAACATCTCTCTTCCACGATTACTCCTCTTGAGGAGTAGATCCCTACATATAGTCCAGGTTATGATAAGGCTCTGAAAACCCCTAGGCTGACACATCTCTGCATCATTTAATTCTGACTAGGAGGGGCCTAAACCCCCAACATACCTTTGATATATTCAAAGGTATCTTTCATTAGTGGCTTTGTGAAGATATATGCAATCTTCTCTTTTGTACTAATATATTCCAGTTTGATTTCCTTTTCTTCCACCTTGTCTCTCAAGAAGTGATACTTGATAGTAATATGTTAGTTTTGGAGTGCATCACTAGATTCTTGGATGTATTCACTATATTGGTGTTATCACAATGTATAACCACATGCTCATCAAAATTTATTCAAATATCTATCAGCATTTGTTTCATCCAAAATTTATAGCACCAGCAACATACTCTAATTCAGCAGTAGATTGTGATATACAATCTTGTTTCTTATTGAATAGGGTTAAAATGTATTCAACCTTATTCAGATGTTTTAGGGGTAAAATATGATATCTATTCTTAAATCCAAATTCCCCACAAGGAGATCTGATTTGATCAACCTAGATGTTAATGCACAATCGAATCAATTTATGGTAGACTATGAAAGAAAGAACAAATATAATGTTTCCCCTATGTTGGAATTGAGTTATACTTGGAATTGAAATAATTGAAGTGCAAATACTAACCTTGAATTAGGGAAGATCTGGAAAATGCTATATTCTAGCTTCTGTATGAACTTTCTAAAGATTCTATTACCTATTCTGGACTGGAAATGTCGAGGTGGACAAAACCCAAAAATCTTTTCTCCAAATTCACACAGGTCGACTTCGACCTTTTAAAAGGTCAAAGACCACATTATTTATTTGAAGTCCGATTCTGATTCTATTTATAGATCCTAAAATATAGCTAAAAAGGGTATATGAATTCTCTCTCAAATCTGAAATCTTGCACCTGTACTTATAAGAAAAATGGTTTTGTTTGTTGTATGGGGGGTTTGCCTTGGTCAAACCCCAGTTTATGAATTAACCTTGAAATTGAATTGAAATAT
The DNA here is from genome assembly GCA_027943335.1 of Chamaecyparis obtusa. NCBI lineage: Eukaryota > Viridiplantae > Streptophyta > Pinopsida > Cupressales > Cupressaceae > Chamaecyparis > Chamaecyparis obtusa. The sequence goes on along the minus strand of BSBK01003705.1, from coordinate 474,620 downwards.
ATTATGCATAAACAACATAATTGAAACAAATCACCTTGCTTATGTTGAAGTCCTTGAAGAGGATTCAAATCCTCAAATCCACAAGTAGGAATGCTTCAATGGATGTAGGATGTCTCCAATCAATGGTATTTTGATCTTCAACACCAATCTTGATTTGATCTTTGCATATGACAAGGCTTGAATGGATGGAGAAGGATGGATCTTCAAGGGGGCTCCAAGGAGATTGAATCCTTCAATAGATGACAATGGAACTCCTTGATGGATGAATTCTTGAACACTTGAATGCTTGAAGACTTGCTTGATCACCTTGAGAACTTGAGAGCTTGATTGCTTGAGATGAGATGTGAAAATGAGAGAGGAAGGCCTCCTTTTATAGTGATCTAGGGCACATTCCTCTAGATGGGCCACCTTGGAGAATTCAATCCCAATTAGGTCCTCACCTTCAGAAAATATACCTAGATTAAATGCAATTAAAGGATTTACCATTTTAGAACCCGAAATAGCCGACTCGGAGGTGGGAAATTAATTATCCTGAAAGTCAAATTAGCAGGAAATGAAAATATGAAATCCTAGTGGGAGGAGGTCAAGGTTGAGGTCAACCCTGACCTAGTTAGGGTTGAGGTCGACATTGCCCTCAGACCCTAACTTTGGTAGGATTTGCAGCAGAGGTTCCTGAAGATGCCAGAAACCTAGAAATTGATATCTGAATGGGACCTAGTGTCTAGAACAGACAGAAAATCATTTAAATGATATGATGAAGGACTAGGAGGTCTCATTTCTAAATCCTACCTAGAAAATAGAGCCATAGAAGAGAGAAAATCAGGAAAGTCATTAAGACCTTAACCCTAATTTCACCTAGAATGAAGAAATCAAGTGTGGGAAGAAGTGTGAAGTGGGGGGGAAAAGAGAAATACATGCAAAGACCTAATCAAGGCACTTAACATGACCCCAAACCACTTACTTAGAGGGCTAAATGCTCTTATCATGGAAGTTCTTCCATTTTAAGATGATACATTAACCCCCACTTTAGCAAGAGTATGGACTCGATGCAAACTCTTGGTAAAGGAGATAAAAATAACAAGATAATCTTATCATAATCTAAGGGACATAGAGAAATCCCAAGCCCCCAAGGACTCAAGTCTTCATCAACTCTTAGGTCATAGATAAGAGAGACATCTCTAAAGAGAGAAAGGAAAAGTTTGATTACCTCACCCAATGAGAACTTATGTCCCATTGTGAACCACATAGAAAAAAAAAAGGTGCAATTGGAAAAATGGAATTGAACCACCTAGTGAATGTGATGTAGGGGCTCGAAGGATTAGGCTAGGACATTCTTTTTCCTTGGTGAAACTGCATAAGGTGTTTGTGTTTAGTCAATGTTACTCAGTTGCAGCTTTAACCAATGGTCCTGGTTAAGGAAGGAAGCTCAGTCACTAAAGGAACTTGGTATTCTCTATGGCACTCAGTGAAAGTGTTACTCAGTGATGCTTGGAGTGCTCAGTTGAAATAGTACTCAGCAATGCCTAGCATGCTTGGTGAAGTCACTAATGCTCGATAGTTTATCTATTACTCAGTAGTTCTTGTTTACCGATAGGAGTTCTTTGTGATTTGGTGGGCCGACTTGGTGTAATAATTGTTGGTAGATTTTATTGGATTCTCCTATGTGGGTCTAGAGGCCAACATGTTGTATTAAATGTTTGTAAGGCTATTTGAGGGCCGACCATTATTTGCATTTAATAATTGTTGTAGTAGAAGCCGACGGCCTTAAGAATTATTTGTTAGAGATTTGTATTTAAATGGATGTTTGGGCAGTGGTTTAGAAATCAGGAGGTAGAGTGAGAAGGAGTAGATGGATGGCAAAGTAACTAATCTTGAGAAGCTAGAGTTGGTGAAGTTGTGGAAGGATCTATGTTGGTCTTGCAGATCAGATTGCTTTTCTGATAATTTGTAATTGCAGAGCTAGTGGTTGAGGCTTGGAACCAAGGAGATTGCTTGGTGGCTTTATGAAGCACAAGTTTAGATCTACCTTAGGGTTTTCCATCAATGTCTGATTTGTCTCAGAACTGGACTAGTTGTTGTGGATTGTAAGTTGAATCTTGTAATCTTGCAGAATTACTCCCTCTTTGTAATTGGCCCTGACCCAGAAGGCCTTACATCTAGGCATGTTAATAGAAAATTGGATTTAAGATTTAGATCTTGTTGTGTGCTTCCGTATTGTGTTCATTGTAGCTAGTTTGGATAGTCCTTAACTAGATCCTCTGATCTGCACTGTGTCAGGTGGTATCAAAGCTAGGTTGATCTTAAGTGTGTGAATTGATCTCTGCACTGAGATAGTTTACATTAGGACCTTGTTGTTGATTTATTGCTTTTGGTTTTCAAAGATCTTGAAGGATGCCTCCAAGAAGATTGGACCCTAGAGAAATTACTGATCTTTGTGATGCTATGGAATCAAAGATTGCTGAAAAAGTGAAATCAAATTTCAAATCTGAGATGGAGATAATGAAGAGTGACATGATTGCGAAGATTGTAAGAATTGTTGCTGGTGTACCTCAGAATGTTGGTATTGAAGATGGCTATAAAGAAGCTATCGAAGACTTTGAAACTATTGGATCTAATGGTGATTACTAGAGAGACAGATTTGGTGAAGATAGAACTGGTTGGTTGCCTAGATCTGGAGCTTGGTTAAATAGTAATTACCGAATGGAAGTCTCTAATTTCTCTAGTACACTGAAGCCTAAGGACTTGATTGACTATATTGGTGAACTGGAAGATTTCTTTGAGCTAGAAGAAATTGAAGATCCTCTTAGGGTTAGATTGGCACACACAAAGTTGAAAGGCCATGCTGCTCTTTGGTGGAAGGAACTACAAAGAGAAAGAGAGGATTAAAGGGAAATGAAGATCAATTAGTGGAGGTTGATGGTGATGAAGTTAAAAGCTAAGTTCATACCTCCTAACTATGAGCTTGACTTGTTTAAGAAGTTGTAGAATTTGAAATAGAAGGATCTAACTATTGAAGATTATACCAAGGAGTTCTACAAACTCACTATTCAGTCTGGACACTGAGAGCTTGGTAAGGAAAAGGTAGCTCAGTATGTGAATGGGTTGAAATTAATTATTCTGAATGAGCTTGGGATGATAAGGATTGAATTGATTGAGGATGCTTATCAGCATGCACTGAAGGTAGAAGATAAGTTGAAGAGGAAATAGAATGGTAACTCTCAGGGAAAGGAGAAGGTTGATCTCTCGGTGAAGGATAAATCGATGGATGTAGAAGATGAACTGAAACCTGTGGAACTGAAGAAGAAGATAGGGAAGGTGATCTTTAAAGGTACTTGTTACAAATGTGGAGGTGAAGGCCATTGTTCTTTGGACTGTACTCAATAGAATAAGACTGGTGACTGACAGACAGCTATGGTAAATGAAGAAGTATAGAATGGACCTAAATTAGAAAGCTTGCTGCTTCGATGAACATTGCTTAGTATAAAGGAGGAACCTTGTAAGAGGAGTAACTTGTTTAGGACTTGATGCAAGACTGAAGCTAAACTTTGTAATGTCATTGTGGATAGTGGTAGTACTAATAACCTTGTTGCTGAGGTCTTGGTTCAAAACCTTGGTTTGAATAGAATGAAACACCCACACCCTTATAGGATTGGATGGTTACAAGATGATCATGCTTTGGAAGTTAGAGAACAATGCTTCGTTGATGTTCAAATTGGCCAGTATAAGGATCTTGTGTTGTGTGACATTGTGGAGATGAATAGTTGTGATATATTGCTTGGTAGACCTTGGCAATATGATTGTAGAGCTACATATGACTATGTCAGAAATGTGTTTACTGTTGAGAAAAATGACAGGAAGTTTTCACTGATGCCTTTGATGGATACAATGCTTGGTAAGCAAAGTTTGAGTATCGGTAACTGAGTTGAGTTCATAGATCCTGAGAAAATGGATGATTAGTTTTTGAAACCAACCTGTGCATTGTCTAGAAAAGACTTGAAGAGATCGATGAAGCAGAAGTGGAAGAGTATGCAAGTAGAAAAGGTGGAAGACATGTATGTGAAGAACCAGTTCGGGGTTTATGTGTTGAACCCTGGAAGATGTTCTTCTCACATGTGAACATCTTTTGGAACATGGGGTGTCTGATGCAGGGGCATCCAAGGATTAGACTGGGACATTCTTTGTCCTTGGTGAAGCTGCATAAGGTGTTTATGTTTAGCCAGTGTTACTCAGTTGTAGCTTTAACCGACTATCTCAATTAAGGAAGGAAGCTCAGTCACTGAAGGAACTCGGTATTCTCTATGGTGCTTGGTGAAAGTGTTACTAGGTGATGCTTGGAGTGCTCAGTCAACATAGTGATCAGTGATGCTTGGCATGCTCGGTGAAGTCACTAATGCTCAGTAGTTTATCTGTTGCTTGGTAGTTCCTATTTACCGACTGGAGTTCTTTGTGATTTGGTGGGATGACTTGGTGTAATAATTGTTGGTAGATTTTTTTGGATTCTCCTATGTGGATCTGGAGGCTGACATGTTGTATTAAATGTTTGTAAGGCTATTTGAGGATTGACCATTATTTGTATTTAATAATTGTTGTAGTAGAAGCCGACAGGCTTAAGAATTATTTGTTAGAGATTTGTATTTAAAGGGATGTTTGGGCAGTGGTTTAGACATCTAGAGGTAGAGTGAAAAGGAGTAAATGGATTGTGAAGTAATCAATCTTGAGAAGCTGGAGTTGGTGAAGTTGTGGAAGGATCTGTGTTGGTCTTGCAGATCAGATTGCTATTCTAATAATTTGTAATTACAGAGCTAGTGGCTGAGGCTGGGAACTGAGGAGATTGCTTGGTGGCTTTGCAAAGCACAAGTTTAGATCTACCTTAGGGTTTTCCATCAGTGTCTGATTTGTCTCAGAACTAGACTAGTTGTTGTGGATTGTAAGCTAAATCTTGTAATCTTGCAGAATTACTCTCTGTTTGTAATTGGCCCTAACCCAGAAGGCCTTAGAGCTAGGCATGCTAATAGAAAATTGGATTTAAGATTCAAATCTTATTGTGTGCTTCTACATTGTGTTCATTGTAGCCAGTTTGAACAGTCCTTAACTGGATCCTCTGATCTGCACTATGTCAGAATGTGGCTACTCACTAGTCAACCCATCAAGGATTTATCCTTAGGAATATTCTATTCCATAAGAATAAAACAAAAAATAAAAACAAAAAAGAGAGATCCAATCTTAAAGACACCTCTGACCTTAAGGGATCATAATATATGTGCATCTAAAATAAAAGGGATCAAGAGATCCTAATATGAATCCATACTTTAAGGATTAGTTCTTAATCCAAGAAGAAAAGATTGAAAAGTAAATTTAAGTGCGTGTCTTCCTCAGGATTTAGCAACTTATATGCGTTACCTATAGAAGATTTAGCATGTTTTGAATTTTTCATAAGTGCATGTGTGTAATAAGTGAGCAGAGCATATGCCCCCATGTTAAAGTCATTGCTAACACTTTAACAGGAGCAATGGCTTTAATGAAAACATAAACAACTCCACTGATTACGTTTCCACGTCGAGATGCCCCCAAATGAAGACAAATCAAGGGAAATATCATAGAAACATACAAAGAACACATAAGGGATCTACCTACCATGGGGTGTTAGGAATGAATTCTTGATTTTTGGTAGTCATTCTGTAGTAGTGGTTGTTGCATTCATGACTATGATTGTCATTGATGTCAACATAGTGATATTCTAGAATTTAGCAGAGTAGCGGGCATAGTTTTGTTTTGCGCACATGGGATATTGCATTTGGGATTATGTGCAGTTCATGGTATTTTTTTTTTTGTGTTATTAACCTATGGTTAAGAGTGTAAAAATAAATTCATTCATTCATGAAATTTATAAGCATTTTGGTGGAAGCAGTATTCTGGCAGTGTTCCTGAGTAGCAGTTTTTGGTAATCGGAGGATATCTCCTAATCAGGATGGAATCTGATTCTGTGTAGTTAAAGGGAAGTTTGAGACACATTTTTAGTGACATGGTTCATTTTACAAACTTTGAGGTGACATGAGTGAAGAGTTATTACATTTGGAAGCCGACAGTTTTATGTAATTCTTGGTGTAGCGTGTTGAAATTATTATTTTTTATTTGCATGCCGACTCATTTGTAATTATTTGAGTGTGGTATAAAGGAAGGAATTTTTTACTTTTAATGTAATGGAATTATGGGATTGTGAGTTGTGATATGAAATTGTGAAAGTTGTGATGTGAATTTATGCATGAGGTGAAGAAAAGAGCTAATTCAGTGATGAAGACTTGCGAAGTACAAAGATTTGGATTTGTGATCTTGTGTAGTAGAGAGTGAAATTTTGGCATAGTTTGAAGGAGGTAACATATTTCATATTATTCTATTGAATAATCCTAAGATCTGTTGGATAGTGAGTTCAGAGATCTTGCCTTGAAGCTGTTTGGGCAGTGGGTCCTTCAATCTTCCATAACTCTTAACCGGGTTAGAATCTTTTAACAGGGATTCAAAATCTCCTAATAGGGATTCATATGTACTAAATGTATTTCATAAGACTCTTAATAGAGTCCATCCTCTCACAATTAACTTTCATATTAGTGCATCATTTTGTGGGCATCATTCCCACCGGGTTTTACTCTTTGATCAAGAGGTTCCCTAGTCAACATATCTTGTGTTATTGTGTCATTAAGTATGGTTATCTTTCTATGGTTGGACACTACATTGATTATATGGTTTAATCCTACTGAAGTTGATATTGAAGTTGATAAATGGTTTAATTATTAGATAACTGATTCACCCCCCCCCCTCTTAGTTATCTTGGGGATCTTTACTTTATAACATGGGGTCAGTATGATCATAAGATAATATATATATGATATTATTGAAAATGAATTGACATCATTCCCCAAAGAAAGAAAAACTAAAATCATAAAGGAGGAAAGATCACATAAGATATATGAAGGAGAATCTTTTTGGACCATGAAATGGAGACCAAAAACATTTAGTGCTACCATATCTCAAATCCAAGTAGATTACACAAGGAAACATTTACGAACAATAGCACAATTACAACATAACATTGAACAATGCATAGCAGTTTCAATTCCTTCATCACCTTGTACCAACTAAGTGACAAGGATTTTATAAAAGAATCTAACAACATTTAGCAATCACATTATGGGAGAAGCACAGTATGATAGGAAAACACACAACAAAGCTACCACAAAAGACAAGTTGATCAAGCGTCTTGCCTACTTTCCCCATCTCATTGTATATCATTTAGGGTAGGTGGGTAGCTCACAAGAGGGACTATATCCAATATAGTAGGAATGATAGCCAGTTTCAAACAAGGATCCTCTTGAGAATCACTATGTTCGACACTAGGTGTAAGAGTTAACTGAGATGAAAGCATATTTGGCAAATCAATATCAATGTCAATAGTCTCATATTCATCAAGAGTATCTTCTTCATCCAAATTAATCAAAATAGGATCTAAGATATGAATAGAATCATCATAATCATGCATGTGAACATCATTAGTAGTACCAACATTTTCTAATACATGATGCATAGGTGTATCCACAAAAGGTATAGATCTTTTAGCTTTAGCATGAGCACAATGCTTTTTACAACGTTCATTCGCAGATTGGTTACTTTTTTATTTATTTGAAATAGGTTGATAACTAGGAGGAACAATCATAGGATCAATCATAGGTTCTTTAGGAAGATCAGTCAGATTATCAACCATAGAAGGAACAATCACAGGATCTTTGATAGATTTGGAAGGAGGAACTTGATTAATAGAACTAGAAGCCATAGTTAAAGGAGGTATCAAAGGTGTAGGTAAAAGACCATGATTAAGATCCATAGGAGGTATGCTTAATTGAAGAATCTTATGATGTTTATAAGCTTGATATGATTGAAAAAGATTATCAGGGCGAGGAGGACATGAATTAGGTAATGAAGGCCAAAAGAAATCCAAAGTAGCACAATCTCTAGGCCTAGAAGGTTGATATAGACTAAGATTGATCATCTTCACTTCACCATCATGAATGAACTTAAGAAACTTATGGATAGGTGAAGCAACAGCATGCATGGCAGTTAACCAAGGCAAACCTAGCTTAACTTGAAATTGATCGGAAGTAGGAACCACGACAAAGGTAGTATTCACAAGTTTTCCAAAAAGTTCAACTGGTTAAGTAATAGAACCAAATGAGGCATAAAGAAAACCATTACAAGTTTAAATCCACACATATGATGTATCATAGAAGTCACGGTGTAAATTCTTCATAAAAAGATTTTCTTCAGTGATAACATTGACTAAGGAGGTAGAATCAACAAGACAACCATGAGTGGGTATTTGAGAAACCCTAGTAGTAATGTAAAGGGGACCATCAGGAGCCTTAATAATCTCAAAGTCATCAAAGGTAATAAAAATTTCCCAAGGTCTTTTACTCTTGAATTGTTGTCAAGGTTTAGGTTGAGGTTTCACTTTAGGTTTAGGTTTAATTTGAGATTGAGATTGAACTAGAAGTGAAGGTTGAGGTGGAGATATAGGCCTAGCAACATGCTCCACTTGATTAATGACATGATTAAGAGAATCCATCTTTGAATCATACACAATGTCCATAGTAGATGGTTGAGCAATAGTATTAGTATCATGCGTAGTTAAGGGATTCGTATAGATTTGAATGTTTTGATTAGGAGGAGAGACAGATTGATTCCCACTACTATCTAGATTATCAATAGATAAAGCCTTAGCATCAATGAGATCTTGGACCTTATGTTTTAAAGAATAACATCTCTCAATATCATGGCCATTCTAATGATGATATTAACAAAAAGCATTTTGATCAAAAGATTTAGATGCAATCATAGTAGGTAAAAGAGGTCAAATAGGAGGTAAAGTAAGCATATTAGTAGCTAACAACCTATTCATAATAGCATGTAAAGTTTTAGAAAGAGGAGTAAACGTACGATTTAATTGAAAAGAAGTGGATGTAGAAGTGGCATTACGAGATGCAACAACAACCTGATCAGCAACTGCATTCACTTGTTTATTTATCTTCACATAGTTGTTGAATTTTTGAAACTTGTTTGGATTAGGAGCAACATCACTCTTATCAATTGGAACAAGAGCCATTGGAGTGTTTCTCTCAAACTAACTCACTTGTAATTGATAATGATGAAGTGCTACACAAAGTTGTTGAAAAGAGGTAAATTCAGTAAGAAGGATCTTATCTCTAATATCCTTTTGCAAGTTTGAAATAAACATATGTTGAATATCAATATCAAGAACATGATAAGAAATCTGAGCATGCAAATGCTTAAATCTACCAATAAATTCAGTTAACTTTTCTTTAGCACTTTGTTTACAATGCATTAAATCAGTCAAAGACACTTGTGGGCCAATATTGTTTTAAAATTGTTGAATAAAGGCATTAGCAAGCTGTGGAAAGGAATCAATGGAATAAGGAGGCAAGGAACAATACCATTGTAAGGCCTTGTCATGAAAGGTTTGAGCAAACAATTTAGCTAAAATCCTATGATCATGAGCATAATCACTACAAAGAATTTGAAAGGATTTGATATGATGAACAGGATCTCCCTTTCCATTATAATTCTCAAGATGAGGCATATTGACTTGCTGAGGAATAGGAGTTCAGATAATATCTTGGGACAAAGGACTTGCCATGTCACATGTAGGAATACTAAACTTGTTTTGAGTTAAGGAAGAAAGTTGTTGTTGTAAGGATGATACATTTTGAGCCAAACTAATGATGGTGGAATCATTAGAGGAAATAGGAGTAGAAACATTAGACACACTAGGTAAAGTGTAAGAAGTTGTAGGAATAGAAGACACAACTGGAGGAACACTAGGAAATACAATTGGAAGCAGAGTGGAATAAGTGAAAGGAACACTATGATATGAAGGTTTTGATGTAGGAAGAGACACATGAGGAACACTCATAGAAATAGAGGGAACCATCATAGTCACCAAAGGAGGAGTATAGATAGGAAGACTAGGTAAAGGATTAGAAGGAGGTTCAACACTAGTGATAGGAGTAGTGAAACCTAAATCTTGAGCCTTTTGAGTTAAAGGTTTAACATTGGAATGCACAAGATGAGTAATACCATGCAAGAGGTTAACACCTTGATCACTATCATGGAGAACCTTCTTAAGAGCCTCTATAGCTTGAATAGAATCTTGACCATGGTTTTCTTGAAGAAGCCAATTACCCATTTTATCAAGTTCAGTGGAAAGTTTTTGGACTTGTTTAGGAGGAACCCTTAAAGCATCATCCTCATCATGAGATGAGTGAGAAGATTTTTTCTCCATAGTAGAATTGGAATCATGAAGAATCAAGTTATCATCAGGGATTCTAAGGAAAGGAGAAGAGTTAGGCTCAAAGGCACCCATGAGTCTACGACTTCTTCTAACCGGAATATTATAAGTAGGACTAGTGGTAGTAAAGCTCATAAACCAATAAATGCAAATGAACTAAACTAAGAACACATAAAGCATGAATATGAAATCTAATTAGCATGCAAGATCAAAAACAAAGGACAAATCTAACAAGATAAGAGGAACACAATAAAGCATCTAATTCCACAAAAGAGAGTAAGTATGTCAGGTTCACCAAAATGAATAGGGTTAAAATGTATTCAACCTTATTTAGATGTTTTAGGGGGAAAATATGAGATCTATTCTTAAATCCAAATTCCTCACAAGCAGATCTGATTTCATCAACCTAGAGGTTAATGCATAATCGAATCAATTTATGGTAGAATATGAAAGAAAGAACAAATATAATGTTTCCCCTATGTTGAAATTGAGTTATACTTGGAATTGAAATAATTGAAGTGCAAATACTAACCTTGAATTAGGGCAGATCTAGAAAATGCTAAATTCTAGCTTCTGTATGAACTTTCTGAAGATTCCATCAACTATTTTGGACTCGAAATGTTGAGGGAGACAAAACCCAAAAATATTTTGTCCAAATTCACATAGGTCGACTTTGACCTTTTAAAAGGTCAAAGATCACATTATTTATTTAAAGTCCGATTCTGATTCTGTTTGCAGATCCTGAAAGATAGTTGAAAAGGGTATCCAAATTTTCTCTCAGATCTAAAATCTCACACTTGTACCTACAAGAAAAATGGTTTTGTTTGTTGTATGGGGGGTTTGCCTTGGTCAAACCCCAGTTTAGGAATTAACCTTGAAATTGAATTGAAATATATTATGCATAAACAACGTAATTGAAACAAATCACCTTGCTTATGTTGAAGTCCTTGAAGAGGATTCAAATCCTCAAATCCACAAGTAGGAATGTGTTAGGAATGAATGCAAAGTGTTTTGGTAGTCATTCTATAGCAGTTGTTGTTGCATTCATGACTTGGATTGTCATTGATGTCAACACAGTGATATTTTGGATATTAGTAGGAAAGTAGGTACAGTTTTGTTTTGTGCACATGTTGTATTGTAGATTGTCTTTTGTGTATTTGATGGTATGTTCTTTGGTGTTTTATTAACCTTTGGTTAATAGTGCAAAAAGAAATTCATTCATTTGTGAGAGTTATGAGCATTTTGGTGAAAGTAGTGTTTAGACAGTGTTTCTATGTAGCGATGTTCGAAAATCAGAGGATATCTCTTAACTAGGATGGAATCTGATTTTGTGTAGTTAAAGGGATGTTGGAGACTCATTAATGATGATGTGGTTCATAGTGCAAACTTTGAGGATATGTTTGGAGAAAGTTACAGTATCTGGAAGCTGACAGTTTTATGTGAATTCTGTGTGTAGCTTGTAGAATTTATTATTTTCTAATTGAGGACCGACTCATTTGTAATTATTTGAGTTTGGTATATAAGAAGAAATATTTTCCTTATTTTAATGTGTACTATGAAGAGTGAGATACAAATATATGCATGAAGTGAAGAAAAGAGCTAATTCAGTGATGAAGGAAGACTTGTGAGTACAGAGATCTAGAATTGTGATCTTGTGTAGCAGAGAGTGCAGTTTTGGCACAGTGTGAAGGAGGTAATATATTTCATATTATTCTATTAAATAATTCTAAGATCTTTTGGACAGTGGGTTCAAAGATCTTGCCTTGAAGCTATTTGGGCAGTGGGTCCTTCTGTCTTCCATAAACTCTTAACGGGGTTAGAATCTTTTAACAGGGATTCAAAATCTCCTAATAGGGATTTATATATATTGAATGTATTTCATAAGACTCCTAACAGGGTCCATTCTCTAACAAGGAACTTTCATATTAGTGCATCATTTTGTGGGCATCATTCCCACCATGGTTTACTCATTTCAAAAGGTTCCCTAGTCAACACATCTTGTGTTATTATGCAATTGTGTATGATTATCTTTCTATGGTTGATCAGTACATTGATTATATTGTTTAAAGTTATTGAATGGATAAATTATCAGAGAACTGATTCACCCCCCCCCTCTCAGTTATCTTGGGGATCTTTACTTTCTAACAATTGGTAACAGAGCAGAAGGTCCTTGAAAGAAAAGTTTAACAAATTAAGGAGATCCATGGTGAATTTAAGAAAAGAAAGCCCTAAGTTTGATGGAGTAAATTTTGACAGTAGGAAAGAAAATATGAAGACACATCTATTGTGTTTAGGACCAAGTTATTGGTTGATTACAAAGAATGAGAAGACTATCATTGAGGAAGACAATCTAGAGGCAAGAACTAAAGATGAACTAGATCTATTCATGTGTAACATACTTGCAAGAGAAGCACTTTTATCAGCACTACCAAAGAATGAATATAGTCAGGTAAGATGTTTGAAAACATCTCATGGAATTTGGAAAGCTTTACATTCTACTTTTGAAGGTGATGAACATGCAAAGAAGGCTAGATTACATAATTGGATTTTTGCATTTGAAGATATCAGAATGATGGAAGATGAATCTATTAGAAGTTATATTGGTAGGATGTCTGAGATTGTAATAGGAATAAAGTCTTGTGGAGGTGATAAGACAAAGAATGAAGTGATATGGAAAATTCTGAGAACTTTGACACCAGTATTCAAGCAGACAACGCAGATGATTGAACAAGTGATACCTTGTACATCAAACTTTTCAAGAGAGACTCTTCTTGGAAGATTAGAAATAGCAAAGATGAACTTGAGATTATTAGGAGAGCTACCCAGAATGGAAACAACATTCAGTGCTCTTAACATTAGACCTACACGAAGTACTAGTGTGAATGGAGATTATGCCAGCAGTAGCAGATCTGAGGAAGATAAGAAGATTGAAGAAAGTATTGCATTACTTGTAAAAAGAGAACCAGATGGTAAGAAAATCTTTAAATGTTGGACTTGTCAAGAATATGGTCATTTTGCATCTAAATGTCCTAAAAGAATTAAGAAGTATAGAAGCAACTTTAAACCTAGGAGATCTAAAAAATGTTATTATGCAAATGATGAAGATTTTGAAGCAGGAATTGAAAAACATTTAAGCGACAGTGATAATGATAACTTTGAGGAAATAGAATTTGTAGCAATTAAAGAAGAAAGTTCTAAATCTGATAAAAGGGAAGAAAAAGCATTAGTTTCACAAGTTGAAAAGAAATCTGATTGGATTATAGACAGTGGTTGTTCACATCATATGACTGGAGATAAAAGAAAGTTTGTTAAGTTAGATAATTGTGATGGAGGAATTGTTAGGGTTGGTAACAATGCACCTTGTTTGATTAAGGGTATAGGATCTATTACTCTTGATGGAAAGACTAAAATTGATGATGTTTACTTTGTTGATGGACTAAGACATAATCTACTAAGCGTTGGACAATTGGCTGATAAGGGTTATCAAGTTTGGTTTTCTGAGAAAATTTGTGTGATAAAAGATAAAGATGGAAATTTGATTGGAAAAGGATCTAGAACTAGAGCTAATGTGTTTCAGTTGAATCCTACTGAGATGACATGTTTGATAACTAGGATTGATGATAGTTGGTTATGGCATAAAAGGTTTTGTCATATAAAATTTGATAATATTGTCAAGGTGAGCACTACACTTGCGGTAAGAGATTTACCTAGAATTATGAAACCTACTAACATGATTTGCAAAGAATGTATGATGGCAAAGTAGAAAAGGAGTTCATTTCCCAACAAGAAGTTCACATTGGTAGAGAAGTTGGAGATTGTTCATATAGACTTGAGTGGTCCTACTAGGACTAGAGGATTCTATGGTGAAAGGTATTTTATGATTCTTGTTGATGATTTTACAAGAATGATGTGGATTGCATTTTTGAAAGAAAAATTTGAAGCATTTGATAAGTTTAAGATCATGAAAAGAAAAATTGGGAATGAATCTGGAATGAAGATTAAGTGTCTAAGATTCGATAGAGGTGGTGAATTTACATCTAGAGAGTTTAACACTTTTTGTGAAATGAATGGTATTAAGAGACAAATTTTAGCCCCTAGAACACCAGAACAAAATGGTATTGCAGAAAGAAGGAATAGGTCAATAACTAAAGCAACAAGAGCTATGTTGTTTGAAAATGATTTGGCTAAGACTTTTTGGAGAGAAGCAGTGAACATAGTAGTATACACTATGAACAGAGTACAAATCAGAGCAGATACAAACAAGACACCTTATGAATTATGGTTTGGACATACACCCTCAGTTAAGTATTTTAGAATTTTTGGAAGTAAATGTTATATAAAGAAAGATGATGATATAGGAAAGTTTGATCCTAGAAGTGATGAAGGAATATTTCTTGGATATTCTTTAAAAAGAAAAGCATATAGATGTTATAAAAAAAGAACTAAGACTATTGTTGAAAGTGAAAATGTAAAAGTTGATGAGAAGTTTAAAATTTAGGAAAGAATGCTTGATTATGAATCTAATGGAGAAGCACAACCTCAGCCTAACATTGAAAATGAAAAATTATTTTTTGAAACTAACAGTGATTTGTTGAATGAAAGTCATACTGAAGAAGATAGAGAAGAAAATAGAGAAGAAAGAAAAGAAGAATCTATAGTCAAAACAAGATCAATAACTATGACACCTAATAGGTATACTTCAAGACATCACCCTGTTGAGCAAGTTATTGGAAGTTTAGATAGAGGAGTTTTGACTTGAAATAAGGTACATTTATGTTTGATTTCTCAAATTGAACCTAAGACTACTAATGAAGCTTGTGAAGATGAACATTGGATCAATGCTATGAAAGAAGAACTAGAGCAGATTGAAAAAAACAAGACATGGGAATTGGTCCCTAGACTTGAAGACAAGAATGTGATTGGAACAAAGTGGGTATTCAGAAACAAGATGAATGAACAAGGAGAAGTGATAAGAAAGAAAGCAAGATTGGTATGTAAAGGATATTCACAACAAGAAGGAATTGACTATGAAGAAACATTTGCACTTGTGGCTAGACTTGAAGCAGTGAGAATGTTTCTAGCATATGCAACTTACAAGAAATTCAAAGTGTATCAAATGGATGTGAAGTCAGCATTTTTGAATGGTGAATTGGAAGAAGAAGTCTACATTGAGAAACCTGAAGGTTTTCCTTTGACACAAGAAGGAGATATGGTATTTAAGTTAAAGAAAGCTTTATATGGATTAAAACAAGCACCTAGAACCTGGTATGCAAGATTGGATAAGTATTTATTGAAATTGGGATTTATAAAAGGAAAAGTAGATAGTAACTTATACAAAAAATAAATTAAGAATGGTTTGTTGGTTATAGTTATATTTGGAATGGAAGATTTGGAATGGAAGATTCTAAACCTATTGGAACACCTATGGTAACTAGACATAAGTTATCTAGCAAAGATGAGACACCAGCAGTTGAGCAAAAAAAGTACAGATCTATGATTAGAGGATTGTAGTACTTGACACATAAAAGACCTGATATAGCACATTCAATGAGGATTGTAGCAAGATTTCATGCAAAACCTAGAGAATCACATTATGCAGTAGTAAAGAGGATATTGAGATATCTAAAAGGAACAATGGATTATGGATTATGGTATGAGAATTCTGATGATTTTACTTTATGTGCCTATACTGATGTAGATTGGGGAGGTAGCGTTGATGACAAGAAAAGCACCAGTGGTGGAGCCTTTTTTCTTGGAGGTAAATTGGTCTCTTGGCTAAGTAAGAAGTAGAATTGTACTTCACAAAGCACATCAAAAGTAGAATATGTTGTAGCAGCTAATAATTGTAATCAGATTATTTGGATGAAGCAAATGTTGAAAGATATTGGAATAAAGTTTGATGAGCCCGTTGTTATACATTGTGATAACACCAGTACAGTGAGTATGTCAAAAAATCATGTTTTACATTCTAAGACTAAACATATTGAGATCAAGTATCATGTTGTAAGAGAGAAAGTTGCAGAAAAAGAAGTAAGATTGGAGTACATAAGTACAAAGGAGCAGATAGCAGATATATTTACAAAGCCTTTACCTAAGGATACATTTGTGTATCTGAGAGGTATGCTTGGGGTTATGCCCCAACCTATTTTTGAGAATTGATGTAGATGATTGCATCCGTCCAGTGGTATATGAGCCCTATCTTTCTTCTGGATTGGATGTTGGAACTTCCTCTATGGGGGAGTTTATGAGCTGAGTCATGAGGACTCTTGTTATTGTATTCTTCTAAAAAGTGTCTTTTGACATTAAGTTGTTGTTGACTTAGTGATAGAATTTCTATCATTGATGTCAATGGGGGAGAGATATACATGAAAAACATTGTGGATTGTATGAAAGAGCTGAATAGGAAAATGAAGCAAGATTTGATTTGATATTTTGTAGTGATGTTGCAGTATTGGATTTTTGGAACATTGGATGTTTTCCATCTATGTTGCCATAAATTCCAATGGGGGAGATTTTTAATAATTAATGCAAACTATTTTGGCAGTCATTCTGTAGCAGTTGTTGTTGCATTCATGACTTGGATTGTCATTGATGTCAACACAATGATATTCTGGATATTAGCAGGAAAGCAGCTACAGTTTTGTTTTGCGCACATGTTGTATTGTAGATTGGATTTTGTGCAATTGATGGTATGTTATTTAGTGTGTTATTAACCTTTGGTTAATAGTGAAAAAATAAATTCATTCATTTGTGAGAGTTATGAGCATTTAGGTGAAAGCAGTGTTTAGACAGTGTTTCTATGTAGCGATGTTCAGAAATCAGAGGATATCTCTTAACTGGGATGGAATCTGATTTTTTGTAGTTAAAGGGATGTTGGAGACTCATTAATGATGACATGGTTCATAGCACAAACTTTGAGGATATGTTTGGAGAAAGTTACAGTATCTGGAAGCTGACAGTTTTAAGTGAATTCTATGGGTAGCATGTAGAATTTATTATTTTGTAATTGAGGACCAAATCATTTGTAATGATTTGAGTTTGGTATATAAGAAGGAATTTTTTCCTTATTTTAATGTGTACTATGAAGAGTGAGATGCAAATATATGCATGAAGTGAAGAAAAGAGCTAATTCAGTGATGAAGGAAGACTTGTGAGTACAGAGATCTGGAATTGTGATCTTGTGTAGTAGAGAGTGCAATTTTGGCATAGTGTGAAGGAGGTAATATATTTCATATTATTATATTGAATAATTCTAAGATCTTTTGGACAGTGGGTTCAGAGATCTTGCCTTGAAGCTGTTTGGGCAGTGGGTCCTTCTGTCTTCCATAAAGTCTTAATTGGGTTAGAATCTTTTAACAGGGATTCAAAATCTCCTAACAAGGATTTATATGTACTAAATGTATTTCATAAGACTAATAAAAGGATCAATCCTATAACAAGGAACTTTCATATTAGTGCATCATTTTGTGGGCATCATTCCCACCGGGGTTTACTCTTTTCAAGAGGTTCCCTAGTCAACATATCTTTTGTTATTGTGCAATTGTGTATGATTATCTTTCTATGGTTGATCAGTACATTGATTATATTGTTTAAAGATATTGAATGGATAAATTATTAGATAACTGATTCACCCGCCCCCTCTCAGTTATCTTGGGGATCTTTACTTTCTAACAGAATGCTTCAATGGATGTAGGATATCTCCAATCAATGGTATTTTGATCTTCAACACCAATCTTGATTTGATCTTTGCATATGAGAAGGCTTGAATGGATGGAGAAGGATGGATCTTCAAGGGGGCTCCAAGGAGATTTAATCCTTCAATAGCTAACAATGGAACTCCCTGATGGATGAATGCTTGAAGACTTGCTTGATCACCTTGAGAACTTGAGAGCTTGATTACTTGAGATGAGATGTGAAAATGAGAGAGGAAGGCCCCCTTTTATAGTGATCTAGGGTACATTCCTCTAGATGGGCTACCTTGGAGAATTAAATCCCAATTAGGTCCTCACCTTTAGAAAATATACCCAGATTAAGTGAAATTAAAGGATTTACCATTTTAGAGCCAGAAATAGCCGACCCGGAGGTGGGAAATAAATAATCCCAAAAGCCAAATTAGCAAGAAATGAAAACTTGAGATCCCAGTGGGAGGAGGTCAAGGTCAAGGTCAACACTAACCTAGTTAGGGTTGAGGTTAACCCTGACCTAGTTAGGGTCAAGGTTGACATTGACCTCAGACCCTAACTTTGGCAGGATTTGCAATAGAGGTTTCTGAAGATGCCAAAAACCTAGAAATTGATATCTGAATGGGACCGAGTGTCTGGAAAAAATAGAAAATCCTTTGAATGATATGATGAAGGACTAGTAGGTTTCATTTCTGAATCCTACCTAGAAAATAGAGCCATGGAAGAGAGAAAATTAGGAAATTCCTTAAGACCTTAACCCTAATTTCACCTAGAATTAAGAAATCAAGTGTGGGAAGAAGTGGAAAGTGGGGGGGAAAAGAAAAACCATGCAAAGTTCCAATCAAGGTTCTTAACATGACCCCAAACCACTTACTCAAAGGGCTAAATGCTCTTATCATGGAAGTGCTTTCATTTTAAGATGATACACTTACTTAGCCAAGAAACTGACTTTTTCCCAATGAAAAATGCACCACCACTAGTACTTTCTCTATCATCAATATTCCCTACCCAATTGACATCAGTATAAGCATGAATTTAAAATCTATCATTTCTATCATACCATAATCCATAGTCTATGGCTCCTCTTAGATACCTCAATATCCTTTTCATAGCAACTAGATGTGTTTCTTTAGGTTCTACTTGATATCTAGCCACAATTTCAACAACATTAGCAATATCTGGTCTGGTGTGGGTTAGATATTGTAGTCCTCCAACCATTGATCTATACAAGGTCTAAAAAATACACTTTGATTCATCATCAATTGTTAGCTTGTTACAAGTCACCATAGGTGTTCCTACTAGTTTAAAATCTTCCATTCCAAACTTTTAAAGAAATTGTTTGAGGTACTTGGTCTGAGAAATGAAAATACCATTCTCATTCTGAGTTAATTGCAATCTAAGAAAGAATTTCATTTCACCTATCATGGACATCTCAAATTCACTTTCCATTTCTTTAGCAAATTTATTACATAGATCATCATTACCTCCAAAAATAATATCATCCACAAATACTTCTATTATCAGGATTCCACCTTCACTAATTCTTAAATAAAAATTACTATCTTCATTACCTTTTTTGAATCCAGGTCGAAGTAGATACTTGTCTAACCTTGCATACCAAGCCCTAGGAGCTTGCTTCAGCCCATATAGAGCTTTCTTCAATTTTCACACCATGTTTTTATCTTCACAGTATGAATTGCATTTGTCTAAAGTAAACTCTCCATCTATGTCTAGCCTTAAGCACTTAATCTTTAAACCTCATTCATTCTCTACTTTTTCTTTGAACAACTTGAATTTATCAAATGCTTCTGATTTCTCTCTTAAATAAGTAGCCCACATCATTCTAGAAAAGTCATCAACAAAGAGTATAAAATACCTTTTAGCATAGTATGATTTTTTTCTTGTAGGTCCACACAGATTTGTATGTACCATATCAAACTTTCCTTTTGATGTATATGCTTTTCTTTTGTAACTCCTATTCTTTTTTCTCATAACACATTCTCTGCATATAGTGTTAGATGGTTTCAGAATCTTCGGCAGATCTCTTATTGCATTAGCCATACATGCCTTCACAATGTTATCAAAATTAACATGACAAAATCTCCTATGTCATAGCCAAATGTCATCTACCTTTGTAACAAAACAAGAAGCTCTAGATGTGTTTAATTCAAATACATTACCTCTAGATTTCGAACCAGTTGCAATCAATTTTCCTACCTTACTTCTGATAAAACATTTACCATTAAAAAAACTTAACTTAAACTCTTTATCCATTAACTATCCAACACTCAACAAATTATGTTTCAATCCTTCAACAAGTAGTAAATTGTCTTTATTAGTCTTTCCATTCAGAGTAATGGATCCTACTCCTATGATGGATTTAGGGAGATTGTCCCCAAACCTCACAAGACCTCCATCATACTTTACTGATTTAACAAACTTTTTGCTATCACTAGTCATATGATGAGAACAACCACTATCAATTATCCATTTAGTTTTCTTATCAACATGAGATACTAAAGATTTTTCTTCATGTACTAGTTCATCTCTAATAGAAACAAATCCAATCTCTTCACAATATAAATCAAAATCATCAGAGATTCCTTCACTAGCATAATAACATTCTCTATCCCTTTTAATCTTTTCATAATTAGGTTTGTACTTAGAAACTCTTGTAGGACATCTAGATGAAAAATGACCTACCTTGTTGCATGAAAAACATTTCAAGGGTAACTTGCCCTTACCTCTTTTTTCTCTTCTAGAAATCAATGGAATGAGTTCATCCATCTTTCTTTCTTATATCATTATCTATTCCCATTCCTTAGTATACTCACCAAGCTCTTCTTTTAGGTCTTCTTTGCTGGTGCTCAGAAGTGTAGACAATTTCTTGTGTGAAGATGCCTTAAATGTATATTCAACTTTAGGTACAACTTCTCCTAATTCCAAAGATTCAAAAGTAGTTATGTTTGCAATCAACATCTCTCTGCTAAAGTTCAGAGTTAGAGGTATAGTTTCTATTAGAAATAGGAAATACTGAGAGGGGGGGGTGAATTAGTATTTCATAAACTTTTACTTTTTCCCACTTATGGATATAACATATTACTTTAGTGCATACAAAGATTATCAAGCTAATTAACAGACATATCAATAAATAGAAAGAACTCATAACACATGATATGTTCTCGAGGAAACCCTGGCCAAGGGAAAACCCCGGTGGGGATGGTACCCACAAAGATCACTAATCAAAAGTATCTTGTTAGGGATATTGGACCCTATTAAGAGTCTATTTATAATGTATAGTAGATCTGTCCTAGTTAAAGGACTTTAGGCCTTGTTAGAAGCCTTAACCTTGTTAGGAGTTAGATTACAAAACCTGATCACCAACTGAGCTCATTGCCCAAATAGGTAATACAAAATGTTTCTGACTATAATATGGTACTTCTTACAACTTCACATCAATAGCCTTTGCTGCTATCACAATATACAACTTTCACAAGTTATCCTTTTCTTTCTTTTCACAAAAAACATCATGCTCATTACATTTCAAGTATGCCTAATATATGAGTTATTAGAGCTAATAACTTCATATGGTTGGCTTCCAAAATCTTTATCCAAGGGTAAACATCTAGAATGGCATCCCTTCATAATGTTAAGTCATTATTTTGACAAGAAAAATAATCCCTTAACTCTTTCGCTAATACTGTCTCCAAAACTGTTCTATCTGCAAATCTCTCTTCGGTAAACTTTAAATAACTTCATTCGTACTACTCCAAACGTTATGAAAACTGAGATGGGGTATCCTCATACTCTATAGAAGTCTCAATTAACTGTGCAAACAAAAATATTGCTCCAGTGGATGTAGCCAACTAAGTCTTCATCGGGTGCTCTGTTAGGATCACTGTATCCATACTTAGACAATTTCTTCCTTCAACTTGCCATACTTGCATTCCAGATTCTACGCTCTTAGTAGAGATCATATGTTTCCATAATGACAACATCTATGCATCCACATTAGCCAAATTTCCAACTGTTTCTTGAATAGACATAGCCTTGAACTTGTAAGAGAGTGTTAGTGATTTGAGGATCTTCGTAATAATTTCTTCTTCATCATAAGTGCCTCCACAATTTTTGATTCCAACTAAATTTTTTTTAATTCTTTGAACATAGGCCCTAATTCTTTCATCCTCATTCATTTTCAGCTTCTCCATCTTTGTTTTTCAATTTTGTAACTTTTCTTGTTTGGTATATTTGTCTCCTTCATATAGTGCCTCTAATCTTTCCCAAATTTGGAAAGCCCAATGCAAGTCTTTGACTTTACTAAACTATCCTTCAAAGAGTGTGTTGTGTTGGAAAGTTGAATATACTATTGTATATGACTTAATATAGTGTTTTCATTATGGCACTAAAGTCATATGATGTTTTTGAGTCAGCGCTCATGATAAGAAGATCAAAAATTGGCTAAGTGTTGAAGACTAGACAATCTATAGAGTACTTGAAGGTCAAAGCATTAGCACACAAGCATATGACAAAATTATGGTATGCACCCTAGAAGTTAAGTTGATAAGACCATATTCATGCTAATTCTAAGAGTTCATGATTAGAAGAATCAGTATGAGGAAGATACAAAAGGTTTAAGTTGCATAGACAATGAATGCTAGAGAAGAATAGAACAAGAAACCAACTGTTTGTATTTTGGTTAGCGGTTATATTATTATGTTGTAAAGGCTATGCACCCATTTTAATTAGGTTGTAGACATATAATTATGTTTTTTTATAAATACGCTTGAGCCAATTCAATTGGAAGCATTGTATGTATTCAATTAAAGGGCTGACCTAGTTAATTGTTTTGTATGCGCTTATAAATATTAGATGTGTCATTGTAATTAAGCATGTGAGTTGAAATAGAGTTGATACAAGAAGATAAAAAGTATGCAAAGAGTTGATAAGGTGTATTAAATATTTGTGAGAGGTCAAATCATCAACACAACAAAGGAACTAATTAGACAAGCTGTGTCACAGTGACAGTTCATCAATCAGATATAGTGTGTATCTAAGATCAAAAGGTTTTAGCCTTCACAATTTGAGCAGTGAGCTCTAGGATAGTGTATCCACACCCCTAATAGGGTTATTGTAAAAGACTCCTAATAGGGTCTAACCCTTGACAAGGTCACTGTACTAAATACATTCTAAAGAAACTCCTAATAGGGTTAAGGATCTTCTAGCAAGGATCATAAAACACTAGTACAAATTATTAGTGGGTGTCAATTCCCACTGCGGTTTTTACCTATTTGGGTTTCCCCATAACCACATTATTGTTATGTATTGAGTTCATATTTCTTATTTATGTTGATGTTCATTTTAGAACTTAAGCATTCAAGTTAAGTTTAAGAAGTAAAGAAAAAGATTAAATTAAGTGAACATTGATTCACACCCCCACCTCTCAGTGTCCCCACTCCTAACAATTGGTATAAGAGCTCTGGTCCTTAGCATAGAAGTTTAACACTTGAGGAGATCATTGAAAAGACATAAATGAAACATCTAAAAAGAAATCTTGAAGCTTCCCTTGAAGACCTAGATATATCTGAAAAAGAAATTGAAGAACTAAAAGAAAAATTTAGTGATGCTCAAGCAGTCATCAAAAGGCTAACAAAATTTTTGAAAGAATGCTCTACCAGTGAATTAGAGATAATGATCAAGAAGCTGAATGAAGAAAAATCATCCCTAAAAGAATAGGTTAAAGAATTGGATGATAATATAACCAATAATCAAGATGTTTATGATGAATAAATAAAAGAAAACCTTCAACTAAATGAAGAATTGAGGGAAAAAAACATGGAAATTTTGGAACTAAGGAATAGAAAAGAAAGCTTGGAATCTAAATTGAAAGAGGTAGATAATTGTTAGAAATAGGGAATAGTGAGAGGGGGGATGAATCATTATTCTCCAAACTTTTACTTTCATCCAATTATGGATATAATAGATTATCTTGATACATGCATAACATAGTAAACTAAAGAATATGCATACCGGTAAAGGAAAATAACTCATAACAAATTATTTGTTCTTGAGGAAACCATGGCCAAGGGAAAACCACAATGGGGATGATACCCACAAAGATCCACTAATCAAATGTATCTTGTTAAGGATGTTGACCCTGTTAGGAGCCTGTTACAAATGTATAGTGTCTCAATCCTGATTAAGGGACTATAGGCCTTGTTAGAAGCCTCAACCCTACTAATAGTTGGTAGTACTAATTACAAATGATTACAAGATGGGCCCACTACCCAAAAAAGTAATGTACAATGATTACTAATTACAAAATAGGACAAGGTACATAACCTTATATTGCTTGCTTGTCTTTTACAACTTCTCATCAATACCTTTCACATATATGTTTTCTATATCATCTATATCATTACTCTTTTTTTTCTTCACATTCCATATGCCTTACATTTATACATGTTATTAGGGATAATAAATTTTTTAGTTAGCTTTACAAAACACAAAGCTTTACACAAAATAGATATTTACCCAAGGGTTAACATCTAGGATTTCATCCCTTTATATGATTGAGACATTATTTTGATAAACAAAATAATCCCTTAACTCTTTACCAACTCTATCTTCTTCCTTTATCCATTTGGCTTCAGCTCCATCTTTGGTAATAATGTAATAACTACTTTCATACATTCCATACAGACTTACGCTCTCAAGTGAGTCTTCAATATGCATCATAATATCTATGTTCAAGTGCACAAGTACTAAACTTACTTCAATCAACGTTGCCAATCAAAACTATCTTGGGTTACATTGGGAAAATACTGCACACACTTAGATAATTTTTCTCTGCACTTTATGATACTTGCTCTCTATCATATGAGGTCTTCATGTAGATCATGTGTTTCCATAATGACAACTTCTAGATATATAACTCAGCCAAATTGCCAAAAATCTCCCCCTTTGTCATTTGTGGCAACATATGAGAAAATTGGCTAAGTCTCAAAACTCAACTCAAAACTCAAAATTGTGGCCATAACATAAATATATCTTCACTGTCCTTATAACTCCATATATCTTATCTATATTCTATACTCCCCCTAGGAATATACTTCATTAACATATATATCAATTTTCTACTATCATATCACCGCCCTTTAACAACAATGACAAAAAGGTGTCAAAAATTGTGATCTCAAAAAAATGTTTACCTTGATTCAAAATTGTAGAGCTGGTAGGCTTGCAACACAATCTACAAAGTTCACTTTAATGTTCTCTATCTCCTTCTCCCATTCTTTCTTTACTATGCCTGAAACACTAAGGAGTGCACATAGACCATAAGATGCGATCTCACATGCATGAAGGTTTGCAAAGTTGAACTTCTCATAAGATGTCTTGGATGAATGAAATTCTTCCAATTATCCTTCAACTATGCCAATATTTATTGAAATGTGCTCTCTAAGAAGAGAAAATCTTCTCAATTTCTTGTCTTTTTCATCATTAAGAATCCTTATTTCATCATACATTTTGCCGATTCTTTTCTCAACATCAAAAAATTGTTGGCAATTTGGCTGAGTTAGATACTTAGATGTTGTCATTATGGAAAGATATGTTCTACATGAAGATCACACATGACAAAGAGCAAGTATGATAGAGCGCAAAGCAAAATTGTCCACAATTTTGAGTTTTTTGAAGTGTTATGACTTATCCAATTTTCTCATATGTTGCCACCAATGACAAAGGGTCAAATTGTTGGCAATTTTAGATCAGTTAGATACTTAGATGTTGTCATTATGGAAACATATGTTCTACATGAAGATTTCACATGACAGAGAGAAAGTGTGATAGAGTGAAAAGCAAGTTCTAGTGTACCTAGAGATAGTTTTGATTAGCGATGATGATTGGAGTAAGTTCAGTTCTTGCACACTTGAACATAGATAATATGATGACTATAGAACACTCACTTGAAAGTGAAAGTCAATAAAACATGTACAGAAGAAGTTATGATAGTTTTTCTAGGGACAATGTTGAGCTAAAAAGATGAATATGAAGACAGAATTGGTAAAGAGTTAAGGGATTATTTTTTTTATCGAAATAATGTCTTAACTATATAAAGGGATGACATCCTAGATGTTAACCCTTGAGTAAAGATATATTTTGTATAATTCTTTTGTCAATCTAACTGTAAGAGTTATTAGTACGAATAACTTGTATAAAGAGATGTAATGATGTAAAATGAAATATATAGAAAATATAATAGAGAAGAAATATATGAAAGAGAAGAGAAAGAGAAAAGATATTGATGCGAAGTTGTGCAAGTAGTATAAGGTTACATACCTAGACATATTGTAATCAGTAACTATGTTGGCAATTTGGCTGAGTTAGAAACTTAGATGTTGTCATTATGGAAACATATGATCTACATGAAGATTGCACAGGATAGAGAGCAAGTATGACAGAGCATAATGCAAATTGTCTAAGTATGAGACAAGTGTTTTTGGTAGTGTACCTAAAGACAATTTTTTTTACCAATGTTGATTGGAGTAAGTTCAATGCTTGTGCACTTGAACATAGATACTATGGTGACTATAGAAGAATCAATTGAGAGCATAAGTCAATATGACATGTATGGAAGAAGTTATGATAGTTTAACTAAAGACAATGTTAAGCTGATAGGGTAGAATATGAAGATATAATTGGTAAAGAGTTAAGGGATTTTTTTTTATCAAAATAATGTCTTAAAAATATAGAGGGATGGCATCCTAGATGTTAACCCTTGGGTGAATATATATTTTTTATAATGCTTATGACAAGCCAACTATAAGAGTTATTAATCTTAATAACTTGTATAAAGATTTAATGATGTAATGTATGAAGAGAGAAGAAAAAAATGATATGATATGAATGTAATAGTGATAGTGAAGAAAAGTAGTGAAGAGATATTGATGTGGAGTTGGAAGCAACATAAGGTTATGTACCTTGACCTATTTTGTAATTAGTAAACATTGTACATTACTTGTTTGGGTAGTGGGCTCATCTGGTAATCATATTTTGTACTACCAACTCCTAGCAGGGTTGAGGCTTCTAACAAGGCCTATAGTCCCTTAATCAGGACTAAGACACTATATGCATGTAATAGGCTCCTAACAGGGTCAACATCCTTAACAAGATACTTTTGGTTAGTGGATCTTTATGGGTACCATCCCCACCAGGGTTTTCCCTTGGCTAGGGTTTCCTCAAGAACAAATAATGTGCTATGAGTTCATTTGTTTTATTGATATGTATGTTGTTTATTTTTCTATGTTATGCATGCATTAAGATAATTCGTTATATCCATAATTGGGAAAAAGTAAAAGTTTGTAGAATACTAATTCACCCCCCCTCTCAGTATTCCCTATTTTTAACAATTGGTATCAGAGCTTAGTTACTCAAAAAAGAATCATTCAAGGAAAGCCTAGAAGCTTGAGTAAGATCTCTATGGATATGGATCAGCTATAGAAAAATCTTGAAGAAGCTCTTGAATAGATTGATATGCTTACTAAAGAAAGAGACACTTTGAAAGGAAAATATGATGATGCAAAGAACCTCATTAAGAAACTAGAAAACAAGTTGGAAGACCTAAAATCAGAAAAGGAATCCAAAATTCAAATTCAAGATTATGATGACAACCTAGAAAAAGAAAATGAGATCCTTAAACAAGAATTGAAGATAGCAAATCTGAAGCTAAGTTTGAAAGATGGAAATAGCAAGAATGAAGAAAATCTAAAATCTGAGAATGAACATATGAAGCTTGAAAATTAAGGGTTAAAATCTATGCTTGGTAAAGTGACATCTGAACTTGAGAAAGTCAATTTTCAATATGCTAAACTTGAGAAATACAATACAAATTGTGAAAGGTGAACTGACTCAATCTAATCAGCAACTTGAAAGTCTATATTCAACTAGTGAGAAGATTGATGAACAAATGTCTTATAAAAAAGCATTCTATGATAAAACTAGTCTTGGATTCAACTCATCTAGAGAAAGTGAAGAAAGAAAGGAACCAAATCTGAAAATGTCTGAAAGAAAAAATGAAAAGAAATTTGATGAAGTTGACAAATCTAAAGATACACCTAAAGAAGAAGAACAACCTAAGCAAGAGGAGTCACCTGAATGTATGCAAAGAGAATTTAAAGGTAGATGTTTTTCTTGTAATAATTTTGGTCATATGAAGAAAGATTGCACAGGTAAGCAATTTAAACCTCTTAATGGTTATTATTATAACTATCATGGTTTTGGACATAGAGCTATTGAATGTAGAAATATTAAATTTTTTGAGAATAATAATAGTCATAGAATGTTTAGGAATACTAACCATGCAAATAAGAGACCTACTGAAGATATGAATAGGAGAAATGGAGTAGTATGTTATAGATGCAACAAAGTTGGACACATTGCTAGAAATTGCAGATCATGGATCAATCAACCTGGACCAAGATATGGAAACAATGGAATAGTTTTTTAGATATGTAATAAGATTGGACATATAGAAAGGTTTTGCAGAATGAACAATACAGTTTTTCATCCTAATCGTAACCCTAGAAGTCATGCAAGGAGAAATGAAGATGCAAGTAACAGTCATAAATGATGCTATAGTAATTTAGAAGAACTGAAGTTTGTTAAAGGCACAGATTAAGGAGACACATTCAACACTGAAGGTAATCAGAAAGGTGAAGTATCAAGTGGTAAGAATGAGTCTCTACATAACCCATCTCAAAGTACTTAATTCATGAAAAATACAGTAGAATAGGAACTTAGATTAGTGTAGAAGCTGATATATGATGAATTGAATCTTGCACAGTTTATGCAAGGTATTATATGATGTATTGATGCTATGGTTAAGAGTGCATATAAAAATATTGTGTTTTGCAATATCCCAAGAAGTTTTAAGTTTTGCAAGTAAGCAGAAACAACTTTTAGAAAGAAGCGGCAAAAGAATTGAATGCGATGTCAGATTTAGGTGAGATTGAAAGGATAAAAGTTTATGATTGGTATTATTTGATCCTTAAGGTGAACCCAAGTGCTAAGGAGATCAAAGAGAAGTGATTGAAAGCATTTTTCATGGATTTGGTGAAGGATTTTTGTGTCAAATCTACGGAAGCCATAAATCATGAAATTGAGGCATTTTACTTAGCCGATCTTTAATTGGTTAAGGAATTTGCAAAAGTCTTGGATGTTTCATTGATTCATATTATAAGGGATAATAATAGACCTCAAATCAAAAGGGAACTAGTATAACCCTTGGAGGAAGACCCTAAGTTAGCTTTATCATATGTACCAGACAAAGTTTTACACCTAGAAAATGTTAGAAGCTATTTGGGATGTAAGCTTGAAACTCTCAGTGATAGTGATTTCTCAAAAGAATATGAAAAGATCTATAATTAGGATATGTCATTGAAAGTAGGGTTTAAACATTTGAAAGATAATGAGATCATTAAGTATGCTTTACAATATAAGTTTGATAATGAAGAATGAACCAAGATAATCTTAAGTATAATTCACAATGGGAAGTTTTGGTTAGATGATAGAGTGATAGATATCATAGCTGACCTAATTCATGAGGTAATTGAACTATCTAAAATTGGAGCCATACCTTTGAATGAGAATAATATGAGAAAAATAGTTATAGACAACACAAACTCATCTTACAATGGCAGAGGAATAGTAATCAGAAAGATACAGCAAGATGATGTTAGATACTTATGCAAGATCCTTACAACTAAGTTTTGTGCAAACTCAAGAGAAGATGAAATGGTAGCTAGAATGATACATGTAGCTTATTTAATTATGTTTTGATAAAGTACAAGTTGACATGTGTGATATTTTGAGAATTCAGTTGTTTGAAAACTTGGAAAAGATTAAGAAAACTAAGTACTCTTAGTTTAGATTCTCATCATTGATCACTTATATGTTTTTCCATTTGTTGAGAAGATTTCCATACACTATTGGTAATGATTGGAATGATGTTCAAACTACAATGGAAAGAATTAACAAAGTGTATATGAGGCATGTTATTGATAAGGTAAATGAGAGTGTAGTGTTGGTGATCAAAACATTTCAAAAATTGATGACAAGTGGAACAAGGATCCCTCAGTCTTTAGTAGAGAAGTACATGAATGAGATATGCTTTATGGTTGATATTGACTTTACATTAATTGAAGTAGTAGAACCTAGAGTATAATTCATAGACCCTCTTGGCTATGAAATTTCTGAAAGAGAGATAGAAGAGTATGTGAGTAGATTACTTAAAAGCAAGATGGACATTCACAACAATAGATTTGGAACCTCTGAGGAGAACTTCAACTTTGAAAAGACTATCCTATAAGAGAGAAAATCAAAGAAAAGAGTAGAAAGTACAATCAAGAAGATATTGAAGGACACGAGGATGATTGAATTTTTTTTTTGATAGCTAAGAAGACAGTAGCAACAATTAGAGACATTAGTCAGAAGGAAGTTTTGTCTATTCTACCTTTATCATCAGTTGTAGTACAACAAGTAGATATACAGATCAAAGTGAAAGTGGAAGAAACTGAGAAAGAACAAGAAGTTAGGAAGTCCACTACATCATCCTCTTCTACACCTAGTAAAAGAATGAAAGAGATTGCTACTTGACCAGGTAAAATGAAGAAAACTTTAGTACCACTAGTTCAAAGAAAGATTGCAGAAATTAAAGATGATGAAGAGACCTTAGTAAAGAAGAAAACTTGGAAACCAAGGATAGAAAAAGTAAATGAACATATCATACAAGATGGAGATTTCTCAAAGATGAACAAGTACTATGACCTCTATGATTATGTAGAGAGATTGAACCTTGAGAATGTAGTGGTGAAGCACATGATATTGACTGACAAGAAGTTTGATACAATTTAGGGAAAAATACCTAATGATTTGTATGAAAATTTAGTAAAGAAGAAGAAAAGAGCATTAGATGAAGATATAAAAATCAGAGAAAATCTTGTTATAAAGCTATGTGATGTTAGGAATGAAGAACACTTCAAGTAGATCATGAAGGATCTAAACACCCATTTGAGGACCAAGAAAAGGACAATTCAAATTATGGGAGGCAAATATGAAGAAATTAACAAGGAAATAGAACAAATAATAGTTAAAGTAATGACAAAAAGTGTTGGAAGACAATCAGATGTAGTAGTACCAGTAGAGCAAGAAAAGGAAGTAGAATAGTAGGAAATTGCCTCTCCACTAGCCATTAACATTGAAGATGAAACTATGAATGTGGAAGGAACTAAGATCACTTTAGATAGTGATGATAATATTTTTAAGAACCTTGAGAACATTGTTGACAATTCAGCTTTTGAAGAGCAGGACAATGCTAGAGGAGAAGAACAGAGAGACACAAGAATCTAAGAGCTTAAGGAGAAAAAGAAGAAAGAAGTAGCCTCTAATCAAGAAGAAATCAGTCTTACACCTAAGATTGGTAAGAAAAATCAAATTGGATCTATATTTGAAAGTTTGGGAAAAGAAGTAGATGATGATGATCAGATGGAATTGATCACATATTTGAATAAAATTATTGGTAAGGATAAGAAAGTGAAAAACCTTGAAGGATCCCTAAAGGAGCTAACTGAGAAGTTACAAAGCATTGTAACCACACAGATTGCAAAGGTAGATCCACTTGAAAGATTGAAGAAGGTAATGAATATATTTGATGATGATTTTACCAACTTATCTAATATAGCTAAGGTGAAGGAACAAGTAGCCTATGAGGCCAAACTACTTCTGGACATAAGTTAGAATATCAGGAATGATATCAATAGTCTTGATATTTGCATAAAAGATTTGAGAAAGAACCTGGACAAAGGTAAAAATTTGTACATTTAGTGTACAAAATTTGATAATCTTGTATCTGAAGAAATTTAGAAGATTAAGATCAAAGAAGCATAAATTCAAGTAGAGGTAAATCTTCTTTCAAGCCCCAATGTGAAGATACTCGACATTGAGAAGAAAATTTGCAAAATTTGTGATGAGATCAGAATTCTACATGATGACAAGAACAGAAAGCTGAAAAGATTCACTCTTCTAAGAGAGCATATTTCTATCAAATTGAGCATTGTTGAAGGACAAATGGAAGAATGTCTTTGATCCAAGACATCTTTTTAGAAGTTTAGTTTTACAAACCTCCAAGCTTGTGAAATTGCATCTTATAGATTGTGCGCACTACTCAGTGTTGTAGATTCCATTAAGAAGGCATGGGAGAAAGAGTTAAAGGCCATGAAGATGAACTTTTTAGATTGTGTTGCAAGCCTACTAGCTTTGCAAAATTGAATCAAGGTATAACATTTTTTGTTTGAACATAGTTTTGACACCCTCCTTACCTTTTTTTTTATCATTGTTGTCAAAGGGGAAGAGATATATAGCATAAAATTGCTAAATATGATATGGAAGTATACTCTTAGGGGGAATATAGTATATGGATAAGATCTATGGAGTTATAAGGACATTATATACATACTTTTGTTATGGCCACAATTTTGAGATTTGAAGTCTTTTTGACTTAGCCAATTTTCTCATATGTACCACCAATGAAAAAGGGGGAGATTGTTGGAAATTTGGCTGAGTTAGAGACTTAGCTATTTTCATTATGGGAAACATATGATCTACATGAAGATCACATAGGATAGAGAGCAATTATGACAGAGCACAATGCAAAATTGTTTAAGTATGAGATAGTGTTTTTGCCAGTGTACCCAAAGATAGTTTTGGTTAATGATGTTGATTAGAGTAAGTTCAATGCTTGTGCACTTGAAAATTGATACTATGGTGACTATAGAAGACTCACCTAAGAGTGTAAGTAAGTATGGCATGTACAGAAGAAGGTATGACAGTTTTACTAAAGACAGTGTTAAGCCAACATGACAGAATATGAAGACAGAATTGGTAAAGAGTTAAGGGAATTATTTTTTTATCAAAATAATGTCTTAACAATATAAAGGGATGATGTCATAGATGTTAACCCTTGGGTAAAGATATATTTTATATAATGCTTATGACAAGCTGACTATAAGAGTTATTAATCTTAATAACTTGTATAAAGATGTAATCATGTAATGTATGAAGAGAGACAAAAAAAAAATGATATGACTGTAATAGCGATAGTGAAGAAAAGTAGCAAAGAGATATTGATGTGAAGTTTCAAGTAGTATAAGGTTATGTACCTTGACCTATTTTGTAATTAGTAAACATTGTACAATACTTGTTTGGGCAGTGGGCTCATCTGGTAATCATATTTTGTACTACCAACTCCTAGCAGGGTTGAGGCTTCTAACAAGGCCTATAGTACCTTAATCAAGACTAAGAAACTATATGCTTGTAATAGGCTCCTAACAGGGTCAACATCCTTAACATGATACTTTTGATTAGTGGATCTTTATGGGTACCATCCCCACCAAGGTTTTCCCTTGCCCAGGGTTTCCTCGAGAACAAATAATGTGTTATGAGTTCATTTTTTTAATTGCTATGCATGTTCGCTAGTTTTCTATGTTATGCATGCATTAAGATAATCTGTTATATCCATAATTGGGCAAAAGTAAAAGTTTGTAGAATACTGATTCACCCCCGCCCTCTCAGTATTCCCTATTTCTAAAAAACTTGTGTACACTACTTGTTTGGGCAGTGGGCTCATCTAGTAATCCTATTTTGTACTACCAACTCTTAGTAGGGTTGAGGCTTCTAAAAAGGCCTAAAGTCCCTTAATTAGGACTGAGACACTATATGCTTGTAATAGGCTCCTACCAGGGTCAACATCCTTAACAAGATACTTTTGATTAGTGGATCTTTGTGGGTACCATCCCCACTGGGGTTTCCCCTTGGCCAAGGTTTCTTCGAGAAAAAATAATGTGGTATGAGTTCATTTTTTTTATTGCTATGCATGTTCTTTAGTTTACTATGTTTTGCATGCATTAAGATAATCTGTTATATCCATAATTGGGAAAAAGTAAAAGTTTGTAGAATATTGATTCACCCTCCCCACTCAGTATTCCCTATTTCTAACAAAATTTTCATATTAGGACTGGCTAAATAATTTACCTCTGACTGAATTTCTGCCTCTTTAGCCTTAATCTTCATAACCACTTCTAAAACATGATTTTTAGATTTTTTACACTGAATGTACAAAGTTTTACCTCTATCCAAATTTCTTCTAAGATCTTTTATACATATATCCAGATTGTTAATATCATTTCTAATATTCTAACTTGTATCATGAAACATTTTGGCCTCATAGGCTGCCTGAACCTTCTCTGTAGCTATATCTGATAAGTTAGTAAACTCATTAAAAAAAGCTTTCATAACTTCTCTAGCTCTTTCCAGTGGGTCTGCCTCTTCTATTTGGTTAGTCACAACACTTTGTAGCTATTGGAAATATTCAAGACTATCCAAGTTACTGAGAGGGGAGGGGTGAATCAGTAACTTAAAAAAATTTAACAAATTCAAATCTTAACCATATTTCAAATAACATTAGATTGATAATCTGACTGCATGCATGAGTAACAGAAAGAATAAAACATTCATAACACTTTGAACATAGAGATTTGGTGACCCAGAAACCTTCCAAGTAGAAAGTAAAACTAGGGTGGGGATGATACCCACAAAACTTCAATACTACAGTATAAAGTTTGCCGATTAAGGCTTACAATGATCACTTCTGATGATCTACCCTGTTAGGAGCAATAAGGACTGCTAGGTCCACATTGTTAGAGGATTTACAAACATACAATAAAGTATGCACTCAGTTAAGAGATTTTACAAAGACTTTTAAGTCTACCCGGTTAAAGGATTTTAAGCTGATTCACCTGTTAGGATGAAACAATAGATCTCTTACTTGCAACTGTACTTGCTGATTGAGATTCTATGATGTACTGATCACCTTCTATGATGGATAGATCTTTGCTACTTCTTATACTATTGTAGCCCTTTGTAATTCACTTATCTCTACCTTTCTCTCTTTTTCATACTTCGCTATTTCACACCATGGATATGATACAAAACATTGTTTATATATCAATCCAAAATAATTACAAAATAATTACAAAGTCGGCTCTTAAAAAAGCTAACACAAATATTATTGAGTCAGCCCAAATATAGTTACTTGGTTACTACAAACTAACTCAGTGACTTTCTGATACTCAGCATCATCATGCTCTCAGTAGAAGTGGAGGCTTAGTCCATACTAACCACTCGGTTGTAGTTTCAAACTCAGTATATACTGGAGACTTGGTAGATATAGTGTCACTTGGTAGAAACTAAATCCCCTATCTACCATGCTGGCACTCGGTAAACACTGCTCATTTCATCACTCGGTAAACACTCTTCTATCTGCTCGGTAAACATTGTCCTGTCTGCTCGGTAAACATTGTCCTGTCTGCTTGGTAAACACTGTCCTATCTGCTCGGTAAACACATAGAGTCTGAATAAGTGTTGTCACTAATGACAAACATACTTAATGCCAACAATCTCCCCCTTTGGCATTAGTGAAAAAACACTTATTACCCAAACCTTATATACATAATCATGCTGATACTGGTTTTGATTTTTCAAAAAAATTATCTATCATACTATTGTATATACATGTCATGTTTCCCTTATACAGTATATATACAAATATCTTATTTCACCTCATGCTCATATTTCTTATTTCTCTCATATACTTTCTCCCACTTTCATATCTCATATACTTTCTCCCCCTTTTTGACAATAATACCAAAGGTGTATATACAAATATTTTACACGGAGATACCAAAATGTGAGAGAAAATTAGAATGCACCTTTCCAATTAGTGCTAGAGTTCTATCCCAATTCTCTTGTAGAATCTTGCATATATGGAGTGCAACTTGGACTTTTGCAGAGAGTTCAATCATGTGATCTGCAATTGAAAATTGACTATCATGGATCAATGTTTTTGAGTATGCAATATGCTTTTGCATTATATCCATGATGGGAAGGATCATGTTTTGAATATCTATTAATGTTGATCTGATCCTTGCATCTTCTTTCAATAACTTTGACTGCTTATCAGATAGGAATCTGACTATCATATGATGTGCAGAGCTTGAACTAGGTTCAAGTTGCAACTTCTATGCACTGATCTTCAGATCCTCATCAA
This sequence comes from Chamaecyparis obtusa, assembly GCA_027943335.1. Taxonomy (NCBI): domain Eukaryota; kingdom Viridiplantae; phylum Streptophyta; class Pinopsida; order Cupressales; family Cupressaceae; genus Chamaecyparis; species Chamaecyparis obtusa. The sequence continues at coordinate 438,430 of BSBK01003705.1, read as the reverse complement.
TCTTATTTATTTTGTCTTTAATCTCATTTGAGAACTTAGCAACATTACATACTTTTCCAAAAAAAGATGTTACCTTGGAATAGGAGGACTCAATGCTAGTCAAAACTGAAGATAACCTTGCTTGATTGATAGCTATTTGCTGAGAAATGTGCTCAAGCACTTTATTTTCAAACTTCTTCTCAGCCTTCTCAAGCAACTTATCTAATCTAGAGGCATCCTCATTGAACTTTTTTACTACCTCTCCCAACTGCAACAAAATGTTTTGAGAGGAATAAACTTCAACACCTATTATTTCTGCCAAAATGTTCTTGGCATCCTCAATGATCTTATATTCCTTATCTCTTTCTTCTTTTAGTTTCTTCTGCTTTGCTTTCTTCTAGAGGAGTTCACCAACTATTTGCATTTGGTCTGCTGTGAGGTTTGCAAAATCTAATTGGGGAATTTCTATCTCCTCATCTAAATCTATATCTTCTACTACACTCTTACTCAAAAATTTTGTACTTGGTTGAGTCTTTATACTTATTGCCTTTGTAGTAGAAATTATTGTAGACATAGTGGGACTTGTAGTGAAAACTGATAAACTTCTGACTGATGGGATGCTAACTGGAATACTTGATAAATTAAAAAATGAAGTATTTACAACTGTAGAATCTGAAGTACTAACTACTGAAAAAATCAAAATTGAAGAAGGTACTGAAGACTGCAACTCGGTGGAAGAAGGAGGCTAAAGCTCAGTGGATGAAGTGGTAGCCACTTTTGTCATTGATACATTGAGCTATGCTAGTGATGATTGGACATTTGATGTATCTGAGGGAGTTGTCACAATCACACTTGAAGTTTTCTCTGGGCTAGATGTAGCAATTTTTACTGGAGAGTGAGGAAGTGAGGCAATCACCTCTACATCTATCCAAACTGGATCATCTTCCTCCTTAGCTTCCTTGGTAAATTCTTCCTCTACTTCTTCTACCTCAACATTATCAATCTGAATTGCTTCTTCTTCTTCTTCTTCATCACTGTCATCTTCAATATCTTTTATTATCATGGTTTTAGTACTCAGTTTTTGAAGATGATAGATGTTTTCCCAAGTAAAATTTGCACTCTTCACAATTGACTCTATATCTTTGATCAAAATCAAACAACCGTTGAATTTTAGTGTCATCTTGCGCTCATTTTCTATCAATGCCTTATTTATTTCATCATTTTTCAAGCTTGGCATCAACTATCTTAAGGTTTGAGCATATATGTCCTTGATAGTTTGTCTTGCATTGGACCATCTCAACTTGACTTTATCCAATAGAACACCTAGAATTTGAGAAGCCATATCATCAAGTGAGTACTTCCATTTTCCCATTTTCTCAATAACAGCATCTTCAATTTCTTGCTGCTCTGCCTCTGATCTAATTTCATATTTGAGAGATTTGAAATTTGCAATTCCAGATCCTTCTCTCAAATCCTTAATCTTTTGTTCAAATGAGGGAGGAGGCCTTTTGAGTACTATATCATCATTGACTTTACCTAGCTTTCCCCTTGATCCTTTCCTTGTGAATACTGCAGTGGATTGCTCAGGTTCCTTGGTGATAGTTACCTTTCCTTTCTTCTTTACAGGCACTTTTTCTTCTTTACTCTCATCCTTTTCTTCTTCTTCTACAATATCCTCTCCTATGCCCTCGGTTAACATTAGAGGTGTGCTAGATTGCATCTTGGCCATCCTCTTTCTACCTTTGTTAACCGCCTATGGAAGTTTTATGCTTAGCTCAATTCTTATCTTAGCTTCATCATATGTTCCAAAGAATGGAGCCTTTGGATCAATATGTTGATTTACTAGGGCTTCAATTATATCCTTTGTTTCATCAATGTTTACCTCATAAGGAAGAGGTTTCACCCATACAATCCTAGGCCTTACTGCCTGAATGTATACTCTATCACAATCAACCATGAAACAAACATCATCTTTATAATCTTCCACTAGCTTTAGTGGAATCTGGAATATGTTATTCATCTTTTCTTTAAAAGATTCAAAATAGTTATCCATTATGTTTACAAAATTTTCACCCATTTCTGCAATATACTCATTTATCTGATAAAGAACAGGCACATCCTTTCTCCATTTTACTGTGCCTTTTGATGGGAAAAACTTTTGAGCATAGAAAAATAAATAAACCAATAGTGAGCCAAACTTACATGGATTGTTCTTTGAGGTTCGATTGCTCTCCATATTCTTGTTGAATTGTTTCAACAATAAATCTACTAGGTCAAATGACAGATTGTTCTTCACAATTTTATAAGCTAGGTCAACTTCTTCACACAAAACACTATTCTGCCAACTTGAACTATATATCTTTTGAGCTATGACATATGTGCAAAATTTTAGTTCTACATCGGTAATACTATTTATTCTCATACCTCTACTATCCCATTCGGCTAGGGTTTTCTTTTCTTGCTCTACCTGACCTAGGGTTTTTGTAGATTTAGCCTTGGCAAGCATGGGAAGACCAGTGATTCAGTGAATCATCTCCTTTGTTATTTCCACTGGTTTCTCAAGCCAAATTTTACCTTCGTGCACTCGGTTTAGGATATATATAATCCATTTTATCTTGAAACTCTGAGGCAAGTGGGTGATATGTGTCAAACCCTTATCTTCCAAATGTTTATGTTTCAGTTTGAGAACACCATCAACACATAGTTCATCATGAACAACATCTATCTCTAGGGTTCCAAGCTCTTGAATTGTACCTTTAAAATGATTGTGAATGTTGTTTACAAGATGTACCTTTGGAGGAATTTGAGATTGAGCTCCACTCAGATCTAGGGTTTCTGCAATCGTGGGCACAAGTTTGAAATCCGGCACTTTCCATTCTCCTTGAACTAACATTTCTAAACCTTTCTTTACTTTGGTGCTGGATGATGCCATGATAGCTTGGTAGAAAAAGAAAAATTCTTTGAAGAAATTTTTGCTACAAAATTTTGCTTTGAATCACTTGATCACACTAGAAATTTCTCTACTCAATATGTTAATATTCACGGTGAAGAATGAACTCAATTTCATGTTTTTTGTTAAAAAAATTTCATTAATGCTCTGTAGGAATTAGGGTATTGAATTCAACAAACTATCATCCACTATGCATTAAATTTTCAGTGAAGATTCCACAACTCGAAGAACATACAAATTCATACTGCTCCGACCTTACTCGGTAACCAAATGAAATTAGGTTACTCCCAACCTTGCTCAGTGGTAACTGATACCAACCTTCTGGTGATCCTATTGTATCTTGCATACTGATTTGGATCTTTCTTCCTTTCAGTTCAGGAACTATTTGGAATATGTCTATGAAGATACAGTTCCAGTGCTTTGTTGTAGACTTAGTTAGAGTTGATAGAGACACTCTCTTCATGAGTGACTTCATTACTTGGACTGGTTTGCTCGGTAGGTTTAGGAATCCACTGTTGTCACATCTACTTCCTGATGTTATTTTCTTTTGCTTTCTTTTCATCTTCAACTTTGCCTAAATTCTTGCAATTTTTAGCTATGTGACCAAGCTTAGTGCATTTATAACATCTTATGGTAGTATCCCTTTTTCTCAAGTGATGCCTTACACAATTCATGCCAATGTGCCCATATTCTCCACAGTAATGACATCTACACCAAGTGTTGTAATCCCAACCAAACATTGCTTTCATAATTTGTTCTGCTGGATTGGGTGTTTTAGTTTTGCATTTTGATGCCTTATGACCTTGTTTTCTACATTTGTGTCATTTGCCTTTAAATCTTGGTTTCTCCTTGCATTCATTTTCTTTATGACCATGCTCATTGCAATTGTAACATTTTCCATTGAATTTTTCTTTTCCATTGTTCCAACATTTGTTTGAAGTATGACCAATTTTGCCATAGTGATTACAAGTGAGTTTCTGATTCTTTTGAGTACCTTGTTTGGAGGATTCACCTTCCTCTTTGTATCCAAGTCCTTCTTTTCCTTTTTGCCTATGAAGGTTTTGTTCATACGCCTAATTCATATCTTCTTGAGATTTCAACATTCTCTCATTGATTTTCCTTTCAGTATCTAGGTCACGCATCAATCTTAAATTGATTTGCTTTTTAGATCTCAGCTCCTCTCTTATATTTTCATTTTCTGATCTCAGAGTCAAGATTTCTTCATTTGCATTGGAGACTTGATTAATAAGGTTTTCTAGCTGAAGGGTTTGATTTTGGATTTCATTGTTCTTTCCATCTATTTCATCTTTCATCTTGTTTCTTTGTTCCAAGATCTCACAAAATCTTGTTGACTAAATTTCTTGTTCTCTTTTCAATTTTCTTATCTCTTCTTGTAGAGATCCACTCTTTTCTAAAAGTTCTTTGATTGCATTGTTTGCTTCATCTCAGCTACTTGAAGGGAAAAATTCTACAATCTTTTCTTCAACATAATGGTGGTCATTAATCTGATTTTCAAGTTCCTTCCTTCTTTTTAGGGATTGGGAAAGACGCTCTCTTGCTTCCTTGAGTTGAGTTATGGCCAATTCTAGATCTAGCTTTTCATTCTCAATTACTTTGTTAAGTCTGAATATCTCCATTGTCCTAAATATTTTCTCAAGCTATCAAAATTTATCCTAAGAACCACAAAGCTCTAATACCAATTTTTGGAAATATTCAAGACTATCCAGGTTGTTGAGAGGGGAGGGGTGAATTAGTAACTTCAAAACTTTTAACAAATTTAGATCTTAACCATATTTCAAATAACATTAGATTGATAATATGACTACATGCATGAGTAACAGAAAAAATAAAACATTCATAACACATTGAACATAGAGATTTGGTGACTCAGAAATCTTCCAAGTAGAAAGTAAAACTTGGGTGGGGATGATACCCACAAAACTTCAATACTGCAATATAAAGTTTGTTGGTTAAGGCTTACAATGATCACTTCTAATGATCTGCCCTATTAGGAGCAATACGGACTGATAGGTCCACCTTGTTAGAGGATTTACAAACATATAATAAAGTATGCACTCGGTTAAGAGATTTTACAACGACTGTTAAGTCTACTCGGTTAAAGGATTTTAAGCTGATTCACCTATTAGGATGAAACAGTAGATCTCTTACTTGCAACTGTACTTGTTGATTGAGATTCTCTGATGTACTGATCACGTTCTATGATGGATAGATTTTTTTTGCTTCTTATACTACTGTAGCCCTTTGTAATTAGCTTATCTCTGGCTTTCTCTCTTTTTCATTCTTCACTATTTCACACCTTGGATATGATAAAAAACATTGTTTATATATCAATCCAAAACAATTACAAAGTCAGCTCTTAAACAAGCTAACACAAATATTACTGAGTTGGCCCAAATATAGTTACTCAGTTACTGCAAACTAACTCGGTGACTTTCTAATACTCGACATCCACTGTGTTACTCGACATCATCATGCTCTTAGTAGAAGTGGAGGCTCAGTCCATACTAACCACTCAGTTGTAGTTTCGAACTCAGTATGTACTGGAGACTCGATAGATATAGTGTCACTCAGTAGAAACTAAATTCCCTATTTACCATGCTGGCACTCGGTAAACACTACTCATTTCATCACTCGGTAAACAATGTTCTATCTACTCAGTAAACACTATCCTGTGTGCTCGGTAAACACTGTCCTGTCTACTAGGTAAACACATAGAGTCTAAATAAGTGTTGTCACTAATGACAAACATACTTAATGCCAACAATCTCCCCCTTTGGCATTAGTGAAAAAACACTTATTGCCCAAAACTTATATACACAATCATGCTGATACTGGTTTTGATTTTTCAAAAAATTTATCTTTGTCATACTACTGTATATATATGTCATGTCTCCCTTATACAGTATATATACAAATATCTTATTTCACCTCATACTCATATTTCCTATTTCTCTCATATACTTTCTCCCCCTTTTTGACAATAATGCCAAAGGTGTATATAAAAATATTTTACACGGAGATATGAAAATGTGAGAGAAAATCAAAATGCACCTTTCCAATTAGTGCTAGAGTTCTATCCCAATTCTCTTGCAGAATCTTGCATGTATGGAGTGCAACTTGGACTTTTGCAGAGAGTTCAATCATGTGATCTACAATTGAAAACCGATTGTCACGGATCAATGTTTTTGAGTATGTAATATGCTTCTGCATTGTATCCATGATGGGAAGGATCATGTTTTGAATATCTATTAATGTTGATCTGATCCTTGCATCTTCTTTCAATAACTCTGACTACTTATCAGATATGAATCTGACTATCATCTGATGTGCAGCGCTTGAACTAGGTTCAAGTTGCAACCTTTGTGCACTGATCTTCAGATCCTCGTCAATCTTATTTATTTTGTCTTTAATCTCCTTTGAGAGCTCGACAACATTACATACTTTTACAAAAAAAGATGTTACCTTGGAATAGGAGGACTCAATGCTAGTCAAAACTGAAGATAACCCTGCCTGATCGATAGCTATTCGGTGAGCAATGTGCTCAAGCACTTTATTTTCAAACTTCTTCTTAGCCTTCTCAAGCAACTTATCTAATCCAGAGGAATCCTTGTTGAACTTGTTAACTACCTCTACCAACTGCAACAAAATGTGTTGAGAGGAATCAACTTCAACACCTATTGTTTCTACCAAAATGTTCTTGGCATCCTCAATGATCTTATATTCCTTATCTCTTTCTTCCTTTGGTTTCTTCTTCTTTGCTTTTTTCTGGAGGAGTTCACCAACTATTTGCATTTGGTTTGCTGTGAGGTTTGCAAAATCTAATTGGGGAATTTCTATCTCCTCATCTAAATCTATATCTTCTACTACACTCTTACTCAAAAAATTTGTACTCAGTTGAGTCTTTATACTTATTGCCTTTGTAGTAGAAATTATTGTAGACACAGTAGGACTTGTAGTGAAAACTGATAAACTTCTGACTGATTGGATGCTAACTGGAATACTTGATAAATAAAAAACTAAATTATTTACAATTGTAGAATTTGAAGTACTTACTGTTGAAAAACTCAAAATTAAAGAAGGTACTGAAGACTGCAACTCGGTGGAAGAAGGAGGCTGAAGCTCGGTGGATGAAGTGGTAGCCACTTCTGTCATTGATACATTGAGCTATGCTAGTGATGATTGGACATTTGATGTATCTAAGGGAGTTGTCACAATCACACTTGAAGTTTTCTCTGGGCTAGATGTAGAAATTTTTACTGGAGATTGAGGAAGTTAGGCAATCACCTCTATAGCTATCCAAATTGGATCATCTTCCTCAACATTCTTCTTAGCTTGCTTGGTAACTTCTTCCTCTGCTTCTTCTACCTCAACATTATCAATCTGAACTACTTCTTCTTCTTCTTCTTCTTCATCACTTTCATCTTCAATATCTTTTATTATCACAGTTTCAGTACTTATTTTGTGAAGATGATGATGCAGGAGCATCCTGGGTGTAAGAGAAATCTTGCATCACCCAAAAAAAATATTTCTATTTTTATATTCAATAAGGGCTATTTTGTGCAGAGCTGCTATTTGTGGAAAGTTACTATTTTTGGTAATTTTTGTATGTGCTCAAAATGATCTGATTTCTTTCTTGGAGGTTCATTTTGGTCATATAAGTCTTCCAGTAAAGTTTCATTGCCATATCAAGTGTATATTGGAAGATATTGAAGATTTTCAGTATTGGTAGCAGGGTACAGAAACTTTGAACTCAGTTTTGAAGGCTTTAGAGGCCCCGAATGAGGTCAAAAATTTGGGTGACAAGCGCTTGCACCAATCAAGCCTGTAGAGCACTTCGTGGTATTTCTAAAATGGGGTTATAATAGCCGATCGGGTCAACTGGTGATGACTTATGGTCTTCGGAAGTTGGGCCACCTGAAATGGCGAAAAATAATTTTCTTCAAAATTTCTATTCAGGTTTCAAAGGTTATCTTGAGCCGACTATGATGTAATCAAATGTAAAATAAAATAATTCTAAGTTTTTTCGGCCTTATTGGCTAAAATTCTGGAACATTCCCAGGCGGTGGAAAATTACCTATATAAGGAAGGCTGTATTATTGTCTTAGGTAGTTCAGAATAGTTCTGGGTAGTAGATCTAAGTATTGACTTGAGGCTTTCTCCTACAAAATATTGTAAGGGAATGTCCATGTGGCTTTGCATATTGTAATTCTGAAAGTTTGTAATTCCACATTTGTGGAGATAATAAGAAGCCAATTTTCACTTCTTGCATATTATTGTTGTTGTTTCTCTATTTTTGTTAAGTGTTTGTGGTATTAAGGGGAGCACCCTTGATCAAGTGGTATCAGAGTAAGAGTTCCTGAGTGTGTAAATAGATCACCGACTATGAGGCAGCTTGCACCAAGACCGTGGTTAGGGTTTTAGCGCGCATCACGAAAATGCCTCCACGAAGGGAATGTGGTGGAAGAGTTGGTGTTGTAACACCTAAGGTTAGGGCACTACAAAGACAAGTGCGAGCATTGCAAGAAGAGATTCGTAGAGGAATGAATCTTAATATCAGAGATGAAAGCGAGGATGAAGCTAAAGAAGAATATCAAGAAGGAGAAGTCAAAATTGTGAACCAGGAGGAAGAAAGACTTTTTCGGGCCATTTCTAGGATTGGGAAAAGACCTAAGATTGAGGTTCCTACATTTTCTAGAAATCTTAACCCAGAAGAATTGATCAACTGGATCAATGAATGTGAAGAATATTTTGAGTATGAAGATGTTGAGGATCCTGATAGGGTCAAATTTGCAAAGGCCAAACTGAAAGGTCATGCGAAGATATGGTGGCAAGAGATTTAGTTGGAGTGAAATAGAAGGGGAAAGGAGAAAATCATGAGATGGGATCAAATGGTGGATAAATTGAACTAAAAGTACTGAAGAGGCATACTAGTTTGCCCTAAAAGTAGAGGAAAAGCTGAACAAGAAGTTTGAGAGTAGATAAAATGGAAGAGGTTACGGTGGATGATTTGGTGGACGGTCATATGGTGGCCGAAATGAAGATCTGAAAAAGAAGGATAAGGCCAGTAGCAGTCAGAATCAGTGAGCAAATAATTCCAATTGCTTCTAGGATTAGAATAATAGAGATCAAAGAGGAAGAGGAAGAGGACAAGGATCTGGAAGAGGTGGCTTCCGTGGAACATGTTTTCACTGTGGAGAAGAAGGTCACAGGGCATTTGAATGTCCTCAGCACCAAGGTAGAACAAACAGGAGAAATGAAGGCCAGGCCAGAGCTACACATGTAGATGAAGATCCAAGATCATCAAATTTTGAAGATGCTAAAAGAGGAGAAACCTTGATTAACAGAAAAGTCCTGTTGAGTGGTGAGAATGAACTTGAGCAAAGGAGGAGCCTATTTTGCACCAGGTGCAAGTGTGAAGGTAAATGTTGTGATGTGATTATTGATAGTGGAAGCACTAACAATTTGGTGTTAGAAGAGATGGTGACAAAGTTGAAGCTCAAGAGATAGAAACACCCACATCCATATCAGATTGCCTGGGTACAGGATGACCACAAGGTCATGGTCAATGAACAATGTCTGGTGAAGTTCAAGATTGGCGGATACCAAGATGAGGTATTGTGTGATATCATATCTATGGATGCATGTCATATGTTGTTGGGTAGACCATGGTAGTTTGAAAAATGTGTTGTACATGATGGTCATGTGAATACCTATTCCCTGACAAAGGATGGAGTGAGACATAAGCTAAAACCATTGAAGGAGACTGAAGAAAAGGTATGTGGTAATGCAAGGATAACTTTTGTTGATGGAAGAAATTTCCTAGATGGTATGAGGCATGAGCATGTATATTTTTCTTTAATTCCAAAAGCTAGTAAAGAGGAAGTAGAAGATGTTCCTATAGAAGTTGCATATTTGTTGAATGAGTTTCAGGATAGTGTATTCGATAACATGCTTGATGGATTACCACCAGTCAGGAAGATCAGTCATCAGATGGACTTGATCCCAGGAGCGAGTTTTCCAAATAAGGCAGCACATAGAATGACACCTGCAAAAAGTGAGGAGTTAAACAGACAAGTACATGAACTGTTACAGAAAGGATTGATCCATGAGAGTCTGAGTCCCTGTGCTATACCAGTGGTATTAGCACCAAAGAAGAATGGAGAATGGAGGATGTGTACAGATTCTAGGGCAATAAACAAGATCATAATCAAGTACAAGTTTCTATTGCCACAAATTGATGATATTATGGATTGTTTGAGTGGAGCTATGTATTTCTCAAAGATAGATCTAAAGAGTGGATATCATCAGATTTGGATCAAAGAAGGAGATGAATGGAAGACTGCCTTCAAGAAAAAGGAAGGACTATATGAGTGGTTAGTCATGCCTTTTGGGCTAACCAACGCACCAAGCACTTTCATGCGGCTCATGAACGAGGTTCTGAAAGAATTTCTGGGTAAGTTTGTCATTGTTTACCTAGATGATATTTTGATCTTTAGTAAGACATTGGATGAGCATATGATGCATATTCGTATGGTATTTGAGAAGTTGAGAGAAGAGAAATTGTTGATTAATTTGAAGAAGTGCAGTTTTGTGAAGAAAGAGTTGGTGTATTTGAGGTTTGTAGTTTCAGGAGAAGGTCTAAAAATGGACCCAGAGAAGGTACATGCTATCCTTGAATGGCCTACTCCAAGGAGTGCTACTGAGGTAAGATCTTTTCATGGTTTGGCTATCTTTTACAGAAAGTTTATCAAAAATTTTAGTAGTATTTGTGGACCCTTGACTGAAACAATGAGAGGTGATAGAAAAGAGTTTAAGTGGACTAATGGGGTAGAAAAGAGTTTTCAATTGTTGAAACAAAAAGTAACAGAACAACTAGTTATGAGCCAAGAAGGTAAACCTGTTGCTTATTTCAGTGAGAAATTAAATGATGCCAAGAGAAAATATTCTGTTTATGATCAGGAATTTTATGCTATAGTTCAGGCATTGAAAAAGTGGAGGCACTATCTGCTTCCTAAGGAGTTTGTTTTGTATACTGATCATCAAGCTTTGCAATATTTGAATAGTCAAGAAAAATTGAATCAAAGGCATTTGAAATGGGTTGAGTTTTTGTAGAGTTATACATTTGTTTTGAAACACAGGAGTGGAAAGTCTAATAGGGTTGCAGATGCTCTTAGCAGAAGGCAACTATTGCTAACAGAAATGCAAATTGAAGTGGTTGGGTTCAAGGAACTCAAGAATTTGTATCCAGAGGATCTTGATTTTGGTGAAGCTTAGAAAGCTTGTACAGAACCTGTTACTCTAGACAGGATGCAATGGCTGGATTTTATCATCTGAGATGATATGCTATTCAGAGGGAGTCAATTGTGCATTCCACAAAGTTCTATGAGGGAGACTCTCATCAAGGAGAAGCATAGTGGAGGATTGGCTGGACATTTTGGTCATGATAAAACCCTTGCTTTGGTTCGTGAGAATTATTATTGGCCATAATTACAGCAAGATGTGAAGAAGTTTGTACAGAGTTGTAGAGTATGTCAGATGGCAAAAGGAGTGAAGTAGAATACAAGGTTGTATCAGCCATTACCTATACCAGATAAGCCTTGGGAGGATATCAGTATGGACTTTGTTCTTGGTTTACCGAGGACTCAGTGGGGACATGATTCAATTTTTGTGGTAGTTGACAAATTTTTGAAGATGACACATTTAATTCCCTGCAAGAAGACTAATGATGTTGTTCATGTAGCATAATTGTTTTTCAGAGAAGTAGTGAGACTTCATGGTTTGCCAAAGACCATAGTTTCAGATCGGGACACTAAGTTTGTTGGATATTTCTGGCATACATTGTGGAAGAAGTTAAAGAAAGATTTGAAGTTTAGTTCATCACATCATCCACAGATTGATGGACAAATAGAGGTGGTGAATAGGAGTTTGGGAAATTTTCTGAGATGTTTGGTTGGAGATAAGCCAATAGGATGGGATTTGATTTTACCACAGGCGGAATTTGCATACAATAATTTTTTCAATAGGAGCACTGATAAATCACCATTCCAGATTGTATATGGAAGTAGTCCAAGAAATGCATCTGAATTGAGGAAGATAGATAAAGGAGAAATAAGTAGTGCCGAAGCTGAGGATTTTGTAGAACACTTGAAGAACATCCATGGGGAGGTGAGGAAGCATATTACCAAGATGAATGCATAGTATAAGGCTAAGGCAGATGAGAAAAGGAGGTATAAGGAATTTTAGGTTGGTGATGAAGTCATGGTTCATTTGTGGAAGGAGTGGTTTCCAGTTGGTACGTATAATAAGCTGAAAATGAAGAAGTTTGGACCATGTAGGATACTGAAGAAACATGATTCAGGAAATGCATATGAGGTAGAATTGCCTACCGAGCTAAATATTTCACTAGTGTTTAACATTTCAGATCTGACAGAGTATCATGTAGGAGGTGTTGAAGATGAGATCACAGCAGCACAGTGGAGTATTCCAGCAACTAGTTCAAATACTAAGGAGATCAAAGATATACTGGATAGTCATGTTGGCAGAAGCACAAGGAACAGGACATATGAAGAATATCTGGTCAAGTGGAAAGGATGACCTGTTGAAGATTCATCATGGCTAACAAAGGAGGAGGTTAGCTGTCTTGGCTTTCCTCTGCACACCTGAATCGTGACAGGGTCACTTCTCAAATTACCCTGGGTGTCTAATGCAGGAGCATCCTGGGTGTAAGAGCAATCTTGCATCACCAAAAAAAAATATTTCTATTTTTATATTCAATAAGGGTTATTTTGTGTAGAGCTGCTATTTGTGGAAATTTACTATTTTTGGTAATTTTTGTATGTGCTCAAAATGATCTGATTTCTTTCCTGGAGGTTCATTTTGGTCATATAAGTCTGCCAATAAAGTTTCATTGCCAGATCAAGTGTATATTGGAAGATATTGAAGATTTTCGGTATTGGCAGCAGGGTATAGAAACTTTGAACTCAGTTTTGAAGGCTTTAGAGGCCCCGGATGAGGTCAAAAATTTGGGTGACAGGCGCTTGCGCCAGTCAAGCCTGTAGAGTGCTTTGTGGTGTTTCCAAAATGGGGTTATAATAGCCAATCGGGTCAACTGGTGATGACTTATGGTCTTCGGAAGTTGGGCCACCTGAAATGGAAGAAAATAATTTTCTTCAAAATTTTTGTTCGGGTTTCAAAGGTTATCTTGAGCTGACTATGATGTAATAAAATGTAAAATAAAATAATTCTAAGTTTGGTCGGCCTTATTGGCTAAAATTCTGGAACCTTCCCAGGCGCCAGGCGGTGGAAAATTGCCTATATAAGGAAGGTTGTATTATTGTCTTAGGCAGTTCAGAATAGTTCTGGGTAGTAGATCTGAGTATTGACTCAAGGCTTTGTCCTATAGAATATTGTAAGGGAATGCCCATGTGGCTTTGCATATTGTAATTCTGAAAGTTTGTAATTCCACATTTGTGGAGATAATAAGAAGCCAATTTTCATTTCTTGCATATTATTGTTGTTGTTTCTCTATTTCTGTTAAGTGTTTGTGGTATTAAGGGGAGCACCCTTCATCAGATGATAGATGTTTTTCCAAGTAAAATTTTCACTCTTCACAACCAACTCTATATCTTTGATCAAAATCAAACAACCGTTGAACATATGCTATCATTACTTTTACTACTGTTTTCTTAGTTTCTTTGTTTATCTCTTCATAGTTACCTCACATTATCTAAATGGTTCTTTTTTTTGTTCTCAAATGAGTAGAAAGCTCTTTCATAATTTCTTTAAAATGATCTTCATCTCTGACATCACATAGTTTCATCACAAAATTTTCCTTGATTTTGTTATCTTATTTAGTTGCTCTCTTTTTCCTATTAATTAGCTTCTCAAATAGATCATCAGGTATCTTTCCTTGAATTGTATCAAACTTCTTATCTACTAGGATCATATGTCTCACAACTGCATTTTCCAAGTTCAATTTCTTTGAATAGTTGTAAAGATCATAATACTTGTTCATCTTTGAAAAATCTCCATCATGAATGATTGAATCATTTACTTTCTCAATTATAGGCTTCCATTTCTTCTTCTTCACTTTTGTATCTTCATCATCTTTTATCTCTACTATTTTCCTCTATATTGGGGCAACTATTGTCTTTTGTCTCTTGCCTAGTCTAGTAGCTAATTCCTTTACTCTTTTTCCTAGTGGAGCGGCAGAAGATCTTGTAGACTTCCTTATTTCTTATTCCTCTTTCTCCACTTTTACCACATGCTAAAAGTTTCCATTCTCAACTACTGATAGGGGTGGAATAGACAAAACTTCCTTTTGTCCAATATCTCTAAGTGTTGCTGGTATGTTCTTTGCAATCATAAATTCTTATTCTATCATCCTTGTATCTTTTAGAATTTTCTTAATTGTACTTTCCACTCTTTTCTTTGACTATTTTACTTAATAGAATTTGAGAAGTTGAAGTTCTCCTCATAAGTCCCAAATCTATTGCTATGTACATCCAACTTACATTTAAGCAATCCATTTACATATTCTTCTGCTTCAACTTCAAAAATTTCATAGCCAAGAGGGTCTATGAACTCTACTCTAGGTTCAACTGCTTCAATGTAGGTAAAGTCAGTGTCAGTCATAAAGCATATCTTATTTTTATACTTTTCAACTATTGACTAAGGGATTCTTGATATGTTCTTCATCAAGTTCTAAAATTTTTTGATCACTAAAACTACACTCTTATTGACCTTGTCTATAAGGTGTCTCATATATACTTTGTTGATTCTTTCCATTCTGGTCTTGCCATCATTCCAATCATCTCCAATTATAAATGGAAATATTCTTATCAAATGGAAAAACATATATGTAATCAATGATGAGAATCTAAACTTGGAATTCTTAGTCTTCTTAATCTGTTCTAGGTTCTCAAACAACTGAATTCTCAAGATTTCATGCATATCTACTTGCACTTTATCAACACACATCAAATAGGCTGCATGAATCATTCTAGTTGCCATGTCATCTTCTCTTGAATTAGCACAAAACCTAGCTGTTAGGATCTTGCATAAATACCTAACATCATCCTGTCGTACCTTGCTAATCACTATACCTCTGCCATTGTAAGATGATTTAGTGTTGTCTAATATAATTTTCTTCACATTCTTTTCATTGAATAGTATGACTCCAAATTTAGATAAAACCAGTTACTTCATGAATTGGGTCAGCTATAATGTCTATCACTCTATCATCTAACCAAAATTTTCCATTATGGATTCTACTCATAATTATCTTAGTGCATTCTTCATCATCAAATTCATATTGTAGTGAATACTTTAAGATTTCATTATCCTTCAAATGTTCAAACCCTACTCTCAATGACATATCTTGATTGTAAAGCTTCTCATACTCTTTAGTAAAATCACTATCATTGAGGGTTTCAATTTTACATCCCAAATAGCTTCTAACATTCTCTAAATGTAAAACTCTATCTGGTACGGATGACAATGCTAATTTAGGGTCTTCTTTTGAAGGTTCTACTAGTTCCCTTTTAATCTTAGGTCTGATTTTATCTCTTATACTATGAACCAATAAAACATCCATATCTTCTACAAATTCTCTAATTGACTGATATATTTTCTTAGTGAAATACCTTAATTCTGTGATTTAGGGATTTGCATAGATCCAACATGAAATTTCTTCACCAAATCCTTGCAAATTGCACTCAATCACTATTTCTTGATCTCCTAAACACTTGCATTCACTTTAATAATCAAACAATACTGATCATAAGCTTTTAACCTTTCAATCTCACAAGATTCTGACATCGCATTCAATTCTTTTGCTGCTTCTTTCCAAAAAGTTGTTCCTGCTTACCTACAAAACTTAAAACTTCTCACGATCTTGCATAACATCATATGTTCTCATGCACTCTTAACCATAGCATCATTATATCATAAAATACCTTGCATTAACTATGCAAGACTCAATTCATCCTATACTAACTTCTACACTATCCTAAGTTTCTATTCTACTGCATTTTTCATGAATTAAGTACTTTGAGATGGATTAGGAAGAGTTTCACTCTTACCATTAGATACTTCACCTTTCTGATTACGTTTAGTGCTGAATATATCTCCTTGATCTATGGCTTTAATAAACTTCACTTCTCCTAAATTACTAAAGAAGCCTCCTTGACTGTTGCTTGCATTCTCATTTCTCCTTGCATGAGTTCTAGGATTATGGTTTCTCATATTGTTCATTCTACAAAACCTTTATGTATGACCAAATTTGTTTCTTATCTGAAAAACTACTCCATTTTTTCCATATCTCGGTCCAGTCTAGTTGATTTGTGATCTACAATTCCTGGCAATGTGTCTGACCTTGTTGCATCAAAAAAATACCACTACATTTCTTTTATTCATATCTTCAATAGGTCTCTTATCTACATGGTTAGTATCTCTAAACATTGTTTTACTATTATTATTCTCATTAAATATAGATTTCCTACATTTAATAGCTCTATGTCCAAAACCCTGACAATTATAACAATAACCATTAAGAGGTTTAAATTTCTTACCTGTACAATCTTTCTTCATATGACCAAAAGTGTTACATGCAAAACATCTACCTTTAAATTCTTTCTTCGTACCTTTAGGTGATTCTTCTTTCTTAGGTTGTTCTTCCTTTTTAGGTGTATCTTCAAATTTGTTAACTTCATCAAATTTCATTTCTTTTATGTTTTCAAAAACTTTCATATCTGGTTCCTTGCTTTCTTCACTTACCTTAGATGAGTTAAACCCAATACCAATTTTATCATATAATGACTTTTGATAAGACATTTTTTCATCAATCTTCTCACTAGTAGAATATAGTTTCTCAAGTTGTTGCTTAGACTGAGTCAATTCACCTTTCACAATTGTATTATACTTTTTAAGTTCAACATACTGCAATTTGGTTTTCTCAAGTTCAGATGTCACTTTACAAAGTTTAGATTTTAGATCTTCATTCTCAGATTTCAGATTTTCATTCCCAAATTTTAGAATTGCTTCATTCTTTCTATTTCCATCTTTCAAACTCAACTTCAGATTCACTATCTTTAATTCATGTTTAAGGATCTCATTTTATTTTTGCAGATTATCATCACTATCTTCAATTTGAATTGTAGATTCCTTTTCTATTTTAGTTCTTCGAGCTTCTTTTTTGGCTTCTTAATGAGGTTCTTTGCATCATCATATTTTCCTTTCAGAGTATCTCTTTCTTCAATAAGTATATCAATCTATTCAAGAGCTCCTTCAATATTCTTCTATAGATGATCCATATCCATAAAGATCTTACTCAAGCTTCTAGGATTTTTCTGAATGATTCTTTTTTGAGTAACTAAGCTCTGATACCAATTGTTAGAAATAGGGAATACTGAGAGGGGGGGGCGGGGGGGGGGGGGAGAATCAATATTCTGTAAACTTTTACTTTCACCCAATTATGGATATAACAGATTACCTTGATACATGCATAACATAGTAAACTAAAGAACATGCATAATGACAAAGCAAAAGAACTCATAACACATTATTTTTTCTTGAGGAAACCCTGGCCAAGGGAAAACCCCGATGGGAATGATACCCATCAAGATCCACTAATCAAAAGTATCTTATTAAGGATGTTGACCATGTTAGTAGCCTATTACATATGCATAGTGTCTTAGTCCTAATTAAGGGACTATAGGCCTTGTTAGAAACCTCAACCCTGCTAAGAGTTGGTAGTACTAATTAAAAATGATTACAAGATGAGCCCACTGCCCAAACAAGTAATGTACAATGATCACTGATTAAAAAGTAGGGCAAGGTACATAACCTTATACTACTTGCTTTTCTTTCACAACTTTGCATCAATACCTTTTTCATATATGTTCTCTATATCATCTATATCATTACTCTTTTTTTTCTTCCATTCCATATGCCTTACATTTATACAAGTTATTAGGGATAATAAATTTTACAGTCGGCTTTACAAAACATAAAGTTTTACATAAAATACATATTTTCCCAAGGTTTAACATCTAGGATGTCATCCCTTTATATGATTAAGACATTATTTTGATAAAAAAAAAATCCCTTAACTCTTTACCAATTCTATCTTCTTTCTTTATCTAGTCAACTTCAACTTTGTCTCTGGTAATACTACAATAAATTCTTCAGTACATGTTGTAAAAACCTGTGCTCTCAAGTGAGTCTTCAATATGCATCATAGTATCTATGTTCAAGTGTGCAAGCACTAAACTTACTTCAATCAATTTCATCAATCAAAACTATCTCAGGTTATACTAGTAAAATACTGCACACACTTAGAAAAAATTTCTTTGCGCTTTGTCATACTTGCTCTCTGTCATATGCGGTCTTCAGGTAGATCATATGTTTCCATAATGAAAACATCTAGATATCTAGCTCATTGAAATTTCCAACAAGAATCACATTGATAAATTGCACACCAGTTCTAGTTTGATAGAATCTCAATTATATGCAAGAAGACTTAAAGGAGATACTAGTTGTATTGGATACAATGAAGCACAAAACTAGATTGATAACATGCAAGCAAGGATGAAAGAATCAAAAGAATCTACTAATACTAAGAAGACAAAAGATCAAACTAAAGATAATGTTGAACCACCTAAGGATGAGCACAAGCCAGTAGACTGAACTTGTTATGCATGTAACAAGCATGGACATATAACAAGGAATTGTACATACCTGTAAGACCTTTCAATGGTTATTGTTATTCATGTAATAAATTTGGTCATAGAGCTATGAGTTGTAAGACAAGTTAGAAGAACAAGACTCAACATAATTAGTGAAATTAGAATCAATGAAATGTAATAATTTCTCAAAATAATACATGTCAGATATGTAACTATAATGGTCACTTAGCTAGACATTGTAAAATGGTAACCCATGTCAATGCACCAAGGAATATAAGGCCTCCAGTTATTTTTCACTCATGTAACAAGGCTGGACACATCTCAAAGTTCTGTAGATCAAGAATGCAAAGTCAGGAAAGCCCTAAAAAGCCAAAAGAGTCCATATTGGATACCGAAGGAGAAGTCAAGTTTATGAAAGCTTCAGAAGATATGAGCATGATTTGGTCAAAGGTGAAGAAGGATAAGGTTGATGATCATGTATTGGATGCATCCACAATGGATGCACCCTCTACATCTGGATGAATGGCCCTCAGGGTCTTAGGAGGAGCTAATTTGGCTCTAAATCCCTTCACAATTGGTATACTCACCCTCTAAGTATGTGCCTTTGAACTTAACCTTTTGGAGACTCATAGAACCTATGTACAAGAGTGCACTAGCTGATTGATTACAGAATGAAAGTTGGAAATTATCAATGACAACCTAGTTTGTGTGGCAAGCATTAATGGAAAAAATTTTACTTTAAAGTACACAAAAGACTTTGGATGTCTCATTGAATTTGAACTCAGAGTGATTGGAGAGAAAAGGAACCCTAGCATTTGATATTAAAGGATTTTTGATTGATTCATCAGTGATTAGCAGTGCATTTGATTAGTTGTGGAAGCCCCAATCTGTCACGCTGATTCAAAAGATTTTGAGATCATTTAAAAGTAATTTATGGCTACTCCCATTGTATTTTATGTGGTAGAGAAGAAGTGATATGTGTTTAAGAGGCATTCATTCAAGTCCACACTAGACAATCGAGAAGGTGCATTCTCCCACACTTCCATGGGTGTTATGCATGTGAAAGATATTAGGGCATACATATACTAAAAGAAGGAAAAAATAG
Source organism: Chamaecyparis obtusa (assembly GCA_027943335.1). Taxonomy (NCBI): domain Eukaryota; kingdom Viridiplantae; phylum Streptophyta; class Pinopsida; order Cupressales; family Cupressaceae; genus Chamaecyparis; species Chamaecyparis obtusa. The sequence continues at coordinate 418,689 of BSBK01003705.1, read as the reverse complement.
GTTTGGATAGAATTAGAGCACACATGGAAACAATGATGAAACCTCACAAAACCTTCAAGGATGAGGATGCACAATTGGATAATCATCCTATAGAGGAATATGCTATGGCATATGAATTTTATGAGTTAGAATGGATCAAGATCCTACTTAGTAGGATCCATGATGACATATTTTGGATAGGTGAAGTATTAGTTAGGATAATAGGAGATTTAATTCATGAGATGACAAGACTCTAAAGAACAGGAATCATTCTTCCAGTGGGCAAGGATGTCAGAAAACTTGTAGAACAGGCTTGCAAATCAAGAAGTGATAGGCACAGAATGAAAATAGAGCCTATAGAGGAGAAAGACATCAAATTGATGTCCATGATACTAGGATATAGGTTTCAGCACACAAGCAAGGTAAACAATGTCTCAGTGGCCACCATTCTAGCAACAATAAGGTTGGTAAGATAGAATGGAGAGTTTAATTTGTGTGAGATCTTGTGTGCACAATAATAGACAACATAAGAGCCATCAAACATGATAAGACCAAGATATTTAGGATTGGGTCTTTAATAATCTACATATACTTCCATATTCTTGGAAAGGTGTATGATTTGTATCTAGACAAATCTATTCCCACTATGGCTCAGATATCCCTTAAGACATCCAAAGAAAGTACCCTTAAGGATTACATGGAATTGGAGTTGAAAACATTTAAAGTGAGAATGTAGATGAGGTATAGGATACCTAAAAAGATTGTTGAAAAATACAAGGATAGTATATGTTTCATGGTAGAGACTGATACAACATGCATGGAGGCTGTTGAACCAAGAACAAAATGGATTCATCCACTAGGATATGAAGTTGAAGATCCTATTCTAGAGGTTTATGCTCAATTTCTATTGTTAGCACCTAAGGACCCCATTGAACCTAGATGGGGAACTTATGAAGAGAAAACAAGAGAAGTAGATGTTCTATTGAATAGCGTAGCAACAAAAAGAAAAGTTGCCAAGGTTATGTCAGAAACTTTGAAAATTCATGGAGTATCTCAAGAAGACCTAGACAAAGCAAGGCAAGAGAAGATTTCTTTGGAAATAGAGAGCACAACTACAGCAAAGATAGAATTTTATGATCCACAGATGAAGAAGGTGAAAATTGAGAAATCTAATGATCTAAAGGGTAAAATAGATGATACCCCTTCTACGCCCAAGGAAACCATTGACCTTACTACTCCTCCTAAGTATAAGGAAATTCCTAAAAGGAAGAAATAGATTAGCACCAGTCATCCATCCTCACGAGTAACAAGAAATAGAAAGAATACTCAAGCACCTCCATAAGTAAGTTTCAAACCTAGTCTCAGTGTGTTGAGTTCAAGGATTATTGATGAAGGTAGGATAGATCAAGTAGGGAAGTTCTATGAGAAGTATAGTTAAATTGACAAATCATAAATTCATGGAATGATTGTCAAACATATTTTGAAGTTCAAAAAGATAGTCCTAGAACTGAAGACTATGATTCTAGATAATCTATGGAACATATTAGAATTCATAAAGAGACAAGCTATTGAAGAAGATCTAAAGATAAGAGAAAAGACTTTAGATGAAACACTCCCAGTATGCTCTTTAGAAGAGAAAAATTTATTGTTAGATTTGGTGAAGCCACATCCTAGAACCAAGTCAAGGACTTTTCATATAATGGGAAAGAATTATGAATTGGTTGCTAAGGAAACATAGAAAGCATTTAAGAAGGTTTTCATGAACAGACACATGTTCCCTTCTACTGTGTCGACTACACAAGTTCCCAAAAAGGTTGAAAAAGAGTCAAAGACCATAAATGTACCATCTATAGGTCCATAATATTCAGTGCATATAGTTGATGCACCCACAGAGGCAAAAAAGTCTACACCCATGATAGAGATACACAAAGATGACTCAATTTTTATTGATAATGTAAAACTTACTATGGAAGCCATAGAAATTGATTTGGACAAGTTTGAAGAAGACTTTGTAAACATGCAAGAAGTTGAAACTCTTTGTGGTAATACTCATCCTAATCAACAAGAAGAAGTATTGATTGAGGATATAATAGATGAAAAAGAAGAAAAGGAGATAGAAAAAGAAATAGAGAAAGAGAAAGAAAAGATAGAATAGGAGAAAGGAGAATAAGAGGTAAAAGAAAGTGAGCCAATAGATAAGCCATCTATTGAAGTGATAATAAAAGTGAAACAAGAAGTAATGGATAGCACTCCTATCAGTCTAATTCCCTCAGTAGCATTGTTGTCAAGTTTGACACATCACACAACTAGTTTGGATTCATGTGGAGAAGAAGACCTGATCAAGATTAGTGTCTTAGCTATGGAGAAGGCCAAGGAGAAATAGGTAATGAGGAATCTCCTCTTTGTAGAATCAGTAAATACCCTGAAAAAATTGTTACTAGCAGATAAGAGAGTGTCCAAGGTACACTTTGTTGATGATGTAAGTGTAATTATTTCATAGTTCAAGAGTAATTTCTCTAACTTGGAAGAATCAACATCATTAGTTGCAAAGGAAAAGTATATGAAGAAAAGAATAAATGAGTTGGTTAGTAACTTCTCACTAGACCTTAGTTCAATCAAAGTTGGACAAGCAACTTTGAAAGAGTTTGTAGAAAAAGGAAGGAAAATTATTACTAACTATATGAATCAATATAAGTTGACAGCCGATCACTACAATAAGATTCAATAAGTAGAGGACATGATTGAAAAAGTGAGGAAGTCAGTAGAAGATCCCTCTACTAATATAAACATGTGTAATAATGTATATCAGGGATAGATTGACAAAATTGAGAAGGTAGAAAAGGAGATGTCAAAGATAAGGGCTAGGCAAACTCAGCTTAGAAATGCTCTTGTGCCCTCCCTAGATGTGTTGAATTAGAATATAAAGGAGATTGATGCCACCATTGTGACATATGATCAAGGTCCTAGTTTAGATCTGGAGATGATGGAGAAACTACAATATGCCTTATGCGCCCATCTCCAAATAATCAATGCATTGATTTCATTTCGGAAGAAAGAGATCCAAAATTTATAGATTGCATATCAGGATGTACTTTCAGTGTAAGTACTTGTATAGATTTAGTTTTGTAACATGTGTAATTAATGTCAAAGGGGGATTATGTCTAGAATATGGAGCTATATCTATGTAAAGAAAATGTATAGTAAAAAGATACAAGGGAGATATAAGATAGAGTATGATTAAGTGTTTTTTGTATTAAGGAATAGTTAGTAACTTTTCCATATTCCTCTATTGCCATCAATGAAAAAGGGGGAGATTGTTGGAAAGTTGAATATACTTGTGTATATGACTTAATATAGTGTTTTCATTATGGAAAAAAAGTCATATGATGTTTTGGATTCAGTGCTCATGATAAGAAGATCAAAAATTGGCTAAGTGTTGAAGATTGGACAGTCTACAGAGTACTTGAAGGTCAGAGCGTTAGCGCATGTGCATACAATAGAATTATGATATGCTCCCTAGAAGTTAATTTGATAAGACCATATTCATGATAAGTCTAAGAGCACATGATTAGAAGAGTAAGTATGAGGAAGTTATATAAAGTTTAAGTTGCATAGATAGTGAATGCTAGAGAAGAATAGAGCAAGCAACCGACTATTTGTATTTTGGTTAGCGGTTATATTATTATGTTGTAAATGCTATGCACATATTTTAATTAGGTTTTAGACATATAATTATGTTTTTTTGTAAACACACTTGAGCCAATTCAATTAGAAGCATTGTATGTAATTGGTTAAAGGGCAGACCTAGTTATTTATTTTGTATGCACATATAAATATTAGATGTGTCGTTGTAATTAAGAATGTGAATTGAAATAGAGTTGAGACAAGTAGAGTAGAAGTATGTGAAGAGTTGATAATATGTATTAGATCTTTGCAAGAGGTCAAAGCATCAACGCATCAGAGGAACTGATCAGACAAGCAGTGTCACAATGACAATTCATCAAGTAGATATAGTGTGTATCTGAGATCAAAAGGTTTTAGCCTTCACCACTTGAGAAGTGAGCTCTAGGACAATGTTTCCACACCCCTAATAGGGTTATTGTAAAAGAATCCTAACAGGGTCTTACCCTTGACAAGGTTATTGTACTAAATACATTGTAAAGGAACTCCTAACAGGGTTAAGGATCTTCTAGCAAAGATCATAAAATAGTAGTACAAATTATTATTGGGTGTCAATTCCCACTGTGGTTTTTACCTATTTTGGTTTCCCCATAACCAAATTGGTGTTATGTGTTGAGTTCATGTTTCTTATTTATGTTTATGTTCATTTAAGTATTTAAGAATTCAACTTAAGTTTAAGAAGTAAAGAAAAAGATTAAATTAAGTGAACATTGATTCACCCCCCACTCTTAGTGTTCCCATTCCTAACATGTTGATTAGTGCTTCTCTTGTGATCATGTTCAATGAAAATATCTTGTTTTCATCCTCTATAGTAGTTTTCAATTCATCTTCGGTCTTTATAGCCATCTTATTCCTTGTAATCAACCAATAGTTGATCCCCAAACAAAATAGGTGAGTTCACATCTTGTTCTTCCAACTATCAAAGTTTTTAGGATCAAAATTTGTACTATCCTTCCTATAGAATGCCATTGACAAGATAACCTCAATTTGTTAATCTTTCTCTCTAAGCACCACAAGATCTGATACTAATTTTTAGGAGTAAAACTCCACAATACAACTGAGAGGGGGGCTGAATCAGTTGTATGATAGATTATTAAACTTTAAACTTGATGCAGGAGCATCCTGGGTGTAAGAGCAATCTTGCATCACCCAAAAATATTTATGTTTTTATATTCAATAAGGGTTATTTTGTGCAGAGCTGCTATTTATGGAAAGTTACTATTCTTGGTAATTTTTGTATGTGCTCAGAATGATCTGATTTCTTTCTTGGAGGTTCATTTTGGTCATATAAGTCTGCCAGTAAAGTTTTATTGCCAGATCAAGTGTATATTGGAAGATATTGAAGATTTTCGGTATTGGCAGCAGGGTACAGAAACTTTGAACTCAGTTTTGAAGGCTTTAGAGGCCCCGAATGAGGTCAAAAATTTGGGTGACGGGCACTTGCGCGGGTCAAGCCTGTAGAGAACTTCGTGGCATTTCCGAAATGGGGTTATAATAGCCGATCGGGTCAACTGGTGATGACTTATGGTCTTCAGAAGTTGGGCCACCTGAAATGGCGAAAAATAATTTTCTTCAAAATTTTTGTTCGGGTTTCAAAGGTTATCTTGAGCCGACTATGATGTAATAAAATGTCAAATAAAATAATTATAAGTTTGGTCGGCCTTATTGGCTAAAATTCTGGAACCTTCCCAGGCGCCAGGCGGTGGAAAATTGCCTATATAAGGAAGCCTGTATTATTGTCTTAGGCAGTTCAGAATAGTTCTGGGTAGTAGATCTAGGTAATAGTTCAAGGCTTTGTCCTACAGAATATTGTAAGGGAATGCCCATGTGGTTTTGCATATTGTAATTCTGAAAGTTTGTAATTCCACATTTGTGGAGATAATAAGAAGCCAATTTTCTGTTCTTGCATATTATTGTTGTTGTTTCTCTATATCTGTTATGTGTTTGTGGTATTAAGGGGAGCACCCTTCATCAGGTGGTATCAGAGCAGGATTTCTTGAGTGTGTAAATAGATCACCGACTGTGAGGCAATTTGCACCAGGACCGTGGCTAGGGTTTCAGCGCGCATCACAAAAATGCCTCCACGAAGGGAACGTGGCGGAAGAGCTGGTGTTGTAACACCTGAGGTTAGAGAGCTGCAGAGACTAGTGTGAGCATTGCAAGAAGAGATTCGCAGAGGAATGAATCTTAGTGTCAGAGATGAAAGCGAGGATGAAGCCGAAGAAGAATATCAAGAAAGAGAAGCTGAAATTGTGAACCAGGAGGAAGAAAGACTTTTTCGGGCGATTTCCAAGATTGGGAAAAGACCTAAGATTGAGGTTCCTACATTTTCTGGAAATCTTAACCCAGAGGAATTGATCGACTGGATCAATGAATGTGAGGAATATTTTGAGTATGAAGATGTTGAGGATCCTGATAGGGTCAAATTTGCGAAGGCCAGACTGAAAGGTCATGCGAAGATATGGTGGCAAGAGATTCAGTTAGAGCGAAATAGCAGGGGAAAGGAGAAAATCATGAGATGGGATCGGATGGTGGATAAATTGAACCGACAGTTCATTCCTGTTGATTATGAGCTTGACCTACTGAAGAAAATGCAGAGTTTGAAACAAGCAGGAAGATCTGTTCAGGAGTATACAGAGGAGTTCTACCGACTTCTCATCAGAACAGGCCATGCAGAAGCTGATAAGGAGAAAGTTACCCGATACCTTAATGGGTTAAGGCCATGCATTTAGGAGGAACTGAATCTGGTTCGAATGAACAGTATTGAAGAGGCATACCAATTTGCCCTAAAAGTAGAGGAAAAGCTGAACAAGAAGTTTGAGAGCAGACAAAATGGAAGAGGTCGTGGTGGACGATCTGGTGGATGGTCATATGGTGGCCGAAATGAAGATCCGAAAAAGAAGGATGACGCTAGTAGCAGTCAGAATTAGCGCGGAAATAATTCCAATCGCTTCCAAGATCAGAATAATAGAGATCAGAGAGGAAGAGGAAGAGGACAAGGATCTGGAAGAGGTGGCTTCCGTGGAACATGTTTTCACTGTGGAGAAGAAGGTCATAGGGCATTTGAATGTCCTCAGCGCCAAGGCAGAATAGACAGGAGAAATGAAGGCCAGACCAGAGTTGCGCATGTAGATGAAGATGCCAGATCATCAAATTCTGAAGATGCTGAAAGAGGAGAAACGTTGATTAACAGAAGAGTCCTGTTGAGTGGTGACAATGAACCTGAGCAAAGGAGGAGCCTGTTTCGCACCAGGTGCAAGTGTGAAGGTAAGTGTTGTGATGTGATCATTGATAGTGGAAGCACCGACAATTTGGTGTCAGAAGAGATGGTGACAAAGTTGAAGCTCAAGAGACAAAAACACCCACATCCATATCGGATTGCCTGGGTACAGGATGACCACAAGGTCATGGTCAATGAACAATGCCTAGTAAAGTTCAAGGTTGGTGGATACCAAGATGAGGTATTGTGTGATATCATATCTATGGATGCATGTCATATGTTGTTGGGTAGACCATGGCAGTTTGACAGATGTGCTGTACATGATGGTCGTGTGAATACCTATTCCCTGACAAAGGATGGAGTGCGACATAAGCTAAAACCATTGAAGGAGACTGAAGAAAAGGTATGTGGTAATGCAAGGATAACTTTTGTTGATGGAAGAAATTTCCTAGATGGTATGAGGCATGAGCATGTATGTTTTTCTTTAATTCCAAAAGCTGGTAAAGAGAAAGTAGAAGATGTTCCTGTAGAAGTTGCAGATTTGTTGAATGAGTTTCAGGATATTGTATCCGATAACGTGCCTGATGGATTACCACCAGTCAGGAAGATCAGTCATCAGATGGACTTGATCCCACGAGCGAGTTTGCCGAATAAGGCAGCACACAGAATGACACCTGCAGAAAGTGAGGAGTTGAATAGACAAGTACATGAACTATTATAGAAAGGATTGATCCGTGAGAGTCTGAGTCCCTTTGCTGTACCAGCAGTATTAGCACCAAAGAAGAATGGAGAATGGAGGATGTGTACAGATTCTAGGGCAATAAACAAGATCACAATCAAGTACAGGTTTCCATTGCCATGAATGGATGATATTATGGACTGTTTGAGTGGAGCTGTGTATTTCTCAAAGATAGATCTAAAAAGTGGATATCATCAGATTCGGATCAGAGAAGGAGATGAATGGAAGACTGCCTTCAAGACAAAGGAAGGACTATATGAGTGGTTAGTCATGCCTTTTGGGCTAACCAATGCACCGAGCACTTTCATGCGGCTCATGAATGAGGTTCTGAAAGAATTTCTGGGTAAGTTTGTCATTGTTTACCTAGATGATATTTTGATCTTTAGTAAGACATTGGATGAGCATATGATGCATATTCGTATGGTATTTGAGAAGTTGAGAGAAGAGAAATTGTTGATTAATTTGAAGAAGTGCAGTTTTGTGAAGAAAGAGTTAGTGTATTTGGGATTTGTAGTTTCAGTAGAAGGTCTAAAAATGGACCCAGAGAAGGTACAGGCTATCCTTGAATGGCCTACTCCAAGGAGTGCTACTGAGGTAAGATCTTTTCATGGTCTAGCTAGCTTTTACAGAAAGTTTATCAGAAATTTTAGCAGTATTTGTGGACCCTTGATTGAAACAATGAGAGGGGATAGAAAAGAGTTTAAGTGGACTAATGGGGTAGAAAATAGTTTTCAGTTGTTGAAACAAAAAGTTACAGAACAACCCGTTTTAGCACTTCCAGATTTTAATAAGGTGTTTCAAGTAGATTGTGATGCTAGTGGTACTTCAGTAGGAGCTGTTATGAGCCAAGAAGGTAAACGTGTTGCGTATTTTAGTGAGAAGTTAAATGATGCCAAGAGGAAGTATTCTGTTTATGATCAGGAATTTTATGCTATAGTTCAGGCATTAAAGAAGTGGAGACACTATCTGCTTCCTAAGGAGTTTGTTTTGTATACTGATCATCAAGCTTTGCAATATTTGAATAGTCAAGGAAAATTGAATCAAAGGCATTTGAAATGGGTTGAGTTTTTGCAGAGTTATACATTTGTTTTGAAACATAGGAGTGGAAATTCTAACAGGGTTGCAGATGCTCTTAGCAGAAGGCAACTATTGCTGACAGAAATGCAGATTGAAGTGGTTGGGTTCAAGGAACTCAAAAATTTGTATCCAGAGTATCCTAATTTTGGTGAAGCTTGGAAAGCTTGTACAGAACCTGTTACTCTAGACAGGACGAAATGGTTGGATTTCATCATCCAGGATGATATGCTATTCAGAGGGAGTCAGTTGTGCATTCCATGAAGTTTTATGAGGGAGAATCTCATCAAGGAGAAGCATAGTGGAGGATTGGCTGGACATTTTGGTCGTGATAAAACCCTTGCTTTGGTTGGTGAGAATTATTATTGGCCACAGTTGCAGCAAGATGTGAAGAAGTTTGTACAGAGTTGCAGAGTATGTCAGATGGAAAAAGGAGTGAAGCAGAATACAGGGTTGTATCAGCCATTACCTGTACCAGAGAAGCCTTGGGAGGATATCAGCATGGACTTTGTTCTTGGTTTACCGAGGACATAGCGGGGACACGATTCAATTTTTGTGGTAGTTGATAGATTTTCAAAGATGGCACATTTTATTCCCTGCAAGAAGACTAATGATGCTGTTCATGTAGCAGAATTGTTTTTCAGAGAAGTAGTGAGACTTCATGGTTTTCCAAAGACCATAGTTTCAGATCGGGACACTAAGTTTGTTGGATATTTCTGGCGTACGTTGTGGAAGAAGTTGAAGACAGATTTGAAGTTTAGTTCATCACATCATCCACAGATTGATGGACAGACAGAGGTGGTGAATAGGAGTTTGGGAAATTTGCTGAGATGTTTGGTTGGAGATAGGCCAATAGGATGGGATTTGATTTTACCATAGGCAGAATTTGCATACAATAATTATGTCAACAGGAGCACTGGTAAATCACCGTTCCAGATTATATATGGAAGTAGTCCAAGAAATGCATCTGAGTTGAGAAAGATAGATAAAGGAGAAATAAGTAGTGCTGAGGCTGAGGATTTTGCAGAACACTTGAAGAACATCCATGAAGAGGTGAGGAAGCATATTACCAAGATGAACACACAGTATAAGGAATTTCAGGTTGGTGATGAAGTCATGGTTCATTTGCGGAAGGAGCGGTTTCCAGTTGGTACATATAACAAGCTGAAAATGAAGAAGTTTGGACCATGTAAGATATTGAAGAAACATGATTCAGGAAATGCATATGAGGTAGAATTGCCTACTGAGCTAAATATTTCACCAGTGTTTAACATTTCAGATCTGACAGAGTATCATGAGGGAGGTGTTGAAGATGAGATCATAGCAGCACAGTGGAGTATTCCAGCAACTAGTTCAGACACTAAGGAGATTGAAGATATACTGGATAGTCGTGTTGGCAGAAGCACAAGGAACAAGACATATGAAGAATATCTGGTCAAGTGGAAAGGACGACCTGTTGAAGATTCATCATGGCTAACAAAGGAGGAAGTTAACCATCTTAGTTTTCCTCTACACACCTGAGTCGTGACAGGGTCACTTCTCAAATTACCCCGGGTGTCTGATGCAGGAGCATCCTGGGTGTAAGAGCAATCTTGCATCACCCAAAAATATTTATGTTTTTATATTCAATAAGGGTTATTTTGTGTAGAGCTGCTATTTATGGAAAGTTACTATTCTTGGTAATTTTTGTATGTGCTCAGAATGATCTGATTTCTTTCTTGGAGGTTCATTTTGGTCATATAAGTCTGCCAGTAAAGTTTCATTGCCAGATCAAGTGTATATTGGAAGATATTGAAGATTTTCGGTATTGGCAGCAGGGTACAGAAACTTTGAACTCAGTTTTGAAGGCTTTAGAGGCCCCGAATGAGGTCAAAAATTTGGATGATGGGCGCTTGCATGGGTCAAGCCTGTAGAGCACTTCGTGGCGTTTCCGAAATGGGGTTATAATAGTTGATCGGGTCAACTGGTGATGACTTATGGTCTTCGGAAGTTGGGCCACCTGAAATAGCGAAAAATAATTTTCTTCAAAATTTCTGTTCGGGTTTCAAAGGTTATCTTGAGCCGACTATGATGTAATAAAATGTCAAATAAAATAATTCTAAGTTTGGTCGGCCTTATTGGCTAAAATTCTGGAACCTTCCCAGGCGCCAGGCGGTGGAAAATTGCCTATATAAGGAAGGCTGTATTATTGTCTTAGGCAGTTCAGAATAGTTCTGGGTAGTAGATCTGGGTAATAGTTCGAGGCTTTGTCCTACAGAATATTGTAAGGGAATGCCCATGTGGCTTTGCATATTGTAATTCTGAAAGTTTGTAATTCCACATTTGTGGAGATAATAAGAAGCCAATTTTCTGTTCTTGCATATTATTGTTGTTGTTTCTCTATATCTGTTATGTGTTTGTGGTATTAAGGGGAGCACCCTTCATCAAAACTTTAAGTAGCACAATATCAGATCCAATGAACACAATGAATGCCAACACAATAACACAATATTTTGGTCTCGGGGAAACCCTTTTAAAGGTAAAAACCTCAGTGGGAATTAGCACCCAAAAATAATGTATTGAGAGTATAGCTATCCTTGTTAGAAGAGATAGCCCTATTAGGAGCTTATTGAAACATTACAGTACATAGTCCTTGTTAGAGGATAGACCCTTTTAGGAGTCAACAAAAAAAAGGAGGGCTCACTTCCCAAAGAAGGTTAAGTCCACCTTCAAAATTCACTGTTCACAACACAAGTGTATATGAAGAAATACACAATATTTTGAACTATTCAACAACAACTATCTTTGCTTGATCAGTTCCAATGAAGTCCACCAATAAACCTCTTCTCTACTTACAATAGACATAAGCTCATAGCTTTCACAAACTCTTTATATCATCTTCTTCTCATACATATCTTTTCCAAAGAAAAGACCTTTCATTTATACCTTATTACAATTCTTATAAATAGGTCAATCCATAAGGATTTCCAAGTTACAAACAATTACATAAACCCTTCCTAAGATATGCATGATATTTAGAAAAATTCTATAATGATTATATTACAATAATTAAGGACTAACATCCTTAATTCAAGTTTGTCATCTATTATACATTCTACATCTCTATAGTCAACTTCCAAATAGATCACTTTCAAGAGCACATGTCACAGTTGATGTCATCATACATTCTATACCTTGTGTAGTTCATAGAACACTCCTCAATACTCTATCTTCCATCTCTTAAGTTTTCATGCCCTGATTTCATATCCCCTATAAGCTATACACAAAACATAGACTAACTCTATCATTTATCACTATCATATTTAGTGACTAGTCTTCACCAAAGCATCTATAAATCGTCCAATATGAAGAAATAAATGATGTGATATTGGATATAAGATCATGACATCCTCTTGAACTCTCATATGTCTTCATAGCATCTGAAACATCCATATAGTGTCTATACATTGTGATAACTAGTTTGATTCCATCATAAAAACATATGTTGACATCAATGACAAAACAAAAATGACAACAATATGAGTGCCCATTCAGTAACATAGTGATTAAACATATTAAATTTATCAATCACCTCCCCATGTATTAATAATATGCAATAGGAGGAACAACCATTGATTCCTTTGTAGGTTCTATAAGATGATTAGTAGGATTCTTAGTAGACTAAAAAGAAACACTAGGAGCTTGATTAATAGAACTAGAAGCAATTGATAAAGGAGGTCTAGAAGACATAGGAAAAATACCATAGTTAAGATCCATCTGAGGCATGCTTAACTCAACAATCTTACGATGTTTATAGGATTGATATGAGGGAAAAAGATTATCAAGTCGAGAAGGACATGAATCAGGTAAAGAAGGCCAAAAGAAGTCAAGGGTAGGGCAATCCCTAGGCCTAGAAGGTTGATATAAACTATGATTAATCATCTTCACTTCTTCATCATGAATTAATTTAATACACTTATGGATAGGAGAAGAAACAATGTGCATGGTATTTAGCCAAGGAAAACCAATCTTGACTTCAAATTGATCAGAAGTAGGGACAACAAAGAAGGTAGTGTCCACAACTTTACCACAAATTTCAATAGACAAGTTAATAGAACCAAATGATGGATAGAGAAAACCATCACAATTTTGTATCCACACATTAGATGTATCATAACAATTACATTGTAAGTTCTTCACAAAAAGGTTTTCTTCAATAATAAAATTGACTAAAGATGTAGGATCAACAAGACAACCACGCATAGGTATCTCATAAATCCTAGCATAAATGTAGAGGGGATCATCAGGAGATTTAATAGTCTCAGAATCATCAAAGGTGATTAAGAGTTCCCTAGGTCTTTTATTCTTCGGTTGTTGTTGAGGTTTAGGTTGAGGTGGAACTTGAAGTTGAGGTTGAGATTGAGGCTAGGGTGGAGATATAGGTTGAGACAAAAAAATATGCTCCACATGGTTAAAAATATGATTGAGATCATCCATCTTTGAATCATAAACAATATTCACAGAAGATGGCTAAACAATAGTATTAGTATCATGTGTAGGAAAAGGATTCATATAGATTTGGAGGTTTTGATTAGGAGGAGAGACATATTTGTTCCCACTACCATAAAAATTATCAATAGATAAGGCATTAGAATCAATTAAGTCTTGAACCTTATGTTTTAGAGAATAACACTTCTCAATATCATGGCCATTCTGATGATGCTATTGACAAAAGGCTTTGGAATCAAAGGATTTGGATGCCATCATAGTAGGTAAAAGAGATTTAATAGGAGGTAAAGTAATCATATTAGCATTCAAAAATTTACTCATCATAGAATGTAAAGAGTAAGAAAGAGGATTAAATGTATGATTCAGATGAAAAGTAGTGGATGCAAAAGTGGAATTGTTGGATGCAATAGCAACTTGATCAACAACTACATTTTCTTTTGTATTTATCTTGACATAGTTGTTAGGTTTTTGAAACTTTTTTGGATTAGCTACAGAATCAATCTTATTAATTGTAATAGGAGACATTGGAGTGTTTCTCTCAAATTGACTCACTTGTAATTGATAATGATGAAGCACTGGACAAAGTTGTTGAAAAGAGGTAAATTCAGTCAGAAAAATCTTATCTCTAATATCCTTTTGCAAATTTAAAATAAACATACATTAAATATCAATATCAAGAACATAATAAGAAATTTGATCATACAAATGCTTAAATCTACCAATAAATTTAGTCAATTTTGATTTAGTATTTTGTTTACAATGCATCAAATCAGTTAAGGATACTTGCGGACCAATGTTATTTTAGAACTATTGGATAAAGGAATTAGAAAGATTTGGAAAAGAATCAATAGAATAAGGAGGCAAGGAACAATACCATTGCAACACCTTATCTTGAAAAGTTCTAGCAGACAACTTGGCTAAAATCCTATGGTCATTAGTGTTAGAAAGAAAAGATCCCCAAGATAACTGAGAGGGGGGGGGTGAATGAGTTATCTGATAATTAAACCATTTATCAACTTTAATATCATCTTCAATAGCTTTAAACCATATAATCAATGTAGTAACCACCCATAGAAAGATAATCATACATAATGACACAATAACACAAGATATATTAACTAGGGAACCTCTTGATCAAAGAGTAAACCTCGATGGGAATGATGCCCACAAAAGATGTATTAATATGAAAATTACTTGTGAAAGGATGGACCCTATTAGGAGTCTTGTGAAATACATTCAATACATATGAATCTCCATTAGGAGATTTTGAATCCCTGTTAAAAGATTCTAACCCTGTTAGGAGTTATGGAAGACAGAAGGACCCACTGCCCAAAAAGCTTCAAGGCAAGATCTCTGAACTCACTGTCCAAAAAATCTTAGGATTATTCAATAGAATAATATGAAATATGTTACCTCCTTCACACTATGCCAAAACCGCACTCTCTGCTACATAAGATCACAAATCTAGATCTCTGTACTTCGCAAGTCTTCCTTCACCACTAAATTAGCTCTATTCTTCACCTCATGCATATATTTGCATCTCAACTTTTAGAATTTCATATCACAACTATTAAAATCCCTTCTACAATAAGGAAAACATTCCTTCCTTTATACCACACTCAAATAATTACAAATGAGTCAGCATCCAAATACAAAACAATAATTTCAACACGCTACATCAAAATTACATAAAACTATCAACTTCTAGATACAATAACTTTCCAATCGCGTGACTTCAAAGTTTGTGCTATGAACCACGCCACCACCAATGAGTCTCAAACTTCCATTTAACTAAGTAGAATTAGATTCCATCCTGGTTAGGAAATATCCTCTGATTACCAAAAACCGCTACTCAGGAACACTGCCAGAATACTACTTCCACCAAAATGCTTATAACTTTCATGAATGAATGAATTTATTTTTATGCTATTAATCGTATGTTAATAACACACCAAAGAACATACCATCAACTACACATAACTCAATCTATAATATAACATGTGTGCAAAAAAAAACACTATCTGCTTCTCTACTAAACTCCAGAATATCATTATGTTGACATCAATGACAATCATAGTCATGAATGCAACAACCAATGCTACAGAATGACAGCCAAAGGCTTCAACACTCATTCCTAACAATCTCCCCCATTGGGATTGATGGCAACATAGATGAAAAACATCCAATGTTCCAAAAATCCAATCACTGCTGCTCAACTGCTCTGCTACTCTTCATCAATCAAATCTTGCTTCATTTTCCTATTCAATCTTCTCTCTCTCAATGTTTTCTCTCAATCTTTTTCATGATTCTCTCCCCCATTGACATCAATGATAGAAATTTCATCACTATGTCAACAAAAATTCAATGTCAAAAGACACAGTTAAGAAAATACATTCACAAGAGTCCTCGTGACTCAGCTCAGATACACATACTCCCCCATAGAGGAAGTACCAACATCCAATCCAGAAAATAGATAGGGCCATATTCCACTGGATGGATGTAACCAACTACATCATTATTCAAAAGTAGACTAGGGCATAACCCCAAGCATACCTCTTAGATAATCAAATGTATCCTTAGGTAAAGGCTTTGTAAATATAACTGCTATCTACTCCTTTGTGCTTATGTACTCCAATCTGACTTCTTTCTCAGCAACTTTCTCTCTTGGAACATGATACTTGATCTCTATATGCTTAGTTTTAGAATGTAATATAGGATTCTTAGACATACTAATTGTACTAGTCTTATCACAATGTATAACAATAGGCTCATCAAACTTAATTCCAATATCCTTTAACATTTTCTTCATCCAAATTATCTAGTTACAATTGTTTGTTGCTGCTACATACTCTGCTTTTGTTGTACTCTATGAGATACAATTCTGCTTTTTGCTCAACTAAGAGACCAATCTTCCTCCAAGAAAAAAGGCTCCACCACTGGTGCTTTTCTTATCATCAACACTACCTCCACAATCAACATCAGTATATGCACATACGGTAAAATCATCAGAAGTTTCATACCACAATCCATAGTCCATTGTGCCTCTAAGATATCTCAATATCCTCTTTACTGTTGCATAATGTGACTCTCTAGATTTAGCTTGAAATCTTGCTACCATTCCAACCGAATGTTGTATATCTTGTCTAGTGTGTGTCAAGTACTACAATCCACCAATCATGGATCTATATTTCTTCTATTCAATTACTAGTGTTTCATCTTTACTAGATAGTTTATGTCCTATAACCATAGGTGTTCCAAATAGTTTACAATTCTCCATACCAAATCTTTTCAACAAATCATTCAAGTACTTTTTCTTACTTACAAAGATACCATCTTTGTTTTGTGTTATCTGTAATCCCAAAAAGTATTTCATTTCTCCAATCATACTCATTTCAAATTCTGTCTTCATTTCATCAGCAAATTTTTTACTAGCTTCATCTTCTCCTCCAAAGATAATGTCATCAACAAAAATAACTATAACTAACAATCCATTCTCAATTTATCTTGTGTACAAGTTACTATCAAATGTTCCTTTTGTAAATCCCAACTTTAACAAATACTTATCCAATCTAGCATAGCAAGTTCTAGGTGCTTGCTTTAGTCCATACAATGCTTTCTTTAGTTTACATACCATATCTCTTTCTTGAGTCAAAGGAAAACCTTTTGGTTTCTTAATGTAGACTTCTTCTTCTAATTCACCATTTAGAAATGCAAACTTCACATCCATCTAATACACTTTGAATTTCTTAAATGCTGCATAAGCCAAAAATATTCTTACTGCTTCAAGTCTTGCCACAGGGGCAAAAGTCTCTTCATAGTCAATTCCTTCTTGCTATGAGTATCCCTTACATACCAATCTTGCTTTGTTTCTAATTACTTCTCCTTGTTCATTCATCTTGTTTCTGAATACCCATTTAGTTCCAATCACATTTTTGTCTTTAGGTCTAGGGACCAATTCCCATGTCTTGTTCTTCTCAATCTGATCCAATTCTTCTTTCATAGCTTTAATCCAATGTTCATCTTCACAAGCTTCATTAGTAGACTTAGGTTCAATTTGAGAAATCAAACATAAATGTACCTTCTTTCTAGTCATAACTCCTCTATCCAAACTTACAATTACTTGTTCAATAGGATGATGTCTTGATATATACCTGTTAGGTGTCATAGTCAAATATCTTTCTTCAACTGTAGATTCTTCTCTATTTTCTTCAACATGACTTTCATTCAACAATTCACTCTTAGTCTCAATAAATTGTCCAATAGTTTCAATGTTAGGCTAAGGGTTATTTCCTTCATCAGATTCATAATCAAGCATTCTTTCTTGAATTTTAAACTTCTCATCAACTTTTACATTTGCACTTTCAACAATAGTCTTAGTTCTCTTATTGTAACATTTATATGCTTTGCTTTTCAAAGAATATCCAAGAAAAATTCCTTCATCACTTCTAGGATCAAACTTTCCTATATCATCATCTCTCTTAATATAACATTTGCTTCCAAAAATTCTAAAATACTTAACTGAGTGTGTATGTCCAAACCACAATTCATAAGGTGTTTTGTCTGTGTCTTCTCTAATTTGTACTTTGTTCATTGTATATACTATTGTATTCACTGCTTCACTCCAAAATGTCTTTGCCAAATCACCTTCAAACAACATAGCTCTAGCTGCTTTAGTCACTGATCTATTTCATCTTTCTACAATACCATTTTGTTCAGGTGTTCTAGGGGCTGAAAACTATCTATTAATTCCATTTACTTCACAAAAGGTGTTAAACTCTTTAGATATAAATTCGCTAGCTCTATCAGATCTCAAACATTTAATCCTCATTCCTGATTCATTCTCAACTTTATTCTTCATGACCTTAAGCTTATCAAATGCTTCAGATTTTTCTTTCAAAAATGTAATCCACATCATTCTTGTAAAATCATCAACAAGAATCATAAAATAGCTTTCTCCATAGAATCCTCTAGTCCTAGTAGGACTGCTCAAGTCTATATGAACAATTTCCAACTTTTCTATAGATGTAAACTTCTTGCTAGGAAATGAACTCCTTTTCTACTAAGCCATCACACACTCCTTGCAAATCATGTTAGTAGGCTTCATAATCTTAGGTAAGTCTCTTATTGCAAGTTTAGAGCTTACTTTCACAATATTATCAAAGTTTATATGACAGAACCTTCTATGCCATAACCAACTATCATCAATCTTAGTCATCAAACATCTGATCTTAGTAGGGTTCAATTGAAATACATTACCTCTAGTTCTAGATCCTATTCCAATTAGATTTCCATATTTATCCTTAATCACACAAGTTTTCTCAATAAACCAAACTTGATATCCCTTATCAACTAACTATCCAACACTTAATAAATTATGTTTCAATCTATCCACAAAGTAAACTTCATCAGTATTAGTCTTTCCATCAAGAGTAATAGATCATATACCTTTAATCAAACAAGGTGCATTGTTACCAACTCTAACAACTCCTCCATCATAATTATTAAACTTTATGAACTTTCCTTTATCACCAGTCATATCATGTGAACAACCACTATCTATAATCCAATCCGCTTTCTTTTCAACTTGGGAAACTAAGGCTTTCTCTTCCTTAACATCAGATTCATAATTTTCTTCCTTAATTGCTACAAATCCTATGTCATCAAGGTTATCATTATCACTATCACTCAAATGTCTTTCAATTCCTACTTCAATATCTTCATCATTTGCATAATAACTGATGCAGGAGCATCCTGGGTGTAAGAGCAATCTTGCATCACCCAAAATATTTTTGTTTTTGTATTCAATAAGGGCTATCTTGTGTAGAGTTGCTATTTATGGAAACTTGCTATTTTTTGTAAGTTGGTCTTACGATCTCAGAATGTTATAATTTTACATATGGAGGTTCATTTCAATCATATCAGCCTACCATCAAAGTTTCATGGCTAGATCAGGTCTAGTTTTGAAGATATTGAAGATTTTTGGTATTGGCAGCAGGGTACAGAAACTTCGAACTAAGTTTTGAAGGCTTTAGAGGCCCGGGATGAGGTTGAAAATCTGGGTGAGAGGCGCTTTGCGTGGGTCAAGCCTATAGAGTGCTTCGTGGAATTTATAGAATGGGTTTATAATAGGCAATCAGGTCAATGGGTGATGACTTATGGTCTTCAGAAGTTGGGTCACCTGAAATGGTGAAAAATAATTTTTCTTCAAATTTTCTGTTTGGGTTTCAAAACACATTTTGAGCTGACTTTGATGTAATAAATTGTAAAATAAAATAATTCTAAGTTTGGTCGGCCCTAAGGGCTAAATTTCTAGAACCTTCTCGGGTGGTGGAAATTGCCTATATAAAGAAGGCCTGTAGTGTTGTCTAGGGCAGTTCTGGGTAGTAGATCTAGGTATTGATTCCAGGCTTTGTCCTAAAAAATATTGTAAGGGAATGCCCATGTGGCTTTGCATATTGTAATTTTGAAAGTTTGTAATTCCACATTTGTGGAGATAATAAGAAGCCAATTTTCTGTTCTTGCATATTATTGTTGTTGTTTTTCTATTTCTGTTAACTATTTGTGGTATTAAGGGGAGCACCCTTCATCAAGTGGTATCAGAGCCAGGTTCTTGAGTGTGTAAATAGATTGCCGACTGTGAGGTAGTTTGCACCAAGACCGTGATTAGGGTTTCAGCGTGCATCATGAAAATGCCTCCACGAAGAGAACGTGGTGGAAGAGCTGGTGCTGTGACACCTGAGGTTAGAGAGCTATAGAGACAAGTGCAAGCATTGCAAAAAGAGATTGATAGAGGAATGAATCTTAATGTCAGGGATGAAAGTGAGGAAGAAGCCGAAGAATAATATCAAGAAGGAGAAGCTGAAATTGTGAACCAAGAGGAAGAAAGACTTTTTTGGGTGATTTCCAAGATTGGGAAAAGACCTAAGATTGAGGTTCCTACATTTTCTAGAAATCTTAACCCAAAGGAATTGATCGACTAGATCAATGAATGTGAGGAATATTTTGAATATGAAGATGTTGAGGATCCTGATAGGGTCAAATTTGCAAAGGCTAGATTGAAAGGTCATGCAAAGATCTGGTGGCAAGAAATTCAATTGGAGTGAAATAGAAGAGGGAAAGATAAAATCACAAGATGGGATTAGATGGTGGATAAATTAAGGTGACGATTCATTCCTATTGATTATGAGCTTGACCTACTAAAGAAAATGCAAAGTTTGAAGCAAGCAAGAAGATCTGTTTAGGAGTATACAAAGCAGTTCTATCGACTCCTCATCAGAACAGGCCATGCAAAAGTTGATAAGGAGAAAGTTGTTTGATACCTTAATGGGTTAAGGCCAAGCATTCAGGAGGAGTTGAATCTGGTTCGAATGAATAGTACTGAGGAGGCATACCAGTTTGCCCTAAAAGTAGAGGAAAAGCTGAACAAGAAGTTTAAGAGCAGACAAAATGGAAGAGGTCATGGTGGAAGATCTGGTGGATGGTCATATGGTGGCCGAAATGAAGATCTGAAAAAGAAGGATGAGGCTAGTAGCAGCTAGAATCAGAGAGGAAACAATTCCAATCATTTCCAAGATCAGAATAATAGAGATCAGAGAGGAAGAGGAAGAGGACAAGGATCTGGAAGAGGAGGCTTCTGTGGAACATGTTTTCACTATGGAGAAGAAGGTCATAGGGAATTTGAATGTCCTCAGTGCCAAGGTAGAACAGACAGGAGAAATGAAGGCTAGGCCAGAGTTGCACATGTAGATTAAGATGCTAGATCATCAAATTCTAAAGATGCTGAAAGAGGAGAAACACTAATTAACAGAAGAGTCTTGCTGAGTGGTGAGAATGAACCTGAACAAAGGAGCTTGTTTCGCACTAGATGCAAGTGTGAGGGTAAATGCTATGATGTGATTATTGATAGAGGAAGCACTGACAATTTGGTGTTAGAAGAGATGGTAAAAGAGTTGAAGCTCAAGAAATAGAAACACCCACATCCATATCAGATTGCCTGGGTGCAGGATGACCACAAGGTCATGGTCAGTGAACAGTGCCTGGTAAAGTTCAAGATCGGTGGGTACCAAGATGAGGTACTATGTGATATCATATCTATGGATGCATGTCATATGTTTTTGGGTAGACCATGGTAGTTTGATAGATGTGCTATACGTGATGGTTGTGTGAATACCTAATCCTTGACAAAGGATGGAGTGCGACATAAGCTAAAGCCATTGAAGGAGACCGAAGAAAAGGTATGTGGTAATGCAAGAATAACATTTGTTAATGGAAGAAAATTTCTAGATGGTATGAGGGATGAGCATGTGTGTTTTTCTTTAATTCCAAAAGTTACTAAAGAAGAAGTAGAGGATGTACCTGTAGAGGTTGCAGATTTGTTGAATGAGTTTTAGGATATTGTATCTGATAATGTACTTGATGGATTACCACCGGTAAGGAAGATCAGTCATCAGATGGATTTGATTCCAGGAGCTAGTTTGCCAAATAAGGTAGCACACAGAATGACACCAGTAGAAAGTGAAGAGTTGAACAGACAAGTACATGAGTTATTGTAGAAGGGGTTGATTCAAGAGAGTCTGAGTCCCTGTGTTGTACCAGCGGTATTAGCACCAAAGAAGAATGGAGAGTGGAGGATGTGTATAGATTCCAGAGCAATAAACAAGATCACAATCAAGTATAGGTTTCCATTGTCATGAATGGATGATATTATGGATTGTTTGAGTGGAGCTGTGTATTTCTCAAAGATAGATCTGAAGAGTGGATATCACTAGATTTGGCTCAGAGAAGGAGATGAATGGAAGACTGCCTTCAAGACAAAGGAAGGACTGTATGAGTGGTTAGTCATGCCTTTTGGGCTAACCAATGCACCGAGCACTTTCATGCGGCTCATGAATGAGGTTTTGAAAGAATTTTTGGGTAATTTTGTCATTGTTTACCTAGATGATATTTTGATCTTTAGCAAGACATTGGAGGAGCATATGATGCATATTCATATGGTGTTTGAGAAATTGAGAGATGAGAAATTATTGATTAACTTGAAGAAGTGCAGTTTTGTGAAGAAAAAGTTAGTGTATTTGGGATTTGTAGTTTTAGCAGAAGGTGTAAAAATGGACCCAGAGAAGGTACAGGCTATCCTTGAATGGCCTACTCTAAGGAGTGCTACTGAGGTAAGATATTTTCATGGTTTGGCTAGTTTCTATAGAAATTTTAGCAATATTTGTGGACCCTTGACTGAAACAATGAGAGGGGATAGAAAAGAGTTTAAGTGGACTAATGGGGCAGAAAAGAGTTTTCAATTGTTGAAACAAAAAGTTATAGAACAACCTATTTTAGCACTTCCAGATTTTAGTAAGGTGTTTCAAGTAGATTGTGATGCTAGTGGTACTGCAATATGAGCTGTTATGAGCCAAGAAGGTAAACCTGTTGCTTATTTCAGTGAGAAGTTAAATGATGTCAAGAGGAAGTATTTGAAATTTTATGCTATAGTTCAGGCATTAAAGAAGTGGAGACATTATCTACTTCCTAAGGAGTTTGTTTTGTACACTAATCATCAAGCTTTGCAATATTTGAATAGTCAAGGAAAGTTGAATCAGAGGCATTTGAAATGGGTTGAGTTTTTGTAGAGTTATACATTTGTTTTGAAACACAGGAGTGGAAAGTCTAACAGAGTTGCAGATGCTCTTAGCAGAAGGTAACTATTGCTGATAGAAATGCAGATTGAAGTGGTTGGGTTCAAGGAACTCAAGAATTTGTATCCAGAGGATCTTGATTTTGGTGAAGCTTGGAAAGCTTGTACAGAACCTATTACTCTAGATAGGATGAAATGGCTGGATTTCATCATCCAGGATGATATGCTATTTAGAGGGAGTCAGTTGTGCATTCTACGAAGTTCTATGAGGGAGAATCTCATTAAGGAGAAGCATAGTGGAGGATTGGCTGGACATTTTGGTCATGATAAAACCCTTGCTTTGGTTGGTGAGAATTATTATTGGCCATAATTGCAACAAGATGTGAAGAAGTTTGTACAAAGTTGTAGAGTATGTCAGATGGTGAAAGGAGTGAAGCAAAATATAGGTTTGTATCAGCCATTACCTATACCAGAGAAGCCTTGGGAGGATATCAATATGGGCCTTTTTCTTGGTTTACCGAGGACACAACGGGGACATGATTCAATTTTTGTAGTAGTTGATAAATTTTTGAAGATGGAATATTTCATTCCCTGCAAGAAGACTAATGATGTTGTTCATGTAGCAGAATTGTTTTTTAGAGAAGTGGTGAGACTACATGGTTTGGCAAAGACCATAGTTTCAGATCGAGATACTAAGTTTGTTGGATATTTCTGGCAGACATTATGGAAGAAGTTGAAGATAGATTTGAAGTTCAGTTCATCACATCATCCACAGACTGATGGACAGATAGAGGTGGTGAATAGGAGTTTGGGAAATTTGTTGAGATGTTTGGTTGGAGATAAGCCAACAGGATGGGATTTGATTTTACCATAGGTAGAATTTGCATACAATAATTTTGTCAATAGCAGCACTAGTAAATCACCTTTCCAGATTGTATATGGAAGTAGTCCAAGAAATGGATCTAAATTGAGAAAGATAGATAAAGGAGAAATAAGTAGTGCTGAAGCTGAGGATTTTGTAGAACATTTGAAGAACATCCATGAGGAGGTGAGGAAGCATATTACCAAGATGAATGTGCAGTATAAGGCTAAGGCAGATGAGAAAAGGAGGCATAAGGAATTTCAGGTTGGAGATGAATTCATGGTTCATTTGCAGAAGGAGCGATTTCTGGTCGGTACATATAACAAGTTGAAAATGAAGAAGTTTGGGCCATGTAAGATACTGAAGAAGCATGATTCAGGAAATGCATATGAGGTAGAATTGCCTACTGAGCTGAATATTTCACTAGTGTTTAACATTTTATATTTGACAGAGTATCATGAAGGAGGTATTGAAGATGAGGTTGCAGTAGCACAGTGGAGTATTCCAGCAACCAGTTCAGATATCAAGGAGATTGAAGACATACTGGACAGTCACGTTGGCAGAAGCACAAGGAACAGGACATATGAAGAGTATTTGGTCAAATGGAAAGGATGACCTGTTGAAGATTCATCATGGCTAACAAAGGAGGAGGTTAACCATCTTGGTTTTCCTCTGCACACCTGAGTTGTGATAGGGTCACTTCTCAAATTACCCCAGGTGTCTGATGCAGGAGCATCCTGTGTGTAAGAGCAATCTTGCATCACCCAAAATATTTTTGTTTTTGTATTCAATAAGGGCTATCTTGTGTAGAGTTGCTATTTATGGAAACTTGCTATTTTAAGTAAGTTGGTCTTACGATCTCAAAATGTTCTAATTTTACATATGGAGGTTCATTTAAGCCATATCAGCCTACCAGAAAAGTTTCATGGCTAGATCAGGTCTAGTTTTGAAGATATTGAAGATTTTCAGTATTGGCAGCAGGGTACAGAAACTTCGAACTGAGTTTTGAAGGCTTTAGAGGCCCCGGATGAGGTTAAAAATTTGGGTGATGGGCACTTTGCATAGGTCAAGCCTGTAGAGTGCTTCGTGGCATTTCTAGAATGGTGTTATAATAGCCAATTGGGTCAACGGGTGATGACTTACGGTCTTCGGAAGTTGGGTCACCTGAAATGGCAAAAAATAATTTTTCTTCAAAATTTTAGTTTGGGTTTCAAAACTCATTTTGAGCTGACTTTGATGTAATAAATTGTAAAATAAAATAATTCTAAGTTTGGTCGGCCCTAAGGGCTAAATTTCTAGAACCTTCTTGGGCGGTGGAAATTGTCTATATAAAGAAGGCCCATAGTATTATCTAGGGCAGTTCTGGGTAGTAGATCTGGGTATTGATTCGAGGCTTTGTCCTACAGAATATTGTAAGGGAATTCCCATGTGGCTTTGCATATTATAATTCTGAAAGTTTGTAATTACACATTTGTGGAGATAATAAGAAGCCAATTTTCTGTTCTTGCATATTATTGTTGTTGTTTCTCTATTTCTGTTAAGTGTTTATGGTATTAAGGGGAGCACCCTTCATCAATGACATTCTTTAGGTCTTTTAGGATTAAAATTTTTTCTATACTTCTTAACTCTCTTAGGGCACTTAGATGCAAAATGACCATATTATTGACATGTCCAACATTTAAAGATTTTCTTACCATCTGGTTCTCTTTTCACAAGAAAGGAAATACATTCTTCAATATTCTCATCTTCATCAAATTTTGATCTGCTACTACTGACATAATCTCCATTCACACTTGTACTTCTAGACAAAATAGGTCTGATGCTAAGAGCACTGAATGCTATCTCCATTCTAGGTAGTTCTCTTGATAATCTCAAATTCATCTCTGTTGCTTCCAACCTTCCAAGAAGAGTCTCTCTTGAAAAATTCAGTGTACAAGGTATCACTTGTTTAATCATTTGTGTAGTCTTCCTTAATACTAGTGTCAATGTTCTCAAAATCTTCCATATTACTTCATTCTCTATCTTTTCACCTCCACAAGACTTTATTCCTACAACAATTTCTAACATCCTACTAATATAGCTTCTAACAGATTCATCTTCCATCATTCTTATGTCTTCAAATGCACAAATCCAATTATGTAAGCTAGCTTTCTTTGCATGTTCATCACCTTCAAAAGTTGAATGTAAAGCTTTCCAAATATCATAAGATTTAGTTAAACTTTTTACCTGACTGTATTCATTCTCTAGAAGTGCTGATAAAAGTGCTTCTCTTGCAAGTATGTTACACATGAATAAATCTACCTCATCTTTGGAACTTGACTCAAGACTGTCTTCTTCAATTATAGTTCTCTCATTTTTTGTAATCAACCAATAACCTAGTCCTAAACACAAGAGATGTGTCTTCATCTTTTCTTTCTAGCTATCAAAATTAACTCAATCAAACTTAGGGCTTTCTTTCCTAAAATTCACCATAGATCTCCTTAATTTGTTAAACTTCTCTTTCAAGGACCTGTCGCTCTGATATCAATTGTTAGAAAGAAAAGATCCCCAAGATAACTGTGAAGGGGTATGTGAATCAGTTATCTGATAATTAAACCATTTATCAACTTCAATATCAACTTCAACATCTTTAAACCATATAATCAATGCAGTAACCAACCATAGAAAGATAATCATACACAATGACACAATAACACAAGATATATTAACTAGGGAACCTCCTGATCAAAGAGTAAACCCCGGTGGGAATGATGCCCAAAAAAGATGTACTAATATGAAAATTCCTTGTGAAAGGATGGACCCTATTAGGAGTCTTATGAAATACATTCAGTACATATGAATCTCTATTAGGAGATTTTGAATCCCTGTTAAAAGATTCTAACCCTATTAGGAGTTATGGAAGACAGAAGGACCCACTGCCCAAATAGCTTCAAGGCAAGATCTTTGAACTCACTGTCCAATAGATTTTAAGATTATTCAATAGAATAATATGAAATATGTTACCTCCTTCACACTATGCCAAAACCACACTCTCTACTACACAAGATCGCAAATCCAAATCTCTGTACTTCGCAAGTCTTCCTTCACCACTGAATTAGCTCTATTCTTCACCTCATGCATATATTCACATCTCAACTTTCACAATTTCATATCAAAACTATTACAATCCCTTCTACAAAAAGGAAAACATTCCTTCCTTTATACCACACTCAAATAGTTACAAATGAGTCAGGATCCAAATACAAAATAATAATTTCAACACGCTACATCAAAATTACATAAAACTATTGGTTTCCAGAGACAATAACTTTTCAATTGTGTGACCTCAAATTTTGCACTATGAACCAAATCACCACCAATGAGTCTCAAACTTCCCTTTAACTACGCAGAATTAGATTCCATCCTGGTTAGGAGATATCCTCCAATTACCAAAAACTGGTACTCAGGAACACTGTCAGAATACTGCTTCCACCAAAATGCTTATAACTTTCATGAATGAATGAATTAATTTCTTTTTGCATTGTTAACCATAGGTTAATAACACACCAAAGAACATACCATTAAATATGCATAGCTCAATCTACAATATAACATGGGCGCAAAACAAAACACTATCTGGTTCTCTGCTAAACTCCATAATATCACTGTGTTGACATCAATGACAATCATAGTCATGAATGCAACAACCACTGCTACAGAATGACTGCCAAAGGCTTCAACATTCATTCCTAACAATGAGCATAGTCACTACAAAGGTTTTGAAATGTTTTAACATGAGTGACAGGGTCTTCCTTACCATTGTAATTCTTAAGATGAGGGATATCAGCTTGCTAAGGAATGGGACCATGAATAATGTCTAGGGATAAATAAATTCCCTTGTCACACGTAGGAATAATATTTTTGGATTGAGTTAAGGATTCAAGTTTATATTGTAAAGAGGACATAGTTTGAGCCAGACTAGTGATTATGGAATCATTAGAAGAAATAGGAGGCATAGAAACATTAGAAACACTAGGGAAAGTGTAGGAAAACATATGATAGTTGGTTTGATTATCCTTTACATTTAGAAGATTTGGGGAATGTAATATTCTCTTCTTAATCTCAAATTTGCAAAGGAAAGATCCAAATTGATTAACCACAAGGAAATTGTCAATGCATAAATGAATCAATCGATTATTAACAAGAAGAAAGAGGAAAACCTTACATTTGGTTTTAGAAAAGAATATTGAAATGAATTGAAGATAGATACTAACCTCAAAGTATAGAAGATCTAGAAATTGTTATTTTCAGGTGTTTGTATTGAGTTTTTGGGAATTCTACAAATGGATCTAGGATAGAAACACAGAGATGAAGAAAACCCAAAAATATTTTTCTTTTTTGAACCAGGTCGACCTTGACCCAAATAAAGGTCAACCTTGATCCCTTTATGTTGACCTTGACCTTCATAGCTCTAACGAAAATTCTATTCATGAATCCTAAAATTTTTCTAAAAAGGGTATCCAAATCTACTCTATAATTCATTGTTCCACACCTGTTCCTACAAGAAAAAAAGGGTTTTGTTTTTTGGATGAGGGGTATTCCTTGGTTAAACCCTGGTTTTGGAATCAAGCTTGAAATATAATTGAAATTGTAATAATAAACAAAGTAAATGGAACAATTTAGCTTGCTTATGTTGAAACCCTTATGGAGGGTTTGAATCCTTGAATCCACAAGTATGGATGCTCCAAAATAATGTAGAATTGTAGGATGTCTCAAATCAATTTCCTTTAGATCTTCAACACCAATCTGGAATGGATCTTGGAATAGGAAGAAGCTTCAATGGATATTCAACAAGAGGGCTCCATAGAGCTTGAATCCTTCAATGCCTACTAATGGATCTCCTTGATGAATTGGATCTTGAATGCTTGAACACTTGACTGCTTGAATGCTTCATTGATAATTTCTTGATCACCTGATTTTTCCTTATGATTTATTGATAATGGATTCATGATTATGTTTTTTCGATGGATTGAAATGATAGTAGAAGGCTTCCTTATATACTAGTCTAGGGTACAAACTTCTAGAGAGGCTGATATAGGAGAAATAAATTCCCATTAAGCCTATACCCCTAGAAATAGACCTAAATTAAATATCATTTAAGAGTTTACTATTTCGAAGCCCGAAATAGCCAACCTGAAAGTGGGAAATAAATCTTTCTGAAACCCGACATCTGGAAACCTTTAGAATTTGTAATTTGGACCCTTGTTCAAGGTTAAGGTTGACCTTGACCTAGAAGTTTGACCTTGATCCTAAGCTAAAGAACCTCAAAATCATAGAGCAAGATGCCATAATTAGGTAGGAAATAAGTGGAAAATAGGGCAGGACATGGGAAAAATCTAGATCCAAGTCAAAGACCCATTCAGGGCATTTGACATGACACAAAACCATTTACTTGGAGGGCTAAACTAGTCCTAAATGGAAGTGATCCTATAATCTATGATACATCTTGTTTAGTATCTCTATAGCCATAGTCATCACTTTAACTCTTTTTTCACCTTTTTGCACTAACCTTTCCTTAGCCTTAGTAAAGGCCATGAAGGATATCCTCATCAATTCATCCTCATCCATTCTATCTACATCAACACTCACTAGTTTGGCCATACTTGCCTATAATAATGTAGAGGATGTGTCAGGTTCTTGTTTTTGTTCCATTTTAACCTCATCTACTTTCTCTATTCTAATCTCTTCTTCCTTCCTTTCCTATAACTTCTCTTCTTGTTTCTCCTCTATTTTCTCTTCCTCTACCTATCCTTCTACTTAAAATTCTATCACACTATCCAAATTATCCAAAAATGGATCATTCACATCATGCAAAGTGTCAAGGGTCATAGGCACATAAGAGACAAAGAAGTCTAGTTGCATGCTAGCTTGTTCACTACCTTCTACTACCTTGGAACTTTCTCCCAATCCCAAAGATGTAGGCTTGGTAACATTGGGAGGTGAGGTCTTCTTTTGCATATCACTCATTAGGATTTGATCTAGTTCCTTTTGAGTGTCCTCAATTACTTCATCATACTTTCTAGCCATGATTTTTACTAGTCTAACCTTTATTCTCAATAAGGGTTTCAACTCATTTATTATCTCCCTTTCTTGTATAGAGACAAAAGGTAGCATGTATTCTATATCTTTTTTCCTAATATTATCATCTTCTAACTATGCCAACTTCTTTCTAATCTCCAATTAACTATATAGTTCCTTTAGAATGCTTCCTTCAATCTCCAACAGATTTTTCTTAAAGGCCAATATATACTCAATGATAGTATCTTCAATGATTGCCCGATTCTCAGAATCATACCTCTTATAATATATGTCCACTATCTTCAAGTTTCCATCTTTTATCAGTCTCTTATGTAGTCATTTAAGGTCTCACTTCTACATAGTTTGTGGATCCTTCTATGCTACTTTTTCCTCTTCTTTCTCACTTACCTTTTCTTCCTTCTTCTTTTCCACTTCTACCTCTTTTTCTGTAGGACTACTTTTCTTGGTAGATCTTGTAGATCTTCTAGGAATTCTTAGAGGTATCATTTCTTCTATAGTCTTTTCATGTGTAGGAGATAATTTGATGCAAAGATAGAGGGGAAGAGGGGCCAAAGGCACACCCTAACTAGATCCACTGTACTCAACAACACACAGGAGCAGCAACAACACAGTGGGAGAGAGAAAATGCAAGATTTTTCATATGTTATCTTCAAGTTGATTCATACATGTTAGGTTGTAAGGACTTCCTAATTATGACTAGATATTACAATGAATTACATAAGTCCTCAAATATGTGAGGATCTATAGATAATCTCTACTCTTTTACCTTCTATTCGAGAAACTCCCTCCTAAATTCTAACCAAACAACTACATTTATACAAGAGGCTATCGAGCTGAGTCAACCTTCAGATCCACAACCAAAGGAAGGAATAGTCAGATCTAGGACAACACACTTCCCAATGATGGATACCAACATTAAATCAGTGACCCAAATTAAATGCACAAGTCAACCTCAATAGAAACTCAAAAGATACCCATCGGTAAGAAAAGCCAACCAAGCACCATACAAGAATCACCAAGAGCTAGAGAGAGAACCAACCAACACCCGTGAACAAAGGAAACTGAGCAACACAAACAAACTCAAATATGTTTTTGGTGACATAGGATTGCTAAGGACCCAAGATGCTCTTGCATCAAACACCTAGGTTTATTTTGAAATGATTCTCTTAATCATTTAGTAGGTATGATTCAAGCTGCATCCAACTCAGACTATGAAATCCATGAACTATCTGTTACAACAAGTGGTTGTCATTGAGCCAAAAGA
Source organism: Chamaecyparis obtusa (assembly GCA_027943335.1). Classification (NCBI taxonomy): domain Eukaryota; kingdom Viridiplantae; phylum Streptophyta; class Pinopsida; order Cupressales; family Cupressaceae; genus Chamaecyparis; species Chamaecyparis obtusa. The sequence continues at coordinate 387,679 of BSBK01003705.1, read as the reverse complement.
TCAACCTGTTAATGCCTGATACAACCACTATACTTATAGAAGACACCGAAGGTGGTTAAACCATGTCACAAATCCTGAGGGGAGCACTAACCATTTTTCCAACAATCTCCCCCTCAGCGTTACCTGAGGAGATTCAAACCTATGACCAAGCTCTGATACCACTTGTTACAAGTAGGGGTTTCCATTGCACCAAAAGATTGACCTGTTAATGCTTGATACAACCACTATACTTATAGAAGACACAGGAGGTGGTTAAACCATGTCACGAATCCTGAGGGGAGCACTGACCATTTTTCCAACACTATCTTCAATTGGTCTATTCTTCTACTTTACCAAATATTCCATATACTATTTTCCTCTTGTACTTTTGCCAATTCTTTTCTCCAAAATATGCCAACTTCTTCATTATGCTTCTTAGGATATTCTATCGGTACTACCATGTCTTCTTCAAGTTCATGAAACTCATACAAATCAACAATTTTGAATATAGGTGAAATATCCATGTCTTCAAGTAACTCAACTTCATATGCATTTCCATTGTCAAATTTTCTCAAAATTTTACAAGGTCCAAATTTCTTCATCTTCAGCTTCCCATATGTTCCAACAAGAAATCTACCTTTTCTCAAATGAACCATCACTTCATCACCAACATTAAAATTCTTATGTCTCCTTGATCAATCATCTCTATCTTTGTATTTCTGATTACTCTCTTCTAGCTCAAGTTTCACATCTTCATGCAATGTCTTCATGTACTCAAAAAATTTCACTCCTTCAACACTTCACTTTCTTTCATCATCAATGTCTCTCAAATCTGATATACCTCAGCTATATTCCATTCACAATCTCAAATGGTGTTTTTCCAGTGCTCATATTCACTAAATTATTGTATGCAAACTCTACTTGTGCTAACATATAATCCCAATTACTTGGCGTGTCTCCAACTAAACATCTTAAAAGATTACCCAAACTTATGTTCACAACTTCTTTGTATCCATCAGTTTGTGGGTGAAATGTACAACTATATTTCAACTCAGTACCCAACATTCTCCAAAGAGTCTTCCAAAAGTATCCAAAAAAATTACTATCTTGGTCAGAGATAATACTCCTCTGTAATCCATGCAATCTGAAAATTTCCTTAAAGAAAATATCTACTACATGTAATAAATCTGATGTCTTTCTACATGGTATATAATGTGCCATTTTAGAAAATCTATCCACAACAAAAAATATGGAATCATTACCTCTTACTATATTCGGTAATCCAAGAAAAAAATCCATACTCATGTCAATCCAAGGATTCTCAGGAACAACAATCAGTGTATACAATCCAGTATTCTGACTCACTCCTTTTGCAACTTGACAAACTCCACAACTTTTCACAAATTTCTGAACATCTTTATACAACTGCGACCAAAAATATTTCTTCTTAAGCAAACTCAATGTCTTATCAAATCCAAAATGTCCATCCAAACCACTACTATGTTTCTCCTTTATCAAGTTAGTTCTCATTGGACCTCTCGGTATACATAACTATATACCTTTAAACAACATACCTCCTTGCATAAAATATTCATCCCATTTAGTACTTTGTTGATCTCGAATAGGTGCTCTGCACTTTCTCCATAGCTCAAAAAAATTAGGATCAAATTCATAAGAATCTCTCATATCATCAAAGCCTAAAACTCCAATTTTCATCTTGATCATCAAAGTTCTCCTTCTACTCAATGCATCAGCAACTCGATTAGTGAGTCCACTCTTATGCTTTATCACAAAAGGATAACTTTTTCAATACTCAACCTATTTCATATGTCTCTGATTCAACTTATTTTGACTACCCAAATACTATAAATATTTATGATCAGTATACAACACAAATTCACTTAGTTTAAAATAATGTCTCCACTTCTTTAGTTCTTGAATAATAGCATAGAATTGTTGATCATACACAAAATATTTTATTTTTGCATCATTCAAATTTTCACTAAAGAAAGCAATAGGTTTACCTTCTTGACTCAACATAGCTCCAATTTCACTTCCACTTGCATCACATTCCACTTGAAATACCATATTGAAATTAGGCAATGCCAAAACAGGTAATTCAACAACCTTCTGCTTTAGAGTCTCAAAACTTTTATCAGTTCCATGTGTCCACTTGAATTCTCTTTTGTCTCCTCTCATAGTATTAGTCATAGCATTACAAATTGAACTAAAATTCCTTATGAAATTTTAGTAAAAGCTTGCTAATCCATGAAATGATCTTACCTCACTAGCATTCACAGGTGTAGGCCAATTCAAAATAGCTTCAACCTTTTCAAGATCCATTTTCAAACCATCAGCTAAAATCACAAATCCCAAATATACAATCTCATCTTTCATGAATGAACACTTTTTTAGATTTATCAGCAACTTTTCTTCTTTCAATCTCAGCAAAACTTTCCTAACATGCAAAAAATGTTCTTCTCTAGTCTTACTGAATATAAACATATCATTAAGATATACAATCACAAACTTACCCAAGAATTTCTTCATAACTTCATTCATCAACCTCATAAAAGTACTCGGTGCATTAGTTAAACCAAAAGGCATAACCAACCACTCATACAAACCTTCTTTTGTCTTGAAAGTAGTCTTCCACTCATCATGTTCTCTAATTCTAATCTGATGATACCCACTTTTCAAATCAATTTTGGTAAAATACTTTTCTCCAATTAGACTGTCCATTATATAATCCATTCTCAGTATAGGAAACCTATATTTCACTATTATTTTGTTGATTATTCTAGAATCAGTACACATTCTCCATTCTCCATTCTTTTTAGGTTCCAAAATAGTAGGTACTACAAGAGGACACAAACTTTCTCTGATCAAACTTTTCTCCAACAATTCTTGAATCTGTCAGTTCAATTCCTGATCTTGGTAGGTGTCAACCGATGAGGTTCCTTCATCGGTAAACTAGCTCTAGGGATTAGATCCATGTGATGATAAATGCTTCTTTTTGATGGAAAACCATCAGGTACATTATTAGAAATGATTTCACTATACTTGGTCAGTAACTTATCAATCTCCTCAGGAACACTATCCTCTATTTTCTTACTCAGTTTGTTAGGAATCACAACAAAAATTAAATCATTTCTCTTTAAATCCTTAACAAACTTTCTTCCTTCCATCAAGAAAAATTTCACAGATGTACAAACATTACTAACAGGTTCTTCCATCAAAGGTAACAAGATTTTTCTCTTTCCATTAGCCAAAAAAGTATACTTATGAAATCTTCCATCATATATAGCATGTCTATCATATTTCCAAGGTCTGCCTAACAAAATATGACAACAACCCATAGGCATGATATCACATAACACCTTATCATGGTATTTCCCAATTTTCAAATTCACATAGCATTATTCACTTACCAAGAGTGTATGCTCATCCTTGATCCATGAAATTTGATAGGGCTTCAGATGTTCCAACCTTTTCCACTGCAATTTTGTGACCATCTCCTCAGATGCCAGATTCTCTGAGCTAACACTATTAATGATTATCTTCCAAACTTTTCTAAAAACTCTACATCTAGTCTTGAAAAAATTCTTCCTTTGGGTTGGCTCTTGGGTGACTGATGTCTTCAACAAGGTTCTCTTAGGCATCAAGTTCTCTCCCTCCTTAGACATTACATAATATCCTTGGCCACTGTTCCCTTGATCCTCTTCTTCCCTGGCAAGTTTAGCTCTTCTCTCCCCTTTCTTGTTCTTCTTCTCGGGGAACTTAGAAGCTAAGTGTCTTGTTTGATGGAACCTATAGCATTTCACACCTTCTAGGCCTATTCCCCCATTTATTCCTCTAGAATTGTTCCCTCTTCATCTAAAGTGTTGGAGATTTGCTAGCAAGCCAGTGTTGACTGTATGTTTGTCATTGATGACAAAATATGGTAAGTAGCATGCATGGAATACTTCTATAATAAGCCTTATATGTATGAAGCATGGACATGTTATCAGCATGATATCATGGATTTAGAGGTTGACTGTTAGTACAAATAGTTATATTATAGTTTATATCAATAGTGTTCCTAATAGAGTAAAAAGAAGTGTTCTATGTATAGGTTTTTGTATAGTTGTCATGAAGCCTTGCACCCTTGGATATGTGATGAAGACATGTTAGTGATGATACATTCATGGATGCATAGTTTGATGATTAGTAGAAGGGAAGTTATGCAGTTGCTATTCACCTGTAATAGTTTCCTATGTTTATTGAGAAGAGACAACATAGATATTATTGGTTCTGGAGTTGTGCCTATCATTTGGGTATGCACCCTTGAATTTAAGCTTAAAGAAGATTTGTTGATTTTTAGTTAAGAGTGCATGAAATAATTCAACTTGAGGAGAAAGAGCTAGTTGTTTTGGTGGAGCCAACAGTGTGTATCGTGCATCTACAATTATCTTATTGGATAGGTCCTAGAATGTGTTGCATGCTTAGTAGAGCCAACTGAATTATTATTGGAGTTTTTTATGGTTTCTCTGATATGATTTGAAGGTGGTTCTAATAGGCTAACTTGATTATATCATTTAGAGGAAATATATTTATAGGTATTCATTTGTGATTTCTTGAGTGTGGTTCATGGTTGAGAAGAAGAGAAAAGTAGAGTGTGCAAAGTGTTGAGCCATCAGAAGAAGGTCTATGTGACCAAGTAAAGTATTTTTTCTATACATTAGAATTGATCCTGACAGCAGGTCAAAGCACAGTTCACCAAGATCTAGATATAGTGTGTATCTATTAAATAGAAGGTTGTAGCCTTCACCCCTTTGAGCAGTGTGCTCTCAGACAGTGCATCCTCTCCCCTAATAGGGACTATTTTAAAAGACTCCTAATAGGGTTTGACCCTTGACCAGGTTTACTTTACTAAATATATTGTAAAGAAACTCCTAACAAGGTTACAAATCTTGTAGCTAGGATCATAATACACTAGTACAAAATATTAGTGGGTGTTAATTCCCACCAGGGTTTTTACCTATTTGGGTTTCCCTGTAACCAAATTACTGGTGTTGTTTTCAAGTGTTCTTTCATTTTTTTTATGCTTTATGTTTAAGTATACTAATTTGGATAAAGAATTGAAACTTGTAGATAACTAATTCACCCCCCCCCCCACCTCTCAGTTATCTCTTGGGACTATTCCTAATAATTGGTATTAGAGCCAAGTGCCTCAAAGAGAAATTTTAGCATCTTGATGTTGATCAGATGGAATTATTTAGAAAAGAAAGTCCCAAGTTTGATGGAGAGAATTATCTTGATTGGAAGAACAATATGGCGATTCATTTGCAATGTGTTTCTTTTGAAGTTTTTGATGTAACTATCAAGGAAGTCAAGATCCCTACCTTAGAAGACCTTGCAAAGGATGATGCTACTAAAAATAAAAAGGAATTATTTCATTAGAATTCAATAGCCAAAGAAGCCCTTATCAATACCCTATCTGATAGTGAGTTCTCAGAAATAAATAAGGTAGATACAACCCACAAAATATGGAAGCACCTTGAAGACATATTTGAAGGAGGTAAACAAGAAAAGGATGCACACATAAAGACATGGAAGAAAAGATATAGTGCATTAGAAATGCTGCCTAAAGAAAACATCAAAGCTTACAATCAAAGGATCAATGAAGCAATTGCTAGAATTAGGAACAACAGTGGAGAGATCTCAGAGGAAGACATTATGGACAAATTGATGAGTACTCTCACTCTAGAATATGAAAACAAGATCAACATCCTTGATGAGACCATGCATCTTACATCAAATTTCAAAAGAGAGACCTTGATTAGAAAAATCTAAGCTTTTGAGATTTCAAGATTGAAGATAGAACCTAAAAGTGAAACAGCCTTCAAAGCAATAGTCCATGGTAAGAAATCTACAAAAGCTTATGGTAATTTTGATGATGATGATGAAGAGAAAAATCTAGATGATTTCATTTCTCTGATTGCTAAAAGAGAAAAGAAAGGAAAAGGAAAATATGAAGGTCAATTTCCATTCAAATGCTTTTCATGTAATAAGATTGGTCACTTTGCATCTAAGTGTCCTCTAGGAGCTAGGACGTTCAAAAATGACTACAAGCCTAAATACTCAAAGGAATGTTACTATACTATAGATGGAGTTTGAGATGATGATTCAGCTGAAGAATAAATTTGATTCATTTCTATTATAGAGAAAATGAATAGTAAGATAGATCATAAAGATGAGAAAGAGGAACAAAAACTAGCATTTATTTCACATGTCAATATAAGGACAGATTGGATTATAGATATTGGTTGTTCACATCACATGATAAGTAATAAATATAGATTTGTTCATCTAGACAAATAAAATGGTGGCATGGTTAGGTTTGGAGATAACACTCCTAAACCTATCATTGGTAGAGAAGCTATCACATTGGATGTAAAGAATAATATTGATGATGTTCAAAAATGACAAATGCATCATTAACAAGAAGGATGGTGTTATGATTACATCAGGCTCAAAGACTAAAGGTAATGTTTTCCAAATTAATTCAAAAACAACTTGTTTTGTTGCTAAAGTTGACGACAGTTGGTTGTGGCATAAAAGACTATGTCATATCAATTTTGATAACACAGTGAAGATAAGAAATGTAAAGGTAGTAAGAGATCTACCTAGCATAGAAAAACTAGTTGATACCATACACAAGGAATGTGTGATGGGAAAACATGTGAGAAACTCATTTAGGAGAAAGCACAATTCAGTAGAGAACAAGTTGGATCTGATTCATACAGACCTATGTGGACCAACTCAAACAAGATCATACTATGGTGAAAGGTATTTCATTTTGTTTGTTGATAATTATAATAGAATGATGTGGGTTTCTTTCTTGAAAGATAAGTCAAAAGCATTTGAAAAATTCAAAATATTCAAGGCTAAGGTTGAGAATGAATCTGGACTTAAGATAAAATGTCTAAGATCAGATAGAGGAGGAGAATTCACCTCTGATAGATTTTATGAGTACTATGAAGAACATGGCATAAAGAGACAATTGAGTGCACCTAGAACTCTTCAGTAGAATGGAATTATAGAGAGAAGGAATAGGATCATCCTTGATATAATGTGCACCATCATGATTGAAGGAAAAGTTGCACACACCTATTGGAGAATTTTGTCAATACAATAGTCTATACTATCAATATAATTCAACTAAAACCTAGCACTAAAAAAACACCATATGAGATATGGTTTGGTAATGTTCCCACAGTAAAATACTTTACAATCTTTGGAAGCAAGTGTGACATCAAGAGGGATGAAGTAGTAGGCAAGTTTGATGCAAGAAGCGATGAAGGTATTTTCCTTGGTTACTCTTCTAAAAGAAAAGCTTATAGATGTTACAATTTAAGGTTAAAGAAGATCATTGAAAGTTGATGAAGGGTGCTCCCTTAATATCACAAACACATAAAAGAAATAGAGAAACAACAACAATATGCAAAAACAAAAAATTGGCTTCTTATTATCTCCACAAATGTGGAATTACAAACTTTTATAATTACAATATGAAAAGCCACATGGGCATTCCCTTACAATATTCTGTAGGAAAAAGCCTCAAATTATTACCCAAATCTACTACCTAGAACTACTCTGAACTACCTAAGACAATACCACGAGCCTTTTTTATATAGGCAATTTTCACCGCTTGAGAAGGTTCTAGAAATTTAGCCCAAAGGGTTGACCAAACCTAGAATTATTTTTATTTTACAATTTATTACATCAAAGTTAGGTCAAAATAAATTTTGAAACCCGAACAAAAATTTTGAAGGAAAATTATTTCCTGCCATTTCAGGTGACCCAACTTCTGAAGACCATAAGTCATCACCAATTGCTCTGATTGACTATTACAACCCTAATTTGGAAAGGCCACGAAGCACTCTATAGGCTTGACTTGTGCAAGCACCCATCACTCAAATTTTTGACCTTATCTAGAGCCTCTAAAGCCTTCAAAACTGAGTTCAAAGTTTCTGTACCCTACTGCCAATATCGAAAATCTTCAATATCTACAAAGCTAGACTTGATCTATCAATGAAATTTTACTGGTAGGCTAATACGACTGAGATGAACCTCCACATGTGAAATTAGAACATTCTAAGACCAAATGACCAACTTACTAAAAATAGAAAGTTCCCATAAAAAGCGGCTCTACACAAGATAGCCCTTATTGAATTAAAAAATAGAAATATTTTTGGGTGATGAAAGATTGCTCTTACACCCAGGATGCTCCTGCATCAAAAGTGCTCATGTTAATATTGATGAAAATTTTATGGTTCAAGAAAGATATCATGATTACTCACCTATGATTGAAGAAGAACCCAAACCTTCCACTAGTGAGACAATTGTTGAAGAGATGTTTGATAGCATTGATGTGTTTTTCAATGACCATGAGACAAGTGAAGTAGAAACTCTAAAGGTTGATAAGATATCATCACCTAAAGTTCCAAAGTTTCCCTCTAGATATCACTCTAATAATAACATCACTAGAGATCAGAGCAGGAAAGTCACAACAAGATTAAAAGCCAAGAGTTCTTCAAGCAGTGAAGTGGTATGTTTACTATCTCGGATTGAACCTTGAAGTGTTGAAGATGCATGTAAAGATTTAGATTGGCATGATGCTATGAAAGAAGATCTAAATCAGATTATCAAGAATGATACTTGGGAGCTGATCCCAAGACCTAGTGATAAAAATGTGATTGGAACAAAATGGATATTCAGAAATAAGATGAGTGAAGATGGTACAGTAGTAAGAAAAAAAGAAAGATTAGTATGTAAGGGATATGTGAAAAGAGAAGGTATTGACTATTTAGACATTTTTACACCAGTTACTAAATTAGAAGCTATTAAGTTGTTTTTAGATTTTGCAAAATTCAAAAACTTCAATGTCTATCAGATGGATATTAAGTCAGCATTCTTGAATGGTGAACTAAAAAAAGAATTATATATTGAGCAGCTAGAAGGATTCACTCTATCAGATAGACCTGATATGGTATGCAAATTGAAGAAAGCCCTCTATGGACTAAAGCAATCCCCTAGAGTATGGTATGAGAGACTTGATGGATATCTAACAAAGATTGGATTCAAGAAAGGAGTAGCAAATTGTAACCTATTTATAAGAGAGACATTTGAAGGACTACTACTTGTGGCTATATTTGTTGATGACATTATCTTTGGAGGTAATGACAAATTGAGTGAAGAATTTACCAAAGAAATGTAGAGTGAATTTGAGATGAGTATGATTGGTCCTATCAAATACTTTTTGGGACAAAATGTGTAATAGACAGAAAAATGAATTTTTATTAATTAGTCCAAGTATGTGAAAGAGATACTGAAGAAATTCAAGATGGATGATTGAAAGCCAGTAGGAACACCTATGATCACTGGATGCAAGCTTACAAAAGAAGATGACTCACCAATAGTAGATACAACATTGTACAAATCTATGATTGGTAAACTCATCTATCTTACTCAAACTAGACTTGATATTTCCAATGTATTTGGCATGGTTGGAAGATTTGCAACAGAGCCTAAACAAAATCACCTCATGGTAGTAAAGAGAATATTTAGATACTTACAGGGCACTATAGATTATGGTCTATGGTATCCTAATTTAGAAAATATTGAGCTTCATGTGTATACAGATGTTGACTAGGTAGGATGCATTAATGATAGAAAGAGTACATTAGGTGGAACAATGTTTCTTAGTGATAGACTTGTCACTTGGACAAGGAAGAAGAAAAATTATATTTCTCAGTCACCAGTAGAAGTGAAGTATGTTGTAGCAGCCCTAAATTGTTATACAATTGTTTGGATCAAGAAAATGGTAAAAGATTTTAGAATTTAGATTGATTATCCTATTGTTATTTATTGTGACAACACTAGCACTATCAATATGTCTAATAACCCTATGAAGCATGCAAAGACAAAGCACATTGAGATCAAGTATCACTTCCTAAGAGAGAAAGTGGTAGAGAAAGAAGTCAAGTTGGACTGTGTGAATACTAAAGATTAGTTGGCAAACATATTCACAAAGCCCTTGCCTAAGGATACTTTGAGTGTCTTAGGGAGAAGTTGGGAGTAATTCCCTTCCCTAATTCTACTTAAAAGAAAGAAGAAAAGGCATCAGTCGTTAGTGACTAATGGAAGGTTGACTACTCTACCTTAGGAGTAGAACTAGAGCTTAAAATGATTGGTACCCTTTTCCATTAATGTCAAAGGGGGATTAATATACAAAGTCATGAAAAAAAAATAGAAAAGTAGGAGTAATATACTAAGGGGGAGTAGTATTCAGTTTTGGAAATAGTTCAGTTGAGGAAATGGAGAATATTGAAGAATATTGCAGTAGATGGAGGATTCATCTTTGTGGGAGTTTTGATGAGGAAATAGAGAATGTTATAAAATAATTTCTCATTGGATTGGTGGTGGTTTTTCATTCCATATGTTTCCATCAATGCCAAAGGGGGAGATTGTTGGAGATTTTCCAGCAAGCTAGTGCTAATTGTATGTTTGTCATTGATGACAACAAATGGTAAGTAGCATGTGTGGAAGACTTATATAGTAAGATTTATATATATGAAGCATGGACATGTTATCAGCATGATATCATAGATGCAAAGGTTGACTGTTAGTATAGATAGTTATATTATAGTTACTATCAGTAGTGTTCCTGACAGAGCAACAGGCAGTGTTTTGTGTATGGTTATCTATACAGTTGTCAAGAAGCCTTCTACCCTTGGATATGTGATGAAGACATGTTAGTGATGATACATTCATCAATGCATAGTTTGATGATTAGTAGAAGTGAAGTTATGTAGTCTCTATTCACATGTAATAGTTTCCTACATTTATTCAGAAGAGCTGATAGAGATATTATTGGTTCTAGAGTTGCACCAATCATTTGGGTATGTGCCCTTGGATTTAAGCTTAGAGAAGAGTTTTTTATGTTTGGTTAAGATTTCATTAAGTAGTACATCTTGAGGAGAAAGATCCAGTTAATTTGGTAAAGCCAACATTGTGTAGCATGCATCTATAATTATCTTATTGGACAAGTCCCAGAATGTGTTGCGTACATAGTAGAGCTAACTAAATTGTTATTGGAGTTTTTTATGGTTTCTCTAATATGATTTCAAGGTGGTTCTAATAGACCAACTTGATTACATCATTTAGAGGAAAGATATTTATAGGCAGTCATTTGTGATTTCTTGAGTGTGGTTCATGGTTGAGAAGAAGAGTAGAGAAAAGTGTGCGAAGTGTTGAGCCATGAGAAGAAGGTCTATGTGACCAACTAAAGTATTTGTGCTATACATTGGAACTAATCCATATAGTAGGTGAAAGCATAGTTTACCAAGATCTAAATATAGTGTGTATTTGTTAAACAGAAGGTTGTAGACTTCACCCCTTTGAGTAGTGTGCTCTCAAATAGTGTGTCCTCTCCCCTAAAAGGGACTATTGTAAAAGACTACTAACAGGGTTCAACCCTTCACCAGGTCTACTATACCAAATATATTGTAAAGAAACTCCTAACAGGGTTAAGGATCTTCTAGAAAGGATCATAATACACTAGTACAAAATATTAGTGGGTGTTAATTTCCATTGGGGTTTTTACCTATTTGGGTTTCCCCGTAAACAAATTATTGGTGTTGTGTTCAAGTGTTCTTTCATTTTTTTTATGCTTTATGTTTAAGTATACTAATTTGGATAAAGAATTGAAACTTGTAGATAACTAATTCACCCACCCCCCTTAGTTATCTCTTGGGACTATTCCTAACATAAAGGTATCTCTAGGTCTATTTCCCCCTCTTTGGTTATCTTGGATTGAATCCCAAAACTCCTTGGAGTTTTGTCTGCCTTCATTATATTGACTTGTACCTCAAAAACCTCTATTATTGTTTGCACCTCTACTTTTATTTGACTGGTCTTGTTTCCTTCTCATCTTCTCCTCTACCTTTAATTCCAATTGATAGCATTGGTTGAAAATAGTTATGGTACTTATGCTTAATTCATCTTGAATAGACACCTTCAAGCCTTGCATATATCTAGCAAGTTTCACTCTCTCAAGCTCTACTAATTTGGACTTCATCCCAAGATTCCTAAATTCCTCAATGTATGTCAAGACATCTTGATCTCTCTATTTGAGACCCATCCTCTTCTTATGAAGTTGGAATTTTTAATTTGTAGAGATATATGCTTCCCTCAATAGGCTCACCATCTTCTTGTAAGTGGTGACTGGTCTCTTTCCTTCCTTCACTCTTTCATCCTGAGTGAAATTCCACCATTTGAGAGTGGGCCCCTACAACTTTGACTTGGCTATCTTCACCATTTGGTTCTTAGGGATGTCCTCATAGTCAAAAAAACTAGATAGATAATCAATCCAATCCAAGGCAACATTAGGGTCTACTTTCCCATTATAGACAGGCAGGTCCAATCTTACATCCATGGTTTTCTCCATGGACTTAAATGTCTTCAGGAGCATCCTTTGATCAGCAGGAACTTGTTCTTCCTCATGCTTAGGGGATTCTTCATCACTCCCCACTACATCCTCACCAAAGTTTCCAATGCTTCCTATATCCATCTTCTTAGATAATGTCTTCATATCTCTTTCCATCTTCTCCAATTGGGCCTCATATCTTGCCTTTTTCTCTCTACAGAGTTTTGCAAATTTTGCATTAGTTACTCTTCTTGGAACTTCTTCCTCACTATTCTCTGACATGGTGTAGTCTTCCTCCAAAGGACCTTTAGGAGCTCTTATACCAATTGATGTAGATAATCCTATAATCCCTAAGTTTGAATCCACAAACCTCAACTAGGAATGAATATAACCTCTACAAGTAGGACTTCTTGGAAAAATGATATTTTTTTCACCCCACAACCTCCTTTCCAACTTGATTCATGAATCAACACCCTCCTAACTCCTTTTTAACAAACAAAACTTGAAATTATAAATTTCTCCAATCGGTGATGCTAGGATTCTAGCCAAATTCCTTGTAGCCCTCCTCCCTAGGTAATTTGAACTTAATTCAAAAATTTCCCACCCAACCCAACAAAATAGGACTATTTTTGGACACCCTTTTCAATGATCCTTCAATTCTACAAATGATAGGAGACAACTCTGAGGCTATCCCACCAAAGGATACACAAGTCACCTAGGGCTAATAGGGCTAATTAGGGGCTTTAAAGAAGGAACTAATATTTAATGTATTGATCTCCACTTCTCAATGATTTTAATCTCTTAATATAGGTAAGGAAACTCCAAATCCAAGGTTTGGTGCTTTGATTCATTACCCATCAAAGGTTATGGGGTCGGTTGTAGTCTAACTAGTAGGTAGTCACATAGAGATGCCTACCTAGGGCTTCCTATTTCTCCACACTCCCCTACATGAAAAATTATCTCCTTTTGGATTACACTCCTGTATGTCACTTCGAACATGGTCTGATTATTAGAGGTTGGGATTGGAGACACATAATCCATCATTTTATCTTCCTTTGAGGCGTAACCGACCGAAGATGGCAGACCCAAATTCTGATTCTATTAAGGCCATGGTAGAAGAGGCTTTGAACAAACAGAGAGAAGAAATGATGAGGCAATTTTCTCAAATTCTACAAAATCCCCAACAATCAAATGAAGGGGGAAAACCGTTTAGTTCTCATACCCCTTTTAAAGTGCAGGTCAATTTTGATATTCCAAATTTTGAAGGAAAAATTGATGCAGATGCTGTGGATGAATGGTTATCAAAATTGGATAGATATTTTTCAGTGAATACCTTTTCAGCTGCTGAAAAGATAACTTTTGCACTCCTAAAAGCTGAAGCACATGTGAAGCAATCATGGGAAAATAAGCTTACAACAAGGAACCTGGAGGACGGATTTGTTGATAACCCTACATGGAATGAATTTGTTGAATTCATCGAAGAGGAGTATTTTCCTGAAGATACATATGAAGAAAAATATATGGAGTGGCAAGTGTTGCGACAGAAAAATGACTAGAGTGTACAAGATTATACCAATAAATTTCATGCCTTATCAGAAAAACTTGGTATTCAGGATTCTGAGAAGCATCGAGTTTTGAAATACCATAGCGGATTGCTGAGATACATTCAAACAGAGATGTCTTTCTTGAATATTGAAACATTGGGAACTGCCTATAAGTATGCTGCAAAAATTGAGGAGAAATTCAAGCAAAAGGGGAAAAGAGAATTCTTTACCAATAATAAATTCAAAGGGGATAATAGCAATAGATTCGCAAGGAAGCAAGCTACCATCAGTAAGCCTAATTCTCAATCACCAACATGGAGCACAGGAGAAAGAAAGACACTTAAAAGTACAGGTATGTGGTGTGATATCCATAGAAGCTCTCGACATGATATAAAGGATTGTAGATCTGCAAAAACACTGATGACAGAGACACATGGAGTAGACCAAAAGACTGAAATGTTTCCCATGGACCCCTTCGAACAAAAGAGTGGTGAAACAGTTATTGAAGCAGACCCTTATGCCACCGTTGCCACTGCAAAAATCATCCATCATGAAGATGAGGAGCGTTTGTTCCATTCTCAGATGTGGGTGAATGGCAAGGCCTTGCATTTCATAGTTGATAGTGGGAGTCAAAAGAATCTAATCTCTGCTGAAGCAGTAAAAAGACTAAATTTGCAAACAAAACCTCACCCTCAGCCATACTCCATGGGATGGGTGAGCCAAGGACGAGACATTCAGGTAAACAGACAGTGTTGTTTATCCTATTCCATCAAACCATTCAAGGATGAGGTTATTTGTGATGTAGCACCGGTGGATGTATGTGATGTGCTTTTAGGGCAGCCATATATGTATCAGCGACATGGTGTATATGAGTCAAGGCCATGAAGAGTTATTGTCAAGGTGAATGAACAAAAGTATCGAATCCCTGAGGTATGTCCTGAAAAATCTGCTTCTCTAATTAGTGCAAAACAATGTAGACGTTTGATTGCCCATACTAGAACTTTTGTATTGCTAATGATACGGCTAGAAGGGGATAGGAAAATGATAGGCAACCATAACATTAGAACAGCAACCACTTCTGCTCAACAAAAACATATGGATTCAATATTGTTAAAATATCAGACTATTTTTACTTCACCAATAGGGGTTCCTGAGCATTGCCAAGTGAAGCATTCGATTGATATTATTCCAGGGACACCTTTTCCAAATGGGCCAATGTATAGAAGATCAATTTTGGAGAATGATGAGATCAAACGATAGATTGAAGAGTTGATTCAAAAGGGTCATATTCGGCCAAGTGCATCTCCTTGTGGTAGCCCAATTGTTTTAGCTAAGAAGAAAGATGGCACATGGAGACTATGCATTGACTACCGTGCTTTGAACAAGATCACTGTGAAGAACAGATATCCAATTCCTTGAATTGATGACCTCCTAGACCAGCTTCGTGGGGCTAATTTTTTCACTAAAATTGATTTGAAGTCTGGATACCACCAAGTACTAATTGATCCTACAGATGTTTGGAAAACTGCTTTCAAGTCTAGAGAAGGTCTGTTTGAATGGCTAGTGATGCATTTTGGGTTAACTAACGCCCCTGCCACTTTTATGAGGATGATGAATGATGTTCTTCGACCCTTCACTGATTCATTTGTGGTAGTCTATCTAGATGACATACTCATCTTTAGTAAAACATGGGATGAGCACGTACAACATGTTGAGAAGGTACTGTCAACATTGCAGCAACACAAACTCTATGCCAATAGAGAAAAATGTTCTTTTGGTTTGGAAAGCATTCAATATCTAGGCTATGTTGTGGACAGTAGGGGTGTACATGTAGATCCTGTGAAAATTCAAGTAATCAAGGATTGGCCTTCTCCTACAAATATCACAGAGCTACGTAGCTTCTTGGGATTGGCAAATTTCTATCGTAGATTTGTGCTTGGATTCTCTCATTTGACATGGCCTATGAACCAAGTACTTAGAGGTGGGTCTAAGGCAAAATTTGTTTGGACAGAAGCGCAAGAGAAAGCTTTTGTGGGATTAAAGAATAGGTTATGCTCAGCACCAGTCTTGGCACTTCCAGATCTGCAACAACCTTTTGAAATTGAGACAGATGCATCTGATTATGCTCTAGGGGTAGTCCTCATGCAACATGGTCATCCAGTGGCCTATCACAGTGAGAAATTTTCTGATACAGTCCGTCGTTATCCAACATATGACAAGGAGATGTATGCGATGGTGCAGGCATGCAAACAGTGGAAGCGCTACATTTTGGGCAAAGAGACTATCATTCACACAGACCATAAGCCATTGCAATTCTTACAGACACAAGGAAAGTTGCAGAATGATAGACATCAAAGGTGGTCAGCATACTTGCAACAATTTCACATCAATATTCGTCATAAAAAAGGTAGTAGCAATAAGGTTGCAGATTGTTTGAGTAGACCTCCGATGGCATCCCTCCTCACTATATTGGATTCTTGTGGACATGAGACATCAACTTGGCCAAGTTTGTATGTTGAGGATGATGATTTTTCTAAAGTTTACACTCAGCTAACACAGGGTAAGCATGTTTCTAACTTCTACTTGCACAATGGTATTCTTTGTTATATGGGTCATATATGTGTTCCTATAAAAGAGAGGGAGAAGATGATCTAGGAGGCACATTATAGTCGCATTGCAGGACATTTTGGCATTAGAAAAACTCTTGCTATGCTACAGAGGTATTTCTTTTGACCCAAGATGCAGAATGATGTTTCTTCCTACATCCAGTCATGTGTAGCTTGTGCCATTGCTAAACCTGCAAATCGTAAGCAAGGATTGTATATGCCCCTTCCTACTCCTGATAGGCCTTGGCAGTCTGTTTCTATGGACTTCATGTCTAGTCTACCAACTACCAAACGTGGTCATGACTGTGTGTATGTAGTGGTGGACAGGTTTTCAAAAATGGCTATTATGATCGCTTGTACAAAAGAGGTTTCTGCAGAAGACACTGCGAAATTATTCTTTACCCATGTGTGGGTCCATTTTGGTTTACCACAGAGCATTATCTCAGACCGAGATAGTAGATTTGTTGGAAAATTTGGGTCAGTACTTTGGGCAATGATGGATACAAAGCTAACAAAGTCCATAGCCTTTCATCCACAAACAGATGGGCAAACAGAAGTGGTCAATCCTATGATTATCCACATCCTCCATATGTATCACTCTCATCATCCTCGCACTTGGGATGAGAGTCTTTCTTATGTGCAGCATAGTTACAATCGTGCCATTCATGGTACTACTGGACATAGTCCTTTTGAGGTGTGTTTGGGATATCAGCCTTTAGCTCCACTAGATGTATCTCTTCCAGCTTTGGAACGTGAGCCAACTTCATGTCTAGACAAGGAGGTAGATAAAGCTTCCAAATTTATTGAGAGAATTCATCATTTGCAGCAGCAGGTCCATGAGATAGTTCAACAAGCAAATAAAAAATATAAACAGCGGCATGATGAGCATCGTACACCACATCATTTCTAGGTGGGTGATAAGGTTTGGCTTCAATTTCAAAAAGAAAGGCTTCAAGGCCCGTATAAGAAACTTCATCCTCTCCGCTATGGGCCATACACTATTATCAAACAAGTTGGAGAGAATGCTTTTGAATTGAATATTCCACCATTTTTAGGCATTCACCCTGTTTTCAATGTGGAGTTGCTTCATCCTTATTTTCCGCCTTTGTTGGATACTTCTTCTATTTCTGAAACAATCCCCATTGGCGAATTGAATCCACAGACCACCACTCCAGTAGACAGTGATCAGATTGTTGATGTTCTCTTGAAATCTCTTCGTGGCACACAGATTCCTTTATATCGTGTTGTCCGAGCTGGTAAACATCCAGGTCAAGGTAAGTGGTTTACCCATGACTAGATTGCTACAAGTTTTCCTCATCTATTATAGCAGGTTAGTGCAATGGAGCCCATTTCCCTTCAAGGGGGGAGGAATGATCCAGGGGTATCCATGAATGATCCTGAACAAGCTGAAGGCAATGGATTTGAATAAGGCATTCTGAATTTCAAGTTAGGAGTAGAGAGTTATGGCCCCACCAAGTTGGGGTATCTAAATTTCTAGTTTTTTTGAAAATTTGTATTTTCTTTTCCATTTTATTGAGCATAGACTCTTCATTTCTGAATCTGTTGGGTTCCAGAGACTGTTGGAATACCCTGTGATGTTTAAAAACTCAATTCTGGATGAAATAAGGGGATTTTTTTTTAATGCATACAACTTATTTCTCAAGTTATTGCTATTGTCTAGTTTATTGAACAATACTTGCAGGTTTCCACTTACCTTGTATTGTTACGAGTTCATCCATGAATTTAGAATTGTGTAGCATGCATCTATAATTATCTTATTGGACAAGTCCCAGAATGTGTTGCGTACATAGTAGAGCTAACTAAATTGTTATTGGAGTTTTTTATGGTTTCTCTAATATGATTTCAAGGTGGTTCTAATAGACCAACTTGATTACATCATTTAGAGGAAAGATATTTATAGGCAGTCATTTGTGATTTCTTGAGTGTGGTTCATGGTTGAGAAGAAGAGTAGAGAAAAGTGTGCGAAGTGTTGAGCCATGAGAAGGTCTATGTGACCAACTAAAGTATTTGTGCTATACATTGGAACTAATCCATATAGTAGGTGAAAGCATAGTTTACCAAGATCTAAATATAGTGTGTATTTGTTAAACAGAAGGTTGTAGACTTCACCCCTTTGAGTAGTGTGCTCTCAAATAGTGTGTCCTCTCCCCTAAAAGGGACTATTGTAAAAGACTACTAACAGGGTTCAACCCTTCACCAGGTCTACTATACCAAATATATTGTAAAGAAACTCCTAACAGGGTTAAGGATCTTCTAGAAAGGATCATAATACACTAGTACAAAATATTAGTGGGTGTTAATTTCCATTGGGGTTTTTACCTATTTGGGTTTCCCCGTAAACAAATTATTGGTGTTGTGTTCAAGTGTTCTTTCATTTTTTTTATGCTTTATGTTGAAGTATACTAACTTGGATAAAGAATTGAAACTTGTAGATAACTAATTCACCCACCCCCCTTAGTTATCTCTTGGGACTATTCCTAACATAAAGGTATCTCTAGGTCTATTTCCCCCTCTTTGGTTATCTTGGATTGAATCCCAAAACTCCTTGGAGTTTTGTCTGCCTTCATTATATTGACTTGTACCTCAAAAACCTCTATTATTGTTTGCACCTCTACTTTTATTTGACTGGTCTTGTTTCCTTCTCATCTTCTCCTCTACCTTTAATTCCAATTGATAGCATTGGTTGAAAATAGTTATGGTACTTATGCTTAATTCATCTTGAATAGACACCTTCAAGCCTTGCATATATCTAGCAAGTTTCACTCTCTCAAGCTCTACTAATTTGGACTTCATCCCAAGATTCCTGAATTCCTCAATGTATGTCGAGACATCTTGATCTCTCTATTTGAGACCCATCCTCTTCTTATGAAGTTGGAATTTTTAATTTGTAGAGATATATGCTTCCCTCAATAGGCTCACCATCTTCTTGTAAGTGGTGACTGGTCTCTTTCCTTCCTTCACTCTTTCATCCTGAGTGAAATTCCACCATTTGAGAGTGGGCCCCTACAACTTTGACTTGGCTATCTTCACCATTTGGTTCTTAGGGATGTCCTCATAGTCAAAAAAACTAGATAGATAATCAATCCAATCCAAGGCAACATTAGGGTCTACTTTCCCATTATAGACAGGCAGGTCCAATCTTACATCCATGGTTTTCTCCATGGACTTAAATGTCTTCAGGAGCATCCTTTGATCAGCAGGAACTTGTTCTTCCTCATGCTTAGGGGATTCTTCATCACTCCCCACTACATCCTCACCAAAGTTTCCAATGCTTCCTATATCCATCTTCTTAGATAATGTCTTCATATCTCTTTCCATCTTCTCCAATTGGGCCTCATATCTTGCCTTTTTCTCTCTACAGAGTTTTGCAAATTTTGCATTAGTTACTCTTCTTGGAACTTCTTCCTCACTATTCTCTGACATGGTGTAGTCTTCCTCCAAAGGACCTTTAGGAGCTCTTATACCAATTGATGTAGATAATCCTATAATCCCTAAGTTTGAATCCACAAACCTCAACTAGGAATGAATATAACCTCTACAAGTAGGACTTCTTGGAAAAATGATATTTTTTTCACCCCACAACCTCCTTTCCAACTTGATTCATGAATCAACACCCTCCTAACTCCTTTTTAACAAACAAAACTTGAAATTATAAATTTCTCCAATCGGTGATGCTAGGATTCTAGCCAAATTCCTTGTAGCCCTCCTCCCTAGGTAATTTGAACTTAATTCAAAAATTTCCCACCCAACCCAACAAAATAGGACTATTTTTGGACACCCTTTTCAATGATCCTTCAATTCTACAAATGATAGGAGACAACTCTGAGGCTATCCCACCAAAGGATACACAAGTCACCTAGGGCTAATAGGGCTAATTAGGGGCTTTAAAGAAGGAACTAATATTTAATGTATTGATCTCCACTTCTCAATGATTTTAATCTCTTAATATAGGTAAGGAAACTCCAAATCCAAGGTTTGGTGCTTTGATTCATTACCCATCAAAGGTTATGGGGTCGGTTGTAGTCTAACTAGTAGGTAGTCACATAGAGATGCCTACCTAGGGCTTCCTATTTCTCCACACTCCCCTACATGAAAAATTATCTCCTTTTGGATTCTTAGTTTAAATAGGCCATATTTTCATTCCTTCAAATCTTATAAGATTCCCATGGTCAGAAGGCAAGAAATGGCAACAAAACCTAAAAACCCTAAGGCCTATCCTAAAATCAGGGTAGTGGCTTTGAACTTCTAATCACACATAGACCTTATTGATTGATGACCTCAAAACAATTGGAAAATAAAGTTTAATACCATAGGAAAATTTTCCAATCAATATCCCCTCATCCACTATTAGTACCAGGCTATACAAACACTACTTCAGTCTTAAGTTTGCAGAAAATAGGGTATAATTTTATTGATTCAAAAACTTTGTTACATTTCCATGCACCTTCACCTTGGTATGACCAAAAATAAAACATAAATAGAACTCTCCTAATGGTTCTAACCATCCTTGATTGGTTAGAGAGGTAATCCCATCAGTTATAACAGATTTTTAAAAAGTTGCTAAAGTTGCAAAGCAACTTTTTAGCAACTTTTGCAAGATTTGTACAACTTTTCAAATTTTGTTGTAAATCCTTAATTATTAAGGTTATCTATGCCTATGGTGATGACCTAAGACCTCTAAGGACCTAAAAAAGACCTCATACTGATGCAGGGGCATCCTGGGTGTAAGGGCAATCTTGTATCACCTAAAAATATTTCTATTTTTATATTCAATAAGGGCTATCTTGTGTAGAGCTGCTATTTATGGAAACTTGCTATTTTTAGTAAGTTGGTCATAAAATCTTGGAATGTTCTGATTTCACATGTGAAGGTTCATCTCAGTCGTATCAGCCTACCGGTAAATTTTCATTGACAGATCAAGTCTAGCTTTGTAGATATTGAAGATTTTTGGTATTGGCAGCAGGGTACAGAAACTTTGAGCTTAGTTCTTAAGGCTTTAGAGGCCCTAGATGAGGTCAACAATTTGGGTAATGAGTGCTTGCACAAGTCAAGCCTATAGAACACTTCGTGGCCTTTTTGATTTAGGGTTATAATAGTCAATCAGAGCAACTAGCGATGACTTATGGTCTTCGAAAGTTGGGTCACCTGAAATGGCAGAAAATAATTTTCCTTCAAAATTTCTATTTGAGTTTCAAAAGTTATTTTGAGCTGACTTTGATGTAATAAATTGTAAAATAAAATAATTCTAAGTTTGGTCAATCCTTTGGGCTAAATTTCTGGAACCTTATCGGGTGGTAGAAATTGCCTATATAAAGAAGGCTCGTAGTGTTGTCTTAGGCAGTTCTGGGTAGATCTGGGTAATGATTCAAGACTTTTTCCTATAGAATATTGTAAGGGGAATGCCCATGTGGCTTTGCATAATGTAATTCTAAAATTTGGAATTCCACACTTGTGGAGATAATAAGAAGCCCATTTTCTATTCTTGTAAATTGTTGAACTGTTGTTTCTCTTTTTCTATTATGTGTTTGTGGTATTAAGGGGAGTACCCTTCATCAAGTGGTATCAGAGCTAGGTTTTCCTGAGTGTGTAAATCGATCACCAACTGTGAGGTAGTTTGTACTAGGACCATGGTTAGGGTTTCAACGTGCATCATGAAAATGCCTACACAAAGAGAAGATGGTGGAAGAGCTAGTACTATGACACTTGAGGTTAGAGAGCTATAGAGACAAGTGAAAGCATTGTGAGAAGAGATTCACAGAGGAATGAATCTTAATGTTAGAGATGAAAGCGAGGATGAAGCTAAAGAAGAATATTAAGAAAGAGAAGTCAAAATTGTGAACCAGGAGGAAGAAAGACTTTTTTGGGCCATTTCCAAGATTGGGAAAAGATCTAAGATTGAGGTTCCTACATTTTCTGGAAATCTTAACCCAGAAGAATTGATCGACTGGATCAATGAATGTGAGGAATATTTTGAATATGAAGATGTTCAAGATCTTGATAAGGTCAAATTTGTGAAGGCCAGACTAAAAGTTCATGCGAAGATCTAGCGGCAAGAGATTCAATTGGAGTGAAATAGAAGAGGGAAAGATAAAATCACAAGATGGGATCAAATGGTGGATAAATTGAAGCAAAAATTTAATCCTATTGATTATGAGCTTGACCTACTAAAGAAAATGCAAAGTTTGAAGAAAGAAAGAATATCTATTCAAGAGTATACAGAGGAGTGCTATCACCTCCTAATCAGAATAGGCCATGTAGAAGTTGATAAAGATAAAGTTGCTTGATACCTTAATGGGTTAAGGCCAAGCATTTAGGAGGAGTTGAATCTACTTAAAATGAATAGTATTGAGGAGGCATACCGGTTTTCCCTAAAAGTAGAGGAAAAGTTGAATAAGAAGTTTGAGAGAAGACAAAATGGAAGAGGTTGTGGTGGAAGATCTGGTGGACAGTCATATGGTGGCCAAAATGAAGATTCGAAAAAGAAGGATGAGGCTAGTAGTAGCCAGAATCAGAGAGGAAATAATTCCAATTGCTTCTAGGATCAAAGTAATAGAGATCAGAGAGGAAGAGGAAGAGGACAAGGATCTAGAAGAGGAGGCTTCCATGGAACATGTTTTCACTATGGAGAAGAAGGTCATAGGGCATTTGAATGTCCTCAATGCCAAGGTAGAATAGACCAAAGAAATGAAGGCCAGGCTAGAGTTGCACATGTAGATTAAGATGTCAAATCATCAAATTTTGAAGATGTTGAAAGAGGAGAAAGACTGATTAACAGAAGAGTCATGTTGAGTGGTGAGAATGAACTTGAACAAAGGAGGAGCCTATTTCACACTAGGTGCAAGTGTGAGGGTAAGTGTTGTAATGTGATTATTGATAGTGGAAGCACTAACAATTTGGTGTCAAAAGAGATGGTGACGAAGTTGAAGCTCAAGAGATAGAAACACCCACATCCTTATTGGATTACCTAGGTATAGGATGACCACAAGGTCATGGTCACTGAACAATTCCTAGTAAAGTTCAAGATTGGCGAATACCATGATGAGGTACTGTGTGATATCATATCTATGGATGTATGTCATATGTTGTTGGGTAGACCATGGTAGTTTGACAGATGTGATGTACATGATGGTCAGGTGAATACCTATTCCCTAACAAAGGATGGAGTGCGACATAAGCTAAAGCCATTGAATGACATAGAAGAAAAGGTATGTGGTAGTTGAAGAATAACTTTTTTTTATGAAAGAAAGTTCCTAGATGGTATGAGGCATGAGCATGTGTGTTTTTCTTTAATTCCAAAAGTTGGTAAAGAGGAAGTAGAAGATATTCCTATAGACGTTGTAGATTTTTTGAATGAGTTTCAAGATATTGTATTCAATATTGTGCCTGATGGATTACCACCAGTCAAGAAGATCAATCATCAGATGGACTTGATCCTAGGAGTGAGTTTTTCATATAAGGCAGCACATAGAATAACACCTACAGAAAGTTAGGAGTTGAACAGGCAAGTACATGAGTTGCTGCAAAAAGGATTGATCTGTGAGAGTCTGAGTACCTATGTTGTACTAGTGGTATTAGCACCAAATAAGAATGGAGAGTGGAGGATGTGTATAGATTCTAGAGAAATAATTAAGATCACAATCAAGTATAGGTTTCCATTTCCATGAATGGATGAAATTATGGACTGTTTGAGTGGAGCTGTGTATTTCTCAAAGATAGATCTAAAGAGTGGATATCATTAGATTTGGATCAAAGAAGGATATGAATGGAAGACTGCCTTCAAGACAAAGGATAGATTGTATGAGTGGTTAGTCATGCCTTTTGGGCTAACCAATGCACCAAGCACTTTCATGCCACTCATGAACAAGGTTTTGAAAGAATTTCTGGGTAAGTTTGTCATTGTTTATCTAGATGATATTTTGATCTTTAGTAAAAAAATGGAGGAGCATATGATGCATATTCATATGGTATTTGAGAAGTGGAGAGAAGAGAAATTGTTGATTAATTTGAAGAAGTGTAGTTTTGTGAAGAAAGAGTTAGTGTATTTGGGATTTGTAGTTTCAGTAGAAGGTCTAGAAATGGACCCAAAGAAGGTACAAGCTATCCTTGAATGGCCTACTCCAAGGAGTCCTACTGAGGTAAGATCTTTTCATGGTCTAGCTAGCTTTTATAGAAAGTTTATCAGAAATTTTAGCAGTATTTGTGGACCCTTGACTGAAACAATGAGAGGGGATAGAAAAGAGTTTAAGTGGACTAATGGGGTAGAAAAGAGTTTTCAATTGTTGAAACAAAAAGTTACAGAATAGCCTGTTTTAGCACTTCCAAATTTTAATAAGGTGTTTTAAGTAGATTGTGATGCTCATGGTACTATAATAGGAGTTGTTATGAGCCAAGAAGGTAAACCTATTGCTTATTTTGGTGAGAAGTTAAATGATGCCAAGAGGAAATATTTTGTTTATGATTAGGAATTTTATGCTATAGTTCAGGCATTGAAGAAGTGGAGACATTATCTACTTCCTAAGGAGTTTTTTTTGTATACTGATCATCAAGCTTTACAATATTTGAATAGTCAAGGAAAGTTGAATTAGAGGCATTTGAAATGGGTTAATTTTTTGCAAAGTTATACATTTGTTTTGAAACATAGGGGTGGAAAGTCTAATAGGGTTGCAGATGCTCTTAGCAGAATGCAACTATTGTTGATAGAAATGTAGATTGAAGTGGTTAGGTTCAAGGAACTCAAGAATTTGTATCTAGAGGATCCTAATTTTGGTGAAGCTTGGAAAGCTTGTACATAACCTGTTCCTCTAGACAGGATGAAATGGCTAGATTTCATCATCTAGAATGATATGCTATTCAGAGGGAGTCAGTTGTGCATTCCATGAAGTTCTATGATGGAGAATCTCATCAAAGAGAAGCATAGCAGAGGATTGGCTAGACATTTTGGTCATGATAAAACCCTTTCTTAGGTTAGTGAGAATTATTATTGGCCACTGTTGCAGCAAGATGTGAAGAAGTTTGTACAAAGTTGCATAGTATGTTAGATGGCGAAAGGAGTGAAGCAGAATACAGGGTTGTATCAACCATTACCTATACCAAAGAAGCCTTGGGAGGATATCAGCATGGACTTTGTTCTTGGTTTACTGAGGACTCAATGGGGACATGATTCAATTTTTGTGGTGGTTGATAGATTTTTGAAGATCACACATTTCATTCCCTATAAGAAGACTAATGATGTTGTTCATGTAGAAGAATTATTTTTCAAAGAAGTAGTGAGACTACATGGTTTTCCAAAGACCATAGTTTTAGATCAGGACACTAAGTTTGTTGGACATTTCTAGCATACATTGTGGAAAAATTTGAAGATAGATTTGATGTTCAGTTCATCACATCATCCAAAGACTGATGGGCAGACATAGGTGGTGAATAGGAGTTTGGGAAATTTGCTAAGATGTTTGGTTGGAGATAAGCCAACAAGATGGGATTTGATTTTACCATAGGCATAATTTGCATACAATAATTCTATCAAGAGGAGCACTAGTAAATCACCATTCCAAATTGTATATGGAAGTAGTCCAAGAAATGCATTTGAATTGAAAAAGATAGATAAAGGAGAAATAAGTAGTGCTGAAGCTAAGGATTTTGTAGAACACTTGAAGAACATCCAATAGGAAGTGAGGAAGCACATTACCAAAATGAATGCACAGTATAAGGCTAAGGCAGATGAGAAAAGGAGGCATAAGGAATTTCAGGTTGGGGATGAAGTCATGGTTCATTTGTGGAAGGAGCAGTTTCCAGTTGGTACATATAACAAGCTGAAAATGAAGAAGTTTGGACCATGTAAGATACTGAAGAAGCATGATTCAGAAAATGCATATGAGGTAGAATTGCCTAGTGAGCTGAATATTTCACCAGTGTTTAACATTTTAGATTTGACAGAGTATCATGAAGGAAGTGTTGAAGATGAGATCACAATGGCACAGTGGAGTATTCCAGCAAGTAGTTTAGATACCAAGGAGATTGAAGACATATTGGACAGTCGTGTTGGTAGAAGCACAAGGAACAGGACATATTAAGAATATCTGGTCAAGTGCAAAGGGTGACCTATCAAAAATTCATCATGGCTGACAAGGGAGGAGGTTAACCATCTTGGTTTTCCTCTACACACTTGAGTCATGATAGGGTCACTTCTCAAATTACCTCAGGTGTCTGATGAAGGAGCATCCTGGGTGTAAGAGCAATCTTGCATCACCCAAAAATATTTTTATTTTTGCATTCAATAAGTGTTATCTTATGTAGAGCTACTATTTATGGAAACTTGTTATTTTTAGTAAGTTGGTCATACAATCTTGGAATGTTCTGATTTCACATGTGGAGGTTCATCTTAGTCGTATCAGCCTATTGGTAAACTTTCATTAACAGATCAAGTCTAGCTTTGTAGATATTGAAGATTTTCGGTATTGGTAGTAGGGTACAGAAACTTTGAAATCAGTTTTGAAGCCTTTAGAGGCCCCTAATGAGGTCAAAAATTTGGGTGAAAGGCACTTGCATGATTCAAGCCTGTAGAACACTTCGTGGCCTTTTTGAATTGGGGTTATAATAGTCAATCGGAGCAACTGGCGATGACTTATGGTCTTCAAAAGTTGGGTCACCTGAAATGGCAGAAAATAATTTTCCTTCAAAATTTTTGTTTGGGTTTCAAAAGTTATTTTTAGCTGAATTTGATGTAATAAATTGTAAAATAAAATAATTCTAAGTTTTGTTGGCCCTTTGGGCTAAATTTTTGGAACCTTCTCGGGCGGTAGAAATTGCCTATATAAAGAAGGCCTGTAGTGTTGTCTTAGGCAGTTCTAGGTAGATCTAGGTAATGATTCAAGGCTTTTTCCTATAGAATATTGTAAGGGGAATTCCCATGTGGCTTTGCATAATGTAATTCTAAAATTTGGAATTCCACACTTGTGGAGATAATAAGAAGCCCATTTTCTATTCTTGCAAATTGTTGTTGTTTCTCTATTTCTATTATGTGTTTGTGGTATTAAGGGGAGCACCCTTCATCACATACTCCTAATTTAGACTAGTTTTAGCATTAAACATCCCTCATATTAGTCCCCTCAATCTAAGTGCCTTAAGTTTATATAGCCACCAAAAAAACACTTCATTGAACATTAGGACTCTAATGAGTTAACATAGTCCCTTAGGAACCTAAGGAGATCTGTGATCTCCTCAACACCTTTCTATTCCTTTGATTCAATATTTTGAGGGTTCTCCTATACCATACTCTCAAGTTGGATGATTCTCTAGTCCTCTTGAGACTAGTTCTTGAAGATTTGTGCCAAGTCTCCTCATCTCTGCCTCATCCATCCACATAGCTTCTTCTTCTAGATATCCTTTCCACTAAACCAAATACTTCTTGTAGACATTCTTCCTTGTCTATTTTATAATCTTGATGTCAAGTATCTTGTCTAGTTTCCTTGGCTCATGGTGTGGAACTTCTAATAGGCCTTGTTGGAGTTCATCTTCTTGAATGCATGCAGGCACATCCAAAGGGCCTTTGTATGAGGTCAAATCACAAACATTGAAGGTAGGTGAGATCCCCAAATCTGAATCTAAACAAACCTCATATGCATTCAATCCATGTTTCTTGATAACTTCACAAGTACCAACTTTCCTTATCATCAACTTTGTGTTTTTTACTTTTGGTAACCTCTCTTTCTTGAGGTATACCCATACTAAATCTCTAATCTAAAACTAGAGGTCTCTCCTCTTTTTATCTACATTCTCTTTACATTTCATTACACTTCTTTGAACTGCTTGTTTGACCTATTCATGCATCTCTTGGATGCTAGTTGCAAAGTCTTCACCATGGGCACTCACATGACTTCCTTGATGAAGATCCCTCAACTCCAAAATACCTCTTAGAATCTTCCCATAAAGAACTTGAAAAGGACTCTTCCCTGTACTTATGTTGATAGAATCATTAAAAGAAAATTCTACTTGGGCAAGTACACTATCCCATTTTTCTCCATATTGCTTGGTTAGACATCTCAATAGGTTACCTAATGACCTATTGACCACCTCAGTTTTCCCATCTATTTGGAGATGATAGGAAGAACTGAAATGAAGGTTTTTTCCTAACCTTTTCCATAAGGTCCTCCAAAATTGACTTACAAATCTCACATCTCTGTTAGAGATTATTGTCTAGGGTAGACCCTATATTCTAAAAATCTCCTTGAAGAATAGGTTGGCTACATAGGTTGCATCACTTGTGATCTTACAAGGAATGAAGTGAGCCATTTTTCTAAACCTATCGACTAAAACATATATGTTATCAAATCCTCTTTGTGTCCTTGGCAGACCCATGACAAAGTCCATGTTGTAACTCTCCCAAGGTCTAGTGGGAATGGGCAATGGTTGGTATAGTTATACATAGGTTGAAGTACCTTTAGCCTTCTAACATATTATAACAAGATTCCACAAACTTCCTTACCTTAGCAGGCAACTTGGGCCAATGATAGAGTCTCTTGACCTGTTCCAAGGTCTTATCCATGCTAAAGTGTCCTCCCATGCTTCATGCATGCTTCTCTCTGATTATGTTCTCTCTCATAGAAGACTTTGGGCAACACAATTAATTTCCCTTAAATAGGAGTCCTTCCTAAATTAGGAAGTCTACATATTGGTTGTGATATGCCTCTGAAAACTCATAGAAAATCTTGTAGATGTGTTTGAAATCTTCATAAAAAAGGTACATGTCCTTCAAAGACTCAATGCCCACACGTTGGAGCCTGATTTCTTACACTGTCATGGTCCTCCTACTTAAAGCATCTTCCACTTTTTTGGAAACTCCCTTCTTATGTTTTATGGAGAAGTTGAAAGCTTGAATGGATTCAACCCATTTCATATGTTTGTGGCCCAACTTTTCTTGACTATTTAGGAAATTCAAGGCCTGATTGTATGTCCAGACCACAAAATCTTTTGGAAAAAGGTAGTGTCACCATTTCTTTAGTGCTTGGACTAGTGCATATAGTTCTAAGTCATAAGAGGAGTACTTCATCTTAGCATCATTCATTTTTTCACTGAAAAAGGTTGCGGGCCTTCCTTCCTAGCTTAGTACTGCTCCTACTATAGTGTTAGAAGCATCAAAATCTATGGTAAAAACCTTTCAAAAATTAGGAAATGCCAAGATAGGTTGGTCATACACCTTTTATTTCAAATGTTTAAATGAGTCTTTTTCTTCCTTAGCCCACACAAAGTTATGCTTTTGTCCCCCTTTGATAGTCCCCATCATTGGAGCACACAACTGGCTAAAGTTCTTGATGAAATTTCTATAAAATGATGCAAGCCCTTGAAATCTCCTCACCTCTATCATTGTCCTTGGAGAAGGCCAAGATACAATAGCCTTTATCTTTTTAAGATCCATCTTTATGTTTCCTCCTGCAACCACAAAGCCTAAATACAAAAGCTCTTCCTACATAAAAACACATTTCTCTAGATTTATGAAAAGTTTCTCATCTTGCAATCTTTTGAGGATTAGATCTAGATGTCTTAGATGGTCTTCTTTTCTTTTACTAAAAATAAGAATTTCATCTAGACATATAATGAATTTTTTTCCCAAGAATGATTTGAGCACTTCATTCATGAGTCTCATGAATGTGCTAGGGGCATTAGATAACCCAAAGGGAATCACCCTCCATTCATACAAGCCTTCATTGGTTTTGAATGTTGTTTTTCATTCATCACCACTCCTAATTCTAATTTGGTGATATCCACTTTTCAAGTCCACCTTAGAAAAATACCTCGCACCCCCTAAATTATCCAATAGGTCTTCAATTATATGTAGGATCTGAGAGATACAAATCCACTGAATGCCAAGAATACATGCATGCAAATAACCTATTATAGGAGAGAAGCATAAAGAAGAAAAAGGAAAAACTCAAAAGTTACTCAAAATGTGAGAGCAAAATTATGATCCAATTTAATGAAAAAAAGATTTACAAGGTTCAACCTATAAAGGTGAACAAAACCTAAAGCCTAAAAAAGCTAGGTTGCACATTATAATTAATAAAGATATTAATTATAATGCACCTAAGAGATACCTTAAGAAAATAGAATAATAAATAAATTAATTAATTAAATTGAAGTGATTTAATTAATAATTTTAAAATATAATTACTCTAACATTATAGACATGGGAAACCTATATCTTATGGTGATCCTATTGATGGCTCTGAAGTCAGTTCATAGCCTCCATGTGCCTTCTTTCTTTGGGGCTAAAAGGGCAAGTACTACACAAGGGCTTAAGCTTTTGTTAGTCAACCCTTTATCTAGAAGTTCTTATATCTTCCTAGCCATTTCTTTGTTTTGTTCAAGGGTTAGCTTATATGCTGCTTTGTTAGGCAAGGTGGCTCTAGGGATAAGGTCAATGTGATGGCTTATTTATCTGATGGGAGGCAACTCACTAGGTAATTATTTTGACAAAATGTCATTATACTGATCTAGCAAATCAATCACTTCCTTAGGACTAGTTCTCCTCAAGGTCTCTACCTTGACTTCCTCTCCCTTCTTCCCATTATTTCTAGGAAAAACAACAAGAGCATAACAAGGATTTCCTTCCTCCTTAATAGATTTTATAAACTCCTTTTCACCTACAAATAGGAACTTTGAATCATTTTCAACATGATCAGAATGGGGCAAGAATGTTACCCTCTCACCTTTGTGCATGATTGAGTAAGTGTTTAGTCTCCCATCATGATGTTCCTCCACATCATACTGCCATGGCTTCCTAAGGATCGGATGGAAACTGTCCATTGGGACTATATCACAAAGTACCTTGTCTTTGTATTTTCCTAGTTGGAACGACACCCAAGCTTGATCTTCAATGATAGTTTGTTGGCTCTTAGTAATCCAAGATAATTTGTAAGGTGTGGGGTGTGGGACTCTTCTTAGTTTCAACTTCTCTACTACTTTAATAGAGATCAAATTTTCAGTAGAACCACTATCAATAACCAACTTACATACCTTGCCTCCAATCTTGCATGAGGATCTAAATAAACTCTTCCTTTGGGGTGGCTCTTGGGTGACTAGTGTCTCCAGCAAGGTTCTCCTAAGCATCAAGCTCTCTCCCTCCTTAGGAATTACATAGGATCCTTGGCCACTATTATGTTGATCCTCTTCTTCCCTAACAAG
Organism: Chamaecyparis obtusa; assembly: GCA_027943335.1. Classification (NCBI taxonomy): domain Eukaryota; kingdom Viridiplantae; phylum Streptophyta; class Pinopsida; order Cupressales; family Cupressaceae; genus Chamaecyparis; species Chamaecyparis obtusa. The sequence goes on along the minus strand of BSBK01003705.1, from coordinate 355,880 downwards.
GTTAGCTCTTCTCTCCCCTTGCTTGTTCTTCTTCTCAGGGAACTTAGAAGCTAAGTGTCATGTTTGATGGCACCTATAGCATTTCACACCTTCTAGGCCTCTTCCTCCATTTCTTCCACTAGAACTATTCCCTCTTCCTCTAAAGGTATCTCTAGGACTATTGTCCCCTCTTTGGTTATATTGGCTTGACTCCCCAAAATCCTTGGAGTTATGTCTTCCTTCATTATATTAAATTCCACCTTGGAAACCTCTGTTATTGTTTGCACCTCTTCTATAATTTGACTGGTCTTGTTTCCTTCTCATATTCTCCTATTCCTTTAATGGCAACTGATAGCATTGGTTGATAGTATTTATGGTACTCATGCTCAATTCATCTTGAATAGACACCTTTAAGCCTTACATATATCTATCAAGTTTCACACTCTTAGGCTCTGCTAATTTGGACTTCATCCCAAACATCTTGAATTCCTTAGTGTATGTTGAGACATCTTGATCTCTTTGTTTGAGACCCATCCTCTTCTTATGATGTTGGAATTCATAATCTATAGAGATATATGCTTCCCTCAATAGGCTCAACATTTTCTCCCAAGTGGTGACTAGTCTCTTTCCTTCCTTCACTCTTTCATCTTGAGTGAAATTCCACCATGTGAGAGCGGACCCCTACAACTTTGATTTGTCTATCTTCACCCTTTGGTTCTTAGGGATGTCCTCACAATCAAAAAAACTAGATAGAGAATCAATCTAGTCCAAGGGAACATTAGGGTCTAGTGCTTGGACTAGTTCATATAGTTCCAAGTCATAAGAGGAGTACTTCATCTTAGCATCATTCATTTTTTCATTAAAAAAGGCTATGGGCCTTACTTCCTAGCTTATTATTGCTCCTACTAAAGTGTTAGAAGCATCACACCCTATGGTGAAAACCTTAAGAAAATTAGGAAATGCCAAGATAGGATGGTCAGACACCTTCTACTTCAACTTTTGAAAGGAGTCTTTTGCTTCCTTTGTCCACGCTAATTTGTTCTTTTTTCCCCCTTTAATTATCTCCATCATTGGAGCACACAACTGGCTAAAGTTCCTGATGAACTTTCTATAAAATTATGTAGGCCCATGAAATATCCTCACCTCTATCATTTTCCTTGGAGAAGGCCAAGATAGAATAGCCTCTATCTTATGAGGATCCATCTTGATGTTTCCTCTTGCAACCACAAAGCCTAAATACACAAGCTCTTCTTGCATAAAAATACACTTCTCCAAATTTATGGAAAGTTTCTCATCTTGCAATATTTTGAGGACTAGATCTAGATGTCTTAGATGATCTTCTTTTGTTTTACTACAAATAAGAATGTCATCTAGATATACAATGACAAATTTTCCCAAGAATGATTTGAGCACTTCATTCATGAGTCTCATGAATGTGCTAGGGGCATTAGATAACCTAAAGGACATCAACCTCCATTCATACAAGCCTTCATTGGTTTTGAATGTTGTTTTCCATTCATCACCAAGTCTAATTCTGATTTGGTGGTATCCAATTTTCAATTCTACCTTAGAAAAATACCTTGCACCCCCTAAATGATCCAATAGGTCTTCAATTCTAGGCATGGGAAACCTATATCTTATGGTGATCCTATTGATGGCTCTGAAGTCAGTTCATAGCCTCCATGTTCCTTCTTTCTTTGGGGCTAAAAGGGAAAGTACTGCATAAGGGCTTAAGCTTTTGGTAGTGAACCCATTATCTATAAGTTCTTATATCTTCCTAGCCATTTCTTTGTTTTGTTCAAGGGTTAGCTTATATGCTGCTTTGTTAGGCAAGGTGGATCTAGGGATAAGGTCAATGTGATGGCTTATTTATCTGATGGGAGGCAACTAACTAGGTAATTATTTTGACAAAATGTCCTTATATTGATCTAGCAAATCAATCACTTCCTTAGGACTAGTTCTCCTCAAGGTCTCTACCTTGACTTCCTCTCCCTTCTTCCCATTATTTCTAGGCAAAACAACAAGAGAATAACAAGGATTTCCTTCCTCCTTTATAGTTTTTATAAACTCATTTTTCACATATGAATAGGAGCTTTGAATCATTTTCAACATGGTCAAAATGGGGTAGGAATGTTACCTTCTCACCTTCGTACATAAAGACAAAGATGTCAAATATTGTTATAAAGTTGTCATGGCAACATTTGTAATGATTGAAAATGTTGCATGCAACTCGACAACATTGGATCCTGTCAAAGATAGGAGTGGGAAATTAATCAAAATTTGTAAAAACATGGAGAAAATCATCTAATTTTCATAAAGGCTCGAATCCAAAGTTAGATTTCATTTTAATGTAATCATTTTGTTATGCAAGCAATTAGAGTTTTGGATATACCGTGCATAATCTACTATTATTGCATGTTTATGATGTTGTAATGGATTGAAGCTCAATAATTAGCCTTGGATTCATTAATTTTAGGATTTTTTAAGACTTTTATTTTTAAAGTGTTAGTGGTTTTTCTAAGGTAGGCTACTATTTGTGAGAAAATATCTTTGAATCAGACAGTGTGCTGGTTACTTTTAGACTATTTTTGCTTTCATGGCTTCCACTTGTAATTAAACCCTTGAAACTTCAAAAAGGTGGATGAATCTTGTAGTGGAGGATTTTTACAAAATTTCTATAGAGGTAGGATTCCAAAGGATTAAATTTTCTATTTTAAATGTCAAGCCCTAGGCGAGTAAACAGTCCGCAGTTAGAAGTTAGATAGTGATAAATTGGAGATTATATGTAGGGATTTGAAGTATTGTACATAAAAAGTAAAGTTTTACTTGGGATATAAACACATCAAGTCATGTTATGAGGATTGTGGTCATACCAATCCATTGGAGTGGGATATAATCAAGAATTCATTCTTGTCCTAGGAAATAGGTCTTTTAGCCCTAATTGTCCTAGAATACAGGAATCCTATGTACAAAAGACTTAGGACTTTAAAACCTACATAATCCTTGATAAAATCCAAAATGGTATTCAAATCCATAATTTTTTTAGTAGGCCATTTGGAAATTTTTGAATAGAAAGTAAGAAAATGCCCTGTCAAGGGCTACAAGGGAATAGGCCAAATTAGGCCTCCTCAAGGTGAAATCTTGAACCCGATGAAAAAGGGCTTGAAGATCCTTATAAATGGATTCAAATGGATTAAAATGGAATTTTTCCAAAATATCTAGCACCCCTACAATGAAATTGGATGTTTGTGAGGAGATGGCACTTATATCCTTCTGAGTGTAGGTGAAGAAGTGAAGTAACTAAAAGTGTGTTAGTCTTTCAAGGTGAAGCAGAAGATGTAAGGCTCTTGGAGAGGAGCTAGATAAGGCCTTATTTAATGATCTAATCCTTCAGAGATCCTAAGAAAGAGTAGGATCCTTGATAGAGACAAGCTATGTCTCTTAGATGGTGTGCAAGCAAACCTTGGAACACTCACATCATATTGGTATCATAGCTTGTTTTGATTAGGCTTGTGGCTGATGTTGTAGCCTACTGAATTAGTAGGAGAGAATACATATTTTGAGTTAGAAGAAGACAAAGAAAATGTGACTAATGCTAAGTTAGCCAAGAAGGTGGAAGATCAAGAAGAGGATAAAAAATTACTAAGGGAAAGATTTGCTCAAATGGAATAGCTCTTGGGTGAAGTCCAAGACAAAGCTGATAAGGTGAAAGATAAGATATATCAGAAGGAAGAAAAAGAAGAAAGGGAAAGGGAATTGGAATTTGAGGAGGAAGCTCCAACACCTGACCCTATTCTTCCTGAAGAACCCTTCTTGAAGGCACTAAAGGGCTTAAGTGGAAAATCTTTGGATGGTGTGCCACTATTCAATGTACAAATGGATCCAGATTTAGTTGTGGATTGGATAGAAAACATAGAGAATCACTTTGAATGTGATGGTATCTTAGAGGCCCAAAATGTTGTGGTGGTTGAATCAAGGTTGACAAGTTCAGCTCTCACATGGTGGAAGTTTGTGCAAACTGAAAGAGAAAAAGATGGAAAGGGTCCAATAGTTACTTGGAAGGTCATGGTAACTAAAGTGAAGTAGACCTACCTACCTATTGACTATGAAGTCTAGTTTCATAGGAGGAGACACAATCTTAGACAAAAAGATTTAGATGTCCATGCATACACTGAATAGTTCCAAAAGTTATGCTTAAGATCAAAGGTGGTAGAACATGAAAGTATTAAGCTAGAAAGGTACTTCAATGGTCTCAAATGGTTTATTCAAGAAGACATGAGTCTTGTGAACTTCAAAACCATCTGCCAATGTTATCAAATGGCCTTGAAGATTGAAGAGAAAAGAAAAAGGAAGCAAGAACAAACCTCCAAGGGTAGAGGTAAAGGAAAAGATAATAGAAGGAAAAGAGGTGGCTATGGTGGAAGGATTTTAGAGTCAAAGGATCAAGGATAAGTTAAGTACATTGAGCAACAAGAAGGAAGCTCTAGTAGATGTGGTAGAGGAAGGAGCTCTAGTTTTAGAGGAAGAAGTGGTGGACAAGGAAGAGGCAACTACTTTGGCAATATGAAATGTTACCATTGCAATCAAATGGGACACCTTGCCTATAGGTGTCCAAAGAAGGGTAGTACTTCTCAAGGAAGTGATAAGAGAACTAATTTAGTTCATGCTTAGATAAATGTAATAGAGAAACACCCTAAGGTACCATTAAATTTAGAGGAAGGTGAGAACCTCATGATGAGGAGAACTTTGATCAAGGATTCAGTTAAGGAAGAACCAAGCCAAAGAAGGTCCCTATTTAGGATAAAGTGTAAGATTATGGGGAAAGTATGTAGAGTTGTCATTAACTTAGGGTTGTCTGACAATATTGTATTAGAGGAAGTAGTTAGCAAGCTAAGCATGACTAGGATACCCCACACCAATCATTACAAGGTCACATGGCTCAATAAAGGCCAACATGTGTTAGTAAATGAACAAGCATGGGTCGAGTTCTCAATTAGAAGGTACAAGGAAAAAGTTTTGTGTGATGTGTTACCTATGGATGCATGTTACTTGCTCCTAGGTAGACCATGGAAATTTGACTACCAAGTTATACATGATGGAGGAAAGATCTCCTATACTTTCAAGAAGGATAGTGTGACTTTCAAAATTTAGTCACTGTTAGAGGATGCAGAGGTGAAGACATCAAGTACTAATGTGCTCATGGTTGGTGAAAAAGAGTTCTTAGAAGCTCTGGAGGAGAGTGAAGGAGTCATCTTTTCATTAGTGTTGAGACCAAGGGAGATAAATGAAGGTAAGGGAGCTAAGAAATCAAAGTTACCTAAGGAGTGACAAAGCATGTTGTAGACTTATGAAGGCATGGTAAGTGATGGACAACCATTAACCTTACCCCCTAAAAGATCCATAAGTCATAGGATAGAATTGATACCAGGATCTACCCTACCTAATAAGGCAGCCTACAAGATGACCCCTCAATAAAATGAGGAAATTGCTAGGAAAATACAAGAACTCCTAAACCAAGGCCTTATTAGAAAGAGCATTAGTCCTTGTGCCATACCCACTATCCTAGAACCTAAGAAAGGAGGAACTTGGAGGCTTTGTATTGATTCATAGGAAATCAATAGGATAACCATTAGATATAGGTTCACTATTCCTATGATTGAAGACCTAATGGATTGTCTTAGTGAATCTAAGTACTATAGCAAGATAGACTTGAAGAGTGGCTATCACCCAATTAGGATACGTGAAGGAGATGAGTGTAAAATAGCATCCAAAACTAATGAAGGTTAGTATGAATGGCTTTTCATGTCATTTGGATTATCCAATGCCCCCTCCACATTCATGAGACTCATGAATGAAGTCCTAAAAGACTAAATTGGCAAATTTGTAGTGGTATATCTTGATGATATACTGATTTATAGCAAGACAAGAGGTGAGCATATCCAACACCTTGAGACCATTTTCAAGAAGCTGAATGATGAGAAGTTGATGATCAACTTGGAGAAGTGTGAGTTCATCAACACAGAGCTAGTGTACTATTACCCAAAATTTCCTATCATACAATTTTGCCTTGTTTTCATTTGCAAAGTAAATCTAAAAAGTTTTATGGCTTGTTCCCTTAGCCCCATGATTCTTCAATGTGTCACCATGCTCTAGTCCTGATCGCATGTGCTTAATCATAGAACCCAAGGAGATATTCAGGATTCAAGTTCTACAAGAATAGCTTATTTTATGTTATAGGGTTTAAAACAATTGTCTAAGCATAAAACCCATGATGTTTTCTATTTCCTTGTTACCCTTTTGGTCAAAGTATAAGACTTGGGATGTTTTCTACCTCTTCACACCTTCACACTTCTTCTTTGGCATCAGTATTTCCTATGTGTGCCACTGTGACTGAGTGGGGCCTAGTTCTTCATGATAGTAGTTGCTTGATCTCTAGTTTTTTGGGGGTTTAAGTTTTTGTTCAGCAACTGGGTGATTATGTGTTCATGAGGTCTTATTTTTGGTGGTTAGGTACTTTTAATTCTATGACATAACATCTCCTTTAGTTGCATGTTCACACAACCCTCACGATTTGTACCTTAGCCTTCAGTGATTTGATGAGTGGTCATGTTTTTTCTAGCGGTCTCAGTTGTTCAGTAGTTAAAATGTACTCAGAATCTATGGTTGTCACGTGGCTACTATGGAAATATGCTTGATGGTTAATCTTCATAGCCTTGCTATAGCCATTTGATAGAAAGGTGATCTGAAAAGTGGGTCTGAGGTGCCAGTCATGCGGTGGTGCTCATTTCTAGTTGGCCGAAGGGTGGTGACATGGTAGATGATAGTAGGCCCTGAGATGTTTAGGTGGAATGGTAGTGCAGTAAAATCTAATGGTTTTCACTTGATCGCAAGGAATATTCTCTCTTTGTGATCCTGTGACCACTGTCTAATTTAAAGTCGATAGAGAGGTGGGTCTGCTATCGGGTTGTGTTGATTTGTCTATTTCCCATTGAGCAAGAGGTAGGTGATGTGGTTGTGGACTTTTCAAAGGGGTGGTTGACTGCTGCATTGATTAATGTAAGCCACCTAATCTGTCGAGAAACATATGTTCGACGGTCATGTTTTAAACTTGAACTTGGTAGCTATTGCAACTAAGTTTTAACCATGTTAGGGTTTTCTTCTATGAGAGGGTTTTTGAAAAATGATTATTATTTATTCTCCCCTTATGTGGGTTGAGGATTTTTGAGGTATATGTTGGATCCATAGTTTGTGTTAGGGCATAAATGGGTTTTTATTTAATGTTTTTCTTTTTAAAATGTGTCTCCCTATTTTGGGTTGAGACCATTTTAGAAGGCACATTAAATCCATTTTCATGTCATAGGGTTTATGTCAAAATGTACCAGTCATCGCACATATTATTATAAATTTTGGCAAATGATATTTCTATAAACCATTGTCAGAATCTTTCAGTGCATGACTTAGTGGATAGAGTGGTCTCCTTTGACTATCTATTTTTAGGGCCCACTTTCCCCACCCCCTAGAAACCTAGGAATCTGGCATTTGAATTAAGATACAGCCTCATGGGTCTTTTCTTGATATTTTTCTATTCTTAGGAGGTAGTGGAATTTTAATGCAAATTCCTAGGTTTTAGTTATATACCTCTCACTTTTGGTGATTAAGGTGAGCTCTTCATTCCTTTTTGTTAGATATGAGTGTTGTAGCTCTGAGAGACACAATTGTACTTAGTTTCTTTTTAGCAATAAAATTGGTCCTTCTTGTTCCCCTACAATTCTAGATTTTCTTTTGAATCACATGCAGGACTACTGTGATGTCTTTGTGTCCTTAATCAGTATGTTGATTCAAGTCAGCTCTCAGGAATTCATTTTAATTTAGTAGTGGAACTTCTATGCAATTGAGAATATTAGAGTTGTTGATTTTTCTTCCTTTTTGGTATTTCAAGTACCTGGTTTCATCAAGAGTTTAAGGAAGCAAAATCAAGTTGTGATTCAAGTTCATTTTTCTATTGGAGTAAACTTATTTTAGTTGTAGATCTCTTTTGAATTTAGTGGATCACCTTTCTTTTCATTCAGTTGTAGTTGTTTATTTTTATGCAATCTCTCTCTCTTTCCTCTTAAAAGTTAGTAAAATTTCAAGTGATCCAAAGGGAATTCGGCCCTTAATTCAAAGGTGTATTCTTGAATAGGTTACCCATAGCCTAAGAGTAGTCCCATGTTTCACAAGATTGTTGGGTTTTAACACTTAGAAAATTGGGTGTAATCCTTAGTGACAACAATTTTTGGCACACCTGGTGAGATAGAAGACTCAGTGGGTTAGATTTCTAAGAAAGATTTATGCAAGTTATTGTGTGGTATGAGCAGTGACAGTGTTTCAAAATCATACTTGGTGACTCTAATATTGTTTCATGTAGATCAATACTTAAGCTTATGAGTGGGATCCCAACCAGGTAGAGTAAGAATCCTTTTATGTATATGGAGCTGCCATCCATCAAAAAGAGGTCTAAAGTAGCCCAAACTAGTGAATCAAAATCTACAAATCCTACTCCTAGTTCTACTCCTAATCTTGCTCATATTCCTACAACCACTTCCCAAATTTAGCCAGTGCAAGTAGCACTAGAAATTAAAGCTCCCCTTAATCCTCCAATGGCTAGACAACATCCTTTTGTAGCCTTCAATCAAGGCATCCCCTTGAATTTTTAGCAGCATAATGACATACCTATATCATCTCTTAAAGTTTTCCTATTTTCATAGGAGAGGATCAGACCTCCACTATTGAGCATAGAAGAGATGTAGCATCCCTCTATGCCCTTCATAATATAACCCAATATAATGTGGCTGTGAGGTTGTTGGCAGCTTCCCTCAAAGGAAAATCTTTGCAATGGTTAGAGGTTTAGTAGTTGGTTCTATAGCTGATTGGGATGGGTTGGGTCAAGCCTTGACTAATCAATTTGAAGATAAATCAGATCACCTCTCATTAGTTGAGCATTTGACTACTATTAAAAGATCACCCCAAGAATACATCATGGATTTTAATTTTAGATTTCAAAGGACATGGAATAGAATACTAGCCACAGTTAGGCCTTTGAGCTAGCATGCTTTTCTATACTATCTAAGAGCCCTTAACAATGATATCTCTATTATGATCCAATCCATGGGAGAGACTAATTTACCAGAAGCATCTGATCTTTCCATAAGAGGTAAAAATAGCCTAATCCAAGTAGGAAAGATAGCTCCAAGGCCTCCAATACCTATTTTTCCCATGCTTCATCCTATTCCTGAAGCAATTCCAGCCTTGGTATCTATTTTGTCTCTCCTAGATCCTTCTCAACAAGCTATTAGTCCAATCATGAATCAATCCCAAGAGCTAAATGAGATCAAAAAGGCCTTGCAAACTATTACTAATGAGTTGGTTAGTCTAAAGAAGTAGTAGTCCCAACCTTACCAACAACCCTATCAACAGCCTTATCAACAGCCCTATCAAAATCATTACCAGCAAAATAGACCCCAATACCAACAAGGCCAGCAAGGCCAAGCAATAAATTATAACTAAAAAGCCAGCCATCCTTATAATCCTAAAACTCCTAGTACTTCTAGAGAGCTGGTTCCTGTAGCCCAGAATAACATGGCACAAGAATATCAATGGGGCTGCCCATGCAATCAACAACATATCCAAGTGATGTGTCCTAATGGCTATTCTTAGGCCCTCATGGTGTAGAACAATGTGATGATGCTGTAGGAGATGGTTCAAGAATCAAAGATTCAACAAGGCTTGGTTGCTACCCCAAATAAGTTGTAGACACCCGAGGTGGCACTGGTTAATTTTTAGAAAGAAGATTTTTGCAGAGCAAATTTTTCACCAAATTATAACCTGAACTATATTCCAATTGCAGCCAACACAAGGTCTAAGAAGAAGGCTTTGGAGGTTGAACAAGTGGCCTCTACCAGTCAGCAAGCTCCTATTGTGAATCCACAACCCAAGGTGGTTCAAGCTCTAGTCCTAAACCTATCAAAAGAGGCTAAGGAACTAGTCAAGGCAACTACATAGTTGGTGTCTACACAAATAGAAACTACTACACCAAAAGGGTAGTCTAAACTAAATTTGGGATATTTTAATATTGTGGTGTAGATGAAGAAGATATCTATTAATGTGCCTTTAATGGACACCCTAGAAATCCTTAGACAAAAGGAGCTAATACTTAGCAAGTTGGCTAAGCTTTCATCAAGTCAAGAAGCTATCTCAGAAAAACCCAGGGTCCTAGTGGCTGAAACACCTCAAAAGGAGTAGCTAACTGAAGAAGCCAGCTTATAGCCCATTGTTTCCCCACAGGTTAAACCTCCTCCTTTCTATGTAACTCTTATTTTTAGAGACTTCTTGGTTCATAATTATATGATAGACTCAGGAGCAAGTAGTTCTGTGATTTCTAAATAGTTAGCAGACCTCCTAGGGTTGTCTTATGAGCCAATAGATAGGCCTATTGTTCAGTTGGATGGGTCATTAGTTAGCACCATTGGATTCATTAAGGACCTAAGCCTCACTCTACATGAATTTCCTAACTTCTCCATTCCCCAAGATGTCTATATCATATATCCACCCCCTCACTTTTCTATATGTCTAAGTAGAGAGTTCACTGCCAGGTTAGGGGGATATCTCTTAGCCAATTGGTCCCACCTATATTTCATAACCAAGTATGGGACTAGGGTTAGAATCATGTCTAAATCTTTTGAAAAAAGCCATGTTGAACCTTATACTCCAAGCCCTATAAATGCCAATCTGATATTTCATGAACAAGACCCAAGTGATTCTGAACCTGAAACCACTGTTGAAGAAATTCTTGATATTGCCCTAGATGAGTGGGCTAAAAGAGATTTAGAGGAGGATAACCCTTTTAGAAACATGAAGATTTTTGGTAATTGAATGTTTATCATTCATGAAGAAGGTTTTGTGATTCTAGATTTGATGAAGAAAGAAGATAAGCATTCTGAAGATCATAATGGTGATTTGTGATAGTTATTTTTTGATGGTGCTAGAAGAAAAGTTTGTTTGGGAGGAGGAGTTTCCCTTATTTCTCTAGAAGGGAAAATGTATTACTCTATAGTTCATTTTTCTTTCAGCTATACTAACAATACAATAGAGTATGAGGCCTTGATTCATGGTTTAGAATGAGCTAGACAAAGAGGAATCAAGTGCTTAAAAGTTATAGGTGATAGTGAGTTAGTGGTCAATAAAATTCATGGCACTAATCTCACAAAGAATGATACACTTAAGATGTATAAGCATAGGGTTTGGGATTTAGTGGAAGATTTAAGTGCTTTTAATCTAGTTTCTATCCCAAGAAATCAAAACAAACAAGTAGACAAGTTGGCTGCCATGGGAGTAGAATATGATATTCCAAAAGAGATCACAAGTCCTAACTCACAGCATGTAAAGGTTCTAGTAAGGCCATCTATACTAGACAATCAGATGGGTTGGAAAGTCTTTGAAAATGATGAGCAGATTTGTAAATTTTTGATAGAAGAAGCTAAGTTCTCTAAAGTTAACCAGAACAAACATGCTCGCTAGTATAATGACTAGATGCTACAGTTGAAAAGTAACAAGCTGCCCAAGGGACCGGTCACACTTGAGTCTATTTCTAACTCTGATGATCAACTCAGAGGAGACAAAGCCAATATGACAGTCAAAGAGGAACACTACTAGTCTATAGAAGTTCTCAAGGATAAATCCCTTAAGCTAGGAAAGGTATGCATACAGCCAAAAAAGAAAGCCTTTGTTTCATTATGTTAGAAGTTTAGTGATGTTTTTACATGAGAATACTATGATCTAAAAGGATTTTATCCCCACTTAGCCTAGCACACCATTGAGCTAGAACCCCACACAAAACTAGTGAGACAAAAGTAGAGACCTATCAATCCTAAGTTAGAGGTCTTAATGGAAATAAAGTTGAGGAAAATGATTGAAGCCAATATCATTTTTCCTATTAAACACACCTCTTGGGTTTCCAATCTAGTACCAATTAGGAAGAAGAATGGTGAAATCTAGTTATGTGTGGATTTTAGAGACCTTAATAGAGCCTTGCTCAAGGACCATCACCCATTGTGCTCCATGGAACAAATTTTGTAGTATGTCTTAGGGTCTGACATATTTTCTCTATTAGTTGGCTTTTTTAGCTACAACCAGGTCCTGGTTAAAGAAGTAGACCAATATGAAATAGCATTTACCACCAAATGGGGCACTATGACATACAAGAAGATGTCTTTTGGGCTGTCTAATGCTGGTGCTACATTTTAGAAAGCTATGGAGATGGCATTTTTTGGTTTGATGAACAAGTTCATTCTAGTTTATTTGGATGATATAATAGTCTTTTCAAAGGACACTAATGATCACCTGGCTCATCTGAGGTAGATTTTGGAGAGATATAGAGAGTTTAGAGTTTCATTGAATCCTAAGAAATGTATTCTAGCTATCCATGAAGGTAGATTGCTAGGGCACATTTTTTCTAAGAAAGGGACAACAATTGATCCTGAGAGGATAAAGGCCATCATGGCACTACCCCTACTAGCTCACAAGAAGGGACTATAGAGTTTCCTTGGAAGAATCAACTTCTTAAGAAGGTTCATTCTAAATTTTACTAAAGCCTATGACCCAGATGTTGAAAAAGAACTCAACCTTTCATTGGACAAATGAAGGAAGGAGGTGGTTTGAAGAAGTCAAGGAAGTGATTTCTTTTGCTCCTACTCTGGTAAACCCTAACTTTTATAAAGATTTCATCCTATATGTTTTTGGGGACACTGATAGTATCTCTACCATGTTAGTTCAGTAGAATGCTAAGAAGCAAGAACATCCAGTAGCTTTCTATAGCCAAGGTCTAGATGGTTATGAACTTAATTGTACTCCTATAGAAAAGCATGTCCTAGAAATTGTGAGGAGTTTAAAAAAATTCAAACACTTGTTATCTAATAACATGGTGCACCTAATGGTTTCTCATCATTGCATAAAGGATTTCCTACTAAATAAAGACCTGAGCCATAAGAGGGTTGGTTGGATCACTAAAGTCATGGAGTATGACATTTAGGTTAAAGTGACCAAGCTGATTAAAGGAAAAGGGTTGTGTGAACAACTAAATGAGAGAATAATAGACCAAAACTAGAAAAAAGAGGGGGTTGTCCTGATGAATCAGAATGCAGAACATAGTACAAGCTGGACAATAAAGATGAGACATTATCTCTCAACTGGTCAGTGCCCTCAAGGCCTTGACATGAGTAAAAGAAGGTAACTCAGACTCCAAGCTATTCCATTTATCATTATTGATGATGTTCTGTATAGGAGGGATCATAGTGGTGTCTTATTGAGATGTGTTGAAACCATCCAAGAAGATAAAATACTGGAAGAGTTTCATGATGGAGGTTCTACAAGACACTTTGTAGCAAGAACCACTACTTTGAAAGTGATGAGAGCTGGGTACTAGCCTATACAAAGATACATTTGATTGGGTAAGGAAGTGTAAGAACTGCACTCTATTTTTTGGAAAATAGAAGTTAGCAACCCTCCCTTTACATCCCATCAAGGTGGAGTAGCCTTTCTCCAAATGGGGATTAGATTTCATTGGACCTATCAACCTCCCATCCAGTGTTGGGCACAAATAGATACTTTCTGCTATGGACTAGTTTACCAAGTGGATAGAGGCTATAGCACTGAAGGAAGCAAATGAGACTTCTATACTAAGCTTCTATCAAGACATTGTGTCTAGATTTGGCAATCTAGATTCTATCATTTTAGATAATGCTATGGTATTTCTAGGAATTATAATCTCAGAATGGGCACTCAAGCACAATATATTCCTTAGTACCTCTTCTAACTATTACCCTCAGGGTAATGGTCAAGAAGAATCAACAAATAAGAACTTGTTGAGAATCATCAAAAGGACTATAAAAGGAAACTAGAGGGATTGGCACAACAAGTTGAAGTTGGCCTTATGGGAAGATAGAATAACACCTAAGAGGTCTATAGGTAACTCACCCTATACACTTGTTTATGGAAAAGAAGCTAGGATTCCTTTGTTTGCTAAGTTGTCTACTTTGAGTTTAATCAAGGAAATTTATCTTATGGAAGAAGATGCTATGCAAGTTAGGCTTGCTAAACTAGTTGAGCTTGAAGAAAGATGAAAACTAGCACTAGAGAACCCGGAAGCTCATCATTCTCAAATGAAGAGAAAATCTGATAAGAAAGCCACACCTAAAGTTTTCAAGGAGGGGGACCTTGTCCTCAAGTGGGATGAAGAAAAATATAAACCAGGGAGGCATACCAAGATTGATGCCATATGGAGTGGACCTTTCATGGTGGTTGGATGCAAATCCCATAATGCTTTTCAGCTAGCTAGTATGGATGGAGATGACTTTCCCATTCCAGTGAATGGGATTCACCTCAAGGGTTGTATTTGAGGTATTTTTCTCCCCCCTGTACATTAGAAAGTTAGAAGTTTAAGTTTTTTGTGTTCCCTAAGTGCCTGGCATAAGTTTTGTTTCCAATTTTTCAATTTAGTTTGCTTTCAGTTTGGTTTTCAATTTGGTGTGAGTAGTAATAAGCCAGAGAGGTTCTCTCTAGAAGTTAGCAGTTTTGTCAGCAAGGAGGATTGGTTGTCCAAAGGAACTAGGTTTAGTTTGAGGCTTACAATCTAACTCTATGCCCAATGGATTGCATTAAGGCCATTTATTTCCATGTCTAGCAGGCTGACATCCAACAAAAATCACCAAAATGTTACCTAGAATTTCCTATCATATAATTTTGGCTTCTTTTCATTTGTGAAGTAAATCTAAAAATTTTTATGGCTTGCATCCTTAGCCCCATGATTCTTTAATGTGTCACCATGCTCTAGTCTTGATCACATGTGCTTAATCGAAGAACCCAGTGAGATATTCAGGCTTCAAGGTCTACAAGAATAACTTGTTTTTTTGTCATAGGTTTTAAAACAATAGTCTAAGCATAAAACCCATGATGTTTTCTATTTCCTTGTTACCCTTTTGGTCAAAGTATAAGACCCGATATGTTTTCCACCTCTTCACACCTTCACACTTCTTCTCTGGCATTGGCATTTCCTATGTGCCCCACTGCGACCGAGTGGGGGCTAGTTCTTCATGACAGCAATCACTTGATCTCCAATTCTTTAGGGGGTTAAGTTTTTGTTTAGTGACTAAGTGACTATGTGTTCGTGAGGTCTCTTGTTTTTGGTGGTTAGGTACTTTTCATTCTATGACCTAGCATCTCCTTCGGTCAGGCCTTTGCATAACCCTAATGGTTTGTGCCTTAGCCTTTAGTGATCCAATGAGTGGTCATGTTTTTTTTGGCGGTCTTAGTTTTTTAGTAGTGAAAATGTACTCAGGATCTATGGTTGTCACATGGCCCCTATGGAAAAATACTCAATGGTTAATCTTCACAGCCTTGTGACAGCCATTTGATAGAAAGGTGATCTGACAAGTGGGTTTGAGGTGCCAGTCATGTGGTGGTGCTCATTTCTAGTTGGCTGAAGGGTGGTGATGTGGTAGCTAATAGTAGGCCTTGAGATGTTCAGGTGGAATGGCAGTGTTGTAAAATCTAATGGTTGTTTCTTAATCGCAAGAAATATTCTTTCTCTTTGTGATCATGCTACCACTATCTGATTTAAAGCTGATAGAGAGGTGGGTCCGCTGTTAGGTTGTGCTGATTTATCTATATCCCATTGAGCAAGAGGTAGGTGATGTCATCATGGACTTTTCAAAGGGGTGGTCAACCATTGTGTTGATTAATGTAGGCCACCTAATATGCCAGGAAACATATGATTGATGGTTGTGTTTTAAACTTGAACCTGGTAGCTATTGCAACTAAATTTGAACCATGTCAGGGTTTTTTTCTGCAAGAGGGTTTTTGAAAAATGATTATTATTTATTCTCCCCTTATGTGGGTTGAGGATTTTTGAGGTATATGTTGGATCCATAGTTTGTGCTAGGGCATAAATGGGTTTTTATTTAATGTTTTTCTTTTTAAAATGTGTCTCCCTATTTTGGGTTGAGACCATTTTAGAAGGCACATTGAATCCATTTTCATGTCATAGGGGTTATGTCAAAATGTAGCAGTTGTATACACCTAAAAATGGTCACCTAGACTATTAGCCCCTTTTGCTAAATCACTAGTTGCTTATTCTTGATCAAATCCTAATCCTAACATTTATTTGATTATTTTCTATGGGCTAACCATCTTATCCTAAGTCTTTATTTATTAAAAGGAATATTCCCTCCCCTTTTAATAAATAAAAATCCCCTACTTTTCCTCTTATCCTAAGTTGCACAAATAAAGCATTATTCTTATTTTATAAAAAGGGAAAAAACACTTTTTGTCTCATATGGACACAAAAGTCAACTCCTATTTTCCTATTGGAGGATACTTGTGCACATGGATTGCTCCTCTTTCAAGCTCCACCGTTGATTAAATCTTTTGCCTCTTAATCTCCATGGTCCATTGATTTTTCACCTCTTATAAAAGAAGAGCTCTCTTCCTCATTTGCACACACAATTTTTATGTTATTGTTATGCTACAGGTTTTCTAGGTCATCTTGGAGCTTTTGGAGATATTCTTGCATCTAGGGTTTGAAGATTTGGAGCATTGTTGGCATTCATCTTGGATCTTCATCAACACTCTATCTTCTTGTCTTCATTCTTGCATCATCATGGCTTTCTTGCTTCATAGTTAGATTTCATTTCTTGCATCTTTCATTTTCATAGCTTAGCTTGCATTGTACTTTCATTTCCATAGCTTAGCTTGCATTGCATTGCATTGCATTGCATTTCATTCTTGATTCTTGAGGATATTGGCATTCTTGCCCTTGTCTTCATTGAATCTCCCATTGCATGGTTTACTAGCAAGGTTATTGGCTTAATAGCTCTAGCTGAGAGCATTCTTAAAACCCTTGCACTCCATGCCTAGGGAGCTATGGATCGATTTGTGAGGGCTCATTCTTGAGTTTACTTGCATGCAATGATTCATAGAAGTGTGACACAATTATAGCACACAGCAGTCATTGCACATATTATTGTAAATTCTGGAAAATGGTATTTTTATAAACCATTGTTAGAATCTTTCAGTGCATGACTTAGTGGATAGAGTGGTCTCCTTTGACTATCTATTTTTAGGGCCCCACTTTCCTCACCCCCTAGAAACCTAGGAATCTAGCATTTGAATTATGATACAGCCTCATGGGTCTTTTATTGATCTTTTTCTATTCAGAGGAGGTAGTGGAATTTGAATGCAGATCCTATGGTTTAGTTATATACCTCTCACTTTTGGTGATTGAGGTGAGCTCTTCATTTTTTTCTCTCTGATATGAGTGTTGTAGCTCTGAGAGACACAATTGTACTTAGTTTCTTTTTATAAATAAAATTGATCCTTCTTGTTCCCCTATAATTTTGAATTTTCTTTTGAATCATATGCAAGACTACTTTGATGTCTTTGTGTCCTTAATTCATATGTTTATTCAAGTCAACTCTCAAGAATTTGTTTTAATTCAGTAATGGAACTTGTGTCCAATTAAGAATATCAGAGATGAGGATTTTTCTAACTTTTCTATATTTCAAGTACCTGGTTTCATCAAGAGTTTAAGGAAGTGGAATCAAGTTGTGATTCAAGTTCATTTTTTTGTTGGAGTAAACTTATTTTAGTGGTAGATCACTTTTGAATTTGATGGATCACCTTTGTTTTCATTCAGTTGCAGTCATTTATTTTTATGTACTCTCTCTCTTTCCTCCTAAAAGTTAGTAAGTTTTCAAGTGATCCAAAGGTAAGCTGGCCCTTAATCCAGAGGTCTATTCTCAGATAGGTTACCCATAGCCTAAGAATAGTCCCACGTTTCATAGGATTGTTGGGTTTTAACACTTAGCAAATTGGGTTCAATCCTTAGTGCCAACATGTACCTTGGATTTTTTCTATCACATGGAAATATGAAAATGGATGTTAGTAAAGTGGAAGCCATCATAAATTGGCCCACTCTAAGGACAACAATAGAGGTGAGAATTTTTCATGGCCTTGCTCAATATTATAGGAAATCCATAAGGCAATTTAGTGCAATTTGTGCTCCTATGTTGGACACCATTAAAGGAGGTATGAAAACTAAGTTTTTATGGAATGAGAAAGCTAGAAAGAGCTTTGAATTGTTGAAGGAAAAGATAGCTACCCAACCTATTTTAGTCTTTCCAAACTTTGACAAGCTATTCACCATTGAGTGTGATGCAAGCAATGTAGCTATTGGAGCTGTTTTAAGCCAAGAGGATAGACCAGTGGCTTTTCATTCAGAGAATTTAAGTGAAGCCAAGAAGAAGTACTCTTCTTATGACCTTGATATGTATGCATTGGTTCAGGCTTTAAGGAAATGGAGGCACTATTTGCTTCCCAAGGAATTCATAGTTTATTAAGACAATCAAGCTCTTACTTTCCTAAATTCACAAGAGAAATTGAGTCACAGGAACATGAAGTGGGTTGAATACCTGCAAGATTACAATTTCAATAAGCACAAGAAAGGAGTACTCACCAAGGTGGAATATGCCTTGAGTAGAAGATCTCTTACCATCCAAGAGATTCAGTTGAAGAGCATGGGAATAGATCATTTCAAGGATCTATATGAAGATGATGAAGATTTTGTAGACATTTATAAGGTATGTGTTGAATACAAGAATCATTTTCATAGAAAATATGCTGAATACACTTTGTAAAGTGATCTTTTATTTAAGGGAAATCCGTTATGTGTCCATAGAGGGTCTATTAGAGAGAATTTGATTCAAGAAAATCATAATGGTGCATTGAGTGGTCACTTTGGCATCACCAAGACACAAGAACTTGTCTAAAGGCTCTATTATTAGCCAAGGATGAATCTTGATGTTAGGAGGTATGTGGAAAGTTGTATAGTGTGTCAAAAGGCCAAGGGAACTTCTTCAAATGCGGACCTATATCAACCACTACCTATTCCTACTAGGCCATGGGAATGCTTGAGTATGGATTTTGTAGTTGGGTTACCCAAGACAAGATAAGGCATGGATAGTGTATATGTAGTTGTGGATAGATTCAACAAGATGGCTCACTTTGTGCCATGTAAGACAACTAATGATGCCAACCAAGTAGCATCTCTTTTCTTCAAGGAGATAGTAAGAATTCATGGGTTACCTATGAGTATTGTGTCAGATAGAGACACCAAGTCTATGAGTCATTTTTGGAAGACTCTTTGGCAGAGATTGGGCACTAATTTGTCCTTTGGATCTGCATACCATCCCCAAACTAATGGTCAGACTGAGGTTGTCAATAGAACCCTTGGAAATCTATTAAGGTGCTTGACCAAGGAGTATGGTCAATAATGGGATTAGTTTATTGGACAAGTTGAATATGCTTATAATGATAGTACAAATAGGTCAATAGGGAAGATTACTTTTCAAATAGTATATGGTTTACATCCTATGGGAGTCTATGAGCTAAGAGACTTAAAAGATGGAGTGAAGGGAAGTGGATATGTTGATGAATTTTCTTATGAAATGCAAGAGATACATGATATGGTTAGGAAGACTTTGACATAGAACACCATGAAGCATAAGACCAAAGTGGATGAGAGTAGAAGAGAAGTTTAGTTCAATGTGGGAGACTTGGTTATGGTGCATCTAAATAATTCTAGACTTCAAAAGAGAGTCTCTCACAAGTTGTAGATGAGGAGTATAGGTCCTTGTCCTATCTTGGAAAAGTATGGGAACAATGTTTTTAGAGTGGAGTTACCATAAGACAGTGGACTATCCCCTATCTTTAACATTGTAGACCTGGTTCATTACAAAGCACCACCACTAGACATGGATCAAAGCCTCAATGAAGTCATCCAAGATGTGGATGCACTCCAACTACCTTCAACTATAGTCAAGAAGGATGACACCATACTAGATTCTAGGGTCTACAAAAAGACTAGAACCAAGGACTACAAGGAAAACTTAATCAAGTGGCATGGTCAATCAGATTCTGTGTAGTATGGATTAAAGAATCAGAGTTTAAGAAGCTAGTGATTTATCCTACTTTACTAAATCCAAGGGTGGATTGAACTATTTTGTTTTGGGGTGGATGGTGCAGGAGCACACCTAGGCTTACCTCCATAATTATGTTATTTTGGCTTGTATCTAACTTTGGCCAAGTTAGAGAAGTGTTTTTTTAGTTTAGACCTTATAAGGTCTTTTCAATTGTGGACTAGGTAAGTTAGTCTTAGGACTAAGGTCACTAATCAATCATTGTTAGTAGTTTTTAATAGTCTAGCTTTAGAAGCTTAGGCTTAGGATTTTGAGTCATTAATGTGTTCTAAACACATAAAAGATGTTAGAAAGATGCCACAAGGCCATAAATGGAGTTATTTCTTTGAGCTACATGGCTTGGAGGTCCTAGAAGTTAGGATGGTGGCATAAAGACAAAGATGCCAAATATTGTTGCAAAGTTGTCATGAAAAAATTGGATCCCCTAAAAAGTATGAGTGGGAGATTAATAAAAAGGCCTAAAAACATGGATAAAATCATCTAAGTTTCATAGAGGCTCAAATCCCAAGTTAGATAGCATTGTAATGTAATCATTTTGTTATGCAAGCAAGGAGAATTCTAGATATATCGTGCATAGTCTACTGTTATTGCATGTTTATGATGTTCTAATGGCTTGAATCTCAAGAATTAGCCATGGATTCATGAATTTTACAATGTTTTAAGACTTTTCTTGTGAAAGTGTTAGTGGTTTTAAGGTAGGCTATTAGTTGTGAGAAAATAACTTTGAATTAGACAGTGTGCTAGTTACTTTTAGACTATTGTTGCTTTCATGGCTCCCACTTGAGATTCAACCCTTGAAACTTAAAAAAGGTGGATGAATCTTTTATTGGATCCTTTTTACATAATGTATATATAGGTATGAGTCTAGAGGAGTCAATTTTCTATTTTAAATGTCAAGCCCTAGGTGAGCAGATAGTGCCCGGTTAGAGGTTAGACAATGATAAATTGGAGATTATATGCAGGGGTTTGAAGTACTATACAAAAAAAGTATAGTCCTAGGTGGGATATAAAAATATCAAGTCATGTTATGAGGATTTTGGTGATACCAATCCATTGGAGTGAGATATAATGAAGAATTCAGTCTAGTCCTAGGAAATAGGTCTTTTAGCCCTAATAGGCCTACAATATAGGAATCCTGTGTATGGAAGACTTGGGAGTTTAAAACCTATAGAATCCTTGATAAAATCCAAAAGGGTATTCAAATCCCTAATTTTTTTAGTAGTTCATTTGGAAATTTTTGAATAGAAAGGAAGAAAACACCCTTTCAAGGGCTACAAGGAAATAGGCCAAAATAGGCCTCCTCAAGGTGAAATCTTGAACCCCATGAAAAAGGGCTTGAATATCCTTCTAAATGGATTAAAATGGAAGAAAATAGAATGTTTCCAACATGTTTTTCACCCCTAAAATGAAATTGGATGTTTGTGAGGAGATGGCACTTAGATCCTTCTAAGTGTAGGTAAAGAAGTGAAGTAACTAAAAGGGTGTTAGTCTTTCAAGGTGAAGCACAAGGTGTGAGGCTCTTGGAGAGGAGCTAGATAAGGCCTTAGTTAATCATCTAAGCCTTTGGAGATCC
Organism: Chamaecyparis obtusa; assembly: GCA_027943335.1. NCBI lineage: Eukaryota > Viridiplantae > Streptophyta > Pinopsida > Cupressales > Cupressaceae > Chamaecyparis > Chamaecyparis obtusa. The sequence continues at coordinate 334,262 of BSBK01003705.1, read as the reverse complement.
TAAGAAAGATTAGGATCCTTGATAGAGACAAGCTAGGTCTCTTAGAAGGTGTGCAAGCAAACCTTGGAACACTCACATCATTGGTTCATACATGTCGGGCTATAAGGCCTTCCCTGTTACGGCCATATATTACAATGAGTAGCATAATTCCTCAAACATGTGAGGATCTACAGATAATCTCTACTCTTCTACCTTCTATGCCAAAAAATTGCTCCTAAAATCTAACCAAACAACTACATTTATACAAGAGGCTAATGAACGAAGTCAGCCTTCAAATCCATAATTAAAGGAAGGAATGGTCAGATCTATGACCACACACTTCCCAATGATGGATACCGAAATTAAATCTATGACCCAAATTAAGTCCACAAGTCTACCTCAACAGAAACTCAAAAGAAACTCATCGGTAAGAAAAGCCAATTGAGTGTTAGACAAGCATCACTGAGCCTCAGGACATCACCGAGCACCAAAGAGAGAACCGACCAACACCGAAAAACAAAGGAAATTGAGAAACACAAAACCAACTCATTCAAAGAAAGAACTAAGGAACAAAAAAAAACTCAAATATGTTTTTGGTGACATAGGATTGCTAAGGAGCCAAGATGCTCCTGCATCATAAGTTAATTATATATGTTATAGGAATTACTATTTTCTCTACCTCAGAAGGGGTAGGTGAATCAATAGCCATGCTTGAAGATGATTCCATCTTTGTTCTTATGTTTTTCAACTACTCCCTAGTGATTCCTACCTTTGCAATGATATCTTCCACAATTTTACTAATTTTCCTTTTCCTTGTTACCTTTTCTTGTTCTTCTATGACTTTTCTAACTTTTCTCTATAAGTTCCTCATCTCTCTTTAGTAGGTTCTATCTTTTCTTCTAGTACATGCTCTACTTACATGGTAAAAATCTCAGAACTAACTTCATACCCCATAGGGTAACACTATTTCTACCTAAGTTCCACAATCTCAAAGCAAACACAATTAGTTTCAACCATGAAATAGATAGTGTCCTTATACCTTTCAACTTAATCTTTATGTATCATATACCTTTCCTTCATCTACCTTTGAAGAATCTTAATCATACCAAATAACTATCCATCTACCTAGTTCTTATGCTTTCTTCAGTAGCTTTCTAAAATATGAATTCTAGTGGGTACATTGTCTTTCCATGCCCTAGGGTGCATGCTAGGGAACTTGTGAATAATATGAATATACATGTGAACCAACAAAGATCCAAACCTCAATTCTTTAGTTTTATCTTTCTTTATGATCTTTACATTTTCTAGGAACTATTGTGCAAGTAATTCACAAAGGTTATACTTCTTGTTTTCCTTGACCATCCTATAGGCCATCATGATAACACCAGAAGATATAGAATTAGGTCTACTACTATAGAACAATTTTTAGCCCAATATCATTGCCACTAATCTAACATCTTGTTGAAAGATGTCATTGACTATTATTTCCCTCTTATCCCACTTTGAATGGGTTAGGGTTTCCACTTGTTTCATTATATTCTTTTTATCTACTGGAAGGGCTCCTTCATTATCTAATCTAGTTATTTCATGAATCATTTGTGCACATATCTTCACTAATTGTTCTCCAATCCAAACAAACTGATCATGGATTCTACTAAGAATTATCTTAAACCATTCTATTTTCATGAATTTAGCTAGTAGGGTTAACTTAATGATAGACTGATCCTCTAAGTGTTTGAACTCTTCTACCATAGATCCATCTACTTCTATCATGGAATCCAATTCATTATAAATGTTCACATCTCCAATGATCTCATATTTGCAATGTATATATGCCCTAATATCTTCTACATGCAATACACCAATAGGGGTTTGTGAAAATGCTCCTTTCAAATCATTCTCAGAAGACTTAAATGGATGTCTTTTAAACTTATACCTAGGTCTATCCACAACATCAAAAATAACTAGTGCATCCATAGCTTATCAATGAGTATAAGTCTAAATACCTTAAATGTGCTTAAATCTAGCACTTTGCTTCATGCGATCATGGAATCTCTCTGCTAGATGACTGTAATGATTCACAAATATTCTCTCCTTAGTCATTGTTTATCAAATGGTGGATAAAATATATCGTCCGAGCTCTTTTATCCTTCGCAAGTTGAGTAAGTGCATTAAATATTGGTAGCTCAACTTTGCATGTTGTCAAGTCAATAAAAATCTCATGAACACGGGAAATGAATCTCCAAGTGTTGCACTCTCAACCACACACTCCATAGTGTTTTTACATACCATACCTAAGATTGCATGATCTTACTCCACATACATAGGGAATGGATATATTATTTTATCTACATCCAATGCTCCCCCTAAGGCCATGCAGCCCTCTAGGTCAATGTCTCAAATAATTCATCATGCGAAGACATAGTATCATCTACTATCTATCCTTGAACCAATACCTTATTGAATTCTTTCACCTTCCATATCTTTTCATCCTCTTTACTTTTTTATTTCTTGAAATGATTCTCAAACTCATTCATGTACTTAGTAAAAATTTTACCACTATCACCAACATTCTTCCTTATAACAAGAGGTGGTCCTCTTTGTTCTCTTGGTCCTCTTCTGTTGTTCTCTCCATTGTATCTGCAAAAACTTCGCTATGTGTCCAAGGTTGTTACATTTGTAACATGTAGGTGGTCTCCTTTCCTGATTTACTTGTAGCTTACAATACCTTGCAATATGCCCAAATTTATTGCATTTAAGACATGTAACCTTAGCTATTGACTCTTCTCTAACATAATCTTTTTTATACCTAGACTGATATGGTTTTCTACAATCTTCTTTCTTGTGTCCATAATCATAACACTTATAATAGTAGTTGGTAATGGGTTAGAGGTACCTTTACTCTACAATCTCTTTCCATGTGTCCAACTTTGTTGCATCCAAAGCATCTACCTCTGAAAGGTTTGATATGTTCTTTAGGTTCTTCATAAGTAGGTCTTTCTTCAGTCTTCGCTTCATTTTCTTCTATTGGGTATATTTTAGGTTTTTTGAGATTTTTCCTTTAGGTCCTTGTTCTATGTCTTTGCTATTGTTTTTTTCTGATCTAGGGTTTAAAATTCCTCAAAATTAGTTGTATTTATGCGTGTAAATCCTTTCCCTAGGTCCTTTTTCCCTTGGTAGGGTTTTAATCCTTCAAATTCCTAAGTGTGCCCTGGTTCTTATATTCCTACATTACCTTTTTGGCCACTTGAGTTTTGAGATTGTGCATGTGATCAGTCATTTTCCTTAGTCTTCACTGAATCTCACAATAATTTTTCATGTCACTAAGTCTTTCAGTGAACTAGCAACTATGTGTTATTCCTTGTTAAGATTTCCTTTCGTTGTTGATTCTCCTAGTCTAAATCATAGTTAGTCTTTCTTCTAGCAATTTGGTGACTACATGGTCTACTAATCTCTTAATCCCTAGTGGTTTTCTCCTAACATTCAATGACTAGGCATGGTAGTTATCTCTTATTCTCTGAATTGGGTAGTCATGCTCTAAGTTTTATGATGACTCAGCAAGGACCATTGATCATCTCTAAGATCAATGATGATGTTTTAATCTCACAATGAATGGGCCCTACAATAAGTTATTCAATGATTCAGTGACTAGTTCATAATCTCATGTTCACTAAGTTTCACTGCTCTGACAAAATAATTTGGCAAAGGGTGAAACTTTCTTTAGTTGCTAGATCTTGGGAAAAGATGGCATTGTTCCAAGTCATTTGGTGACTCAACGAATAAAGTGTTCACCCTATCTTAGAATCAGTTGGTGAAACCATAAGTTATTTAGTGATCTCAAGAATAAAGAAATAATAAAGATATATTTCCCTTAGTCACCTGATCTCATAATAGAATGATAAATGTTTCAAACTTTGGGAGATTAAGAAAATATTGTATTCACCAAATCTCTTGATTAAATGATAAAGGTTTAAAAGATTGGGTGACTTAGTGACAACTGTTGATTATTTTCAAGATCTATGGTTAGCACTTAATCTCATAATGTAACCCAAGGTATGAAATGTATTCAATGAATGGGAGATTAAGGCTATTCACCCAATCTCCAAATGAGACCATGGTTAAGAAATTCTTTTAGAAAATATGAGATGCCTATGTTCACTAAATTTTGGGATGAATCAAGAGTTAAGCAGGGCATTCAAAGATTAAGAGATTACGTGGTTGTTGATTCTCCAAGATAAGATGGTGGTCAAGGTTTCAAGTTCATAGGTTTATGAAATGCTTTGTTCACTAGATCTCCAAATGGTTGCTAGTTTAAGTAAAAGATTTCAAGAACTGGTGAAGTCTTTGGTCACTCATTCTCCAAGTTAAACTATGGTTGACCCAGGTGTTCTGAGAACTAGAGATTGCCTTTAATCATCCATTCTTTGAATGAGGTCGGGTTACAATGAGTTTCAAAGGATAATCTAAGGATTGTTGATCATCACTAGGATCAACGATGGTCACATAATCTCCAACTAAAGTCATGAGTTAGAAAATCATTCTGAGATCATGTGAATGGCCTTGTTGCTGAATCTCCAAGCTTAACCAAGGATTAACATTTATTTTAGAGATTGCAAGAACCTTTGTTCACTAGATCTCTAAACCAAGTCAGGTTAAGTTTTCATTAATAAAGACTGTTGAGAGTCATTAAAATATGGAAAGGTACTCTACCAAGTAGGAAAAAAGTAAAACTCCATCCAATCATGTTTTAATGAGGGTTTTCATTAGTAATTAAGTGTTTTAAAGCTAAAGTCCTAATCATTGTTCTCGCGCTTTATTTCTGAATTTTAAAATCAACCTGTCAACATCAACAACATGGCTAGCCTTGATTTGAAGTTGGTAATATGTAGAATTGAATGAAGAAGTGATTGAACCTAGATTTTTAATGATTTAGCTATTGTACACATTCAATTCTTGGAGATATATAGGCAGGACTTCAATTCTTTCTTTGCTCAAACTTTTTCTGAAGATAGTTGAAATTGTTAGCACCAAAGTAGTGAGTGAGAAGTAAAAAGAAGTTGCAGAGATGAGAAAATTCATATTCCAAGATGATTCAACTAGAGCTGAGTGTTGCATCATCCAATGGAGTGGCTAAAGAGCAAAGCGGTGAAGATAAAGGGAAGCTCAATTATTTAGACGAGTTCCTCAAATTGCTTCCCAAGTCGAACCAGAACAAGAAAGCTATTGATATGGCTTTTGAGGATATAATGGACAAGTGTAGAGAGCCTATCACTACTTCTACCTTAGGTTACATAATCTTCTCTTATTTTTACAATAATAGACATAAAGCTATACCAATTTGCAATGCTTGGGCTTTGGGGATGGTAAAATTAATTGTGTTAGATGTTTTCTTAGATGTAGACCTAATCATTGAGTTGGCTAGATTATACAACCCTATTTTGAAAACCATTAGGTGTGAAGATTAGTCTTCCTTAGTTAGCTTGGTTAGGGGGTCGTTCATGAAATCTTTTGATTTCTTTGCCTCCTCTTCTACTGAGATTGATTTGAAGAAGGAAAAACAAAAGTATGAAAGTCATATAAGATCAATGAAGAGTCAAATGGTTAGGCATATTTCAAAGTAGGGTAAATACATAGCTCCTCTCCCTACAAGAATGAATTCCCCATATGAATTCAAATCCCTCAACTTCTATATGAAGTTTTTATGTTATGGGTTTTGTAGAGTTCTACAAATGGATGGAGATGAGAAACTGCCTACTGATTTGCTAATGATAATTATGGACATTTAGAATAACCATGCCAACATTGATTATGATTACATCCAGTATGTAATTGATAGAATGCATGAGGTTTTGATGACTGTTAAAGAGAATAAGAGGCCTATTAGGTTTATGCACTACTCCCTCTTGATGCACCTGATTTGATATTTCAATGTCAATAGTCTAGATGCGAGGATGTTGAAGCTTAGACTCACATTTGAAGGCCATCCTAATCCAGTACAGTATTGGATGAGGGTATGGAATTACACTTCCAATGAGTGTGATTTTTGCATTTTCTATAATTTCATTGTTCTTCCCATTTTGTGGTTGCTGGGGACAAATGTGATGAGGTTGCAAGCCAAGGTTTTCCAAATTTTAAGGACCATGCAGTATCAAAATAATTGGAAGGGAAACCACAATTGGGGTGACTTCTACCTAGGGGAGAACTTCACTATTATCAGAGTTTATGGTTTCCCCCAACCCCCACATCTACTTCCAAGATTTGTACCACTGAGGGTTTCCCTGTTAGAATTCATTTTGCAATTGATATGGACTAATAAGGAACACTTGGCACCTCATAGGAAGGGCACTTTCATGCCAAGGTAGTTCAGGGTAGGCAGTTTCCTAATTGGGAAGAGAGTATTGGACCAACTCAGTGGTTGGCTCAATCATTTAAAAATGATTTTTGGTAATTCCAAGTATGTTGATCCTAAATATTTCATCAAGACTGCCAAGATGACATTGATTCCTAACATTGGGACAATAAGAGAGCAAGAAGGTTGTGATGAGGAAGATGTAATAAGGAACATCTTAGATCAAGATGAAGCTGGTAGGAGATAGACTAAGTATTTTGATTTGCTAAGACTGGAGGCCAAACTCAAAGACACCAAGATTACTTTTGGAGGGTTTTTCCCTAATCTCCCTTATTTGAAGAGGATGGAAAGAATGATAGAAATGTATGGAACCTTGTCTAGTCAAATGGAAGGGTTGCTTGAGGAGAAATTGGATGTGAAAAAAGACCACTCCACTTCTAAACCTAAGGAATACATTGATGAATCACAAGAGGGTGATAGTCTACCTCAGGCGAGGGACTCACCAATCATTGATTTGACTCAAGATCCACTAGAAGAAGGGGATACCTCATAGCCACCATTGAAGAAACAAAATCTTGAGGTAGGTGAACCTTCTAAGGAGAAGAAACAAAGAAGGGTAATAGATAGAGCTTCTTCTCTAGTACAAGGTTACTGGGCCTATCATCATTAGTTGAGAAAAGACATTAGGGAGGGATAGAAAATAGTGTCCAAAGAGGAAGAGGAATTGCATCTATTGTTAGGAAAGGATGAGAGAGAGTTGTATCAAGAAGAGTTCCTCAGTGATGACTAGTTCATTGAAAGTGAAGAATTCAGGAACTTCCTCATCTGGAAAAAGTCACAAGAGGTTGCAAAGGCTCTCCCTGAGGGAATGGAACCAAGTGAGGAGACTATGAGGGCTCTCACATCTTATGACCCAAGCCTTGAGAAGATTAATGTTGAGGAGGCTAGAGAGATGGTAAAATCAAGTGGAATGCTTTTGACCTCTGGATGGGACCTGAGCTCAGCTTTCATCATTGATTATATAAGAAAATAGCTAGAGCATACCCTATCCTATGAGGTGCATATAGGAGACATGATAAGAGGAAGTGGCTATGACCCTAAGTCTCAGGCTATTGCATTATGGTCTCTAGATCCTAGAACTCAAAAGCCATCTCTGGTAAGTATTGAAGATAAAATAGAGGGAGATAAAATTGTATGGACTGTTCAAAATACCATTGATCTTGAGGTGTCCAAAGAAGTGACACATTTTTCTCACCTCAATGAAGCAAAGACAACTCAATTATCAGGTAGATATGCTAAGTTATTTGACAACTCAATGAAGGTTGCCAAGGATAGGGATTTAGAGTTTACGATGATTAAGAAAATAGAGGATGAACTAGAGGATTTGAAGGCCAAGCTTGAAGAAGCTACAAAGGTAGTTCCTCCTCCTCCTTTGAAAATTGAGGCCCCCTCCTTGTTGGTACCCTGAAAAATCTATAAAGTTTTGAGTCAATTATCAAAGAATTTTCCTAAGGCAAACTTTGTGCCCTTCAAAGAACAGTTTAAAAGACCTGAATTCAAGAGCATGTAAAAATAGGCCTAATGAATTTCATGAGATATAGTTTGGGGAATAGGATCAACACCTTTCATTTGACATATCCAGTGGGTCTAGCTCCTAAATTTTAAATCTGAAATGTTTAGGGAGTAGTCATTTTGAGGTGTTCACTTAAATCTGCATTTTTGCATAAGTGTCAAATCATTGTAGCAGGCCCTGTTTGCATTTGAATATCTTGTGTCTTGTTGAGTTTCATAGCCCCCCACTTTGGGAATGTTTACAATGTATATCATAGAGCTTATGTGTCAAAGCTCAAGTCATTTTGAGTCTATTTGATAAGTATTCAGATCCCCCAAAGCTGGCTTTCCAGATTTGTCCTACTTCTCTAATCTACCTAATTTTCTGAATGGCCTTGTTTGACCAATTATAACTTTTGACTCTATGACCCAATTAAGAAATTTCCTTTTTCCCTATATTCCAATGGTCAAAAAATCCTTGTGTTTCAGTTTTTAGGCCATGATGAATCCGCTTGATCAGTTTTCCAAGCTGATTTTGTTTGTAGTTTCTAATATTTTAATGAGGATCAGTTGCACATTTCAGTTGGAGGCCCTGTTTGGATGATTGTATCTTTTTCCTAGAGATTGGTCGTAATGTGCCAGTTATTGTATCATGTTTTAAACATGGGAATGCATCATCTTGCTGAGTTTTAGCCCCCCATGTGCCCATTTGACATGCTTGCCAGAGCCATTCAGTTTGCAGTTTGCTAAGTTTCTTTAGCAGTGCATAGTTCAATTTTTTAGTAGCTCACTTTGGTGTCCTTCCATTTGCGCCTAGATCAAGGTCAAACATAATTGAAGTTTGTTCTGTAATGTAGACATGAAAGTGATTTCCCATGATAAGTTTCAACTTATGACGAATCAACTTGACCAAATTGCTTGATCAATTCCAAATGCAATTTCTACAAATTTGATTGTTTTAGTTCAAAATGTTTTAAGTGGCTGACTTTGAAGATTAATAATTGATAATTGGTTGATTATTTGATGAATCTGATCATAGAATCATCTTCTATATGTGAGAGAGTCTCTTCTTCTAGGGTTTCAGACCGTGAGGTTTCCATTTGATCAGATTGCAAGGTCAAACAAAAGGGAGTTTTATGGTGATAAAGTGCAGATGGAATATTTCTGTAAAGTAACCATTTTCAGAAATTTGTAGCTTTTGAATGGATGATTATCTCCACTTGCGGATTATTGTGTTGTAATTTTTGTTGATGGTTCTTCTACCAGACCCAATAGCTTGTCTTCAGCTTGTCGTTTGATATTTTTGGATCATCTCTTTCTGAGGCAGTTGACAATGTTTTCAATTTGTGGTTTTCTGGCAATTCTAAATGGGTGTTTTTAACTTTTAAAATCTTCTACCTCATTCATTGTTTGGGGAATCCCTTTGGTAGGGTGATTTTCTATGGTACAAAGTTCGTGTCTACCAAGTTTCAACATTCAGTGATGTGTTTTCATCAACATTTTAATAGCATGACTAGAGGTGTTTTATTGAGATTTGGTGACTGGCAAAGTTTCAAAATGTGAAGTTCTTTAAGGTTTCCAGTTATTTGGGTCAGATCCATTTGTGGATGCCAGTTGCTCTTGAGTGATTTCAGGGCTGGTTGTTTGAAATTGAAATTTTTTTAGGCCGGACCCACTTGGGACCAGCCTACCTCAGTATTTTAATAGGAGCCTTGCAGTCTTTGATTACAGGAGATTTATAACCTTGAAGTAAAAAATGTTGAATCACTATGATTTATATACTGAATCTACAATGCAACTTGATGGTGTTGGCATTGTGCTTGAAGTGTTGGGTCAAAGTGAAACAACATTTAGAAGCTATGCCCTGGTATGCAAGATATGATTTCCTTGAGGGTGTTCAATGTCACTACGTGAGCATATCTCATTGGAAAAGTGTATTTCATAACAAGGGGGTTGCAGCTTATGAGTGAGCTTGGCTAGATTATTTCAATATTTCCACAATAATTGGGTCACAATCCCTAGCATATTTGTTTGTTAAAAATGCCATTTCTAATCTGAGCATGGGACATGATTATTATGAAGAATTAGAGGGGAAATTTAGTGAGTTTGGTTGGCTATGATAGGAAGGGGTTTTGTCACATGTGCTTTTCAAATCCAAATGTGATGAATCTATGTATCCACCAAAGTTTGTGTACTGCACTTGATCTTTTGTTTTTAGAATTTGTGAAGGACATGCTGGAATGCTTTGAGTATATACAAGTGGATTATACCATGCACTAACAAATCATTTGTTACCATGGTTTGTGTGCACTTTCAATGCTCAATAACAAGTAAGGAAACTAGAAGAGTGTGTGTTTCCATGAGGGTTGTGTAATTAATTTGTATACCCACACACCTTTCTAATAGACTGGTGCATAGTTCTTGTCAGTGCTATGCACACATCATATAAATCTTATGCTTCTCATGCACCATGAAGAAGGAGTGGCTCACGTTGATGAAAGCTGGTAAGCTTCCATTTTATGTGTTTTTTGCAATGCAAGATGGAATAGAGATGGGAGATTGCGTGGGTTTCCTTTTAACTCATATGCACTCTACTTGATAAGCTAGTTGCAGAGTTTGGGAGGTAGCCTATTTCTTTTTCTTCTCTCCCCACATACTCCATATGGGTGCTTGTGTGAACTCCCTGTTTGCTTTCTATTTGCAGCATAAATGAAAAGAAAGGAGCTGCATACGTGGGGGGCCAAACTAGGCACATAAATGACAAGGGAAGAGTTGTGTAAGGATGTATTTTGGGGCTATGTGTGTGCTCTTAGGCATGTACATAGTGCCCATGAAAATGGGATAATGGAGGCGTAAGTTTTAGTAGAGAATGTGCATTGTGTAAGTGTTTCTTGTAGGCCCAATAAGGGATGTATGAAATTTGAAAGGTACGCATGGGCTAGAAGGTAGTGCATCAAGGAACAAAATGGACTAGACATGCTAATTGAAATGGTAATATAAGATGAACACATGGTGTATTCGCTATGCATACCAGGCAAGTAAAGGGAGGATGCCTTGCAACATGCTAGGCTTGCAAAATGAATGAGAACATGGGTCTGCATGTTGGAATTGGTTTGTAGGTCCCAAACGAATGTTGGATGCACACAAGATTGAAGTGTTGGGTGTGTGGGCATGAAGGAATGATAGAAAAATGAGTGGGTTGTATTTTAACATTATCCCACATTTACCAAAAGTAGTGCATAAATAACATTTAAAAGAAATTGTGCTCACGTGCTTAGTAAAGTGAGAAGGAGAGAGGGATTTGTGTGGTGGGTCTCTGGGATTTGATGGGCCCAGTCTAAGTGCACTAAAAAATAAATTTTGAATGAAATATATTATAAACTTATATATGATTATTCCGACATTCGCACAGGAAGAGGGAAATGAGGAATTTATAAAGCAAAACCCACCATATGGAAGTATCTCAAGTAGACGCCTAGTTGAAGGGCTTTCTCACACATGCATTGACCAAGATGCTTAGTTGGATGATGATAAGGATTGGGGGCCCCACATGTGGTGTAGGTAAGAGATTTCTTAGTGTGCAGAGATGACTTCCTCGGGATGTGTGCCCAGATCAACAAATGTCACAAAAGTGCAAGGATAAAGTTGCTCAGAGTTTATTGTTGTGAGTTAATGATAGGATGACATGTGTCATCTAATGACATCAACACCCAATAGATCAGCGAGCTAGTAAGGATGTGACACCTAGCATAAAATGGTGACAAGGTGGTGATGAAGTAGAGCATCAAGCAGTTGGTCGGCCACCTTGAGATGTGTACCAATCTAATAGTGGTTGCTAAAGCATGAAGCAAAGATACTCAGAGTTTAACCATTATGGAAGAATGATGCACCGACACATGTCTCAAGGTGAGCTGGTAGATAGATGCTCAATCAACAGAACAAACCAATCATGGGGAAACAAGTGGCAGAGGTATGTTGGTAGGTCTAACTTGGTAGTGAGGTGGTCGGTCAAACTAGTTAGGTGGTGCCAGGTGGCATGTGTGGCCCACCTCAAATTTCAAATCTCTGCATAAAGATTAAATTTGAAATTGTAAAGTGAACACTGTATCAAAAAATCAAAAATTAAAATAATGTTGTCTGTTCACGAAAAATGATGTCCAGGGCTTAATTTTTATCTGAATATACAAGTATTATATTTTTTCAGAATCAACGTGAAATAAGGAATCCAATGGTAGTGTTAAAAATTAGATTCGACTAGGTTGGTAAGAGCAGTAATGGACTATGTAATTTGAGGTCAAACTTGAGTATAAATGTAGATATTTTGTAAAGATATGTTTTGGAATGAAATTGTATCAGATTTATCTAAGATATTTTGATAGTCTTAGGGTTGACTATGTTGCCCTAAAAATGCCCTAAAATGGTCCTTAGCTTGTTGCAATCCTATATATGGATTTCCAAGACCATTTACAGAGGCTACTGATTTTCTAGTTCACAAGGTTACATCTTGAACCTTTAGTCAAGGAGTAGGACATGTTCAATCCATTTTATATCAAAATGAAGTAGAAAGTTGTAGATCTATTGCATATTGTGTTAAGTGGCTTTGAATCTTCAAGCAAGGTGTATGCAAAGGCTTAGATCCTCACTCTTAATTCAAGTTTTCAGTTCCATTTCTCTCCATCTATGTCAAGTTTTATGGGTTTTGAATGTTCTGATTCTTTGTATAGAGTTTATCTATGCATGTGTTATTTGTCTTCAATTCTGGTTTAAATTAGATTAAAATATGCTTTAGATGATACACAAGTTCATGAGCTTTGCATAGGGATTTATGTAAGCAATATGGTTCTAGGTATTTTTGTTTATGACTTGGATCTATGGTGAAGTAATAGTAATCAGTCTCTACATTCTACAGTGTACTAGATAATTTGCCCGATGGATAATGCACTGATCTAGAACAAGTAAACTTTATCTTGATATATGTTTGGTTGGGATATGTTATATTTTGCAAAGTTAAATCAAATCCTTTCAATCTTTCAAGTTTTATATATTTTGGCCTCAGTTATTTCATCCTAGCAATGGAGAGTCAATGAATGACTAGTTGACATTTAGTACTTTCTTGCTATTATCTGCTTTGTTCAATCTAGTCCTAGTGTTGTAAAGAAGTGTTCTATTATATTGGATTAGGTGCACCCACCTTGGTTCTGCAGAGCCAGAAGTGAAGAGGGTAGTCTTGTCCCTATAGTTGGTCCAGTTACTTATATATTTCTCACATTTGGAACTGACCCCTCCTTAAAATTAGTCTTAGGTATATTGGTGTCTCATGGAGTGTAAAATCCTATCCAGGAACCAACACTCCAAACTAATGACCGAAATTCCTAATAAGCCATTAGAGGATCTAGAAAAGGTAAGGCTAGATGTAGCTTTAATGACCATGTCAGATGTTGTGCAACATAGACTGGACAAAATAAAGGATAAAATGGACTCACTCCATCAGTCAGTTGTCTTGTTGCATAAAGAAAATAAAAAAGGTAAATGAATCATTGGCTACTTTATAGCCAATCTTCAGTACTTGGTCTGGGAGAAGTACATTATTTGAGAAGCTTGATGCCTTATAGCCACATAGGCCTGATATCCCTCAGTTGGTCATAGAAGTGTTGGAAAAGATAGGGTTGGTCAATGTCATTTCAAATTTTTTTAAAGGAAAATCAAATCAGGTCAAGGCCAAGCTGGCCATGTTTGATAAAGATTTTAGTAAGTATTTTTCCTCTGTTTATAATGATGGAAGTATAGTAAATATACATGAGTGGAAGTCATGCATGGGCCAAATAATGATTAGGAAAGAGGCTTTCCTCAGTGGTGATGGTTCTTTAGACTTAGAAGGATGCAACAACATAATAGACAACTTGATCAAAGTTGAAAATGATTGCATAATGTTTGTTGCAGATGTTAAAAGAATCACTGATTCTAGGTGGGAGTTGTAGATTAAGTTGTTACATGACTTTCAAGATTATATTTGGCCTTCAGATGATGATGTAGCATCCTAGGATAAAATTAAAAAGAAAAAGAAAAAGAAGTTAGCTGTCATGGAACTGGAGGCCGAAGAAGAAGAATAGAGTACACTTGGCACCTGATCTAGAAATTTAAGGAGAGCATGTATTAAAAAAAGAATGATGTAAGTTAGCCTATATTGGTGGTCATCATTCATGCAAAAAACTCAAGAAAATTCTCTAAAATATCCTCAAACAAAGGTGCCAACTGTGAAGATTCCATTTATTTGGAAGTTGTTTTCTATTTCTCTAGTCTCTTTGTCATCATAGTTTGTACTTTTTGTCTATAGTGAAAGTCACTTTCCTAGCTATCTAAAGCTTGTTGCATCCTCTCTTTGAGGATTCCAAGATAGCCAGTGATATAAATAGCAATTTTTCTTCCTTTGTAAAGGTGGTTGATAATACTTTGTAAAGAGAGTTCTGAATATAGAATCTTATTTCTTAGATGTCTCTGTCAAAATATATTGATACGGTTGATATATTAATACAAAAATAATAAAACTTCTTTTCTATTTCTAGTTGTCTTCACATATGGATGTTTAAGTTCTCTTATGTATTAAATTGTAAGGCTCTTTAAAGCATTGTTTACAAGGTAGATATAGGGGTTGAGCTTGAGTTTTCTTTCAAGGAAACAAATAAATCTTAAGGGAGGTATCTGGCAATTAATTATCCATGTATGAATTTGATAGAAGGGGTAGCAATTGGGAGAATGGAGTTTCAGACATTTCATTTAAGTTTTAGTATATTTCTTTTATAGGATTTTGTTGATGTGGGGTTTGACTCTGATGCCCAATAAATATGGCACTGGTTATTACTTGATTTGCATGTATTCACCATCAAAAAATCAATTAATCTATTAAATTTACTTTTGTTGTATATTTTTGAATTGAATCATCTATGTCAAGCACATAGATCACTATTGTAATGCTTTGTAGAAGTTGTTAAGAAAGGTAAACCCGCCTAAGTTTCATACTCGAAGTGAAGAACGTTTTTTAACCTTAGCACCTTAGCATTTGAATTGTGTTAGATGCATCTGTTGGGAGTATAAGAGGTTTGAGTTTAGAGGTTTTTGAATCCTTTTAACCATCTACAAGTCTAATTGTAACAACTTCTTCATTGGTTTTAGAACATCCTGCTTCATTGAATCCAATGCCAATCATATCTCCTTTAGGTTTCTATCTCACTCTTTTCCCATCAATTTTATCACTACTCATGTACAACTTCTCAATATGTAATTTGGATTGATTAAGGTCTCCTTTTATGATTTGATTGTACTTCTCCAATTCCTGACATTTATCCTTATAGTGATCAAGTTCAGTCTTCATTTGTCCTATCTTATCATTTGCTTCTTTTAGTGACTCTTCAACTTTGTTTCTTGCATCCTTTCATGTTGAATCTCTTTAATCATTAGAAGATTGATTTTCTCTTTTTCTTGCTCCAGCTTCTTTACTTGATCTAATGTATCATTGTCTGAATCTTCTTGGATCTTTTCCATAAGGTCTTATTTTTTATTTCTTGAAGTTTCAAGCTATTCCTTTAGTTTCCTGATGAAACCTTCCGCTCTTCTTAATTTGAATTTTAATACACCATTCTTAGCCTTCTCTTTGTCCATATCTTTAAGTGCTACCTCAAAGTTCTCTTGCAAACTTTCCAAATCCATTCTAATCTCCCTTAAGTTGTTAGGCTTTCTCTCCAAGGGCCAATAGATCTAATACTAATTGTTAGGATTAGGGAATACTAAGAGGGGGGTGAATTAGTATTAATGCACTTTAATTTAAACTTCAACCAATTATAAATAAACCATAACAATGTAGAAATGAAAAGAACATATAAGCACAACACATAACTCATGACACCATGATTTTTTTCAAGGAAACCCTATCCAAGGGAAAACCCTAATGGGGATGGAACCCGCAACTATGTACTAAAATATTATATCCCTGTTAGCAGATCTAGCCTGATTAGGAGATGATTGTTACATAGTACATTTTCTTGTTAGAGGAATACAAAACCCTTTTAGAGGATACAAAAAACTTTGTTAAAGCTGGTGAGCATAGAACTCTTACAATCAAAATACTATCTCAAAAGAGTTCTAAAAAATGAACAATACAAGAACTTCCTTTTCTTAGATAGTTCTAGTTGTAGCTGTATCAAATATAGATCTTGTATCTTCTCTCTTCTCTCAGATTCACATCTTCACATCATCATCCCATACATACATATCTATAATTATACAAAATCTTCCATCTAGTCGGCTCTCGAAATACTTCACAAAATATAATAATAAATTATGTAAATGATAAACATAGAGTCAGTGATCTTATATTACCAAAGTGTCGATAATATACTTTATCCATCTGACTTAGCATGTTACCATAGTCACTATCCTTCTCTGAATCATCCCAGTTGTTCACGTGCCCTATTACACTGATTCTCTATCTTCACATACCTTCAGATCATTGTATCTCACTGATTTGATCACCAAATCACATGCAATCTTAACAAAAGGTCCTGCATAACCCAAAATACCCTCTACTATCTTCACAAGCCATAATACATCATATATTGTCATTGCTAATCAAAACTGTATCACAGTACACTACTGTACTGATTCTATACTTAGTCATTTTTATGACTGTGATTCAAGTACCAAAAATCTTTGCATGCAATCACTCTAGCATAAGTGTTGCCATAAATTACAATTCTTAAGTGATCCCTAGTTCCCTAAAACACCACTTTCCAACATCCTTCACATAACTTTTCAGATCATAGGATTCACCTTAAGTTCCTTATGGGTCGCAATCTCTAATACCCTTATAAGAACCTAATCCTAAGGCCATTTAAAAATTGGTCTCTCTGGGACAAGGGAAAATTTGTTCTAGTCTTGGACTAGACTAACCTAAGTTATCCTAGTCCTTGGGGTTGTTTTTTAATGGGCTCCTAGTATAATACAAGGATATTTCCTTTGGGGTTTGAATATGGGTTGACTTCATAAATCTGAGCCCTAAAATGTGTATAAAAGGAGGCTTCTTTATTGGTTTATAGTGACTAACCAGGAAACTACTAGACACTCCTCATGTATCATTAGGTTAACACATCAATATTTTTTGAGTTGACTTGTCAAGCATTTTCCTAGTTGACTCATCAAGTATTTTTTAGAGTTAACGTGTTAACTGACATAAGCCATTATAAATTTTCTTAGGGTTAGAGTTTATATGTAGGAAAAAATTGTAGCTTCTTGTAGTGGCATTTATTTGTAAGAGATTGTAAATTGTAATAGCTTGAAATTACTAGGTATTAATATTGGACTCTTTTTTTGGAGGACATAGCCTAAGATTGGGTGAATGATATTAAATATTTATCTTATTATTGTACTTTAGTATGATTTATTACTTTGCATTATTGGTTATATTTACATGCAAGTGTTATATTTATTTCTTCTAATCCTAACATTATTCCTCTCATTTTACATCCACAATTTGAGAACATGAGACATCAATAAACCTATTGTCCATTCAAGGAGTTCAAACAATATTTCATTGAAATTATTCATTATCCAATAAGATTTCAAGTATTTTCTTCTATAGATCTTATTCTTTTCCCCATGTGAGGTCAAGAAAAATATTTTTTAATCAAGGAGGGAGGCCTACAATCATCCATTAGAGGTCAAGAAAAGGAGTTTGTGATGAAGGAGACATGTCTACATTATGATTTTCCTCTAATGTCTCATATATTTAATTTGGTTCAATAGTTTATCTATTATGGGGTATCTTTCATTAAAGGTATATTACATATTTTATCTTGCCTTCATAGTTTGGAGGAAAAGTTTTCTATATATTCTCTTTCTATCTTTTCTCTAAGGGTCTACTTTGCTTAAGTAAAGTGGAATTTTTTTTATCATGTGACATTATTTTCGTATAAGGAATTGGTTGTATTGATTACAAATGCTTCTTTATTTGTAAAACTATGTTTATTATAAAAACCTTCCCTTACTATGTGATTCAAGGTTTGTCATCCTTCATCAAGAATCCCTATTTCACCTACTAATAGGGGGCTAAATAGGTGCATTATTGTTCTCCTTCCCCTCTTTTGGTTCCCAAAAAGGAGTTTACACTCAAAGAGACACTGATATGCCTATGATGAATATTAAGGATTGGTTAATTCCAAATGTGGGCAATCAATAGGCAACCAGACCAACTATAGGGACTTGATATGCCCTCTTCTACTTCTGGCTCTGCAAAACCAAGGTGGGTGCACCTAATCTAGACAAGATTCAAACTCACTACACACCTTGTACATTTGGATTCATAAGGTAGATCATAGTAAAGGATTACTAAATGCTAACCAGGCATTCATTGAATCAACTCTACTATGCAAGATAAAATGGTCTTGTGACCTCAAAACTATGAGGGATTGTAGGATTGGAAGTATTAAATATAATTGGGATTCTTGCAGGATGCAGTCAACCATGCAACACATTGCATCAACACAGGGATACTAACTTAAGATCAGTGCCTTATCCATTGGGCATCACACCTGAAGTGAAACTAAAACACGAAGACAACTACTAGATTCATTTGAGAATCCAAGCCATAAACACAGTTACACATCACTTACACTACTTACAAGTATCCATACTGATTGGACCAAATGAACCTATGGTTCACTCAGAGACTTTTAACCTGATTCTAAACCAAGGCTGAGAGATGAAACATATGCATAAGCAACCAAGTGCAGTGAGCCAGAAAACTTAGAATTCATTAAGAGAAACTAAAGGAGAGATCCAAGACTAAGAAACTATATTAAGTATGTGGATTCAAATCCCTACATTACAAGTTCATTCAAAAAACACCATAGACAATATGCAAAAGATACCTGAGGTTTTTCCCAAAATATTGATACAATCACTTAAACTAAAAAAATCCAGAACCCTTTACCAGTCAAAACATCCAACTATATACCACTAGCTACCTTGGAAACCCAAAACGGGTTGCAACAAGCTACGGACAGCTAGGGAAAGGGTTACAATGGCTAGAACAACCAGAAAAACATCAAAATTTATTGTAGCGGTGGGAAAACATAGGCAACCTAGCAAGAACAGATCCAAAAATGATCCAAATTCATGAGAAATCATTGAGAAAGTATCGAGGATCATTATTTCACCATACTAATCAATCTAATCTATCCCTCCACAACATGCCTTGAGCAAGAAAAACCCATCTCTGCATGGCACACAACACCTCTGCAAGCAAACGTCAAGCACCCTGGACCACACTACAAATTACTTTTCACCAAACAAGGTCTTTTCTGCATTCAATTCCACAAAAATTGGTACTCTCTATCGCTGGAAACACTCTACAAAATTTGAATTTTGAATCCCAACAGTCACCATGCATTTGGTGAGATCTATGTTCTCAAACTGCCTTGCCCCCAGTTGCGCAACTGCACTATCATGAATCTCACTGCCACATGAATCCAGGAAAAAAATCATGCTTGGTCACATGATCACATGGCCGAAAGATAGCCCTTGTGATCATGCGATCACGGACTCTTAACCACAGTCAACAATCAGGCCCAAATCTTCTGGAAAGCCTCTGGCCATATGACCCCCGCAACCGTGAAAAATAGATGATTAGTCGCATGATCGCATAGCCCAAGGATGGGCTATGCAAAAATGCGACAACCTATAGATCTTAATCCTACCGCAACCACATAACTACCGAGAAATTAAAAGTGCACCGGCAATCAAACTGAGATCATCATTAAGTCCCCACCGTAAATCCTCCTATCTTCCTAGGCTTCACAATTCTAACCCATCCATGCACCTAGGTTTCATTTAGTGAACTGGTGACAAAGCATTTCTTAGTCACGGAATGAAAAACTTAACTCCAGTTGAATTTCACAAACACATGACTGCACGTGTTAAAATAGCCCACTAAATCATCTGGTGAACTGGCAACAAAAGCATTTCGCTAGTTCACAAAAAACATCCTACCTCTGCTAAAGAATCTAGCAACCTCATGAATTTTGTTCACCAAATCACCAAATGAATTGGGGAACCGCCAAATTGTCATGCAAACTGGCGACAGGAAGAAGACCCTGTTGGGCTGCCAAATATTTATCCGCACCACCAAAAGAAAACCTGACCTAGGCCCGCATTTCAAATCCATCATCCCGCTAGCCTGGATGAATCAAAAAATGCCACACCACACCTGCCAATGGGACCATCGAGCAAATATGGCCCTAAGGACACATGGCACCCTATCGCATGATCGCATAGCCCAGAAATGGGCTATGTGAACATGCGACCACCCACACTTTAACCACCAGCAAAACTACAAGGGGTACCACAACTGCCACCGCACTACCAAGGACACATGTCACTTGGTCACATGATTTCATAGCCGAGAGAAAGGCTATGTGATCATGTGACAGCCAATAGGAAGTTGCCACATCACCGCACTTGACCACCAAACTACGATCACCAAACTGCAACCACCCCTTCGGAGGATCCGACGGTTGTCACAAAAGTGCATGGCCCTGACACATCCTTTTTTCTTTAATGATAACCATTGATCTTCTAACACATTAGGACCCTCCGCCAAATCTAGAAACCAGGTCCCACCACCATCGCACTTGCACTGTTAGAGAAGTAAATCACCAGGAAGCTGCACAGGATTGGGACCCACATGGCTAGGTGGCAAGTAGTTGCATGATCACATGTCAGAAAAGTCTGACATGTGTCCATGAGATAGCCAATTAGAAAGATCCTGGACCCACCATCCCGTCAGACTTGCGTAGTTGAGGGAAAACACCAGCAAACAAGGAACCAGTGCGAGGTCGAAAACACATAATGTTTTCGATGAAAGAGGATCAAAAACACACAAAGCTTTCAACATGACCATAGATAAGAACATAGAGCCAGAAGACAAAGGGGTCAAAAACAATGCAGGTTAAAGGTAAAAGGTTGAAAACATCATGGATTTTTCGAAAACACTGTGGGTTTTCGACACTGTGGGAGATTTTAAAGAATTTTCCCATAGACATTGAAATTTGAATAACTTTCAAGATTTTATGATTCAGCACATGCAAATTGGACCAGAGCCTAGTGACAACATGAAGAACATAGGGCAAAGGGTACATCAAGAAAACTTGCAAGGCAATAGGCCATTTTAAAGGATTTTTTTGCATGACATAAAAATGGCCTAACACCCTCTTTATCTTAAAGATGTTATCTTTTCTCAATAATTCCTCTTGAAGATAGACATCTTGTAAACAAGATCTCTTCCTTTTAAGGGTCTCTTCCTACAAGAAAAATATCTTTTCACAATTATCTATTTTCTTAGCTCATAAGGGTGAACACTCTTAGATAAGTTCATAGCATACATTTGTTTATTTAAGGATGTCTCCTTGTTATCAAAAGTAGGTAGTCTCGATTCTCTTCATTATGATGTATAAGTTACATAGTCATCATAAGGAGTGGGGAATACACATGACCTCCCTAGTACATTATGTGCATGAATGAGCATTTCCAAATTTGAGACATACAAATAATATTCATGGGTATGACAGATACTAACATCCATCCATTAGGTCCACATACATGCCATCTTCATGGATATGATGGATAATAACATCCATCCATGAGGTGCACACACACACAATTTTCATGAATATGATAGATACTAACATCCATTCATGAGTGTTCAACAAAAAACACATAGACACACATAAATCCACTTGTAGGCATAAATTTTTCAACATAGAATTGACTATCATGGCTAGAACATTCAATGCTATCTTTTGTGTGGTCCATAGTAAGACATATAATCTTACTAGGTATTGTAATACCCCAAAAATGGGCTATAGGTTCATTAACCTCCTACATCTTCAAATCTAATGAAATTGACATCAAAGTCCTAACCTAAGGCACATCTGTGCATCATCGAATCATAATTGATTATCTTAAAATCTGCATCGGGGGAATATTCCTAGTAATATTCCTAATTATCTTAATTATCTTTAATTAAATATTATTTGGTGATAAATGTTATTATTTATCCTAAAGTTGATTAATTGAATATGATGAATATTTAATTAATTAGATTTAATTCTGCCACTTAATTATTTAATTGAATTTAATTATATTTATTCCTAAGTATTATTATTTAAATTTGACAATAAATCAAAATTCCTATCATTAATTGATTAAATTCTCATTTAATTAATTAAAGCAAGTTGTCATATTTAATGATATTATTTTTGAATAAAAGTTTGATAAAATAATTGATTAACCCATAAATCAATTGTTTTAATTTTCAAAATCAGTTAAGTTGAGAATAAATCACTTTATTTATTAAATTAATTTACAATTAAATCATGCACAATTAGAAAAGTAGGCAACTAGAAATTAACAATCAATTTAAAATTTAAACTCAACATCTGATGATGAGTTGGAATTCGATCTAAAGCTCTATTTTGAGTTAAAGCCTTTCTTTTGCATGATTTTTGTGAGTTAATTATCTTTTATTCCTGATAACTCAAAAATCAACCTCAGTTTATCAAGAGTGATTTATGGTTTTTCTCATGCACCTCCAAAGCCCTAAATTTTTATAAAAATAAGGCTCAGCTCTTCACAAATCATCCACGAATTTGCACAATTACTCTGGCAAATTAACATCTGAAGAATCAAGCACTTGTGACAAGTGAATTTGTGAGATCATTCATAATTTTCATAGCTTTTGCATAGTTTTTCATATCATGTAGAATATCATTGGTAGATCAATTCATAGCATATCAATTTCATTTAGCTTAGATCCATATTGATTTTTCATTTATATTGCATAGAAAATAGAAAAAAATAGCTTAATTTGCATTCATTCCATATCTAGATTTTGCATTCAAATCCTTCATTTAGGTGTCATCAAGGTCACTGATCTTGGTACAATCTGAGAATACATACTCGCACCTACTAGAAGGAAGTAAATTATCTGGTTAGTTTAGCTTTCAATTCATTGCAGATTTCAATTTTCGCTAACCTCTAATGTTTTAATGAAGTGTTGTGTCCTGTAGCTAGGTACAAAATTCACACACATAGGTATGGTGGTCACAGTCTAGGTGGTTTACAATAAGACATACAATCTTACTAGTATAAGGTAATCACACCCCTCTCTCTCTATCTCTCTTTGATGTCATAGTCATGTTAATAGCTTAGACCATGGAGTTTACATTATCTTTGGTGATGCTCTTATCAGTCCCATGTGACCATTTTTGATCTTGTAATAGATTTCTAGATATGACATTAGTGTATGAGACATTTTCGATCAATGTCTCTTTCACTAGTTGATTTGGAGTTTTATTTTAGTTCTTTTGTATCTTTTGTCTTTTATGTTTTATGTTTTTATTTTTTGTTTCTTTTTAATTGTAGCCTTGTGCATGGATGTGGAGTTGTGATCCTTAGTTTGGGGGCTTATTTCCTTAAACTTAGTGATGTCTTATCTCTTTATAATTTTTCATAATCATCTCTCTCTCACATCATTATATCTTTCTTCTTTCTCTTCCTTTAATATGAACATGAGCTTGACTCATACTCCTGCTAAAGTGGGGGCTAAATGTACCATCGAAAAAAGTAATAACTTGATTGGTGCTTATTTAGGGATCATGTTTAGTCCACTTTAGTGTGTTCCTTATGGTAGAACCTCACATTTTACTTAAATTCATACATAGTTTAATGAAGGTCCAACTTCTCCCTTTATTCTTACTCAAAAGTCTAAGTTAGCTCTAATTTCTATGCATAATTTATCATCTTTCATCCATTCATATAATAAATTTCACACTTATTCCCTTCATGTACCTTTTTGGATCTCCTGATTCACCCTAAGCTCCTAATGGGTTGCAATCTCCAATACCCTTATTAGTACCTAATCTTGAAGCCATCTAAAAAATGGCCTCTCGGGGACTAGGCCAAATTAATAGGCTGACCCAAGTTGGCCTAGTGTTTAGGGGTTTTTTTGGAATATCCTACGATCCCAATACAATGATATTTCCTTTGGGGTTTTAATCCACGTTGGCTTCATGAATTTGAACCCCAAAATGTGCATAAAATAAGGGTTCTTTCTCTCATTTTCACATCCACAATTTTATAATAGAAGACATAGAGAAATATATTATGCATTCAAGGAGTTCAAATAATAATTCATTGAAGGTATTCATCATCCATCAAGCATTCAAGTATTTCCTTCCATATATCTTACTCTTTTCCCCATTGGAGGTCAAGAAAAGGAGTTTGAAATCAAGGAGGGGGTCTACATTCATCCATCAAGTCTTTTTATTCCTCAAATCAACATTTGTGGTGAATTAGAATATCTACCACATGATTTTTTTAATTACTTGATTTCCTTTTGGTTAATGTATTGAGTCAAGGCTATTGAATCAATATTCTTGATCACATTCTAAGTATAATTGCATTTACATGGTATGATATACCCTATTTATTAGATATAACCTCTACTAAATGTTATAATTATTTTATTTACCTCTATTTCTTTTAAAGGTTAATTCCTATCTCAAGGATTGACCAAGGAAAACTCATTCCTAGTGCAATTTTCCCTTCTTTCTTGTGTGTACAAAGAAGTGGAGTAGTTTTGGATCCAAATTTTTAGGGTTTGAAAACCAAGGATTGATCCTTTAAAAATTTCATCAGTTTTTATCCTTCCATGACTAGGCTAATTTTTTGGGACTGGGCCAAATTTTGTAACATGTTCCTAAGAATCTACAAATTTTATAGTCGAGAGTTGCAGAGATTTTTACATCCAGAACTGTTTCAAATTTTGATAGGTTTTCAATAGTCAAATATAGATCTAAAGTTTATTCCAACTCTTCTAGTTTCTTGGGTGAGTTCATCATTATTATTTTCCTTTAGCACTTTCTTTGATACATTAGATCTAACATCATACAATGTTGGTTATCATTTCCTTTTTACTTTTCATACTTTACATTTCATATACATACATTTTTGTCCGCATAGGGAATACCACTGAAAATCACCCTTTGTCTAGATCATACATTAGCATCCCTTCATCCATTTTGGGTTGTGCTAATTAGATTGGGTCTAAGGCTGGAGTTTGGTATACAAAACTATATGGAATGTGGGGTTCTACCATTTATCACCATTTTCTATATCACATTTTGGTGAACCTGACTTGTGGAATTTCCTCTTTTGAGCTTGGTTGTATATTTCCTTTGCATACTTGTAGGCTCACTTCTATAGCATAGTTTGATGAACCCGACTCTTTCATACATTATAATATTTGATTTGATAGTTAGATCTCTTTTGCATTGCATTTATATATCTAGATCTACTTTGTATGCATTGTGTCAATCACTATTTTCTTACATTGTATTCATCTAGATCTCTAGTTTCTACCTTTACGTTTGGTAATTATATTTCCTTTACATCAATTTCAATCTTTCATTCAATATATTTGCATTGTGAAAAAGACAAAACAAAACTCATATTGTTTCATAGATTTAGTTCATTATTAAATTGCATTTCATTTCTTTTTTTCAAACAATAAAAAATATAAAAATATTTCATCCCTAGTTATTGAAATGAAATTTTTATCATCATGTGCCTTTTCAATTTCAAGCTTTCTCAAAGATATTCAATATTATCCATTTCGTGCATATGATGATAATTTAGTTCTCCATTTCTATAATGTTCACCCTCCATTTCTATTATCCTTCCTCTTTTCTTTCATCTCTATTATTTTGTATTATTTTATGATACATTTTGTAATTTGATGTAGGAGCATCCTGGGTGTAAGAGCAATCTTGCATCACCCAAAAATATTTATGTTTTTGTATTCAATAAGGGCTATCTTGTGCAGAGCTGCTATTTATGGAAACTTTCTATTTTTAGTAAGTTGGTCTTACAATCTCAGAATGTTCTGATTTCACATGTGGAGGTTCATCTCAGTCACATCAGCTTGCCAGCAAAGTTTCATGGCTAGATCAGGTCTAGTTTTGAAGATATTGAAGATTTTTGGTATTGGCAGCAGGGTACAAAAACTTTGAACTCAGTTTTGAAGGCTTTAGAGGCACCGGATGAGGTCAAAAATTTAGGTGACAAGTACTTGCACTAGTTAATTCTGTAGAGCACTTTGTAGCATTTCCAAAATGGGGTTATAATAGTCAATTAGGTCAACTGATGATGACTTATGGTCTCCTAAAGTCAGGCCACCTGAAATGGCAAAAAATAATTTTCCTTCAAAAATTTTGTTCAGGTATCAAAAGTTATTTTGAGCTGACTTTCATGTAATAAAATGAAAAATAAAATAATTCTAAGTTTGGTCGGCCCTTAGGGCTAAATTTTTGGAACCTTCTCAGGTGGTGGAAATTGCCTATATTAGGAAGGCTGTAGTGTTGTCTTAGGTAGTTTGAGATAGTTCTGGGTAGTAGATCTGGGTATTGATTTGAGGCTTTGTCCTACAAAATATTGTAAAGGGAATGCCCATGTGGCTTTGCATATTGTAATTCTAAAATTTGGAATTCCACACTTGTGGAGATAATAAGAAGCCCATTTTCTGTTCTTGCAAATTGTTGTTATTTCTCTATTTCTATTATGTGTTTGTGGTATTAAGGGGAGCATCCTTCATCAATTGGTATCATAGTAGGAGTTCTTGAGTGTGTAAATACATCACCGATTATGAGGTAGTTTGCACCAGGACCATGGTTAGGGTTTTAGCATTCATCCTAAAAAATGCCTCCATGAAGGAAACGTGGCAGAAGAGCTGGTGTTGTAACACCTAAGGTTAGAGTGCTCCAGAGACAAGTGCAAGTATTGCAAGAGGTGATTTGTAGAGGAATTAATCTTAATGTCAGAGATGAAAATGAGGATGAAGCTGAAGAAGAAGATCAAGGAGAAGTCGAAGTTGTGAACCAGGAGAAAGAAAGAATTTTTTGAGGCATTTCTAAGATTGGAAAAAGACCTAAGATTGAGGTTCTTGCATTTTCTAAAAATCTTAACCCAGAAGAATTGATCGACTGGATCAATGAATGTGAAGAATATTTTGAGTATGAAGATATTGAGGATCCTGATAGGGTCAAATTCACGAAGGCCAGACTAAAAGGTCATGCGAAGATTGGGTGGCAAGAGATTCAATTGGAGTGAAATAGAAGAGGGAAAGATAAAATCACAAGATGGGATCGGATGGTAGATAAATTGAAGCGACAGTTCATCCCTTTTGATTATGAGCTTGACCTATTGAAGAAAATGCAAAGTTTGAAGCAAGCGGGATGATCTGTTCAGGAGTATACAGAGGAGTTCTATCGAATCCTCATCAGAATAGGCCATGCAGAAGCTGATAAGGAGAAAGTTTCTCATTACCTTAATGGGTTGAGGCCGGCCATTCAGGAGGAGCTAAATCTGGTTCGAATGAATAGTATTGAAGAGGCATACCAATTTGCCCTAAAAGTGGAGGAAAAGTTGAACAAGAAGTTCAAGAGTAGACAAAATGGAAGAGGTCATAGTGGATGATTTGGTGGATGATCATATGGAGGTTGAAATGAAGATCTGAAAAAGAAGGATGAGGCTAGTAGTAGTCAAAATTAGAGAGGAAACAATTCCAATCGTTTCCAAGATCAGAACAATAGAGATCAGAGAGGAAGAGGATGTTAGAAAGTAAAGATCTCCAAGATAACTGAGAGGGGGGGTGAATCAGTTATCTGATAATTTAACCATTCAACTACTTTAAAAAATATAATTAATGTACTAATCAACCATAGAAAGATAACCATACACAATTGCACAATAACACAAGATATGTTGACTAGGGAACCTCTTGAAAAGAGTAAGCCCCGGTGGGAATGATGCCCGCAAAATGATGCACTAATATGAAAGTTCCTTGTTAGAGCATGGACCCTGTTAGGAGTCTTATGAAATACATTCAGTACATATAAATCCCTATTAGGAGATTTTGAATCCCTGTTAAAAGATTTTAACCCGATTAAGAGTTTATGGAAGATAGAAGGACCCACTGCCCAAACAACTTCAAGGAAAGATCTCTGAACCCACTGTCCAAAAGATCTTAGAATTATTCAATAGAATAATATGAAATATATTACCTCCTTCACACTGTGCCAAAATTGCACTCTCTGCTACACAAGATGACAATTCCAGATCTCTATACTCACAAGTCTTCCTTCATCACTGAATTAGCTCTTTTCTTCACTTCATGCATATATTTACATCTCAACCTTTACAGTACATATTGCAACAAGGAAAAAATTCCTTCTTATATACCAAACTAAAATAATTACAAATGAGTTGGTCCTCAATTACAAAATAATAAATTCTACAGGCTACACACAAAATTTCACATAAAACTATCAGCTTCCAGATACTGTAACTTTCTCCAAACATATCTTCAAAGTTTGTTCTATGAACCACATCATCATTAATGAGTCTCCAAGATCCCTTTAACTATGCAAAATTAGATTCCATTCCAGCTATGAGATATCCTCTGATTTCTGAAAATCGCTTCACAGAAACACTGTCTAAACACTGCTTTCACCAAAATGCTCATAACTCTCATGAATGAATGAATTTATTTTTGCACTATTAACCATAGGTTAATAAAAAATTTAAAAAAATACCATCAACTATGCAAAATCCAATCTACAATACAACATGTGTGCAAAACAAAACTGTACCTGCTTTCCTGCTGATATCCAAAATATCACTATGTTGACATCAATGACAATCCAAGTCATGAATGCAACAACAACTACTGTAGAATGACTGCAAAAATACTTTTCATTCATTCCTAAAAATCTCCCCCATTGGCATTGATGGAAACATAGATGAAAAACATCCAATGTTCCAAAAATCCAATACTGCAACATCACTGCAAAATATCAAATTAAATCTTGCTTCATTTTCCTATTCAGCTCTCTCATACAATCCACAATGTTTTTCATGTATATCTCTCCTCCACTAACATCAATGATAGAAATTCCATCACTAAGTCAACAACAACTTAATGTCAAAAGACACTTTTTAGAAAAATACAATAACAAGGGTCCTCATGACTCAGCTCATAAACTCCCCCATAAAGGAAGTTCCAACATCCAATCCAGAAGAAAGATAGGGCTCATATACCAGTGGACAGATGCAATCATCTGCATCAATTCTCAAAAATAGGTTGGGGAATAACCCCAACCATACCTCTCAGATACACAAATGTATCCTTAGGTAAAGTTTTTGTAAATATATCTGCTATCTATTCCTTTATGCTTATGTACTCCAATCTTACTTCCTTTTCTGCAACTTTCTCTCTTACAACATGATACTTGATCTCAATATGTTTAGTCTTAGAATGTAAAATAGGATTTTTTGACATACTCACTATACTGGTGTTATCACAATGTATAACAATAGGCTCATCAAATTTTATTCCAATATCCTTCAACATCTGCTTCATCCAAATAATCTGATTACAATTATTTGCTGCTGCAACATATTTTGCTTCTTACTTAACCAAGAGACCAATTTTCTTCCAAGAAAAAAGGCTCCACCACTGGTGCTTTTCTTGTCATCAACGCTGCCTCCCCAATCTGCATCAGTATAGGCACATAAAGTAAAATCATTAGAATTCTCATACCATAATCCATAATCCATTGTTCCTTTCAGATATCTCAGTATCCTCTTTACTGCTGCATAATGTGATTCTCTAGGTTCTTCTTGAAATCTTGCTACAATCCCAACTGAATGTGCTATATCAGGTCTTGTATGTGTCAAGTACTACAATCCTCCAATCATAGATCTATATTTTTTCTTCTCAACTGTTGGTGTCTCATCTTTGCTAGATAACTTATGTCTAGTTACCATAGGTGTTCCAATAGGTTTAGAATCTTTCATTCCAAATCTTTTCAATAAGTCATTCAAACACTTAGTCTAACTTACAAATATACCTTCCTTTCTTTGTGTTATATGTAATCCCAAAAAATATTTCATTTCTCCAATCATGCTCATCTCAAATTCAGTCTTCATTTCATCTCCAAATTTGTCACTAGCTTCATCTTCTCCTCCAAAGATAATATCATCAACAAATATAACTATAACCATTAGAACATTTTCAATTTCTTTTGTGTATAAGTTACTAGCTGTTGTTCCTTTTATAAATCCCAATTTCAATAAATACTTATCCAATCTTCCATACTAGGTTCTAGGTGCTTGTTTTAATCCATATAAAACTTTCTTTAACTTACATACCATATCTCCTTCTTGTGTCAAAGGAAAACCTTCAGGCTACTCAATGTAGACTTCTTATTCCAATTCACCATTCCAAAATGTTGATTTCACATCCATCTGATACACTTTGAATTTCTTGTAAGCTGCATATGCTAGAAACATTCTCACTGCTTCAAGTCTAGCCATAGGTGCAAAAGTTTCTACATAGTCAATTCCTTCTTGTTGTGAATATCCTTTACATACCAATCTTGCTTTGTTTCTTATCACTTCTCCTTGTTCATTCATCTTGTTTCTGAATACCCACTTTGTTCCAATCACATTCTTGTCTTCAGGTCTAGGGACCAATTCCCATGTCTTGTTTTTTGTAATCTGCTCTAGTTCTTCTTTCATAGCATTAATCCAATGTTCATCTTCACAAGCTTCATTTGTAGTCTTAGGTTCAATTTGAGAAATCAAACATAAATGTACCTTATTTCAAGTCAAAACACCTCTGTCTAAATTTCCAATAACTTGATCAATAGGGTGATGTCTCAAAATATACCTGTTAGGTGTCATAGTTACTAATCTAGTTCCAGCTGTAGATTCTTCTCTGCTTTCTTCTCTATTTTCTTCTATGTTTTCTTCTCTATTTTCTTCTTTTTTTTCTTTAGTATGACTTTTATTCAGCAAATCACTATTAGTTTCAAAAAATAATTCTGCATTTTCAATGTTAGGCTGAGGTTGTGCTTCTCCATCAGATTCATAATCAAGCATTCTTTCTTGAATTTTAACCTTCTCATCAACTTTTACATTTGCACTTTCAACAATAGTCTTAGTTCTTTTGTTATAACATCTATATGCTTTTCTTTTTAAAGAATATCCAAGAAATATTCCTTCATCACTTCTAGGATCAAATTTTCCTATATCATCATCTCTCTTTATATAACATTTACTTCCAAAAATTCTAAAATACTTAACTGAGGGTGCATGTCCAAGCCATAATTCATAAGGTGTCTTGTTTTTATCTACTCTAATTTGTACTCTATTCATAGTGTATACTGCTATGTTCATTTCTTCTCTCCAAAAAGTCTTAGCCAAATCATTTTCAAACAACATAGCTCTTGCTACTTCAGTTATTGACTTGTTCCTTCTTTCTACAATACCATTTTGTTCTGGTGTTCTAGGGGCTGAAATTTGTCTCTTAATACCATTTATTTCACAAAAGGTGTTAAACTCTCTAGATGTAAATTCACCACCTCTATCAGATCTTAGACACTTACTCTTCATTCTAGATTCATTCTCAATTTTGCTTTTCATGATCTTAAATTTATCAAATGCTTCAAAAAAAAATTTCAAAAATGCAATCCACATCATCCTTGTAGAATCATCAACAAGAATCATAAAATACCTTTCTCCATAGAATCCTCTAGTCCTAGTAGGACCACTCAAGTTTGTATGAATAATCTCCAGCTTCTTTGTCGATGTGAACTTCTTGTTGGGAAATGAACTCCTTTTCTAATTTGCCATCATACATTCTTTTCAAATAATGTTAGTAGGTTTCATAATTATAGGTAAATCTCTTACCACAAGTGTAGTGCTCACCTTGACAATATTATCAAAGTTTATATGACAAAACCTTTTATGCCATAAGCAACTATCATTAATCTTAGTTATCAAACATGTCATCTCAGTAGGATTCAACTGAAATACATTACCTCTAGTTTTGGATCCTTTTCCAATCAGATTTCCATCTTTATCTTTTATCACACAAGTTTTCTCAGTAAACCAAACTTGATAACCCTTATCAGCCAATTGTCCAACACTTAGTAGATTATTTCTCAATCCATCAACAAAGTAAGCATCATCAGTGTTAGTCTTTCCATCAAGAGTAATAGATCCTATACCCTTAGTCAAACAAGGTGCATTATTACCAACCGTAACAATTCCTCCATCATAATTATCTAACTTAACAAACTTTCTTTTATTTCCAATCATATGATGTGAACAATCACTGTCTATAATCCAATCAGATTTCTTTTCAACTTGAGAAACTAATGCTTTTTCTTCCCTTTTATCAGATTCAAAACTTTCTTCTTTAATTGCTACAAATCCTATTTCCTCAAAGTTATCATTATCACTGTCACTTAAATGTCTTTCAATTCCTACTTCAAGATCTTCATCATTTGCATAATAACAT
This sequence comes from Chamaecyparis obtusa, assembly GCA_027943335.1. Taxonomy (NCBI): domain Eukaryota; kingdom Viridiplantae; phylum Streptophyta; class Pinopsida; order Cupressales; family Cupressaceae; genus Chamaecyparis; species Chamaecyparis obtusa. The sequence goes on along the minus strand of BSBK01003705.1, from coordinate 301,911 downwards.
TCTTTAGATCTCCTAGGTTTAAAGTTGCTTCTATACTTCGTAACTCTTTTAGGAAATTTAGATGCAAAATGACTACATTCTTGAGAAGTCCAACATTTAAAGATTTTCTTACCATCTGGTTCTCTTTTTACAAGTAATGCAATATCTTCTTCAATCTTCTTATCTTCCTTAGATTTAGATCTGCTACTACTTGCATAATCTCCATTCACACTAGTACTTCTTGTAGGTCTAATGTTAAGAGCACTGAATGTTGTTTCCATTCTAGGTATCTCTCTTGATAATCTCAAGTTCATCTCTGTTGTTTCTAATCTTCCAAGAAGAGTCTCTCTTGAAAAGTTTGATGTACAAGGTATCACTTATTCAATCATCTATGTTGTCTACTTGAATACTGGTGTCAAAATTTTTAAAATTTTCCATATCACTTCATTCTCTGTCTTATCACCTCTATAAGACTTTATTCCTATTACAATCTCAGACATCCTACCAATATAGCTTCTAATAGATTCATCTTCCATCATTCTGATATCTTCAATGCACAAATCCAGTTATGTAATCTAGCCTTCTTTGCATGTTCATCACCTTCAAAAGTAGAATGTAAATCTTTCCAAATTGCATGAGATGTTTTCAAACATCTTACCTAACAATATTCATTCTCCAGTAGTGCTGACAAAAGTGCTTCTCTTGCAAGTATGTTACACATGAATAGATCTAGTTCATCTTTAGTTCCTACCTCTAGATTGTCTTCCTCAATGATAGTCTTCTCAGTCTTTGTAATCAACCAATAACTTGGTCCTAAACACAATAGATGAGTCTTTATCTTTTCTTTCTAGCTGTCAAAATTTACTCCATCAAACTTAGGGCTTTCTTTTCTCAAATTTGCCGTGGATCTCCTTAAGTTATTAAAATTTTCTTTCAAGGACCTACTGCTCTGATACCAATTGTTAGAAAGTAAAGATCACCAAGATAACTGAGAGAGGGGGGTGAATTAGTTATCTCATAATTTAACCATTCAACTACTTTAAATAATATAATTAATGTACTAATCAACCATAGAAAGATAACCATACACAATTGCACAATAACACAAGATATGTTGACTAGGGAACCTCTTGAAAAGAGTAAACCCCATTGGGAATGATGCCCACAAAATGATGCACTAATATGAGAGTTACTTGTTAGAGGATGGACCCTATTAGGAGACTTATGAAATACATTCAGTACATATAAATCCCTATTAGGAGATTTTGAATCCTTGTTAAAAGATTCTAACCCGATTAAGAGTTTATGGAAGACAGAAGGACCCACTGCCCAAACAGCTTCAAGGCAAGATCTCTAAACCCACTGTCCAAAAGATCTTAGAATTATTCAATAGAATAATATGAAATATATTACCTCCTTCACACTATGCCAAAACCCCACTCTCTGCTACACAAGATCACAATTCTAGATCTTTGTACTCACAAGTCTTCCTTCATCACTGAATTAGCTCTTTTCTTCACTTCATGCATATATTTGCATCTCAACCTTCATAGTACATATTGCAACAAGGAAAAAATTCCTTCTTATATACCAAACTCAAATAATTAAAAATGAGTCGGTTCTCAATTACAAAATAATAAATTCTACACACTACACACAAAATTTCACATAAAACTATCAGCTTCCAAATACTATAAATTTCTCCAAACATATCTTTAAAGTTTTCACTATGAACCACATCATCATTAATGAGTCTCCAACATCCCTTTAACTACAAAAAATTAGATTCCATCCCAGCTAAGAGATATCCTCCAATTTCTGAAAATCACTTCATAGAAACACTGTCTAAACATTCCTTTCACCAAAATGCTCATAACTCTCATGAATGAATGAATTTCTTTTTGCACTATTAACCATAGGTTAATAAAACACCAAAGAACATACCATCAACTATGCAAAATCCAATCTACAATACAACATGTGTGCAAAACAAAACTATACCTGCTTTCCTGCTGATATCCAGAATATCACTATGTTGACAAAATGACAATCCAAGTCATGAATGCAACAACAACTGCTACAGAATGACTGCCAAAATACTTTGCATTCATTCCTAATAGAGGAAGAGGACAAGGTTCAGGAAGAGGAGGCTTCTGTGGAACATGTTTTCACTATTGAGAAGAAGGTCATAAGGCATTTGAATGTCCTCAATGCCAAGGAAGGACAGATAGGAGGAATGAAGGCCAGGCCAGAGTTGCACATGTAGATGAAGATGCCAAATCATCAAATTCAAAATATGTAGAAATAAGAGAAACATTGATTAACAGAAGAGTCCTACTAAGTGGTGAGAATGAACCTAAACAAAGGAGGAGCCTATTTCACACTAGATGCAAATGTGAGGGCAAATTTTGTGATGTGATTATTGATAGTGGAAGCACTGACAATTTGGTGTCAGAAGAGATGGTGACAAATTTGAAGATCAAGAGATAGAAACATCCACATCCATATTGGATTGCCTAGGTGCAAGATGACCACAAGGTCATGGTCAATGAACAGTGCCTAGTAAAGTTCAAGATTGGTGGGTACCAAGATGAGGTACTATGTGATATCATATCTATGGATGCATGTCATATGTTGTTGGGTAGACTGTGGCAGTTTGACAAATGTGTTGTACATGATGGTCATGTGAATACCTATTCCCTAAAAAAGGATGGAGTGTGACATAAGCTAAAGCCATTGAAGGAGACCGAAGAAAAGGTATGTGGTAATGCAAGAATAACTTTTGTTGATGGAAGAAAGCTCCTAGATGGTATGAGGCATGAGCATGTGTGTTTTTCTTTAATTCCAAAAGCTGATAAGGAAGAAGTAGAGGATGTACCTATAGAGGTTGCAGATTTATTGAATGAGTTTTAGGATATTGTATTTGATAATGTACTTGATGGATTACCACCAGTAAGGAAGATTATTCATCGAATGGATTTGATTCTAGGAGCCAGTTTGCCAAACAAGGCAGCACACAGAATGACACCAGTAGAAAGTGAAGAGTTGAATAGACCAGTACATGAGTTACTATAGAAGGGGTTGATTCAAGAGTGTAAGTCCCTATGTTGTACCAATGGTATTAGCACCAAAGAAAAATGGAGAATGGAGGATGTGTACAGATTCTAGAGCAATAAACAAGATAACAATCAAGTATAGGTTTCCATTGCCACGAATGGATTGTATTATGGATTGTTTGAGTGGAGCTGTGTATTTCTCAAAGATAGATTTGAAGAGTGGATATCACCAGATTCAGATCAAAGAAGGAGATGAATGGAAGACTACCTTCAAGACAAAGGAAGGACTATATGAGTGGTTAGTCATGCCTTTTGGGCTAACCAATGCATTGAGCACTTTCATGTGGCTCATGAACGAGGTTCTAAAAGAAATTCTAGGTAAGTTTTTCATTGTGTACCTAGATGATATTTTGATCATTAGTAAGACATTGGAAGAGCATATGATGCATATTTGTATGGTGTTTGAGAAGTTGGGAGATGATAAATTGTTGATTAATTTAAAGAAGTACAATTTTGTGAAGAAAGAGTTAGTGTATTTGGGATTTGTAGTTTCAACAAAAGGTCTAAAAATAGACCTAGAGAAGGTACAGGCTATCCTTGAATGGCCTACTCCAAGGAGGGCTACTGAGGTAAGATCTTTTCATGATCTAGCTAGTTTTTACAGAAAGTTTATCATAAATTTTAGCAGTATTTGTGGTCCCTTGACTGAAACAATGACAGGGGATAGGAAAGAGTTTAAGTGGACTAATGGGGTAGAAAAGAGTTTTCAATTGTTGAAACACAAAGTTACAGAACAACCTATTTTAGCACTTCCAAATTCTAATAAGGTGTTTCAAGTACAATATGATGCTAGTGGTACTACAATAGGAGTTGTTATGAGCCAAGAAGGTAAACCTATTACTTATTTTAGTGAGAAGTTAAATGATGCCAAGAGAAAATATTATGTTTGTGATCAGGAATTATATGCTATAGTTCAGGCATTAAAGAAGTGGAGACACTATCTGCTTCCTAAGGAGTTTGTTTTGTATACTGATCATCAAGCTTTGCAATATTTGAATAGTCAAGGAAAGTTGAATCAGAGGCATTTGAAATGGGTTGAGTTTTTGTAGAGTTATACATTTGTTTTGAAACACAAAAGTGGAAAGTCTAATAGGGTTGTAGATGCGCTTAGCAGAAGGCAACAATTGCTGACAAAGATGTAGATTGAGGTGGTTGGGTTCAAGGAACTTGTTAGTACTCAAATTTGTAGATTATTGAATACTCCTATAATCCCAATGGTCATAATCTAACACAACGCAAACACTAAGCTAATAAGGTTAAAGAACCTTCTTCACTTCGAGTATGAATACTTAGGTGGGTGTACCTTTGTCTGATCTACTTCTTAAAAGGATCATAACATTAGGTTATATCTTTAATATAAACATTATCTTCTTAGGCTTTCAAACACATACGGAAGTAAATAGTCATTTAAATTTTGTTGATGATGAGATCCCTACAAATAAAGGATAAACTAGTGCCTTATCCTAGGGTATAGAGTCAAATAGTGAAAAATACATTTACAAAAATCTTCTAAATGAAACACAAACAAATCCTAAATGAAATGCCTTACAATTCATCCTCTCTTAAACACATTTGATCATCAAATTCTTGCTAAAACTCCTAAGCTCTCAAAATTTAACCTAAAGACATTACCCTTTCCTTGAAAGGAACTAAAGATTAAAATCACAGATACCTTGTAAATGGTATATCAAAACTGCCTTACAGATTCAATACACAAAGCTATAGAATTCAAACAAGAAGACAATTGAAATTATTCAAGGGAATTATTTTGTATTCCAGTAAAATTTCACTGTATCAATACATTTCAAAAATCTGACAAAACATTCTATAATTGCAACAACGGCGTCAAGCCTCTCTCTACAGTCCCTTTTTTTTTTTCCAAAAGAGTCAAAAATTGCTATATATATCTTAGCCATCTTGGAATCCTCGAAAGGATGCAACAAGCTTGGGATGGCTAGAAAAGATCCTACACTAAAGACAAGATTACAAATTGACAAATAGATTGTAACAACACATTACAAAAATCTTTCTTCAACAATTCCGCAGGTGGCATCTTTGTCTAAAGATATTTCAGAGTAGTTGCTGAATTCGTTGCACGAATGATGACCACCATTCTGGATAACTTACATCATCCTTTGTTTGAAACTTTCTCTCCCTCAATTTCTAGATCAGGTGCCATCTGTAGCTCTATTCTTCCTCTTCTTCTATGAGTTGGACAACTGGCCTCTTTTTCTTCTTTGTTGTTAGCTTCTCCCAAGCCACTACTTTATCATCTGATGGCTAGTTGTAAGTCTGCAGTTCTTGTAACAATCTGACTTGCTTATCCCACATGGAATTAGTTATATTTTTGGCCTCTGCCACAAAGCGTATGCAATCACTTTCAATTTTAAAGAGACTGTCAATTATGCTATTACACCTCTCAAAATCCAAAGTATTATCACTGTTAAGGAAAGCATCTTGTGTAATTGCTAACTGATCCATTGATAGTTTCCACTCCTCCAACTTTATCACATCTCCATTGTCATCACATATTGATGGTAGATATTTTCTATAATGTTTATCAAACATAAACAACTTAGCTCTCACTTGGTTGGACTTTCCTTTGAAAAACTTTGAAACAGCACTGACTAAGCCAATTTTTTAATTCACGCATTCACCAAATGCTCATGCCCTTTACCTTTCCTTTTAGAGAACTCATGACCACATGATTCACTGAATCGCTAGATCATTTAGCTTTTTACTAATTTATTCTGAGAACAAGCGAACACTTGAAAAAAACCCATTCTGCTAAATTTTTCATACCAAACTGTCGGGGCCGCCAAACATGGAAAATGTTACACAGTCACTCATTCACCAAATAAAACATGTAGGACCCAAAGATATCTGAGATTAAATCACAATCATCGATCCTGACAATGATCTATGGTACTCACCAAGTTGCTAGGTTATTTTGCCTTTAACCACTAGATTCAGAGAATGAGTGATAACTGTTGTCGCCAGGTCGCTAAGTGTAAACAAAGAACCGCCAAAGAACACGCAAATGGGAGATAACACATTTGCTAAATTGCTAGATGCTTTCTGATAACCACCAAATACTTGGAGACTATGCGAACAAAGAGAACACTTAGCACTTTTAACACACTCTCCAGTTCACTAAAAAGATGAAACACATGACATAACAATACGCGACTTGGCGACTGACTTAGGAAAAAGCCACATGTGCTTCTTTAGAAAACTTTAAGGAACCAAAAAGAAATGATGAAATAGAAGACTCAAAGCTATTTCAAAAATTTTCATCTGATTCAAAATTCTTTGAGGACATAAACCCTAGGGGATTTATTTCAAACCTGGCTATGACAAATTTTCTAAAAACTTCACAAAACCTAGACCAGGCAAGGTAATCACAAGGAAACTTAACACAAAATTCAGACAAAAACCTCAGAAGATAAGAATATACCCAACAGTGGCTCTATTTGAGGATGCTTGATTATAAGATCATAGCAAGAACTTACGAATCTCTAGGAAGCAGACCACAAGACCTTAACCTAAAACAAGAAACAAACACATAATAGAAACAAACACACCTACACATATATACAAGCCTACTGTGCATGGAAAAAGAATTAACTGAAGAAAATTTTTAGGAATTGTCCATGCACTGGCAATTCCTTCTCTTCACCATCCAAATTTTGCAAGAACTATGAGTCCTTACCATGGGTCTGATGAACAATATACGATCCCATCCACAAAGACTCAAATTTTTTGTGTTTCCCTTTATCTTCAGCCCTGGCATTCCATTGGAGAACCATATCACCAAGCTGAAATTTTCTCATAGTTGCTCTCTTATCAAAAAGATATTTCATCTTCTGTTGCAACTTCATATTTTCCTTTTGTCCCTCCCTCCTAATCTCATCTAATTCAATCAGATGAACCATTCTCTCCTGCAGTGGATCACTGATGTCCATGTCCTCTTCTTTCATAAACTTATAGATCGGAAGGAGGTTATTTACTGGCAATCCTGATTTAGCACCATATACCATTTCAAAAGGGGACTTACCAATAGCTCTCTTCTCAGAAATCCTATCAGCCCATAGTGCTAACTTTAATTTTACATGCCAGCTTCTCTTATTCTTTTCCAGGGTTTTCTTCAGAATCTGCAAAATACTCTTGTTGCTGGATTCAGCTTGTCCATTGGCTTGTGGATGATAAGGGGATGAGTAAGACAATACTATGCCCATTTCTGAGCAAAAATTAGTGATCTCCTGTGACCTGAAGCTCATAGCATTGTCAACAACCAATTTAATAGGGACACCAAATCTAGTAATTATGTTATTCATCAAAAACTTGATCACAACAGCACTGGTTGCCCTTTTGGTTGGGATGGCTTCAATCCATTTGGTGAAATAATTAGTAGCCATCAAAATGTGACTATGTCCCCCACTAGACTTCTTAGAGAATTCTCCAATAAAATCCATACCCCACATTGCAAAAGGAGCTTCTGCAACAATAGGGTTCAATAATAATGCACCTGAAAACTTCAATTTTTTAGAGAAACTTTGACAAGGTTCACATTTCCTCACATAAAAATGAGTGTCTTTGAATAATACAGGCCAATAGTATCCTGCTCTCAAGATTTTATGAGCTATTGATCAAGCAGAATGATGTCCTCCACACATTCCAGAGTGCATTTCCTTTAACATTTTCTCTAATTGATGCTTATCCAGACAAAAGAGTAAAATACCATCATTATCCTTCTAGTACAAATCACCCTGGATCAACACATATCTCTGAGCTTGCAATCTCAGATTCCTTCTTTGATTATCATTTAAATCAGGTGGACATTTAGTATTTTTAATAAAATAAATAACATCCTTGTACCAGGGTTTCATTTCAATACTAGTAATCATATCAATGTTAGCAGCAACATTATTTACCTGAACAAGGTCCATATTTGCCTCAGTCATTAACTTAGCAAGTCCCAATCCTCTCACCAATTTTGTAATATGAATTTCCAGGTCAAACTCTTGAATCCTATTTATCCATTTGCACCTCTTTCCTATGACTTCACTCTGTGTTAAGATATCCTTTATTGCAGCATGAGGAACATAAGCACTAACCTTTGCACAGACCATATATGGTCTAAAAGCTTTGACTACCTTCACAAGTGCATAGGCTTGCTTTTCCATTAGTTCATAATTTAATTCAATAGATTGTAATGACTTGCTGAAAAAAGGGTATAAGATGCTCATACCCTTCTTGATCCTTTTGCAAAAGGATAGCTGCAATAGTATGAAAAGATGCAAAAGAAAATAGAGAAAATGGTTTCAAATAATCAGGGGATACCAAAACTGGGGCCTCCTGAATTGCTTGTTTGATTTTTGCAAAAGCTTGCTGAGCTTCAAGTTTCCAATCAAACTTCACATCTTTCTTTACGAACTTCACTATGGGCTTGACCAATTCTACAAAGTTAGCAATAAATCTTCTTACAAAATTAATCTATCCCAAAAATGACTGCACACCTTTTATGTTCTTTGGTGGAGGGACCTTTTGAATCACTTCTACTCTTTCAGGATCAATCCTGACTCCTTCTTTCGACGCTATGTGTCCAAGTAACTTCCCCTCTATCACAGAAAATTGACACTTTTTAGGATTCAAGGACACACCAAATTCTAAGGCCTTAAGAATGACCTTCTCCAAATGGGAACAATGATCCTCAGCTTTCTTGGAATAAGCAGTGAGATGATCTTGATAAACAACCATTAAAACATTTACCAATTCCTCAAATGCAACATCCATGGCTCTCTAAAATGTTTCTCCAGCATTTTTTAGACCAAAAGGCATGCGAACATATACATATGTTCCCCATGGGGTTGTAAAGGTTGTCTTAAATTGTTTTGATTCTTTGACCAGCACTTGATTATACCTAGAGAAGCCATCCATCATTGACAAGAGTTCACATCCAGTCACCCTATACAGCATAGCCTCCATATTGGGTAATCCGTAGTTATCCTTAAGTGAAGCTACATTCAGGTTCTTGAAATCAACACATAGCCTAATATCACCATTTTTTTTCCTTATTGGCACAAGATTCGAGACCCAAGTTGAGTGCCTAATTGGTTCAATAATACCAGCATCTCTCAGTTTTGTCAACTCAACTTGCATCTTGGTAGCCAATAAAGGGTTAATGGGTCTCTGCTTCTGTCTAAAAGGCATGGTTTCCTCTTTTAGAGGAATTTCATGCTGAAATAGGTCAGCCCTATAAGCTTTGAGGTCATCATAGGACCAAGAAAATACATGATTGTACTTTTTCAGAAGTCTTATCAAATTTTCTCTAATCTCTTTGCTTAGTTTCTTGCCAATGTATACCATTTGTGGGGAGTTTTCTGAACCCAAGTTTATTTCCTCTAAGTCCTCCATTTTAGTGTTAGACTTCTAAGACAAAAAACCATCATTTATTTTGAACATTCCTTCTAATTCTACTAACCCTTTAGGTATGTGGTTGGATGGCAACTGCACTATCTCATTTCTCATGATGCATTCTTTTCCCTCAACACACTATTGTATCTCATTGAGATCTATTTTTTGACCATCATATTGATCAAGTCCTTGAAGGAACCTAAGGATATCTAAGTCATCCTCAATAACTTGCCAATTATATACATTGTCAAGCACTGCAGGCCTAGATTTGACTTCTAACATAGACACACCAGTGAGGGTTATATCTTCACTCTTAAGGGAAACATTTGCAAGAAAATCTGCCATGATATTATTGGATCTTTCTACCCAAAGTAGATTGAAAGCATCAAAAAACTCTAGCCTATCCCAAACAGCATGTTTATACAATTTCAACTTTTCATCTTTAGAAGCATACTGAGATCTCACTTGGGCTATAATCAACTGGGAATCACCATGAAATTTTAAAGATTTAATACCATGTTTTATGGCCACATCTAACCCTAGTATCAGAGCCTCATACTCGGCAGTGTTATTTGTACGCTCAAAAGTTAACAAGAAAGAGTATTTAAATGTAATACTTGATGGGGAAATGAACACCACACCAGCTCCTGATCCTTCCTTGGAGCATCCACCATCAAAGAACATTTTCCAAAGCCCATCTTGCTGCAAAATCAACTCATCCACAATTGGGTCTATGTTTTTTAACTGAGGTACTGTTTCTTCAATCACAAAATTGCTCATGTCAATATCTACAAAAAAATTTAGATCCTCTGGAGCAACCACTTCAATCATGACTGAAGAACGGGGCTCCCTGTACAACTTTACCTCAGTTCCATTTATTGGGATGGTAGCATATGATAAATCTAGTTGCAACTTTCCACCCACTACTGCAGCCCATTGTCTTGATAATAACATGCCATAGTGAGGTTTTGTATCAACAACAACCACATCCATTTTATATGTGGCTTCTGGGAATGCAGCAATTTTCACTTCAATTCCAATCAGGCTCCCTACAATAGGTACTTCCCTATTGTCCATGGCATAACACCCTCCACTAGATGTATCAACTTGCAACCCTAACTCCTTCATCACTTGGTAAGGCATTACAATTGTAGCAGCACTAGAGTCAATCATACAATTTTTCAGCAAAAAATTATTTACAAGCAAAGTAACATAGAAAGGATTGATAGAAGAGGGTTCTTGTGTTACAATTGTCCCAACACATACACCAGAGATGTCATTAATTGCAATTGTCTTGTCCAGAGATTTCCCTTCATCTTGTAAAATAGGAGTAGTTCTCTGCTCACTTATGAGAGCCAGGGCTGCTGCTTTGTGCTCTTCTATTTTCAACATTTCAAGTAGAGGAATGGAAACCTTCATTTGGGACAAAGCATGTCTCATATCAAAAGTAGGGGAGTTAGTACAAAAATCAGGGTGATCCTTTGACCTACCAAATTTCTTTTTCACCTTGTCGACAATAACTTCTTGTTTCCCTTTCTTTTTAGCTTCAAACCCTTCATCTTTACTATTTACAATATTGGGCTTTGGGGAGTCCTTATTCTGAGGATTACTTTTGACAAACACTGATCTAGGGACTCCCTGATCATTACCTACCTTTCTGTTCCTCAAATTGTATGAGGATTTTGCTTGTGTAATAGCGGCCACAGTTAAACTCTTGATTTCTTCTTCACTGGGCTTTCTCCATTGTCTTTCATCTGACCTGGATTCTACCATGTGAGTCTTATAGTCATCATTATCAAATTTTTCATGATCAGACTGAGTAAATATTTTTTGTTCATAATCAAAGAAAATCTTCCTCTTATGATCAACATCAGGGCAAATAAATTCATCATCTGAGGACTCAAGGTCCTCCATTAGTTCAGTAGTAAATATGTTAATAGCAGGCTTTTCAGATCCTTCATAATCTCCTACATATGAATCACTAGCCTCTTCTCCCAAGGTCTGGGCAACAACACATTGGAATGGTGAGTGGGGCATATTACAAGCCACACACCAAGGGGTACTCTCCACATTATGTGCTACATTCTTTTTCAAAGGATCTGGCGTATCCCTTCCCTTTTGGGGTTCATTATTATCAGGAATAGGCCTCCCATCCTTCCAGTTTGTTTTGTAAGGCATATCTCTCAGATTAGGGGCTTTGTCCTACCTTTGATAAGGTGGTCTTGTATCCTAAAAATTTCTACCACCTTTATCAAACCTTGCTGGAAAGTCCTTGTTATTACTAGGACCTTTATCCATTCTATCCTCCTCTTTGGATGGCCTTGCAGGTTGTGGCCTAGTTTCTTTCCACAGTCTACCCTCATCCCTTTTGGTTACTCTCAATGTTTATGGACAACTTAAAAGAATCTCTAAGGGTATGGGGATTCTTGTCTCTTAAAAGGTAAGACATCTTACCATCCATAGAATTGAAATAGGTTGTCATGTAGACTGCATCATCTAGCCTCAATACTTGGACCAATTTATACATAGCCTTTTGGAATTGGCTATTAAACTCTGACATGCTCTCATTGTAATGTTTCTTGATATTATTGAACTCATTGAGCATGTAACTAGAGTTCACATGTTTTGCATATTGCTCTTTGAAACTGATGCAGGAGCATCCTGGGTGTAAGAGCAATCTTGCATCACCCAAAAAAAATATTTCTATTTTTATATTCAATAAGAGTTATTTTGCGCAGAGCTGCTATTTATGGAAAGTTACTATTTTTGGTAATTTTTGTATGTGCTCAGAATGATCTGATTTCTTTCTTGGAGGTTCATTTTGGTCATATTAGTCTGCTAGTAAAGTTTCATTGCCAGATCAAGTGTATATTGGAAGATATTGAGGATTTTTGGTATTGGCAGCAGGGTACAGAAACTTTGAACTCAGTTTTGAAGGCTTTAGAGGCCCCGGATGAGGTCAAAAATTTGGGTGACAGGTGCTTGCGCGGGTCAAGCATGTAGAGCGCTTCGTGGCATTTCCGAAATGGGGTTCTAATAGCCAATCGGGTCAACTGGTGATGACTTATGGTCTTCGGAAGTTGGGCCACCTGAAATGGCAGAAAATAATTTTCTTCAAAATTTTTGTTCGGGTTTCAAAGGTTATCTTGAGCTGACTATGATGTAATAAAATGTAAAATAAAATAATTCTAAGTTTGGTCGGCCTTGTTGGCTAAAATTCTAGAACCTTCCCAGGCGGTGGAAAATTGCCTATATAAGGAAGGTTGTATTATTGTCTTAGGCAGTTTAGAATAGTTCTGGGTATTGATTTGAGGCTTTGTCCTACAGAATGTTGTAAGGAATGCCCATGTGGTTTTGCATATTATAATTTTGAAAGTTTGTAATTCCACATTTGTGGAGATAATAAGAAGCCAATTTTCTGTTCTTGCATATTATTGTTGTTGTTTCTCTATTTCTGTTATGTGTTTGTGGTATTAAGGAGAGCACCCTTCATCAAGTGGTATCAGAGCAGGGGTTCTTGAGTGTGTAAACAGATCGTCGACTGTGAGGCAGTTTGCACCAGGATCGTGGTTAGGGTTTCAGTGCGCGGAAGACCTCCACGAAGAGAACGTGGCGGAAGACCTGGTGCTGTGACACTTGAGGTTAGAGAGCTGCAGAGACAAGTGCGAGCATTGCAAGAAGAGATTCACAGAGGAATGAATCTTAATATCAGAGACGAAAGTGAGGATGAAGTCGAAGAAGAATATCAAGAAGGAGAAGCTGAAATTGTGAACCAGGAGGAAGAAAGACTTTTTCGGGCGATTTCCAAGATTGGGAAAAGACCTAAGATTGAGGTTCCCACATTTTTTGGAAATCTTAACCCAGAGGAATTGATCGACTGGATCAATGAATGTGAGGAATATTTTGAGTATGAAGATGTTGAGGATCCTGATAGGGTCAAATTTGCGAAGGCCAGACTGAAAGGTCATGCGAAGATATGGTGGCAAGAGATTCAGTTGGAGCAGAATAGAAGGGGAAAGGAGAAAATCATGAGATGGGATCAGATGGTGGATAAATTCAAGTGACAGTTCATTCCTGTTGATTATGAGCTTGACCTACTAAAGAGAATGCAGAGTTTGAAGCAAGCAGGAAGATCTGTTCAGGAGTATACAAAGGAGTTCTATCGACTTCTCATTAGAACAGGCCATGCAGAAGCTGATAAAGAGAAAGTTGCTCGATACCTTAATGGGTTAAGGCCAAGTATTCAGGAGGAGCTAAATCTGGTTCGAATGAACAGTATTGAAGAGGCATACCAGTTTGCCCTAAAAGTAGAGGAAAAGCTGAACAAGAAGTTTGAGAGCAGACAAAATGGAAGAGGTCACGGTGGACGATCTGGTGGAGTGTCATATGGTGGCCAAAATGAAGATTCAAAAAATAAAGATGAGGCCAATAGCAATCAGAATCAGCGAGGAAATAATTCCAATCGCTTCCAGGATCAGAATAATAGAGATCAGAGAGGAATAGGAAGAGGACAAGGATCTGGAAGAGGTGGCTTCCGTGGAACATGTTTTCACTATGGAGAAGAAGGTCATAGGGCATTTGAATGTCCTCAGCGCCAAGGTAGAACAGACAGGAGAAATGAAGGCCAGGCCAGAGTTGCACATGTAGATGAAGATGCTAGATCATCAAATTCTGAAGATGCTGAAAGAGGAGAAACGCTGATTAATAGAAGAGTCCTGTTGAGTGGTGAGAATGAACCTGAATAAAGGAGGAGCTTGTTTCACACCAGGTGCAAGTGTGAAGGTAAATGTTGTGATGTGATTATTGATAGTGGAAGCACTGACAATTTGGTGTCAGAAGAGATGGTGACAAAGTTGAAGCTCAAGAGACAGAAACACCCACATCCATATTAGATTGCCTGGGTACAGGATGACCACAAGGTCATGGTCAATGAACAATGCCTGGTGAAGTTCAAGATTGGCGGATACCAAGATGAGGTATTGTGTGATATCATATCTATGGATGCATGTCATATGTTGTTGGGTAGACCATGGCAGTTTGACAGATGTGTTGTACACGATGGTCGTGCGAATACCTATTCCCTGACAAAGGATGGAGTGCGACATAAGCTAAAGCCATTGAAGGAGACCAAAGAAAAGGTATGTGGTAATGCAAGAATAACATTTGTTGATGGAAGAAAATTCCTAGATGGTATGAGACACGAGCATGTTTGTTTTGCTTTAATTCCAAAAGTTGGTAAAGAAGAAGCAGAGGATGTACCTGTAGTGGTTGCAGATTTGTTGAATGAGTTTCAGGATATTGTATCTGATAATGTACCTAATGGATTACCACCGGTAAGGAAGATCAGTCATCAGATGGATTTGATTCCAGGAGCCAGTTTGCCAAACTAGGCAGCACACAGAATGACACCAGCAGAAAGTGAAGAGTTGAACAGATAAGTACACAAGTTATTGCAGAAAGGGTTGATTCGAGAGATTCTGAGTCCCTATGTTGTACCAGTGATATTAGCACCAAAGAAAAATGGAGAGTGGAGGATGTGTACAGATTCCAGAGCAATAAACAAGATCACAATCAAGTATAGGTTTCCATTGCCACGAATGGATGATATTATGGATTGTTTGAGTGGAGCTGTATATTTCTCAAAGATAGATCTGAAGAGTGGATATCACCAAATTCGGATAAGAGAAGGAGATGAATGGAAGACTGCCTTCAAGACAAAAGAAGGACTATATGAGTGGTTAGTCATGCCTTTTGGGCTAACCAATGCACCGAGCACTTTCATGCGGCTCATGAACGAGGTTCTGAAAAAATTTCTGGGTAAGTTTGTCATTGTTTACATAGATGATATTTTGATTTTTAGCAAGACATTGGAGGAACATATGATGCATATTCGTATGGTGTTTGAGAAGTTGAGAGATGAGAAATTGCTGATTAATTTGAAGAAGTGTAGTTTTGTGAAGAAAGAGTTAGTGTATTTAAGATTTGTAGTTTTAGCAGAAGGTCTAAAAATGGACCCAGAGAAGGTACAGGCTATCCTTGAATGGCCTAGTCCAAGGAGTGCTACCGAGGTAAGATATTTTCATGGTTTGGCTAGCTTTTACAGAAAGTTTATCAAAAATTTTAGCAGTATTTGTGGACCTTTGACTGAAACAATGAGAGGGGATAGAAAAGAGTTTAAGTGGACTAATGGGGCAGAAAAGAGTTTTCAATTGTTGAAACAAAAAGTTACAGAACAACCTATTTTAGCACTTCCAGATTTTAATAAGGTGTTTCAAGTAGATTGTGATGCTAGTGGTACTGCAATAAGAGTTGTTATGAGCCAAGAAGGTAAACCTATTGCTTATTTCAGTGAGAAGTTAAATGATGCCAAGAGGAAATATTCTATTTATGATCAGAAATTTTATGCTATAGTTCAGGCATTAAAAAAGTGGAGACATTATCTACTTCCTAAGGAGTTTGTTTTGTATACCAATCATCAAGCTTTGCAATATTTGAATAGTCAAAGAAAATTGAATCAAAGGCATTTGAAATGGGTTGAGTTTTTGCAGAGTTATACATTTATTTTGAAACACAGGATTGGAAAGTCTAACAGGGTTGCAGATGCTCTTAGCAGAAGGCAACTATTGTTGATAGAGATGCAGATTGAGGTGGTTGGGTTCAAGGAACTCAAGAATTTATATCTAGAGGATCCTGATTTTGGTGAAGCTTGGAAAGCTTGTACAGAACCTGTTACGCTAGACAGGATGAAATGGTTGGATTTCATCATCTAGGATGATATGCTATTCAGAGGGAGTCAGTTGTGCATTCCACGAAGTTCTATGAGGGAGAATCTCATCAAGGAGAAGCATAGCGGAGGATTGACTGGACATTTTGGTCGTGATAAAGCCCTTGGTTTGGTTAGTGAGAATTATTATTGGCCACAGTTGTAGCAAGATGTGAAGAAGTTTGTACAGAGTTGCAGAGTATGTCAGATGATGAAAGGAGTGAAGCAGAATACCGGGTTGTATCAGCCATTACCTATACCAGAGAAGCCTTGGGAGGATATCAATATGGACTTTGTTCTTGGTTTACCAAGGACACAGTGGGGACATGATTCAATTTTTGTGGTGGTTGACAGATTTTCAAAGATGGCACATTTTATTCCCTGCAAGAAGACTAATGATGTTGTTCATGTGGCAGAATTGTTTTTCAGAGAAGTAGTGAGACTTCATGGTTTGCCAAAGACCATAGTTTCAGATCGGGACAATAAGTTTGTTGCATATTTCTGACGTACATTGTGGAAGAAGTTGAGGATAGATTTGAAGTTCAGTTCATCGCACCATCCACAGACTGATGGACAGACAGAGGTGGTGAATAGAAGTTTGAGAAATTTGCTGAGATGTTTGGTTGGAGATAAGCCAACAGGATGGGATTTGATTTTACCACAAGCAGAATTTTCATACAATAATTCTGTCAATAGAAGCACTAGTAAATCACCATTTCAGATTATATATGGAAGTAGTCCAAGAAATGCATCTGAATTAAGGAAGATAGATAAAGGAGAAATAAGTAGTGCTAAAGCTAAGGATTTTGCAGAACATTTGAAGAACATCCATGAGGAGGTGAGGAAGCATATTACCAAGATGAATGCACAGTACAAGGCTAAGGCAGATGAGAAAAGGAGGTATAAGGAATTTTAGGTTGGTGATGAAGTCATGGTTCATTTGCGGAAGGAAAGGTTTCCAGTTGGTACATATAACAAGGTGAAAATGAAGAAGTTTGGACCATGTAGGATACTGAAGAAACATGATTCAGGAAATGCATATGAGGTAGAATTGCCTACTGAGCTAAATATTTCACCAGTGTTTAACATTTTAGATCTGACAGAGTATCATGAAGGAGGTGTTGAAGATGAGATCACCGCAGCACAGTGGAGTATTCCAGCAACTAGTTCAGATATCAAGGAGATTGAAGACATACTAGACAGTCGTGTTAGCAGAAGCACAAGGAATAGGACATATGAAGAGTATTTGGTCAAATGGAAAGGACAACCTGTTGAAGATTCATCATGGCTAACAAAGGAGGAGGTTAACCGTCTTGGTTTCCCTCTACACACCTGAGTCGTGACAGGGTCACTTCTCAAATTACCCCAGGTGTCTGATGCAGGAGCATCCTGGGTGTAAGAGCAATCTTGCATCACCCAAAAAAAATATTTCTATTTTTATATTCAATAAGGGTTATTTTGCGCAGAGCTACTATTTATGGAAAGTTACTATTTTTGGTAATTTTCGTATGTGCTCAGAATGATCTGATTTCTTTCTTGGAGGTTCATTTTGGTCATATAAGTCTACTAGTAAAGTTTCATTGCCAGATCAAGTGTATATTGGAAGATATTGAGGATTTTCAGTATTGGCAGCAGGGTACAGAAACTTTGAACTCAGTTTTGAAGGCTTTAGAGGCCCCGAATGAGGTCAAAAATTTGAGTGATGAGCGCTTGCGCGGGTCAAGCCTGTAGAGCGCTTCGTGGCATTTCTGAAATGGGGTTATAATAGTCGATCAGGTCAACTGGTGATGACTTATGGTCTTCGGAAGTTGGGCCACCTGAAATGGCAGAAAATAATTTTCTTCAAAATTTTTGTTCGAGTTTCAAAGGTTATCTTGAGCCGACTATGATGTAATAAAATGTAAAATAAAATAATTCTAAGTTTGGTCAGCCTTATTGGCTAAAATTCTGGAACCTTCCCAGGCGGTGGAAAATTGCCTATATAAGGAAGGTTGTATTATTATCTTAGGCAGTTCAGAATAGTTCTAGGTATTGATTTGAGGCTTTGTCCTACAGAATGTTGTAAGGAATGCCCATGTGGGTTTGCATATTGTAATTCTGAAAGTTTGTAATTCCACATTTGTGGAGATAATAAGAAGCCAATTTTCTGTTCTTGCATATTATTGTTGTTGTTTCTCTATTTCTGTTATGTGTTTGTGGTATTAAGGGGAGCACCCTTCATCAGAAACATCTGAAAAATTCTTCCCAAGATGCAATACTATTCTTAGGTAGACCCTTGTACCAATCCCTGGCATCCTCAATTAATGATTGGACAAAGAGTTTCATTATGACATCTTCATGTTCAATCTCATAATCATTCACCTTATCTGTAAAAAATTTCAGATGCTCTTCGCAAGTAATAACATTATTCCCAGTAAATAATGGGATCTTCTTTCTGATTTCATTGGGGACAAAATTAGGTTGGCCAGGAATACCATCAAACAATAGAGGCCTATATCTATCCAAATGAACTGGTCTTCTTTGGATATTTGGTTGATTCAGGGGGATGGTTACAACATTTTGACAAGGTACAATTCCCACTATACCACTAGCTACAAGGGGAACTTGATTAAGAATTAGTCCAGGTAAAGTTTGTCCAGGGTGAAAGGCTTGAGCATTTAGAAATGAAGTATTGGGCTGACTGGATGGATTTGTTCCTATGGTAATAGGGATAGAACTACTATCGGATGTATTCATGTTAGCATGTAGGAAGGAAATCTTCCTTTTCATTTCATCAACATCAGCCTCCAACTCAAGTTTCTCTAGTTGAATAGCCAAATCTTCCTTTGCTTTTCTAGCCTTCTCCAAGTCTATACTTGTTTGAGAAGGTACATTAGGAGGAACCATAATTTTCTTGGGCTCATTAATATTTACACCCACCAATTTTTGTTTTCCCTTATCAGGGATTTCTTTGGGAGCAGTTATAATCTCCTTGTTTCTCTAGATTTTAGAGGGATTCAATTGCCTTACAACATGGCCCGTTCCCTCAAATTCACCTTATTTTGGTTTATTATCCTGAGCCTGCTTTCTCAAATCTTCCATATCACCAAATAAGTCCTTATTTAAACCTTGAACATCTTGGTTTAAATTACTAACTTGAGTCTCATTTTTCTTGGTTCTTTTGAGAAGTTCCTGCCTTTCCATGAGCAACTCATAGATTTGTTGTTCCCTTGCTTTCAACCTATTGGAAATCTCAACCAATTGTTCACTCTCCTTTTTTCTTAAAGCAATCACCTCTTCTCTCAACTTCTTAGAATCATAAGAAGTTGTTTCAGCAGCAGAGGTCTCTTTTGTTCATTCTAGGGTTTCTCTTGCAGGGAAAAAACCTATTTCAGTGACCTCTGTGATTACTTCTTTCTACATATGCACACCTAGCATGACCTTCTTGACATGTTCAAGATCATAAAATGAAGACAAAGATTCATGAGGAAGTGGGACATGAGATCTTTCTTGAGAAGGGCCTTGGGAACTAGCAGTATTCTGACCTCTTCTAGACCATTGTTTCATACTTGGTGTATGGAGCTCATCACCTACATTATCTTCGGGGTGATCCTTATAATAAGACCTAGTGTACCTTGATCGACTCATGGTACAGCATGACAAGTTTAACAAAGTTTACAACAATTAGCAACTGGTAGCATAGAGTTTAGAGTCACCACCCACTTTTACTCAGGAATGAAATTATTTAATACTGGTCTACAAATGCACAATAGACAGGATTTGCACTAACCTATTGCACATTATTTAAGAAGTCCCCAGCAGAGTCACCAATTTTGTTAGTGCTCAGATTTGTAGATTATTGAATACTCCTGTAATCCCAATGGTCATAATCTAACATGATGCAAACACTAAGGTAATAAGGTTAAAGAACCTTCTTCACTTCGAGTATGAATACTCAAGCGGGTGTACCATTGTCTGATCTACTTCTTAAAAGGATCATAACATTAGTTTATATCTTTAATATAAACATTATCTTCTTAGTCTTTCAAACACATATGAAAGTAAATAGTCATTTAAATTTTGTTGATGATGAGATCCCTGCAAATCGAGGATAAACCAGTGCCTTATCCTAGGGTATAGAGTCAAACAGTGAAAAATATATTTACAAAAATCTTCTAAATGAAACACAAACAAATCCCAAATGAAATGCCTTACAATTCATCCTCTCTTAAACACATTTGATCATCAAATTCTTGCTAAAACTCCTAAGCTCTCAAAATTTAACCTAAAGACATTACCCTTTCCTTGAAAGGAATAAAGATTAAAATCACAGATACCTTGTAAATGGTATATCAAAACTGCCTTACAGATTCAATACACAAAGCTATAGAATTCAAACAAGAAGACAATTGAAATTATGCAAGGGAATTCTTTTGTATTCCAATAAAATTTCACTGTATCAATACATTTTAAAAATTTGACAAAACATTCTATAATTGCAACAACGGCGTCAAGCCTCTCTCTACAGTCCCTTTTTTTTTTTTTTCCAAAAGAGTCAAAACTTGCTATATATATCTTAGCCATCTTGGAATCCTCGAAAGGATGCAACAAGCTTGGGATGGCTAGAAAAGATCCTACACTAAAGACAAGATTACAAATTGACAAATAGATTGTAACAACACATTACAAAAATCTTTCTTCAACAATTCCGCAGGTGGCATCTTTGTCTAAAGATATTTCAAAGTAGTTGCTGAATTCGTTGCATGAATGATGACCACCATTCTGGATAACTTACATCATCCTTTGTTTGAAACTTGCTCTCCCTCAATTTTTGGATCAGTTTCCATCTGTAGCTCTATTCTTCCTCTTCTTCTATGAGTTGGACAACTGGCCTCTTTTTCTTCTTTGTTGTTAGCTTCTCCCAAGCCGCTACTTCATCATCTGATGGCTAGTTGTAAGTCTGCAGTTCCTGTAACAATCTGACTTGCTTATCCCACATGGAATTAGTTATATTTTTGGCCTCTGCCACAAAGCGTATGCAATCACTTTCAATTTTAAAGAGACTGTCAATTATGCTATTACACCTCTCAAAATCCAAAGTATTGTCACTGTTAAGGAAAGCATCTTGTGTAATTGCTAACTAATCCATTGACAGTTTCCACTCCTCCAACTTTATCACATCTCCATTGTCATCACATATTGATGGTAGATATTTGCTATAATGTTTATCAAACATAAACAACTTAGCTCTCACCTGGTTGGACTTTCCTTTGAAAAACTTTGAAACAGCACTGACTAAGCCAATCTTTTTATTCGCACATTCGACAAATGCTCACGCCCTTTACCTTTCCTTTTAGAGAACCTATGACCACATGATTCACTGAATCACTAGATCATTTAGCTTTTTACTAATTTATTCTGAGAACAAGCGAACACTTGAAAAAAACCTGTTTCGCTAAATTTTTCATACCAAACTGTCGGGGCCACCAAACTTGGAAAATGTTACACAGTCTCTCATTCACCAAATAAAACATGTAGGACCCAAAGATATCTAAGATTAAATCACAATTGTTGATCCCGACAATGATCTACGGTACTCACCAAGTTGCTAGGTTATTTTTCCTTTAACTGCTAAATTCAGAGAATGAGCAATAATCGTTGTCGCCAGGTCGCTAAGTGTAAACAAAGAACCACCAAAGAACACACGAATTGGAGATAATGCATTCACTAATTTTCTAGATGCTTTTTGATAACCACCGGATACTTGGATACTACACGAACAAAGAGAACACTTAGCACTTTTAACACACTCTCCAGTTCGCTGAAAAGATGAAACACATGACATAACAATACGCGACTTGGCGAATGAATTAGGAAAAAGCCACATGCGCTTCTTTAGAAAACTTTAAGGAACCAAAAAGAAATGATGAAATTGAAGACTCAAAGCTATTTCAAAAATTTTCTTCTGATTCAAAATTCTTTGAGGACAAAAACCCTAGAGGATTTATTTCAAACCTGGCTATGAAAAATTTTCTAAAAACTTCACAAAACCTAGACCAGGCAAGGTAATCACAAGGAAACTTAACACAAAATTTGGACAAAAACCTTAGAAGATAAGAATATACCCAACAAAACTCAAGGATTTGTATCTAGAGGATCCTGATTTTGGTGAAGCTTGGAAATCTTGTAAAGAACCTATTACTCTAGATAGGATGAAATGGCTGGATTTTATCATCTAGGATGATATGCTATTCAGAGGGAGTCAGTTGTGCATTCCATGAAGTTCTATGAGGGGGAATCTCCTCAAGGAGAAGCATAGCAGAGGATTGGCTAGACATTTTGGTCGAGATAAAACCGTTGCTTTGGTTAGTGAAAATTATTATTGGCCATAGTTGCAGCAAGATGTCAAGAAGTTTGTACAGAGTTGTAGAGTATGTCAGATGGTGAAAGGAGTGAATCAGAATATAGGGTTGTATCAGCCATTACCTGTACTAGAGAAGCCTTGGGAGGATATCAATATGGACTTTGTTCTTGGTTTACCAAGGACACAGTGGGGACATGATTCAATTTTTGTAGTAGTTGAAAGATTTTCGAAGATGGCACATTTCATTCCATGCAAGAAGACTAATTATGTTCTTCATATAGTAGAATTGTTTTCCAGAGAAGTAGTGAGACTACATGGTTTGCCAAAGACCATAGTTTCAGATAGAGACACTAAGTTCATTGGATATTTTTGGCATACATTGTGGAAAAATTTGAAGACAGATTTGAAGTTTAGTTCATCACATCATCCGCAGACTGATGGATGGATAGAGTTGGTGAATAGAAGATTTGGAAATTTGCTGAGATTTTTGGTTGGAGACAAGCCAACAAGATGGGATTTGATTTTACCATAGGTAGAATTTGAATACAATAATTCTATCAACAGGAGCACTAGTAAATCACCATTCCAAATTGTGTATGGAAGTAGTCCAAGAAATGCATCTGAATTGAGAAAGATAGATAAAGGAGAAATAAGAAGTACTAAAGCTGACGATTTTGCAAAACATTTGAAGAATATCTGTGGGGAGGTGAGGAATCACATTACCAAGATGAATGCACAGTATAAGGCTAAGGTAGATGAGAAAAGGAGGCATAAGGAATTTCAGGTTGGAGATAAAGTCATGGTTCATTTGTGGAAGGAGTGGTTTCTAGTTGGTACATATAACAAGCTGAAAATGAAGAAGTTTGGACCATGTAAGATACTAAAGAAGCATGATTTAGGAAATGCATATGAGGTAGAATTGCCTACTGAGATGAATATTTCACCAGTGTTTAACATTTCAAATTTGATGGAGTATCATGAAGGATGTTTTGAAGATGAGGTTACAATAGCACAATGGAGTATTCCAGCAACCAGTTCAGATATCAAGGAGATTGAAGACATACTGGATAGTCATGTTGGTAGAAGCACAAGGAACAGGACATATGAAGAGCATTTGGTCAAATGGAAAGGATGACCTATTGAAGATTCATCATGGCTAACAAAGGAGGAGGTTAACCATCTTGGTTTTCCTCTGCGCACCTGAGTCATGACGGGGTCACTTCTCAAATTACCCTAGGTGTCTGATGCAGGAGCATCCTGGGTGTAAGAGCAATCTTGCATCACCCAAAAATATTTATGTTTTTGTATTCAATAAGGACTATCTTGTGTAGAGTTGATATTTATGGAAACTTGCTATTTTTAGTAAGTTGGTCTTACGATCTGGGAATGTTCTGATTTCACATGTGGAGGTTCATCACAGTCACATTAGCTTTCCAACAAAGTTTCATGGCTAGATCAGGTCTAGTTTTGAAGATATTGAAGATTTTTGGTATTGGTAGCAGGGTACAAAAACTTTGAACTCAATTTTGAAGGCTTTAGAGGCCCCAAATGAGATCAAAAATTTGGGTGACCGGTGCTTGTGTTGGTCAAGCCTGTAGAGCACTTCGTGGCATTTTTGAAATGGGGTTATAATAGTCAATCGGGTCAACTGGTGATGACTTATGGTCTCCAGAAGTCGGGCCACCTGAAATGGTGGAAAATAATTTTCCTTCAAAAATTCTATTCAGGTTTCAAAAGTTATTTTGAGCCAACTTTGATGTAATAAAATTAAAAATAAAATAATTCTAAGTTTGGTCAGCCCTTAGGGCTAAATTTCTGGAACCTTCTCGGGTGGTGGAAATTGCCTATATTAGGAAGGCTGTAGTGTTGTCTTAGGTAGTTTGGGATAGTTTTGGGTAGTAGATCAGGGTATTTATTTGAGGCTTTGTCCTAAAAAATATTGTAAAGGGAATTCCCATGTGGCTTTGCATATTGTAATTCTGAAATTTGGAATTCCACACTTGTGGAGATAATAAGAAGCCCATTTTCTGTTCTTGCAAATTGTTGTTATTTCTCTGTTTCTGTTATGTGTTTTTCATATTAAGGGGAGAATCCTTCATCATAATCACTCAAAAATGGTCTAGTAAACTTTGAGCTCCACTCTAACATTAAAAATTTAAATTTAAATACTAGACTAAATCTTGTCCTTAATCAATTTTTCATATTTATTTTATCTCTTATTTCTTGATAAAATCATCATTTTATCATTTATTTGATTATATCTTAAAGTTTGACCACTTTATCCTAAGCTTTATTTAATTAAGAGAACATTCTGTCTTTTAATTAATAAAAAAATCTTTTAATTAAATAATAAAATCACTTTATCCCAAGCTTCATTTAATTAAAAGAACATGTCCCCTTTTAATTAAATAAAAGTCTCCTTTAAATAAATAATGGAAACCACTTTTTTATAAATAATAAATAATAAATTAAAAATAAAAATAAAAGTGCACTTTCCAATGAGATGGAATCTTTTGAATTTTGAAAAAGGCTTTTACCTTTTTATCTCAACCACTTATTATTTTGTCTGTTAATCATGTCCATTGATATTGCCTCTTGAGTATCTTGAGCACACGGATCAACCAAGATTTAATCTCCACCATTACTCATTTCTTTTTTTCCTCTTAATCTTGACAATATATTCATTTCTAAATCCTTTAAAAGGAGACTCTCTCCTCAATCTGGAGATACCATCCTTATAGTATTCTTAGGTTCTTGAGATCTTGAAATTTTATTGTAGGTTCTTGGAGTCTTGGGATCTTAGCATCTTGAAATCTTAGAGTCTTGTTGTCTTGGAATCTTGGACTCTTGTAATCTTGGAATCTTGGATCTATCATTATTAGATCTTTCATATTGAAGCATTGCATCATCATTGTCATTTTTTTTCTTGCACCTAGATCTTTCATCTCATCTTAGAACTACTTTTCTTGCATTCTTGTATATTATTTTAGCTTAGATCTTGCATCTTATCTTTGATATACTTTTCTTGCATTATTGCATATCATTTTAGCTTAGATCTTGCATTTCATCTTAGATCTACTTTGCATTATCATTTTAATCTTCCATTATATGGTGCACCTTGCAAGGGTCTTTCTTTAAGGTTCATTTGAGAGCTACCATTCATAATATCTACATGGTTCTTGCACGTCATAGATAGGAAGCTATAAGACACTTCTTGAGATTTCCTTTTTCATGGATTCCCTCAAGTGTAATGGTTTATAGAAGTGACCTCACTTTTTGATCCACAGTTTTGGGCACCCATTGTGGGGCTAACCCATGAATTTTTGGCTATTCACTTTGGTTTTTGATGCTAACCCTTGTCCATGTTGAGTTGAAGGCAAAAACCCTAGTATTTTGAAACATTTGATCATATCTCACAAATGACTTTTTTTTTTGGTCTAAAATTGTTTTTTTCTAGATGGGAATGGATAAAAGGTGTCCCAACCCAAAAATTAGATTTTTCTAATCATTTTTTAGTGAGTTATAATTTTTTATTAATTTTTCATGAAAATTTATTTTTTGTTGCAAATCATCATATTTTTCATAAACATTTACATTTTTAGAAAGGTCTCAACATTCTATAGGGGGTTACTTCTTTGTGTTTTTAATTTAGATGCAATAATATGGCTCAAATAGTCAATTTATAAAAATTGGTCTATTTTGGTAAACTGGGTCTATAGGGAAAAAATTAAGGGATATTTCTAAAATTATTACATTTTTGGAAAGCTCTCATATTTTTAATAGAGGTCTCTTCTTTGCATTTATATTTTTGGGGCCAAAATTATAGAAATAAAATCAGATCTTGTTGACTAGGTCAAAAGCAAAAAAAAAAAAAATTGTGATGAGCTTGCACTTTATTTGCACATAGTTCAATTCATGATTGAAATTTATTGCAAGTATTTGATATTTCCTATCTCCTAACAAGTGTTTTTCATGGTTATTACTTTCATTTACATATTTTTGTTCCCTAACTTGTGGTTTTGTAGGATTTGCTTGTGAAAAGAATTGCATTGCTAAGACTATTAACAATTGACATTTTGGAAAATTCCATTGAAGGTATGTAACTAGATCTTGGCACTTTTATTATTATATCTTGTGTGTCTTTGCTATTATTAGATCATTTTTCATAGGTACATAGCCTAATTAGTTTTCTTTTTATAAATGAACACGTGCTTGATGTGCTTGGAAGACACTATGGAATAGGAGACTATGCTGTTTTCCTTTTGGAAAATTGGAAATCTAGACCTCCATTAGCTATCCTTTTAATTTCTTGCATTTAGCTTTAAAGGGCCTACCAAGAGAGAAATCTTTTGGCAATGACCCAAGTAGGGAACAAGAAAACTTGGCTACTATATCCCACTATAATCAAATGCTTCCTTCAATCCAAAGAGAGGGGAGACTTGGCTATTTTCTATTCCTAATGATTCTTCATGTGTAGGGCTTAGTTGCCTCAATCTTTCTAAGAAATACTACACTTGATTGGGTTCTTGTAGGGCCATCAACAATCTCAATCTTTTTTACTAAAAGGGGAATAAGTTCATCTAGTATAGGGCTGAGAGGTCTAAATCTTTCTTGTGAGACTATAATTTTTGGATTCTTGTAGTTCTATAGGCCATAATTTCACTTGCAAACCTACAGGGATAGTCATTAATGTATTTTACTAAAAACCTTAAGTTAGAGGCTACCCTATTGACCGAAAGTATCATAATCTTTGTGCAAGGACCGATCAAAGAAGTTTTATGGATACTAGCCTTGACATTAGGTAGTTCTTACTTGATGTGTTTTCAATTTGTGCTAGACCCATGGAAATATTTGTCAACATACACTTGACATTATAGGAATATCGTAAACTATCTTTAGACTTCACAATTTCTTGTATCATGCAAGGTTGATTTGTCCCTTGCTTGATTATTTGAAGACTACTATATGCATCACATTTTCTTTAAAAACTTGATCTTGAAATTCAAGATTGTCAAAATTCAAATTTGTCATCAAAACTAGAAATCCTTGTCTAGATATCACCTACAGTAGTGAGAAATATTTTATAAAATTCTAAAATATTATCTCTCCTTAAGATAAATATCATCTAATCCAAGTTGGTTTTCTCAAAATTTTCTTAGTTGTCTTAGGAAGCTTAAACTTGACTTTTTCTAGTCTCTTGATCCAAAACTCACACATTGGGAATTGCCTTTAACTAATGAAGATCACTTGTATCTCTTGATTACTCTCTTGGTTAGTGAAGGGTTCACTTGTACACTATTTTCATATCATTTCTTTTAGATTCTTTCATCTTATATTTGCTTTCTCACAAGTGTCGTACATAGGGCAATCTACTTATGGCTTGGGCATCTTGTGGTAAGTTATCTTTATTATCTCTTTTACACTTTTACACTTTGACAAGTGGACACTTTTCTTATCTAGTGTGAAAATCAAGTCATTCTAAGTAATCTGTATTAGCTCTTAACAATCTTATTTCATACTGGTTTGGAATCATGACTCCAAATATGTACACTCAAGAAGAAGAGAAAGCCATATATAAATAATTCCAATCTTTGGAAGGTAACTTTGATAGATTGTGGAAAAAACATGATACATCCTCTAATAAATATTCATGGTTCAAAAGGTACACTGAGGAAGAAGAGAGAGAAATTAAAGTCTTATTTGAACAACTCCAATATATGCATTCTATAATCCAACACTTGGAGAAAGAAAAAGATACATCCTTTAGCTAACATTCTTGGAAAATAGTCTATCCTTTATCAAAATCTTCTTCAAGCAAGGCCACATCACACTCTCACAACAAATCTATCTTTGAGAAATATAAAATTCCTAACAAACCAGTCTTTGATTGAGAATCTCTTTATGACCAACCTATCTATGATCCAAAACCTGTCTTTGATAAAGAAAATGAAGAACTAGAGAGAATATTTACTCCTTTTGGATAATATTATGAATTAGCATTGTAAAAACTCCTTAAAAATAATCTTATCACTTTACCTTCAACTAATTCCAACAGACTTTCATTCTTGACTACTTACTATATGTATCATCTAAATAATGAACATAAAATTTCATATTGCATAGAGTTGAAACACAAAATTGAAGATTTCATTGATGATGGCTTAATTGGTGTTGGTGATCCTAATGAAGATACTACTCTCAAGCTTGATCAGAATCATGAACCTATGTCTAGTAATGGTTCTCATGCCACCTCTACCTTACCCATCATACAGTCATCTCCTAAAGAAGCAAATTCCCCAAAATATCTCCACTAAATAAAGAACTTAATGCTTTTCATGCTACCTATGTGTCTCCTCAATGGCTACCTCAAAAAGAGATCCAAGTTAATATGCATCATTCTACAAGTCCCTTCCATGCTTTAGAGGTCATAGATCCCAAGATTCATTGTTCTTCAACACCTATCATAAATATTCCTTCATCAATGCTTCAATAACCCCTTGCACATATTTAAATTCCTATTTCATCCTTAGAAGTGGTTCCATGTCAAGAGAACAATATGAAGTGTGAAGAAATAAATATCACTAAAGATAAAGATCAAGATACCATCCATCCTTATCCAGTGGTTGACTAGAGTATCATATCCCCAGAGCCTCATGATGATTCCTTCCAAAAAGAGATTCCTTCACCTCCTATATCGTATCCATCTCCCAAGAAAGATCAAGATAATCCTCCCATCATCTCTAAAGAGGTTATTGAAAATCAAGATAAAAGTACTCTTCCTATATTATCCAAAGAGCCTTGTAAAGATTAGAATATCTCGATAACTCCTTGTCATAATCCTTCATATCCATCTCAAAAATCTTTCATCTTTCCTAGTCCTCCACATAATAATAAATCCTCCCAATCTTTTGTTGCTCCTATCAAAGCTACTCATGATCCTATTAGTATAAATATGGACATTATAGACCAAATCCTTGGCCATACTTCTCACTATATGGATGTTGATATCCCTACTAATTATCTATTTGCATATTCTAAATCTATCCTTGGTCCTTATAACTCAACGCTGAAACCTTGAAACCTTCCATCCATATTAGGACCTTATATACCTCCATCTACTATACCTATTTCTCCTAGCTTACCTCAAGCTCAACAAAGACATTCATCCTTGAGAAACCATCCATATATTCATCTAAACCCATCATATCAACCTCTTTCATCCATAATTCCCAAGTCCTTTGGAAGTAATTTGGATATGCAACATAAAAATAAGAAATGCAAGAATCCACTTACATATGAAGATCACCATATCCTATCTAATTGACATGTGAATACAAAGAGAAATGAAATATCTAAAAGACCACAAGGTTCCTTGAAGAAAAGAATGAAATCAAAGAAAATATGGGTTCCTAAATCCATTATAGAAGAATTGCAATCAAAAGTATATGTAAGCAAAGAAAAATCAACAGTTATGTGGATCCCCAAATATCTTTTAAAAGACTTGGATATAAAAGAAAAATCAAATTTGACATTCAAGATTCCAAAGACTTCCATTCCATATTCTTCCAAATGCCCTACATCATCTTTTTTGTCCATCTTGGTTCCATGTGTCCCAAGATCCATATCCTCTTCTATATCAAAGCCTCAAGCTCTTTCTTCCATTTTTCCTCCAAGTGTTCACTACCCCTAAAGTTCTGGGTCAATTTTGATCTTTCCATAATCTCCTCATACTTCTACACAAACCTCTGAATTCCTTATCTATTGTCCTACACCTACTTCATGTCCTTTCATTCATTATCCTTCCATTCTCCTTTTCTCATGTTGCACATAGATCCTTATCTATCATCTACCTTAACATCCATAGCTTCTTCTATCATTACATTATCAACATCTTTGAGCACATCTCTCAATGGCATTGGCCTATCATAGCATGTCTTTCCAAAGAAGTATTATCCAAATATCATCAAGCTTGATTTCCTCTAAAAAAAATAAAAAATAAAAATAAAAAAAATACAAAAATACAAAAAGTACCTTGGTGAAAACTTGGAAATAGGTGCCTTGGTAGAAAAAGTAAAGATAAATAAATTTTTCCTATGGTGAAAACCATAGATTGTGGCACCTTGGACAAGTACAATGATGAAAACCTAGCCAACCGGCTTCATGTGTAGTTCCTCTATCTTGCACTCTACAATTGGGGCAAGATGCATCCACACTAGCTATTTCATGTGCACCCATACTTCCTCTTTCACCTTTGATCTTGACAACATTGAACTATCCATAAGAATCATCTATCCTACCATGTGATATCCTTTCCATCAACTTACTCACTTGCTTCCATCTATTCTACCCTATCAAAGTCTTGCTTATCCCAAATTTTCCATCATTATTCCTAAGCATTTTTTCCATTATCTTAAGCCATTCAGTCATAATATCTATCATACTTTACCTTGATTGTGCTATCTTATCACTATCACATCCAATTGACCCCTTGGTCTTCATCAAAATGAAGAACAATATATATATATATATATATATATATATATATATATATATATATATATATATATATATATATATATATATATATATATATATATATATATATATATATATATATATATATATATATATATATATATATATATATATATATATATATATATATATATATATATATATATATGACATGTCCACTCTTTGGACCACATGATTTCATGACACCAGGTCATTATCCTATATGCTACCCAACACTGCTTCATGAGCTTACATTACTATATTTTCTCTTTCCCTAGCTTGGGTACTCTTGACAATACTTTCTCTGATGGTTGCATTATCTTTCTACTCCCTCATTAATAATTCATCCATCATGTTCTATACCTTGCTAGACATTGGGGGAAAACCAATGTGATCTTTCTTGAGAACTAGTAATCTCTAAAAATAAAAAAAATAAAAAATGTTCCTAAAAAAATTCTAAAAATAATATAAAATTTCTAAACATTCTAAAAATCATATAAATCACTAAAAAATAATAAAAATCATATAATGTCCTATAAAATTCATTATCTTAGTGAAAACCAGGAAATAGGTGCTACTTGTAACCTTTGTGCTTATATCTATCAGTTTGTTGCTTTGCACAACAAACACTTTTGACTTCTATCTCCAATCTTCTTTGTCTAGAATTGATGTTTGTCTAGGGCTAGGGGGCATGAACTATATTCTCCTTTATTGCATGATGTTTTTTTCTTAGTAACTCACACCTGTGTTTCTCAACACTTATCACATATGCTACCATGACTCGATGCCTTGTCTACAGTCTAAGATTGTGTGATATTTCTCACTTATAGGCATGAGTCCTAAAAATTCAGTGATTATCTTTATCCTTTTTACATTGCACCTAAATTAAAATGACTGAACAATGCTTAATGATATTTTCTTTCTATGTTGTCTATTATTGAATATTTTCACTGATGTTCCCTCCTTGGTTTCTCCATGATATTATGACTAGAAGACTAGGGGAATGGGGCATATTTTCTTTTATTTTTTCTTGTGGTGTGATTCCAATGATCTTAAGTTATCTAATAAACTAGGTGTCTATGTGTTAGGGCCTTTAGAGTCACCATGTAAAAGGTTTCTTCGACCCTTTTAATATTTAATCATTGTTCGACATTCTTCCCTCTCAATTTTGCATCAGTGACTTTCCAATGTCAGTCTAGCTTTTGAGTTAACTGTCACAACCTTCAAGCTTGTCTTTTTAAAATTCGGCATCCTCCAATCAAGTTTCGGTTGTTTTTAATCCTTCATGAACCACTTTGAACCCCTTTGAAGTCTAGTTCAAAGCGGTTCAAAGAGGTTCAGTCAAAATATTTTTATTTAACATTGGTGATTGCAGGTGGGACCCACGTCCATGTCATCACATAGTAGTGAACCACTATGAACCTCTTGGAACCCTAGTTTGAAGTAGTTCAAAGGAGTTCAAAAGAGATAGTGGAAAATCCAAGGATTGATGTGATAGTTAATGAGGTGGATAGCACAGGATGTTAGTGAAGTAATTTTTGGGATTATGGTATAGTCAGCCTTGAAAAGATGGAAATAGTAGGGGAAATCAAAATTGGTAAATTAAATTATTATGACTATTACCTTAAGCATGAGTGGAGTAATGGCATTAAAGGGAAATTAATGATGTTCCAAATAGTTGTGGGATATAGCAGTAGTCCTATGTCACAATAGCATTTTTACTTCACTCTAAATTCATGTCATCATTAGTGCTCCTCAAGACAAGAATTCATGGTATGAGAGCTTTTAATAAGTATGTAGTTTAGCTCATTTCTTTCCAATGTGAAATTATGGTGTCAGCTATGAAAGAAAGAAGTTGTTTTCTTGAGTCCACAGAATGCATGAAATTGCTGAAAAGCCTTCTTTTTGTTTCCTATTTTCTACATGGTAGGGTGATTTCAAAAGGGTTGTTCTCTATTTTCTTTTGGAAGAGAAAAATGAAGTCTATTATGCATTTCTTCAAAAATTCTAAAAACTAAGAATGTTGTGCTCCAGTGATTATGGACACTGATTTGTTAGGGGTTGAAGGAGAAAATGGTTGGTAATTTGGTGAATACTGTAGAAAAAAAATTGTAGTTTATAAATCTTGTCTAGTGGATTTCATGAAGCTGCAGCTTTTCCCTCAGGTCTAGTGAGCCTTGAATTAGTCGAACAATTCATAAACCATTATGATGTTAAATCTAAATTTGTAATGAACAATGGAGATCAAATCCTTTTGTCCATAACATGAGAGAGCATAATGCCTATTTTCAAGATACATGATGAGGCTTTTTCTAGTTTTACTCCAATCTAGTTGCTTGCCCAATTTCAATAAAAAAGAGACAAAAATCATAATAATATGGCTCAAAAATGGACTAAGATATTTTACAAAGGAGGTTCTAGGCTGCCCAATGTTCAGACCAAAGATCATATGAAAACTCATGTTCATGACATAATGGTTATGTTACATAGAGTGAAAGGTTCAAAACAAGTGCTTCTTTTTGAAGATTGGATGTATCACTCTATAGAGATAGTTTTGGAGTGGAAGCAAAATCTTGACTAGGCTAACATAATTATTGGTCCATTAAGGGATCAACATAAATAAGCTGTGGTCTATAAAAATAGTTATTAACTTGGTGAGTTTTCATATGTAATTTTAGGATCTGAGAAGAGGTTTTGATAATAAGGGTTATGCAAGAGGAGTCCTTAGCCTAAGTAATCATCCATCACAAAACTTGTTGGTCCATTTTCCTGTCAATGCAAAATCTTTTGAAAATGGCCCATTTCCTTGTAATTTTTCTTGAGGTGTCTTGCTCTGTGCTCTTCAATGTGTCACTTTGCACCAGTCCAAATCGTACCTCCTAAAATTGCAAAACCTAGGGAGATATTCAAGTTTTAAGGTCTGTAGGAAACAATTTCAAAATATGCCCAAGTGTCGAAAACCCACAATGTTTTTGAAAATCCATGATGTTTTCAGTCTCCCTACTACCTTTTGGTCTGCATGAAAACCTTGTGTGTTTTTGATCTTTCACCGAAAACCCTGTGTGTTTTCGACCTCGCACTTCTTCCCTGTTTGTTGGTGTTTGCTATCTGCATAGCTACGACCTGTTGGTGGGCCCAAGTTTTAGAAAGTTTTAAATTGATTGGTTGTCACATGATCACATGTTAGAGATTTCTAACATGCGACCATGAGATCAACTATTTCTTGTGTGGGGACCAGTCCTTGCTCGGTTGTGTCGCCAATTCTCCAAATCTTCTGGCAGTTGCATCTTTTATTCAAAGATCACGTGATTATGTAGTCGCATAATCTCTCCATGTTTGGCGGTTATCGGCTAGCATCTAATGACCTGGTGGGAAGTTTGTCGCATAATCTCTAAATGCTTGGTAGTCATATGGCCTTGTCGCATGATCGCAAGGGCCAATTCCATGGCTCATGATCATGTGACAAGTTTCCTTCCTTGCGCATGGTGCCCGTTGGTGGAAGGGTTGTGGTCCCACTGGTGGTTATGTGGTGGCCTGTTGTTGGTTGTCACATGATCGCATGTTAGAGTTTTCTGACATGCAATCATGTGACTGGTTGACATGTGTTCCTAAGCCCATGGTAGGTGGTGACGTGCTGAGTTCTGATTGGTTGCCAATGTGCCTAGTGGTAGGTGGTGCTGAGGTGCACATTTCCGATTGGTCCATGTGGTGATGAGCTAGAACTTGTCAGTGGGGCTTGTGTTAGAGATTTAAATCTACAGTCGACATGTGATCACATGGAATATTCTCACCCCGTGTGATCATGCACCCACCATCTGATTAGATGCTGACAAATTTGTTTGCAGTGGGACCATTGTCGGAGGATGCTGAGATGGTAGAGTTCTATTGGATGTAGAGCGGTGATGTGGCGAAGTTGCCAGTCGCGGGCCTGGGTTGTCAGATTCCTTTGATCTTATAGCTGTTGCATGATCGCAAGGAATATTCTTTCCCCTTGCGATCATGTGACAAGTATCTTCCTTGCTATGGCCCGGTGATAGGTGGTGAATGCTGGCGGTTAGTCACATGTTCACATAGCCCTTTTCAAGGCTATGTGATCATGTGACTAACCCTCTATGTTAGTGGTGGTAGTTATGCGGCAAGGTAGAAGAGTGACATGGAGGCTTATCACATGTTTGCATAGCCCTTTTCTAGGCTATGCAATCATGCGACCACTATTTAGATGTCGTGGTTGCGTAGTTAAGGCGGGTCCACTGTGCTAGTCTTGCCGACATGCTCAGTTTTGATTGGTTGTTGACTGGTGATGGGGCTGTTGACTTTTTAAGGGCCCACGACTGTCATGAATTGAATTTGGTTGCCTGATTTATCGGGAAGGGGAAGAGATCTATGGTGGTGTTTCAAAATTTTCTAAGCTAGCCATTGCTACGAGATTTCAAATTTGCAGAAGGGTTTTCATGACAGGAAGTACTGAAATTCAATGTTTTTTTGGTTGTTTCTTGATTTGGTTGGTGGCATCGATTGTTGCAGTGTGGTCCAATGAGTTAGGTGATTGCTTGTAGATGTTTTTCCATGTGGGGGAGGATAGATTTTGTTGCTCGAGGCTTTTTGTAGGTCTGTTCAGTTTGATTTGTGTGGTAAATTTATGATCTTCCTATCCTTCTTAGAGATTCTTCTCAAGTGCGAAGATCATCCTTGGTCTAATAGGTTGGTGCTGGTTTTCCCTCCAGTGGTTTTTTGAAATTTTGTTGTGGTTAGCCGTTGTAACCCTGGCCCTAGTCACCCTAAGCTTATTGTAATCTCTTTGAGATTCCCAAGGTGGCTAGTGGTATAAAATGTCAAAATTTTGACTTGTCAAGGGTTCTGAATTTTATCAGTTCCAAGGGTTCTAAATTTTATTAGCTCCAAGGGTTTGAATTTTAATCAATCCAGAGGTTTTGATTATACTTAGTTCCAGGGTTTGTAGCAGGGCTATGTCACATTGCATGTAAGCTAAATAGAATTTCTGAAAGTCTTTTGCAGGTTATTGAAGTGGTTTGATCTTTGTCCTACTTTGATCATGTACATGACTCATTATACTTAATATAAGTTTTTCATGCTTCCAAGTCTCTCCTTGGTTTCATTCTTGTGAATCTTGGGTTTTTTGATCCATTGCATAGGGTTACCTTTGCATATGTTCTTGTCTTTAGTTCTTGATCTAGGGTCAAGTGAAATATACTTTAGAGGGGACATAGATTCAATCTTGGTTGTCTACAGAAGG
The DNA here is from genome assembly GCA_027943335.1 of Chamaecyparis obtusa. NCBI lineage: Eukaryota > Viridiplantae > Streptophyta > Pinopsida > Cupressales > Cupressaceae > Chamaecyparis > Chamaecyparis obtusa. The sequence continues at coordinate 265,525 of BSBK01003705.1, read as the reverse complement.
ATCTTATAAGTAGTGGATGGGCTGGAATGTTTATATTTATGGCTATGAGTCTTTGACAATAGTCGGTTCATGTTTTATTGTTTGTATGTGAGGTCTACCCAATGGATAATGGCACTGATCGAGGATTAGTACATTTAGTTGAGTCTAATGTCTGATTGGATCTTGTCTACCTTCCCTATCCTCATTAATCAAAGACCCTTTTAAGTTTTAAGTATTATTGTTGGTAGTAATACCCTTCATAAGGCCATTTTATACCTAATAGAAATTGAGATTCAATGAATGTCTGGTTAACATTTAGTAGTCTCTTGCTATCATCTGCTTTGCTTAATCTAGTCCAAAGTCCTAAAATGCCATAAGTTATTGGATTAGGTGCACCCGCCATGGTTTTGCAGAACCAAAAGTGAAGAGGGTATTCTTGTCCCTATAGTTGGTCCAATTGTCTTGCAGAGCTTTCACACTTGGAGCTAACCACTCCTAACATTAGTCTCAAGGCATATTGGCAGCCCTAAGTGGCATAAGCATTTTCAAACACCAACAAGATGGTGACTCTACTGGGGAGCCATTGGAAAGAGTCAGATGAACAAACAAGTATTTGCTAAATTTTCTCACATAGTTGTGAGTGGTGGCTCTAATTTTCTCTATTTGATTAGTGTTCCTTCTAATAAATAGTGAGTTACTTAGAGTTTTGTATTGATTGGGAGGAGAAACAAAGAATATATTTCCTCTCTAAGGAGGTGGCGACTCTATATTGCAAAATCTGATAGAGTTCCATGGTGAGCTCTAGATATGGCCTACATTCCAATCAATAAGGTCTTCTGCTACAAGATTCCTAGGTATTTTTCAAGGTCTGAATGTGTCCTTATTACGTGATCAAGCACTAGAAAAGGATAAGGTGTGAGTAGAGGTTACATACTTCAAGTTTTTAGTTGCATCTCTACAAAATTTTATGGAGGTATTACATTAAATCAAATGAATAATCAAGGGAAAAGCTAATCTAGGCTGCTTGGTTTCCTCAAGTTGGATAGACCTTTGGGCTATGTTCTTCCAAAGTCCCCTCATTCTTTCCCTGGTGAGCTTTTGGGTCTGATTCCTATTTTTGATTGCTAGTCTGATTCAGTAGTGAAGCATGTCCTAGCATTCTATAGATTTATTATAGAATATCAGATATTTGATGAGGATGTTAGTATGATGTTTTTTGGGAGATCCCTCAAAGGGGTTGCATCTAATTGGTATCTAAATCTGCCCCTAAAATGTATCTTTTCTTTGATTGAATTCAAGTGGTTTTTCTTAGAGGAGTTTCCTGATGATGATGAATGGAATGAGCTGCAAAAGGATCATCAGCAAAAAGGGAATACAAGTTGTATTTCAGAGCAGCCCATATCTAATGTTGAGGGTACTTCTTCTGATGAATTTTTGTCAGAGGAGTATTTAGATTGTGGTAGTGAGCAGGAATCAGGGTCAAGGTGTGTAGGATCCTCCATTCATTCAGAGATGTCTGAATGTGATTTTAGTGGCTATTCAGGTGAGGATGATGAAGGCAATGATGCTAATGTGTCCTCATGTGAATCAGATGCATCATGGGAAGAAGAAAGTAATGGTGAAAGTGAACACTCCTTCAGTGAGGAGTATGAAGATAAGGAAGTGATAATGGATTGTGATGTCAGTGAGTTTGAACATGAATATTTAAGTGATGGGTTATTAAATAATCCTAAAATGGGTAGTGAGTTTAAAGTGTTCACTAACACTTTATATGATGAAGACTATGATGATTATCAGCCCATTTTTTGTCATGATGTTCAACATGGTGCATTGCATGGGGTTATCAATCCTTTGTTTGAATAACATGTGGAGGTCTCAGATTCAATTGAATCAGGATGCCTATTTTCCATCTGTGGGTATCAATCTGATTATTCATTTGAGGTCCAGCCCGTTACACCTGTGGAAACACAAAGTTAAGGTATGAATGAGGCCTTTCTACAGGTAGAATATGAGGCTTTTGTATTTCCAATTGATAGCATACATGAGTCAGTAGAGAAGAATAGGTTCTTATCTGATGGTACTATTCGTGGGTATGCTGAATTATTTCTTCATAGTGAGCAAGATGGAGAGAGTGCCAATAAATTTTACATGCACTATGAAGATAGTTATTTTGTTTTACCTAATAAGCTGGTTGGAAGTGTTGACACACCTATTGAAACAAATGAAAATAGAATTCCTGGTGTGCCTCATGAAGGAAGAAATGAAAATCAAATTTTTGACAGAGGCAAGAACTGACTCTTGTTTGTTGCTGTAGGTTTTTTGTAAAAAATGTAAATTTTGTGAATAGTTTCCCTTTCCTGTCTGTTCCCTATGTTTTTTGAGGTCTCTATATTTTTCCAATGGGTGGTCTACTTCTTCCTAGAGATCTGAGGTCCTCATTGTATCTACAGGAGATACATGTCCCCAACTAGAGCCACTGTTGGTCCATTTTCCTATCAATGCAAAATCTTTTAAAAATGGCCCATTTCCTTGCAAGTTTTCTTGAGGTGTCCTACTCTGTGCTCTTCAATGTGTCACCTTGCTCTAGTCCAAATCGTACTTCCTAAAATTGCAAAACCCAGGGAGATATTTAAGTTTTAAGGTCTATAGGAAACAATTTAAAAATATTCCCAAGTGTCAAAAACCCACAATGTTTTTGAAAATCTATGATCTTTTCAGTCTCCCTGCTACCTTTTGGTCTACATGAAAACCCTGTGTGTTTTTGATTTTTCACCAAAAACCTTGTTTGTTTTCGACCTCGCACTTCTGCCCTGTTTGTTGGTGTTTGATATCTATATAGTTGTGACCTATTGGTGGGCCCAGGTTTTAGAAAGTTTTAAATTGATTGGTTGTCACATGATCGCATGTCAAAGATTTTTGAGATGCGACCATGCGATCAACTATTTCTTGTGTAGGGCGTAGTCCTTGCTCGGTTGTGTCACTGATTCTCCAAATCTTCTGGTAGTTGCATCTTTTATTCAGAGATCATGTGACTATGTAGTCACATAATCTCTCGATGTTTGGTGGTTATCAACTAGCATCTAATGACTTGGCGGGCAGTTTGTTGCATAATCTCTGAATGCTTGGTAGTCATATGGCCTTGTTGCATGATCGCAAGGGCCAATTCTATGGCTCGCGATCATGCGACAAGTTTCCTTTCTTACGTGTGGGGCCCATTGGCGGAAGGGTTGTGGTCCTGCTGGTGGTTATGTGGCGGCCTGTTGTTGGTAGTTGCATGATCACATGTCAAAGTTTTCTAACATGCGATCATGCGATTGGTTGACACATGTTCTTGAGCCCATGGTAGGTGGTGACATGCTAAGTTTCGATTGGTTGCCGGTGTGCCCGGTGGTAGGCAATGCTGAGGTGCTCATTTTTGATTGGTCCATGTGGTGATGAGCTAGAACTTGTTAGCGGGGCTTGTGTTAGAGATTTCAATCTACGATTAGCATGTGAATGCATGGAATATTCTCACCCCATGCAATCATATGCTCACTAGCTGATTAGATGCTGACGAGTTTGTTTATAGTGGGACCATTGTTGGAGGATGCTGAGGTGGTAGAGTTCTATTGGATACAAAGTGGTGATGTGGTGAAGTTTCCAGTTGTGGGCCCGGGTTGCCAGATCCCTTTGATCTTATAGCTGTCGCATGATCATAAGGAATATTCTTTCCCCTTGTGATCATGTGACAAGTATCTTCCTTGCTAGGGCCCAGTGATAGGTGGTGAATGCTGGCAGTTAGTTGCATGTTCGCATAGCCTTTTTCAAAGCTATGCAATCATGTGACTAACCCTCTATGTTAGCGGTGGCAGTTATGTGGCAAGGTAGAAGGGTGATGTGGAGGCTTTTCGCATGTTTGCTTAGCCCTTTTCTAGGCTATACGATCATGTGACCACTATTTGGATGTCACGGTTGTGGAGTTAAGGTGGGTCCACTATGTCAGTCTTGCCGACGTGCTTGGTTTTGATTGGTTGCTGACTAGTGATGGAGCTATTGACTTTTTGAGGGCCCACGACTATCGTGAATTGAATTTGGTCACTCGATTTGTCGGGAAGGGGAAGAGATCTATGGTGGTGTTTCAAAATTTTCTAATCTAGCCATTCCTACTAGATTTTAAATTTATAGAAGGGTTTTCATGACAGGAAGTACTGAAATTCAATGGTTTTTTGGTCATTTCTTAATTTGGTTGGTGGCATTGATTGTTGCAGTGTGGTCCAGTGAGTTGGGTGATTACTTGTAGATGTTTTTCCATGTGGTGGAGGACAGATTTTATTGCTCGAGGCTTTTTGCAAGTCTATTTAGTTTGATTTGCATGGTAAATTTAGGATCTTCCTATCCTTCTCAGAGATTCTTCTCAAGTGTGAAGATCATCCTTGGTCTAATAGGCTGGTGCTGGTTTTCCCTCGAGTGATTTTTTGAAATTTTGTTGTGGTTAGCCATTGTAACCTTGGCCCTAGTCACCCTAAGCTTATTGCAATCTCTTTGAGATTCCCAAGGTGGCTAGCGGTATAAAATGTCAAAATTTTGACTTGTTAAGGGTTTTGAATTTTATCATTTCCAAGGGTTCAAATTTTAATCAGTCCAGAGGTTCTGAAAATAGTTAGTTCTAGGGGTTTGTAGCAGGGCTATGTCACATTGCATGTAAGCTAAATAGAATTTCTGGAAGTCTTTTGTAGGTTATTGAAGTGGTTTGATCTTTATCCTACTTTGATCATGTACATGACTCATTATACTTAATATAAGTTTTTCATGCTTCCAAGTCTCTCCTTGGTGTCATTCTTGTGAATCTTGGGTTTTCTGATCCATTGCATAGGGTTACCTTTGCATATGTTCTTGTCTTTAGTTCTTGATCTAGGATCAAGTGAAATATTCTTTAGAGAGGACATAGATTCAGTCTTGGTTGTCTACAAAAGGATCTTATAAGTAGTGGATGGGCTAGAATATTTATATTTATGGCTATGAGTCTTTGACAATAGTCAGTTCATGTTTCATTGTTTGTATGTGAGGTCTACCCAATGGATAATTTCACTGATCAAGGATTAGTACATTTAGTTGAGTCCAATGTCTGATTGGATCTTGTCTACCTTCCCTATACTCATTAATCAAAGACCCTTTTAAGTTTTAAGTATTATTGTTGGCAGTAATACCCTTCACAAGGCCATTTTATATCCAATAGCAATTGAGATTCAATGAATGTCTGGTTAACATTTAGTAGTCTCTTGCTATCATCTGCTTTGTTTAATCTAGTACAAAGTCCTAAAATGCCATAAGTTACTAGATTAGGTGCACCCACCATGGTTTTGTAGAGCGAAAAGTGAAGAGGGCAGTCTTGTCCCTATAGTTGGTCCAGTTGTCTTACAGAGCTTTCACACTTAGAGCTAACCACTCCTAACATCAGTCTCAAGGCATATTGGCAGCCCTAAGTGGCATAAGCATTTTGAAACACCAACAAAACTCACATATTGAAGATTTGTTGGAAGACCTTGAAGAGGGAGAAGTATCCAAAAAAAGGGATCATTCTAGGTTATTAATCCCTCAAATTAAAAGCTTGTAATTAAAGTTTGATATAGATGGCATAAAGGAAGATGATCCTAAGGTTATAGAACCAAGCTATGATTTTTCAAACACATGGGATTTCCCTAAGATAGACTGGATGAGAGGAGAAGAAGACAATGTAAAATTAAGAGCTAGGTTCATTTTCTAAGTTACAGAGGACTGGCTAAAAATAAAAAGATAGGGAAAGGCAAAGACAACACCCCTTGAGAAACATAATGTTGATCCCATCTCAATCAAAGTGTTTCATGATTCATCTAACACATCTCTTTTGGTCACTAATACAGGTAAGATCTCTTCTTCCAAAAAGAAACCAATTCTAGGTGGACACCCTACTACACCCCAGACAAGGTCGAGGACTAGATCTAAAAGCTATGCTCAAATGGCCTCTCTAGATTATAGTTTCATTGACATTGATATCAATGATGAAGATATTTCTTTTTCTCCTGAGAACCCTAAGAAAAAAAATAAGTACCCACTAAAAACCCTCAGGTTCAACAGGCTAATGTGACCTCTACCAAGCTGACAATAGGATGGTTTCTAGTTCAACTCCCCCATTGTTAGCTAATTTAGTAAATAGAAAAAGGAGCTTCAAGCATGTTTATCTATCAGTTAAAAAAATAATCACTAAGTCAGTTTTCCACACTCCAAAGGTGAAGAAAATGAAGAGCAATTCAAGGTTAACCACATATCCTTCAAGCAGAATGATGACTTCCAAAATTGCAACTTTTAAACCCAAAGGAGTTCAAGAACCTAACATTGAGGACTTTGAGGTTATGAAAAATGGAGTTTGGTGTGCTAACCAGAGATTCAAGGGATCACCTATTTAAGTTCTCAGCCGATCACATGCTTGGTCAATCTCAGAAAGATTGTAAAGAAAAATGAGGGCTCAAATAGATCATACTCACCATGGTTGAATTCATTAGCTCACTTAGTGATGTTGGTGTATTATCATTAGCTCAATCTTTGCAAAATTTTGATCCTAACTCAATGGATAGAAAGAAATTTCTAAAGAAAATGTAGCAAGGAAGATTCTTAGTGAAAGAAATGAAAATATAGGTTAATGGTGTCATAACTAAGGGGAGCACATTTATATGTAAATTAGTGGCCACTTGTCTTAGGAATGAATGTTGGATGTTGGCAGTCATTATGTAGCAGTTGTTGTTGTATTCATGACTATGATTGTCATTGATGTCAACACAATGATCTTCTAGAGGCTTGTAGAGAAGCAGACAATGTTTTGATTAGCACATGTGGGACATTGCAGATAATGATATGTGATGTTGAGGTTATGTTCTTTGATATATTATATGTCTATGATTAAGAGCACAAGTTAGTACAACATGTACGAAAAAGTTATGAGCATTTTAGTGGAAGCAGCATTCAAGTAGTGTACTTGAGTAGCGATTATGGAAATCAGATGATATCTCCTAATCAGGATGGAATTTGGTTTTGTGTAGTTAAAAGGAATTTTGAGACATATTGATGGTGACATCATTCACAGTGCAAACTTTGAGGTCACATGAATGAAGAGTTATTGCATTTGGAAGCTGATAGTTTTGAGTAATTTTGATGTAGTGTGTGGAATCTTTTATTTCATAATTGAATGATGAATCATTTGTAATTACTTGAGTGTGGTATAAAGGAAGGAATGTATTTCCTTATTGTAATATGTGAGAAGAGATTAAAAATAAGAAATGAGAAATAAGTGTGAGCATGGTATAATGCGAATGTAAGAATGAGGTGAAGAAGAAAGCCTATGAAGTTGTGAAAGTAAAATTGTGAAGGAAGACATGAGAAGTATAGAGATTTGGAATTGAGGTCTAGTGTAGCAGTGAGTGTAGTTTGGCACAGTGAGGAGGTAACATATTTCATATTATTCTGGTGAATAATATTAAGGTTATTTGGACAGTGTGTTCAGTGATCTTACCTTGAAGCTATTTGGGCAATGGGTCCTTCTGTCTTCCATAACTCCTATTAGGGTTAGAATCTTTTAATATGGATTCAAAATCTTCTAACAGAGATTTATGTGTATTGAATGTATTTCATAAGAATCCTAATAGATTCCATCCTTTCATAAGGAATATTCATATTAGTGTATCTTTTACGGGCATCATTCCCATCGGGGTTTACTCTCTAATCAAGAGGTTCCCTAGTCAACATATCTTGTGTTATTGTGTCATTATGTATGAATATCTTTGTATGGTTAGTAATTGCATTTCTTTCATGGTTAAATGATGTTGAAGTTAATAAAGGTCAATTGTTATCTGATAACTTATTCACCCCCCCCTCTTAGTTATCTTGGTGGACTTTACTTTCTAACAATTGGTATCAGAGTAGCAGGTCGTTGAAAGGAAAGTTTAAAAGCTTAAGGAGATCCATGGAAAATTTCAGGAAAGAAAGCCCTAAGTTTGATGGAGTAAATTTTGATAGTTGGAAGGAAAAGATGAAGACACATCTATTGTTTTTAGGACCAAGTTATTGGTTGATTACAAAGAATTATAGAAGTATCATTGAAGAAGACACTCTTGAAATAAGTTCTAAAGATGAGGTAGATCTATTTATGTGTAACATACTTGCAAGAGAAGCACTTTTGATAGCACTTTCAGAGAATGAATACAGTTAGGTAAAGTATTTTAAGAAATCTAATGAAATTTGGAAAGCTTTACACTCTACTTTTGAAGGTGATGAACATGCAAAGAGAGCTAGATTACATAATTGGATGTGTGCATTTGAGGATATTAGAATGATGGAAGATGAATCTGTTAGAAGCTATATTGGCAAAATGTTAGAAATTGTTGTACGGATAAAATCTTATGGAGGATCAAAGATAGAGAATGAAGTGATATGGAAAACTCTGAGGACATTGACTCTTGTATTTAAGCAGACAACATAGATGATTGAACAAGTTATACCTTGTACTAAAAAATTTACAAGAGAGACTCTTCTTGGAAGATTGGAAGCAAGAGAGATGAACCTGAGGTTATCAGGAGACTTACCTAAAATGGAGACAACATTAAGTGCTCTTAGTATTCACCCTACTTTGTCAAGAAGTACTAGTGTGAGTGGAGATTATGCTAGCAGTAGTAGATCTAGAAATGAAGAAGATAAGAAGATTGAAGAAGGTATTGCCTTGCTTGTGAAAAGAGAACCAGAGGGTAAGAAAATTTTTAAATGTTGGACTTGTCAAGAATATGGTCATTTTGCATCTAAATGTCCTAAGAGAGTTAAGAAGTATAGAAATAATTTTAAGCCTAGAAGATCTAAGGAATGTTATTATGCTAATGATGAAGATCTTGAAGCTAGTATAGAAAGAACCTTGAGTGAAAGTGATACTGAGAATAATGATGAAATAGGATTTATAGAAATTAAAGAAGAAAATCCTGAATTTGATGTTATAGACAATGGTTGTTCACATCATATGACTGGTGATATGAAGAATTTCATCAAGTTTAACAATTATGATGGAGGAGTTGTTAGAGTTGGTAACAATGCACCTTGTTTGATTAAAGGTATAGGATCTATTACTCTTGATGGAAAGACTAACACTAATGATGTTTACTTTTTTGATGGATTGAAACATAATCTTTTGAGTGTCAGACAGTTAGTGGATAAGGGATATCAAGTTTGGTTTACTGAGAAAACTTGTGTGATAAAGGATAAAGATGGAAATATGATTGGAACTGGATCTCGAACCAGAGGTAGTGTATTTTAGTTGAATCCTACTGAGATGACATGCTTGATTACTAAGATTGATGACAATTGGTTATGACATAGAAGGTTTTGTCATATAAACTTTGATAACATTGTGAAACTGAGTACTGCACTTACAGTAAGGGATTTGCCTAAAATTATGAAGCCTACTAACATGATTTGCAAAGAATGTGTGATGGCTAAGTAGAAGAGAAGTTCATTTCTTAGTAAGAAGTTCACATCGGCAATGAAGTTGGAAATTGTTCATACAGACTTGAGCGGTCCTACTAGGACTAGAGGATTCTATGAAGAAAGGTATTTTATCATTCTTGTTGAGGATTTTACAAGAATGATGTGGATTGCATTTATGAAAGAAAAATATGAAGCATTTGATAAGTTTAAGATCATCAAGAATAAAGTTGAGAATGAATCTGGAAAGAAGATTAAATGTTTGAGATCTGATAGAGGTGGAGAATTTACTTCTAGAGAGTTTAAAATTTTTTGTGAAGTAAATGGTATTAAGAGACAATTTTCAGCCCCTAGAACACCTGAAAAAAATGGTATTGTAGAAAGGAGAAATAGGTCAGTGACTGAAGCAACAAGAGCTATGTTGTTTGAAAATGATTTGGGGAAGACATTTTGGAGAGAACCAGTGAATACAATAGTATATACAATGAATAGAGTACAAATCAGAGTAGACACATACAAGACACTTTATGAATTATGGTTTGCACATGCACCTTCAGTTAAGTATTTTAGAATTTTTAGAAGCAAATTTTATATAAAGATAGATGATGATGTTGGAAAGTTTGACCCTAGAAGTGATGAAGGAATTTTTCTTGGATATTCTTTGAAAAGTAGAGCATATAGATGTTACAATAAGAGAACTAAAACTATTGTTGAGAGCATAAATGTTAAAGTTTATGAGAAGTTTAAAATTAAAGAATGCTTGATTATGAATCTGATGAAGAAGCTCATCCTTAGCCTAACATTGTGATGCAGGAGCATCCTAGGTGTAAGAGCAATCTTGCATCACCCAAAAATATTTATGGTTTTGTATTCAATAAGGGCTATCTTGTGTAGAGCTCTTATTTATGGAAACTTTCTATTTTTAGTAAGTTGGTCTTGCGATCTAAAAATTTTCTGATTTCACATGTGGAGGTTCATCTCGGTCACATCATCCTGCCAGCAAAGTTTCATGGCTAGATCAGGTCTAGTTTTGAAGATATTGAAGATTTTCAGCATTAACAACAGGGTATAGAAACTTTGAACTCAATTTTGAAGGCTTTAGAGGCCCTGGATGAGGTAAAAAATTTGGGTGATGGGCGCTTGCACAAGTTAAGCCTATAGAGCACCTCGTGGTGTTTCTTAAATAGGTTTATAATAGTCAATCGGGTCAACTAGTGATGACTGGTCTCCGAAAGTCAGGCCACCTGAAATGGCAGAAAATAATTTTCCTTTGAAATTTCTATTCAGGTTTCAAAAGTTATTTAGAGCTGAATTTCATGTAATAAAATGAAAAATAAAATAATTCTAAGTTTGGTTGGCCCTTAGGGCTAAATTTCTGGAACCTTCTCGGGCAGTGGAAATTGCCTATATTAGGAAGGTTGTAGTGTTGTCTTAGGTAGTTCGAGATAGTTCTAGGTAGTAGATATGGGTATTGATTTGAGGCTTTATCCTATAGAATATTGTAAAGGGAATGCCCATGTGGCTTTGCATATTGTAATTCTAAAATTTGGAATTCCACACTTGTGGAGATAATAAGAAGCCCATTTTTTGTTCTTGCAAATTGTTTTTATTTCTCTATTTCTGTTATGTGTTTGTGGTATTAAAGGGAGCACCCTTCATCATGTGGTATCAGAGAAGGAGTTTTTGAGTGTGTAAATAGATCATTGATTGTGAGGTAGTTTGCACCAGGACCATGGGTTAGGGTTTATGTGTAAACAGATTGCCGATTGTGAGGTAGTTTGCACTAGGACCATGGTTAGGGTTTCAGTGCACATCACAAAAATGCCTCCATGAAGAGAGCATGGTGAAAGAGCTGGTGCTGTGACACTTGAGGTTAGAGAGCTACAGAGACAAGTGTGAGTGCTGCAAGAAGAGATTTGTAGAGAAATAAATCTTAATGTTAGAGATGAAAGCAAGGATGAAGCCAAAGAAGAATATCAAGAAGGAGAAGTCTAAATTGTGAACCAAGATGAAGAAAGACTTTTTCAGGCCATTTACAAGATTGGGAAAAGACCTAAGATTGAGGTTCCTACATTTTCTAGAAATCTTAACCCAGAAGAATTGATCGACTGGATCAATGAATGTGAGGAATATTTTGAGTATGAAGATGTTGAGGATCCTGATAGTGTCAAATTTGCAAAGGCCAAACTGAAAGGTCATGCAAAGATCTGGTGACAAGAAATTCAATTGGAGCAAAATAGAAGAGGGAAAGATAAAACCACAAGATGGGATTGGATGGTGGATAAGTTGAAGTGACAGTTCATTCTTGTTGATTATGAGCTTGACCTACTAAAGAAAATGCAAAGTTTGAAGCAAGCAGGAAGATCTATTTAGGAGTATACAGAGGAGTTCTATTGACTCCTCATCAGAACAGGCCATGTAGAAGCTGATAAGGAGAAAGTTGCCTGATACCTTAATGGGTTAAGGCCAAGCATTCAAGAGGAGTTGAATCTGGTTCAAATGAACAGTATTGAGGAGGCATACCAGTTTTCCCTAAAAGTAGAGGAAAAGCTGAACAAGAAGTTTGAGAGAAAAAAAAATGCAAGAGGTCATGGTGGAAGGTTTGGTGGACAGTCATATGGTGGCCAAAATGAAGATCCAAAAAAGAAGGATGAGGCTAGTATCAGCCAAAATTAGAGAGGAAATAATTCCAATCACTTCCAAGATCAGAGTAATAGAGATCAGAGAGGAAGAGGAAGAGGATAAGGATCTGGAAGAGGAGGCTTTTGTGGAACATGTTTTCATTGCAGAGAAGTAGGTCATAGGGCATTTGAATTTCCTCAATGCCAAGGAAGGACAAATAGGAGAAATGAAGGCTAGGCTAGAGTTGCACATGTAGATGAAGATGCCAGATCATCACATTCTGAAGATGTTGAAAGAGGAGAAATGTTGATTAACAAAAGAGTCCTGCTGAGTGGTGAGAATGAACCTGAACAAAGGAGGAGCCTATTTCACACCAGGTTCAAGTGTGAGGGTAAGTGTTGTGATGTGATTATTGATAGTGGAAGCACTAATAATTTGGTGTTAGAAGAGATGGTGACAAAGCTGAAGCTCAAGAGATAGAAGCACCCACATCCATATCTGATTGCCTGGGTAAAGGATGACCACAAGGTCATGGTCAATGAACAATACCTAGTGAAGTTCAAGATTGGTGAGTACCAAGATGAGGTACTGTGTGATATCACATCTATGGATGTATGTCATATGTTTTTGGGTAGACCATGGCAGTTTGACAGATGTGTTGTACATGATGGTCATGCAAATACCTATTCCCTGAAAAAGGATGGAATGTGACATAAGCTAAAGCCATTGAATGACACAGAAGAAAAGGTATGTGGTAATGCAAGAAAAACTTTTGTTGATGGAAGAAAGTTCCTAGATGGTATGAGGCATGAGCATGTGTGTTTTGCTTTAATTGCAAAAGTTGGTAAGGAGGAAGTAGAAGATGCTCCCTTAGAATTTGCAAATTTGTTGAATGAGTTTTAGGATATTGTATCTGATAATGTGCCTAATGGATTACCACTAGTCAAGAAGATCAGTCATCAGATGGACTTGATCCTAGGAGTGATTTTTCCAAATAAGGCAGCACACAGAATGACACCTACAGAAAGTGAGGAATTGAACAGACAAGTACATGAGTTGTTGTAGAAAGAATTGATCTATGAGAGTCTAGGTCCCTGTGCTGTACCAGCGGTATTAGCACTAAAGAAGAATGGAGAATGGAGGATGTGTACAGATTCTAGAGCAATAAACAGGATCACAATCAAGTATAGGTTTCCATTGCCACAAATGGATGATATTATGTATTGTTTGAGTGGAGTTTTGTATTTCTCAAAGATAGATCTGAAGAGTGGATATCACTAGATTCAGACCAGAGAAGGAGATGAATGGAAGACTGCCTTCAAGACAAAGGAAGGATTGTATGAGTGGTTAGTCATGCCTTTTGGGCTAACCAATGCACTGAGCACTTTCATGCAGCTCATGAACGAGGTTTTGAAAGAATTTTTGGGTATGTTTGTCATTGTCTATCTAGATGATATTTTGATCTTTAGTAAGACATTGGAGGAGCATATGATTTGTATTCATATGGTATTTGAGAAGCTGAGAGAAGAGAAATTTTTGATTAATTTGAAGAAGAGCAATTTTGTGAAGAAAGAGTTAGTGTATTTGGGATTTGTAGTTTCAGTAGAAGGTCTAAAAATGGACCTAGAGAAAGTACAGGCCATCCTTGAATGGCCTACTCCAAGGAGTGCTATTGAGGTAAGATCTTTTCATGGTCTAGCTAGTTTTTACAGAAAGTTTATCAGAAGAATAGGTAGTATTTGTGGTCCCTTGATTGAAACAATGAGAGGGGATAGAAAAGAGTTTAAGTGGACTAATGGGGTAGAAAAGAGTTTTCAATTGTTGAACAAAAAGTCACAAAACAACTTGTTTTAGCACTTCCAAACTTTAATAAGGTGTTTCAAGTAGACTATGATGCTAGTGGTACTGCAATAGGAGCTGTTATGAGCCAAGAAGGTAAACTTGTTGCTTATTTCAATGAGAAGTTAAATGATGCCAAGAGTAAATATTCTATTTATGATAAGAAATTTTATGCTATAGTTTAGGCATTGAAGAAGTGGAGACACTATCTACTTCCTAAGGAGTTTGTTTTGTATACTGATCATCAAGCTTTGCAATATTTGAATAGTCAAGGAAAGTTGAATCAAAGGCATTTGAAATGGGTTGAGTTTTTGTAGAGTTATACATTTATTTTGAAACACAGATGTGGAAAATCTAACAGGGTTGCAGATGCGCTCAGTAGAAGGAAACTATTGCTAACAGAGATGTAGATTGAGGTGGTTGGGTTCAATAAACTCAAGAATTTGTATCGAGAGGATCCTGATTTTGGTGAAGCTTGAAAAGATTGTAAAGAACCTATTACTCTAGACAGGTTGAAATGGCTGGATTTTATCATCCAGGATGATATGCTATTCAGAGGGAGTCAGTTGTGCATTCCACAAAGTTCTTTTAGGGAGAATCTCATCAAGGAGAAGCATAGCAAAGGATTGGCTGGACATTTTGGTCAAGATAAAACCCTTGTTTTGGTTAGTGAAAATTATTATTGGCCACAGTTGCAATAAGATGTCAAAAATTTTGTACAGATTTGTAGAGTATGTTAGATGGTGAAAGGAGTGAATCAGAATACAGGGTTGTATCGACCATTACCTATAATAGAGAAGCCTTGGCAGGATATCAGTATGGACATTTTTTTGGTTTACCAAGGACACAACGGGGACATGATTCAATTTTTGTAGTAGTTGACAAATTTTTGAAGATGGCACATTTCATTCCATGCAAGAAGACTAATGATGTTCATATAGTAGAATTGTTTTTCAGAGAAGTAGTGAGACTACATGGTTTTCCAAAGACCATAGTTTTAGATAGAGACACTAAGTTCATTGGATATTTTTGGTTTACATTATGGAAAAAGTTGAAGACAGATTTGAAGTTTAGTTCATCACATCATCCATAGACTGATGGAGAGACAGAGGTGGTGAATAGAAGTTTGGGAAATTTGTTGAGATGTTTGGTTGGAGACAAGCCAATGGGATGGGATTTTATTTTACCACAGGCATAATTTGCATACAATAATTCTATCAACAGGAGCACTAGTAAATCACCATTCCAAATAGTGTATGGAAGTAGTCCAAGAAATGCATCTAAATTGAGAAAGATAGATAAAGGAGAAATAAGAAGTGTTGAAGCTAAGGATTTTGTAGAACATTTGAAGAACATCCATGGGGAGGTGAGGAATCACATTACCAAGATGAACGCGTAGTATAAGGCTAAGGAAGATGAGAAAAGGATGCATAAGGAATTTTAGGTTGGGGATGAAGTCATGGTTCATTTGCAGAAGGAGTGGTTTCTAGTTGGTACATATAACAAGCTAAAAATGAAGAAGTTTGGACCATGTAAGATACTAAAGAAGCATGATTTAGGAAATGCATATGAGGTAGAATTGCCTAGTGAGATGAATATTTCACTAGTGTTTAACATTTTAGATTTGATAGAGTATCATGAAGGAGGTGTTAAAGATGAGGTTACAGGAGCACAGTGGAGTATTCTAGCAACAAGTTCAGATATCAAGGAGATTGAAGACATACTAGATAGTCGTGTTGGTAGAAGCACAAGGAACAGGACATATGAAGAATATTTGGTCAAATGGAAAGGATGAACTATTGAAGATTCATCATGGTTAACAAAGGATGAGGTTAACCATCTTGGTTTTCCTCTGCACACCTTATTCATGATGGGGTCACTTCTCAAATTACCCTGGGTGTCTGATGCAGGAGCATCCTAGGTGTAAGAGCAATCTTACATCACCCAAAAATATTTATGGTTTTGTATTCAATAAGGGTTATCTTGTGTAGAGCTTCTATTTATGGAGACTTGCTATTTTTAGTAAGTTGGTCTTACGATCTTAGAATGTTTTGATTTCACATGTGGAGGTTCATCTCAGTCACATCAGCCTACCAGCAAAGTTTCATGGCTAGATCAGGGCTAGTTTTGAAGATATTAAAGATTTTCGGTATTGGCAGTAGGGTACATAAACTTTGAACTTAGTTTTGAAGGATTTAGAGGCCCCGGATGAGGTCAAAAATTTGGGTGACAAGAGCTTGCATAGGTCAAGCTTGTAGAGCACTTCATGGCATTTCAAAAATGGGGTTATAATAGTCAATCAGGTCAACTGGTGATGACTTATGGTCTCCGGAAGTTGGGCCACCTAAAATGGCAAAAAATAATTTTCCTTCAAAATTTCTGTTCGGGTTTCAAAAGTTATTTTGAGCTGAATTTGATGTAATAAAATGAAAAATAAAATAATTCTACGTTTGGTCAGCGCTTAGGGCTAAATTTCTGGAACCTTCTCGGGCGGTGGAAATTGCATATATTAGGAAGGTTGTAGTGTTGTCTTAGGCAGTTCGAGATAGTTCTAGATATTAGATCTAGGTATTGATTTGAGGCTTTGTCCTACAAAATATTGTAAAGGGAATGCCCATGTGGCTTTGCATATTGTAATTCTGAAATTTGGAATTCCACACTTTTGGAGATAATAAGAACCCTATTTTCTATTCTTGCAAATTATTGTTATTTCTCTATTTCTATTATGTGTTTGTGGTATTAAGGGGAGCACCCTTCATCACATTGAAACTATAGAATTATTCTATGAGACTGATAATGAATTGTTGAATGATAATCCTACTACAAAAGAAACCATAGAAGAAACTAGAGAAGAATCTACAGTGGAGGCAAGATCTGTGACTATGACACCGAACATGTATATATCAAGACACCATCCTATTGAACAAGTTATTGGAAGTCTAGATAGAGGAGTTATGACTTGAAATAAGGTACATTTATGTTTGATTTCTCAAATTGAACCTAAATCTACTAATGAAGTTTGTGAAGATGAACATTGGATTAATGCTTTGAAAGAAGAACTAGATCAAATTGAGAAGAACAAGACATGGGAACGGGTCCCTAGACCTTAAGACAAGAATGTGATTGGAACTAAATGGGTGTTTAGAAACAAGATGAATGAACAAGAAGAAGTAGTAAGAAACAAAGCCAAATTGGTATGTAAGGGATATTCACAGCAAAAAGGAATTGACTATGAAGAAACCTTTGCACCTATGGCAAGACTTGAAGTAGTAAGAATGTTTTTGGCTTATGCAACTTTTAAAAAATTCAAAGTGTATCAGATGGATGTAAAGTTTTCATTTCTAAACGGTGAATTGGAAGAAGTCTACATTGAGTAGCCTGAAGGTTTTTCTTTGACTCAAGAAGGAAATATGGTATGTAAACTGAAGAAAGCATTAAATGGATTAAAGCAATCACCTAGAATGTGCTATGCTAGATTAGATAAGTATTTGTTGAAATTGGGATTTACTAAAGGAACAGCTGATAGAAATTTTTACACAAAAGAAATTGAAAATGGTTTGTTAGTTATAGTTATTTTTGTTGATGACATTATTTTTGGAGGAGAAGATGAAGCTAGTGACAAATTTGCTGATGAAATGAAGACTGAATTTGAAATGAGTATGATTGGTGAGATGAAATACTTTTTGGGATTACAGATAACATAGAATAATGATGGTATCTTTGTTAGCTAGAAAAAATACTTGAATGATTTACTAAAAAGATTTGGAATGGAGAATTGTAAACCAGTTGGAACACCTATGATTATAGGACATAAACTGTTAAGCAAAGATGAAACACCAGTAGTTGAGCAAAAGAAGTATAGATCCATGATTAGAGGATTGTAGTACTTAACACACACTAGACTAGATATAGCACATGCAGTTGGAATGGTAGCAAGATTTCAAGCTGAACCTAGAGAGTCACATTATGCAGTAGTAAAGAGGATATTGAGATATTTAAGAGGCACAATGGATTATGGACTATGGTATGAAAAATTTGATGATTTTACCTTATGTGCATATATAGATGCTGATTGAGGAGGTAGTGTTGATGATAAGAAAAGCACCAGTGGTGGAGCATTTTTTCTTGGAGGAAGATTAGTTTCCTAGTTGAGCAAGAAGCATAATTGTATTTCACAGAGTACAATAGAAGTAGAGGATGTAGCAGCAACAAACAATTGTAACCAGATAATTTGGATGAAGTAGATGCTGAAGGATATTGGAATTAAATTTGTTGAGCCTATTGTCATATATTGTGACAATACTAGTATAGTTAGTATGTCTAAGAATCCTATATTGCATTCTAAGACTAAGCATATAGAGATCAAGTATCATGTTGTAAGAGATAAAGTTTCTAAGAAAGAAGTTAGACTAGAGTACATAAGCACAAATGAGTAGATAGAAAAGATATTTACAAAGCCTTTGCCTAAGGATACATTTGAGTATCTGAGAGGTATGCTTAGGGTTATGCCCCAATGTAATTTTGAGTAATGATGTAGTTGGTTGCATTCATCCAGTGGTATATGAGCTCTATCTTTTCTAGATTGGATGTTGGTACTTCCTCTATGGGGGAGTATGTGTATCTGAGCCGAGTCATGAGGACTCTTGAGAATGTATTTTTTGAATAGTGTCTTTTGACATTGAGTTGTTGTTGACATAGTGATGAAATTTTTGTCATTGATGTCAATGGGGGAGAGAACTGTACATGAAAAACCCTATGTACCATCTATTGGAGAGAATTGAATAGGCAAACAAAGCAAGATTTGATTGATGAAGAGGACTTGAAGAATTTTTAGAGCATCAGTGATGCAGTGCTAGATTTTTGGAACATTAGATTCTTTTCATCTATGTTGCCATCAATGCAAATGGGGGAGATTGTTAGGAATGAATGCTAGATGTTGGTAGTCATTCTATGGTAGTTGTTGCATTCATGACTATGATTGTCATTGATGTCAACACAGTGATCTTCTGGAGACTTGTAGAGAAGCAGATAGTGTTTTGATTAGCGCACATGGGATATTTTAGATAATGATATGCAATGTTGAGGTTATGTTCTTTGATATATTATATGTCTATGGTTAAGAGCACAAGTCATTACGGCATGTACAAAAAAGTTATGAGCATTTTACTGGAAGTAGTATTCAGGTAGTTTTCTTGAGTAGCGGTTGTGGAAATTAGATGATATCTCTAATCGAGATGGAATTTGGTTTTGCATAGTTAAAGGGAAATTTCAAACACATTGATGGTGACATGGTTCATCACACAAACTTTGAGGTCACATGAATGAAGATTTATTGGATTTGAAGGCTGATAGTTTTGAGTAATTTTGATGTAGCGTGTGGAATCTTTTATTTTGTAATTGGATGTCGACTCATTTTAATTACTTGAGTGTGGTATAAAGGAAGTAATGTTTTTCCTTATTTTAATATGTGAGAAGAGATTAAAAATAAGAAATGAGAAAGAAGTGCCAGCATGGTATAATGTGAATGTCAGCATGAAGTGAAGAAGAGAGCCTATGAAGTTGTGAAAGTGAAATTGTGAAGGAAGACATGCAAAGTACATAGATTTGGAATTGAGATCTAGTGTAGCAATGAGTGTGGTTTGGCACAGTGAGGAGATAACATATTTCATATTATTTCACTGAATAATATTAAGGTTATTTGGACAATGTGTTTAGTAATCTTACCCTGAAGCTATTTGGGCAGTGGGTCCTTTTGTCTTCCATAACTCCTAATAGGGTTAGAATCTTTTAACAGGGATTCAAAATATCCTAACAGGGATTTATGTGTACTAAATGTATTTCATAAGACTCCTAACAAAGTCTATCCTTTCATAAGGAATATTCATATTAGTGCATCTTTTTTGGGCATCATTCCCACCAGGGTTTACTCTCTGATCAAGAGCTTCCCTAGTCAACATATCTTATGTTATTATGTCATTGTGTATGAATATCTTTGTATGGTTAGTAATTGCATTGCTTTCATGGTTAAATGTTGTTAAATTTAATAAAGGTTATAATTATATGATAACTAATTCACCCCCCCCCCCCTCTTAGTTATCTTGGTGGACTTTACTTTCTAACAACTTGTGTAGATGGAGAAACATTTCTTGGAGAGATCCAAACCTTGATTCTAGGATGAGAATTAGAAGAAGAAAAGTGCATAGCCATTATTTCTCAGATTCAACAAATAGAAACATATGGAGTAACTCAGTTCATGTTAGAAAATATAATGAATCTAGTTGATCCCTACATGCTATTCATGCTAAAATAGAACCGAGGTTGGAAGGATTCTGATGTAGGAGCATCTTGGGTCCTTGAGCAATCTTGCATCAACCAAAAACATTTCCTAATTTCTATACCAATTTTTTGTTCTTTTCTTTATAATTTTTTCATCTTTTGGTTTCATGTTATGTAAAGCTTATATGATGTTGAGGACCTATTTGGGAACCTTCTCCTATGGTTGCATAAGGATTGGATAGACTGTTTCAAAGTTACAGTTGTTTTCCTTGCCGTCAGAACTATATTTTCCTATAGTGTTGGTACTAATTATGAGTCTTGGTGCCCATGATCCTTGATGATTCAGCCTATGCTCCCTTGGGTAATTAAAGAGGATGTAAAGTACTATCTTTTTCCAATGGAAAAAAGTCCTAATTCATTATGAGTCAAAAGTTATGGCCATTTTTCGTCGGGACCTATTTTTTGCCAGTTTTCACATGAAATGTGGAGTGTTTCATCTTGCGTGGTCCCGTGTGATCAAATGGGGCCTTGCATGGTTACAGAAATGTTCTTGGATCATGTGAGGACCTAAATCTTGAGGTGCATCATGTGGTAATTACTCTTTCATTAGTTTTGATTTAAATCTTCTAGACTGGACCTATAATGTAATTAAATGTCTAATTGGATGACTTGTGGCTTTACTGGCCATATATTTGGATCTTGGGTTGATTTTTAGGGAAGTGCTAGATGGTAGAGGGATAGTAGTAGAAGTATCATAGAAGAGGATATGCTTGCAATGACTCTAATTGCATAATTCTTATTGTATAAGGTTGAAACTTGGAAGGCCTCACAATCAGGCATGTTTGAAAAAATAATTTAAATTCTCTATTGTTGTGGCTAGTTGTTTGTCGCATATCCATAATGATTTCATTAATTTCATGTTTCATTATATTGCTTCCATTGTGTAACTCTAAGTAGGACTTTTTTGTGAATTCAAGTGGAGTCAATTCTACTTGATTCTACTTGTGCCTACCCTTCCCTTGCGTCAAGTGGTATCAAAGTGAGTTCTTTCTTATGGATTGGATCATGGAGAACCTTATTGGATTGGTTGTAGGGTGGTAGATCTAAGATCTGACCTATAACTTGTAGAAGGTTATGATCTTTCTGAAACCTAATTGTCAAGATGGTTTGTGGTAGATGAAATGATAATGCTATCATGGATATGTTGAGGCAGATTGCAACTAGGCTTGAAGTTGTAGAGATAGCCTAGAGAATAGGTGCACATCTTGAAGATGTTAGTGATGAAGAAGAAGAAGAAACACCTAATCCTCAACCTAGAGTTGAACAAGATGAGGAAAGACTTTTGAGTTTTTTTTTCTAAGGCTAACTCCAGACCTGTAGTTGAAGTTGCTTGCTATGATGGAAGACTTGAGACTGATGCACTTTTGGATTGGATCTCTAAGATGGATAAATACTTTGAGTATGAAGGTACTAATAATAAGAAGGTTAAAAGAGCAGTCACAAAGTTGAAAGGGCGTGCATCTCTTTGGTGGGATCATTTGAAAACTGAGAGACAAAAGAGAGGAAAAGAAAAAATCAAGACATGAATGAAGATGCTTGGAAAGATGAAGAAGAAGTTTCTTCTAGCTGACTACCAAGTTAGTCTGATGAGAAAAATGCAAAATCTAAGACAAAAGGACATGAGTGTGAAAGAATATACTGAGGAATTTTAAAAATTGGATATCAGATCTGGACATGTGGAAGATGAAGTTGAGAAAGTGGCTAGATATATGAATGGCCTAAGGACATCTATTCAAGATGAGATCAGTTATGTGAAGATAGAAAGTGTGGAAGAAACATATCAATTTTCTTTGAAGGCAGAGGAAAGATTGACAAAAAGACATGATCAAAGACAAAGAGGAAGAGGTGGTAGATTTCGGGGAAGTAGAGGAAGATGTTATGGAGAAAGTAGTGGATTTGACAATGCATTGCAAGATAAAGGATGGAAAGATGAACCTGCTAAAAGACATAACTACTCTAGAGGTAGCTATACAAGTTACTCTAGGAATAACAATAATGGGAAAAGAGAAGAGAAATCTTGGTTTAAAGGTACTTGTTACAAATGTGGTGAAGAAGGACATAGAGATTTTGAATGTAATAACTCTGGAAAGAAGATTGGAGGTAATTGAAGAAGTAATTTGGCTTGTGAAGAAGTTGAAGAAATGTCTAATGAACCTGAACATGGTGAGAACTTGATGTTAAGAAGGATCTTGTGGAATGAAGAGGCTGAAGAGGAACCTATTCTGAGGAAAAGTTTGTTCAGAACCACATGTAAGATCGCTGACAAATGTTGCAAGGTAATCATTGATAGTGGAAGTTTTGATAATTTGGCATCCGAAGAGCTGGTTAACAAGTTGTAGTTGCAGAGATTGAAACATCCTAAGCCTTACCATATTTCTTGGATCTAGAAGGAGCATAAACTACTTGTAAGTGAACAATGCCTTGTTAAGTTCAAAATTGGGAATTATCATGATGAAGTCTTGTGTGATATTATGCCTATGGATTGTTGTCATATTCTTTTAGGTAGACCTTGGCAGTATGATAGGAAAGCTTTGCATGATGGTAGATTGAATCAATATACTATTTGGATGGATGGGAAGAAACAAGTGTTATTGCCTTTAGTAGAGAAGTTTGATGAAGGTCATTATACTACAGTCAAAGTATGCTTGTTTGTTGGTAAAACATTTACAAGAGAAATGAAAGAACAAAATATTTCCTTTTCATTGAAGCATAAGAGTGGACAATCAAATAAGGTTGTTGATTCCTTGAGCCAAAAAAGAAGTTTGCTAATAGAGATGAGAGTTGAGGTACTTGGTTTTGAGGATTTGAAGTGTTTGTATGAGACTGACATTGATTTTGCAAAATGTTGGAAAGCTTGTAAGGAACACATAGTGAGTGATAAGTGGACTGATTATTTCATTCAAGAAGACATGGTGTTTAAAGGAATTTGGTTGTGCATACATAGATGATCTATGAGAGAGAACATAATGAAGGAGAAACATAGTAGTGGACTTGCTAGACATTTTGGGATTGATAAAGACTATGAATTTGATTTTAAAAAGATACTTTTGGCCACAGATTTATAGAGATGTACAAAGAACAATTAAAGGTTGCATAATTTGTCAGGTAGCAAAAGGAACTAGTCAAAATTTGGGATTGTATACACCATTTCCTGTACCTGATAGACCTTGGGAAGATGTGAGTATGGAATTTCTTCTTGGATTGCCTCGAACTTAGAGAGGTAATGATTCTATTTTGGTAGTAGTTGAAATATTTTCTAAGATGGCTCATTTCATACCTTGTAAGAAGACATCTAATGCATTACATGTAGCTGAATTATTCTTCAAGGAAGTGTTAAGATTGCATAGTTTGCCTAAATCTATTGTTTTAGACAGAGATACAAAGTTTAGTGGTTATTTTTTGAGAACACTTTGGAAAAAGATGAATACAGAATTAAAGTTTAGTTCTACATTTCACCCTCAGATAGATGGACAGACTGAGGTTGTGAACAAAATTTTGGGAAACTTGTTGAGATGTTTAGTTGGAGAGAAACTTGCTAATTGGGATTTAGTTTTGGCACAAGCAGAGTTTGCATATAATAACTTAGTGAATAGAAGTACTAAGAGGACACCATTTGATATTGTAACTGGATTTCATCCTAAGGGAACCATAGAGCTAAGAGATTTACCTACTAAGACAAGAAGAAATGTTGAAGCTGAGGATTTTGTTGTATACATGAGAACTTTAGATGATGAAGTTAAAAAGAAGGACAACAATCTAAAATATAAACAAAGAGTAGACAAGAGAAGGAGACATAAATATTTTGAATTTGGAGATGAGGTTATGATTCATTTGGAAAAGAATAGATTTCTAGTGGGTACTTACAACAAGCTGAAAATGAAGAAGTTTGGACCTTGTAAGATTTTGAAGAAGTTTGACAGTGGAAATGTTTATGAAGTGGAATTACCAAAGGACTTGGATATGTCACCTATATTCAATATTTCTGATATATTTGAGTACTTTGAATCAAATGATGAGATTGGATATGATCTGGACTATCCTAAGAAGAATAGACATAGATTTGAAAAGATCTTGAATAAAAGAGTGAGCAAAAGTACAAGAGGAAAAGACTACATGGAATATCTAGTTCAGTGGAAGAACAAGCTAGGTAAGGATAGTTCTTGGATTAAAAAAGCTAAGTTGGATCTTTATGATTTAGGTGAGAATATCAGAAGTTCTTGATGTGGACATCAATTCTTTATTTTCCCAAGTGTCTGATGCAGGAGCATCTTGGGTCTTTGAGCAATCTTGCATCAACCAAAAACATTTCCTAATTTCTATACCAAATTTCTATTCTTTCGTTTATAATTGTTTCATCTATTGGTCTCATGTTATGAAAATCTTATATGATTTTGAGGACCTATTTGGGAACCTTCTCCTGTGGTCACATAAGGATTGGATATACTATTTCAAAGTTACAGTTGTTTTTCTTGCCCTTGGAGCTATATTTTCCTATAGTTTTGGTGCTGATTGTGAGTCTTGGCACCCATGATCCTTGATGATTCAGCCTATACACCCTTTTGGAATTAAATAGGATCTAAATTAATATCTTTTCCCAAAGGTGTAAGTCCTAATTCATTATGAGTCAAAATTTATGGCCATTTTACCCCAGGACCTATTTTCTGCCAGTTTTCACGTGAAATGTGGAGTGTTTCTTCTTGCACGGTTCCATGTGATCAAATGGGGCCTTGTGTGGTTAAAGGAATGTTATTGGATCATGTGAGGACTTGAATCCTAAGTTTAATCATGTGGTGATCACTCTTTCATTATTTTTGATTTAAATCTTCTAGACTAGACCTATAATGTAATTAAATGCCTAACTGGCCGACTTGTGGCTTTGCTAGCTATATATTTGGAGCTTGGGTTGATTTTTAGGGAAGTGCTAGATGGTAGAAGGATAGTAGAAGAAGTATCATAGAACAGGATATGCTCTCAATGATTCTAATTTCATAATTCATATTGTATAAGGCCGAAACTTAGAAGGCCTCACAACCAGGCATGTTTGAAGAAATAATTTAAATTCTCTGTTGTTGTGGCCTGTTGTTTGTCTCATATCCATTGTGATTTCATTAATTTCATGTTTCATTATATTGATTCCATTGTGTAACTCTAAGTAGGGCTTGTTTATGGATTCAAGTGGAGTCAATTCTAGTTGATTCTGCTTAAGTCTACCCTACTCTTGCATCAGATTCTTTGTTTAAAGTCATGATTTCAAATGCATGTAGTGTGGAAAAATTAAATTAAGGAGATGCATGTGAAGGAAATGATGGATATTAAAGTGGTGAATCCTTCAGGTATATTATAGATTGAGGAAGGAAATAGGGATGTAGATGCCATGATAAAAAGTCTCTTTGTTTCTATGAATTCTCTCAAAGAGAATGAAGAACCTATGGCCCAGGATTTTACCAGAATAGAGAATGTGGAGTCCATTCTATTCTGGAATAGAGGATAGTTTCCTAGACAGTTGCAAAAGATCTGGGAGCTTAAGTGGGAGAAGAATGCATTCCAAGAGAAGCTAATTAACATGAAGTGTTTGCATTCACATCCAACTTAGGAGTTGGTCAATACATTCAAGACCTGGAAACTAGTGCGGAGTGCCATGCCAGATGACTAGTAGCAGAGGATATGCAATATCTTG
Organism: Chamaecyparis obtusa; assembly: GCA_027943335.1. Classification (NCBI taxonomy): domain Eukaryota; kingdom Viridiplantae; phylum Streptophyta; class Pinopsida; order Cupressales; family Cupressaceae; genus Chamaecyparis; species Chamaecyparis obtusa. Next base: position 239,598 of record BSBK01003705.1, on the reverse strand, counting down.
CATTTTTAAGATTTTCTTGTTTGGGGGACAGATGTCATTAAACCCTTTCTTTGTTTAAACTAGTTTTTAACTGTTTAGTTTTTCTATTAATCAGAGAGGCTGGGCTTTTAGGGAGGCCTCTTGGATTGAAAACTATATATGCTCGAGTATAAATGATATAAGTGTTAGAATTTTTGGATTTAGACTTAATTTAATAGTTTTTCAGTACTGTTTTAAGCTTTTCTATTTGGAATAGAATTAAAAGGGAAGATATAGTAATCTACATGGTTTTTATACTTTTTTCTATAGAAGTATAAATATCTTGATACCAGGCTTGATTTAAATCTTTGAATTTAAGTTTGTGATATATCAATTACTTTGTGAATTGATATATTTACTGCTTTGTATTATTGGATTTGTGCATTGAGATTACCTATCTTTCCAAATGATTCTTGTCATATTTTTATAGGAAGGTAATTTTTTATAACTAAAGGAACTATATTTTCCTTTATTCTTAATCTTTCATTTTCATGTTTCCTAAAAATACCTCAATACTAAGGAGTATTTGAGAGATCCTTGTGTAGTTTCTAGTTAAAAGTACATATGTTTATATTTGTTTTAAAATTCATTAAACATCTTAAAAAGGGAGTTTTACCTTATAGAATTTAGAGGGAAGCAATTATTTCATGCTTACCAAACTGTTGCTAAATTATTTTTCATTAAACAAGCATAGAGTTTTTATAAAATTTATTTAAAGAGTAGACAACTCTATTCACCAACAGATTTTTGGCAACTCTACTGGGCAGAGTCCTGTGATGAACAATGGATCCTCAATTTTTCTAATGTTTCAAAATGGTATTATGGCACAATGATTTTTTTCTCGTGATTTAGCCTAATTTAGGTTTTGAGTAGACATAAGAAAATCTAATATCAAATCTAGCTATAGTAGCATGGAAATATAGACATAGTAATGAATAGTTTCAGAAAACTCTCTAGGTGCTCAAAAGAGAAGAAGCAATTGGTGAACACTTGAGAGGAGTACATGTAGTACAAGAAGCAATTGTCATTGATAGACTTGCACATGCACCTACTAGAAACTAGGGGTGGATTTAGATATTGAAGTTGGCTGAGATAAGGTATACTAGAGGTGATCAGAGTAGAGGATTGATTGATGATGATTTTGAAGCCTTGAGAAACCTAAGTTTTGCACTTGACTATTTCATCCCTAAGAAAAAGAAACCTTAGACCTATAGTAGACCCTCCTCACCTCCTTCTAGTCCTGCTATATCACCTATTGTTCAAGATGTTATACCTCCAGGTGTTGTGATACCTTTAGTTTTTAATACTAAATGTTTAAACTTTCAATACCCACCCATGGCCATCAATCAGTCTTGGGGTCAAAATATAGGTCATTTGAATCTAGGGGCTAATGCTCCTACTAATCTTCCCAATGGTGCTAATCAAGTCTTACATAAGTTTAGGGGAGATGGTAAGACAACTACTAATGATCATCTCAGTGCTTTACATATGGCATGTGGCATTATTAGTGTCCCTACTGAATAGGTTGTCATTAGAATTTTTGTAAGAACCTTGGTTGATGGCTCCCTAATTGGCTCAACAAATTTCCTCATGGCTTGGTTACCATCTGGAATGATATGAAGGATGGTTTTGAGGAAAGGTTCAAAATCCCTAATAATGAAATCTCAGTGTTTCTCTAGCTTAGCCAACTAAGAAGGAGATACATGAACCTATGTTGGAATATGTGGCTAAGTTTAATAGAATATTACAAATAATCCCTACAAATTTTTCACCTAGCAATGAGAACAAGAAGATTTTATTTCTCAATGCAGTACCACCTGATATAATCTTTTATTTATTGAAAGATGGAGTTTCTAATTTGAATGTTGCACAAAGATAAGCTATTCAACTTTGATGCAGAGTGGTCAGCAAGAAACTTGGTCCTAAGGCCCAATCCACTTCAAGACACCAACTTGGCTCAATCAATCATTAAGGCACTGATTCCAATATGGAAATGTATAAACTCTGCAAAGAAAGGAATTAAAAGGTTTCCATGTATTCTCAACAACTCTGAAACATAACCCAACTTGAATCAAAATGCCCTCTTAGGGACAAGTTCACTGTTTTTCCATCAAACAAGACTCTCACTGTTTTAGACATTGTCAAACCAATCAGAGGTCAGGAACATCTTTAACATCATTAAAACAAACAATTTCAACCATTGGTTGACCACCCAAATGCTTGGAACTTAGAAATCCTTAATGCACCTAGGAACTCAATTAGGTCTCCTAAACCTGCTTTACCCCAATAACTTTGCAATTTAACAAATGACCAAATGAACTTATATGTTTTCTAGACACCCTTTTTGGTGTTCTAAATGACCTCCAAAACTCAAACCCTGATCTCACTCCTGCACCTCAGTTTCTTCATAAAGTCCTGCAGACCTAATGCATGCCTTAGGTGTGGGTTTCTTAACAAAGTCACTGAAAATGGGTTCATGAAACCAAGGTTAGAGTTTTAGGATATTCAACTCACTCTAGGCATTCAAGAAAAATATATTTTGTGCTCCAACATCCATCGCTATGCTCTGATTTTTCAATATGCATCTAATTCCTAGTCAAAAACAAAGAAGTCTTTGATCTAGGGCTTGCTCCCAAAATTTACAGACTTCATATCCTATTCCAAAGCTTTTGAAATATGCAAATATACATGTCTAACCTTCATCCTACCAAAAACAAAGAATTTTCAATGGATAAAACTCAAGTTATGGCCATGTACACAGTCAATACCTTGAAAATGAGGGTTTCACACAGCAGTTTTAGAAAAAAATGCTATAACTTTGATTTAAAACAACTTAAATTTACCAAACCAACTCTCAAGGCATCTGATGGAATTGCTCCAACTTTTAGAGGGTTTTATTGACTCCTCCCAATCCGTACAGCCGTACTGTAGCAAGAAAATACACTGAAATGGCTCTGAAAATAGTCTTTCTTTATTGATTTCGAAAGCAAACTTCATAAAAATGTCTTCTCTATGTTTCTTCAATCACTGGAGGCCTCAAATAGGCTCTGCAGACGTTGGTTTAACCATCTAGTGGTTATAACCAGTTTAACCAATCCCAAAACAAAAAAATCTGCTTAGCAACTTTTTAAAGTTGCATTACAACTTTTGAACAAAATCTGCCGATAAGGAAATAAGTGTGATTTGTGACTTTATGGACCTTATGACATTTGTTTGAGACTTCCAAAAATAACCTAAAGGTACCTAGGAAAACATTTATTCAAACCAAAAATGCACCCATGGACCAAATAATACCCATGATTTATAGTTCACCAAGGGGTCTTAGTCCATACAAATGGATGGGTTAAAAGGAGATTTTAATCAATCCTGTAACCATTATTTAAAACAAAAGAACTTAAACATTATGCAAAATGAAAAATCTTAACACATTTTAAAACCATTAGTCTATCAATCATTGTCCATCACAAGGTGACATGATGAAACTCTAGTGCTTGTTCCAACTGATAGGATTGAATGAATCCTTCTTCACACCTTTATCAGGGTCTTTGGTCTGCATCAGTGATGCCCCTACATCAAACACCCCACCTTGAAAAAGACTCTTGTCCCAAGAGTTGAAAGCAATTGTCCTTTGACAACCCATTCTTCTAGAGGGCATTCTTCTAGTCTTCATCTTCAAGCCCTGATCCTGCATATAAGAACACCTTACAAGACATTTATTAGAATCAAAATGACATGGAGATTGGTTGCCCTTCAAGAAAACATCCTTGTTGACTGTCTTAGGACAAACATTTATGTTTTCTGTCAGAGGTGTGCCATGCTGCTGTTGTATTAGAGGTCTTGGACAGTGTACTGCAGTCTTCAACTTCATATCTTGAATCTGCACATTGGGAACACCTGCAACACATTCCTTAGATGCAAAAACTTGAGTATGATGATCACCCTTAAAGATAACATGATTGGGTACTGTCTTAGGACAGTCCACTTGCAATGGTGAAGAGGATTGCTGTTGCTGAAGTGTAGTACTTGTTTGACACTGTCTTATGACCTGGTGTACTTGCTTATGGATCTCCAACTCCATTGGACACCAAACCATACCAATTGTCACCCCTTTCTCTGTCATTGTCCCATTTATTGCTGCTGTCTGGTTACAAGGAAAACTCTGCCTTGTACCTTGTATGTCTTCCTTCTTCACAAACAAACAAGAAGGTTTTAAAAGAAATTGAACCATTTCATGACCTCTATACTTCTGATCCTGCAACTCAACATATTCCTTATGGCCAAAACAAATGATCTTTTCTTCATTTTGACTAGGCAAAGGTGTTAGTTTGAATTTCATTCCATCCTTATGCACAAGATAAACATTTGATGCCCCAAAGTGAATGTTGTTCCTTGAGGCTTGCCATGGCCTACCAAGGATAATATGACTGCATGTCATTGGAATAATATCACACACAACTTGATCTTTGTATGGTCCTATGGAAAAATCTTACAACTTGATCTTTGTATGGTCCCAAGATGCTTTATAGGGTCTATCTATAGGGTATTTTTTTAAAACCTAGCTTATTAACCATTTCATATGATACCAAATTGTCAAAAGAACCTGAATCAATAATCAATTTGCATACCTTGCCATGACTAAGGCAGTTTGTTCTGAACAATGATGGTTTGATCTGCTTGTGCTGCTGTTGTCCTCTTCTAAACATCAGAAATTCTCCTTCCACAATTGGACCTGCTGTATGAACTTTTCTTTCTTCATGCTCTTCATTGTTTTCTTGGACCAAATGTACCCTTTTATCCTTCATCTTCTCAGGACATTGATAAGATTGATGCCCTACCTTTCCACAAGTAAAACATGTACCATTAAAGATACTAGGACCTCTTCCTCCTCTGAAATTTCCTCTTGTCTCAGTCACCACTTCTTTACCTTTTTCTTTATCCTGATTTGCTACAACCTCAAGTTGTCCTCTACCACCTCTTCCTCTCATGGCACCTCCTCCTCTCTGATTACCCTGCCTATCAATCTTCCTCTTTAACTTCTCCTCTGCTCTAACAGCAAGTTGAAAACATTCACCAATGGTTCTTGGTACATTTAAACCAATTTCATCTTGGATACTGTATTTCAGTCCATTGAAGTACCTATCAACCTTTTCATCTTCATCTTCCACTCCTCCCCTTATGCTCAGGGTGTGAAATTTCTCGGTGTAAGTCATCACATCCATATCTTTTTGTTTCAAGTTGTTTCTCTTCATCTTTATTTGTATGGCTAAATCTGAGGGTAGAAATTGACTCCTAATCATTGTCTTCATTCTGTCCCAATCAGCAATCTTGTTCAAACCTCTTTCCTCTCTATCTCTTTGAACACTAGTCCACCATGTCAATGCTGTACCTCTCAACCTTGCTTTGGCAATTTTCACCTTCTTATCAGGTTCAACATCCTCAAGATCAAAATGGTTTTCAAGGGCTTCAATCCACCCTAGTACCTCTTCACTATCCATCCTTCCTTGGTAAAGTGGCAAATCTATATGATTCTTTATCCCACTACCTTGCACTGCTTTGATTATCTTCACAAACCTTCTTTCTTCAAGGTCATCGGCTACCTCATGCTCTTGACTAGAGTTACCCACTTCTTCTTCTTCATGATTCCTTTGCTCCATCTCTTGTTTTTCCTTTTCTAATGTCTCTATCCTTGCAATAAATTGCAATCTTTCCCTTCTCATTTGCCTTTCTTCCCTCTCTTTGGAAGCTTCAAGTTCTCTCTTCTCCCTTCTTTCCCTTTCAAGCTCTTGTTTCAACTCCTCCATCTCCCTAGCCATTTGTCCCTTAGGAGGCATTTTGTCAACTAGTTATGCACCCTACTCAAAAGACCTACTAACTGATGCTCTGATACCACTTGATGCGGAGTGGTCAGCAAGAAACTTGGTCCTAAGGCCCAATCCACTTCAAGACACCAACTTGGCTCAATCAATCATTAAGGCACTGATTCCAATATGGAAATGTATAAACTCTGCAAAGAAAGGAATTAAAAGGTTTCCATGTATTCTCAACAACTCTGAAACATAACCCAACTTGAATCAAAATGCCCTCTTAGGGACAAGTTCACTGTTTTTCCATCAAACAAGACTCTCACTATTTTAGACATTGTCAGACCAATCAGAGGTCAGGAACATCTTTAACATCATTAAAAAAAACAATTTCAACCATTGGTTGACCACCCAAATGCTTGGAACTTAGAAATCCTTAATGCACCTAGGAACTCAATTAGGTCTCCTAAACCTGCTTTACCCCAATAACTTTGCAATTTAACAAATGACCAAATGAACTTATATGTTTTCTAGACACCCTTTTTGGTGTTCTAAGTGACCTCCAAAACTCAGACCCTGATCTCACTCCTGCACCTCAGTTTCTTCATAAAGTCCTGTAGACCTAATGCATGCCTTCGGTGTGGGTTTCTTAACAAAGTCACTGAAAATGGGTTCATGAAACCAAGGTTAGAGTTTTAGGATATTCAACTCACTCTAGGCATTCAAGAAAAATATATTTTGTGCTCCAACATCCATCGCTATGCTCTGATTTTTCAATATGCATCTAATTCCTAGTCAAAAACAAAGAAGTCTTTGATCTAGGGCTTGCTCCCAAAATTCACAGACTTCATATCCTGTTCCAAAGCTTTTGAAATATGCAAATATACATGTCTAACCTTCATCCTACCAAAAACAAATAATTTTCAATGGATAAAACTCAAGTTATGGCCATGTACACAGTCAATACCCTGAAAATGAGGGTTTCACACAGCAGTTTTAGAAAAAAATGCTATAACTTTGATTTAAAACAACTTAAATTTACCAAACCAACTCTCAAGGCATCTGATGGAATTTCTCCAACTTTCAGAGGGTTTTATTGACTCCTCCCAATCCGTACAGCCATACTGTAGCAAGAAAATACACTGAAATGGCTCTGAAAATAGTCTTTCTTTATTGATTTCGAAAGCAAACTTCATAAAAATGTCTTCTCTGTGTTTCTTCAATCAATGGAGGCCTCAAATAGGCTCTGCAGATGTTGGTTTAACCATCTAGTGGTTATAACCAGTTTAACCAATCCCAAAACAAAAAAATCTACTTAGCAACTTTTTAAAGTTGCATTACAACTTTTGAACAAAATCTGCCGATAAGGAAATAAGTGTGATTTGTGACTTTATGGACCTTATGACATTTGTTTGAGACTTCCAAAAACAACCTAAAGGTACCTAGGAAAACATTTATTCAAACCAAAAATGCACCCATGGACCAAATAATACCCATGATTTATAGTTCACCAAGGGGTCTTAGTCCATACAAATGGATGGGTTAAAAGGAGATTTTAATCAATCCTGTAACCATTATTTAAAACAAAAGAACTTAAACATTATGCAAAATGAAACATCTTAACACATTTTAAAACCATTAGTCTATCAATCATTGTCCATCACAAGGTGACATGATGAAACTCTAGTGCTTGTTCCAACTGATAGGATTGAATGAATCCTTCTTCACACCTTTATCAGGGTCTTTGGTCTGCATCAGTGATGCCCCTGCATCAAACTTGAGGACACATTCATTACAACTAGAAAATGGAAGAGGGAAGTTCAGGCCTCAGGGGCCTCCTCATCCACTCCAACATACCCTCTAATGCAAATATTGATGAATGATATGGAAATGCTAAAGAGAGAACATAATAAGGCTAGTTCTTTGTATCAATCTCCATATCAGTATGTGAGTTGGAAGTAGTATAATCAATCTCATGGGAAAAGTCCTCTCCTAACAAGTTTGTAGCCTAGGCTACAAATAAAACTTGTGCCCAAGGAAATGATGCATTCATTCCACTTGATGACCGACCATGATGGAGAAACATGCCATGATTGGTTGAGATGTCTACAAATAATTGCAACAATAGATACCATTTGTAAAGAAGAATTTCATGAAGAAAAGGATTCACCTAATATCGGGCTTTCTAATTCTTTCTACTTGGAGTACAAATCAGACTTTGATAGGGGCAGAGGCATTTGGTGACTCTACAAGATCTGTCTTACACAATTCTAACAAGAAATCAAAAGATAGAGAAGTTCACTTCTACCACTAGTACTTCTGATAGTTATCCCAAGGGAAGGGAAATTGGAAGTGATGAGGCTTCTTAAAATATGAAAGGTTCAAGAATAAAAATATTGCAAAGAGGTAATATAGTCCCATCCCCTCCTTTGAACTTTTTTGATTTTGTAAGACAACCACTATTTCAATTTCCCCAATAGAATACCTAAGGATGAATCCTAAGGAACTTAATAAACTAGTGAAATATGTGAAAGGAGAGTCTAGCTCAAATGCCCAATCTAGAAAACCCCTTATAGGAGAAACAACCACAAGTGAAGAACCTCTCATTTTTGTACCCAAAGATACCCCACAAACACTCAAAGGTTCCCCCTTTGTCAATTCCATTGAAAATGAGATAGAAGAGTAAAACCTGAATCCTTTTATATCTCCTTACTATTGAATGGATATAAAATAAGAAATTGCATCATTGATTCTAGTGTATCCAATAATATTATGCCTGCCTAAGTTGCTAGAGCCTTAGGCCTCACCCTAACCAATACATTTGGCTGGTGTTATTCTATGGATAGGAAGAAAGTGTTGTTGATGGGCCAAGTTAAAGATGCGTAAGCTATCCTTGTTGCATGTCTTGATAAGTCTTTGAAGTTAACAATCCTGGCCACAGATATTCCAACCAATTATGATATGTTTCATAGAAGAACCTTCTATAAAGACCTGGGAGGAGATATAAAAATGGATTGGTCTGAAGCAATTATTCTAGTGGGCAAAAAGAAGATAAATCTTGAACCAAAACCTAAGAACAAATACATAGTGGTTCTCTCAGATAATCCCAAGGCCTAGATTCTCTATGAAGAATGTCATTTCAGTAATTATGTTGTCCTTTCAGATAGAGAAAACAAATATTTTGTCAACATTTCAAAGGAGACCATATGGAAGATGGAATTTGATGGTAGCTACTCAAATTTAGGATGAGGAGTAGGGGTACTACTTTTTCCTCTTGTCAAGAAATGCATCCCTTTCTCCTTTAAGATGGATTTCAAGAATATAAATAATATGACTGAGTATGAGGATTTGTTACTAGGACTGGAAGAAGTGAAGCTAAGAGGGATTAACAAACTAGTTGCAAAGGGTGATGTTGAATTGATTATGAAGTAAGTAAGGGGGCATTTTTTGGTCAATAATGAAAAATTAAATCATTATAGAAACTTATTATGGAATGACCTTGATTCCTTTGATGCCTTTCCCATAGAGTTCATACCCCAAAGTCTAAACACTAAATTAGCCTCCTCAATAGTTTCAACATCATTATTGTTACCCCATCCAAACTTCAAAATGCAAAAGTATCAAATAGAAATGATATATAGGCCAAGGGTGCCAGACAATGTAGAACACTGGAAGGTGTTTGATAATTATTCTCAACTCAAAGATTTATTGGGGTGTGTTGTAAATTTTTCTGATATATATTTTGAAGCATCTATTAATGAGAGCAAGGAGGTCTGTGAAGGTTCAACAAGAAGTGATGGGATCATTCAGCTTAAGGGAAATAAGATTGCAAAATGATTGGTTTCTCTTGAACATCTATTTCAAAGAAGAGATGATAGGTCAATCAAGAAAAAGGTATCCCATACTCATATTTACAAAGAGTATGATAAAATCAATATAGGAGATGATAGTAATCCTAGATGGATTTCAAAAGGTAAGACATGCTCTCAATAGGAAAGGGATGACCTAAAAATTTTCTTACAGAGTATAGAGATGTTTTTTCTTTGGGATATGAAGATCTTAAGAATTTTAGAGGTGATCAGTTTAGACACCACATCCCTTTGAAACCAGGTGCCACTCCTTTTCACCAAAAGATAAGGAATTACAATCCAAAAGTATCTGAGGTGATATAGAAAGAAGTAGAAATTTTTTTTCAAGATAGAATAATATACCCAATACATCATTCAACCTGGATTGCTAATATAGTCCCTATAAGGAAGAAGAACAGTGAAATCAGAATCTATGTCGACTTCCAGAATTTGAATCAAGCTAGTCTGAAGGATAATTACATGCTATTAGTAATGCAACATGTTCTCCAAGCCATTTCAAGTTTAAAAGTAATGTCAATATTAGATGATTATTTCAGTTATAATCAAATTAGTGTGGCAGGAATGATCAACATAAAACCATCTTTACAACTCCTTAGGGTACTTATTCATACAATTGGATGTCATTTGGACTAATTAATGCCAGTGTCACTTTCCAAAGACTGATGAAATCCTCTTTCAAGGATCTTCATAAAATGATTATTGTAATTTACCTTAATGACCTAACTATTTATTAAAAAAAGAGGACTCGCCATTTAAGGGATATCAAAATAGTATTGCAAAGGTGTAGAAGTCATGGTATATCCTTAAATCCTAAAAAGTCAATTTTCTTTGTTGAAGAGGGTAAATTGTTAGGACATATTATTTCAAAAAAGGGTGTCAAAATCAAATCTTGAAATGGTCAAGGGCATTCAGTAGATTAACTTACCTTCTAGTAGAAGTGGCCTAAAATATTTCTTTGTCTAGGTGAACTTTTTGCAGGCTTTTATTCCATAGTGTTTGGAGACCACCGGGTATATGGTAGACATGTTGAGAAAAAATGACCCTTTTAAATAGAATGAAGAAAGAAAAAGATCTTTCAATGACATTATGATGGAAATATCTCAGGCACCCATGATGACAAGCCTAAATTTTAAGGCCTTCATTATTTATTGCTATGCTTCAAAGCATACTTTATCTAACATTTTAACATAGAAAGATGAAAAAGGGAAGGAGGCACCTATTTATTTTATGAGCACACCCTTGAAGAAACATGAACTCAAATACTCTCAAATTGAGAAACATGTCTTTTATGTAGTAAAGGCAGTTAAGCAATTTAGGTACTACATACTCCACTCTCACTACATGATTTATATCCTAGAAACTATAGTAAAAAGAATTATGACTCAAAAGGAGATAGGCATGAATAATAGGATGGTATGGATAGCTTAAAATCAAGAATATGATTTGGCTATTAGAATTTTTTGAGAGGAAGAGGTTTGTGTAAATTAATAGTAGAAATTGAGAAGCCATTAAAAGAAGGAAGTGCAGTTCCTATCGCATTGTTAGTAAGTTTGACCGATCCTTGGTTCTTAGATGTAACATACTACATCACCTATGGTGAGTTCCCTAAACATATAACCCCTTGAGAGAAGTTTAATTTGAAGCTAAAGGCCTCCAAATATGTAAATGCTCAGGACGTGTTGTATACAAGGAGTGTTGATGGGACCTTTCTTAGAAGTCTAGATGTTGCACAACAAAAGGAACTACTGAAAGCTTTCCATGATGAAGCCTATGGAGGATATTTCTCCTCCATCTTTATAGCATTTAAGATTTTTTGAAACTACTTCTATTGGCCAGGATATTTCTCCTCCATCTTTATAGGATTTAAGATTCTTTGAAACTATTTCTATTGGCCAAGAAACTATTTCTTCTTCATAGGGTGCCCACAACTTGCATCTTTACCACTCAAGCCAGTGATCATAGATGAGCCTTTTAGACATTGGGGGGTAGATTTTGTAGGACCTCTGAATCCTTTGTCTAGTGTGTTGGTCTCCTTTTTCCCACACTATTAGATTTACACTATGATTGATAAAATAATATCACTGACTCTCAATAACCACTACAAAGTCTGACAAGAAAAAGGGCCAATTAACAAGGATCAACTATATGATCCTCCTACACTTTGAGATCCACATCACTTAGGTGGGTATACCTTATCTGCACACACATGACTCTTCTTGACAAACAAGAGGCCTACAAATACATAACTGTGGAATAGATTTCAAATCCCTATAACTATCATGTGCCCCAATGAAAACATAAATCTTATCCAATAACTTACTTTCATAGAATGAATCTAAAAACTTGTAACTACTCCTATCAACATGGAAGGGAAAAGTATCTCATTTGAATGATTTTATGTTGTGAGTTGAATGGATCCCTAAAATATCCTAAGTCTCTCATAGACCAGTGCCTTATCCAAAGGGCAACAGAGTCAAATATATCACTTCAATAGAGAGCTATGAAACAAGAAGACACAACATTCTAATATGTTATTTCCTTACACCAAATATACACCATTGATAAGACCATGCTTAGCAATCCACCTGTGTACCCAGATATGCTATCACCTATTAAAAGGACTTTAACCCTCCCCTTAGAAGAGACCTAGGAATGAGAAATACATTAATCAACATCCCCTAAAAGACAAGTATGAGATAACCTTGATATCCCAACTCATACATATCTAGAAACTAGTCCTAAACTTAGTTGTTGTTGTGAAAACAACTCTATTATAGACACCTTGGAAATACAATAGAGAAACTAAGACACCATTGATGCTTTAATCAACAAGTTTAAGAACCAGATGGAGACAATTTGATAGTATTATGAATATGCTAAAATCTTATTCATAAGATAGACAGTTACAACTTACATTATATTCTCAAAGCTAGAGAGGAAAGAGGGATCACCCTATATGCAAAGAAAAGGAAATATATTTATAGGAAGGACCCATTCATGGGACCATAACCAAAAAATAAACTGGAACCCCTATAGATGATCTTGGAAATCCTTATAAAGGATTGCAACAAGTTATAGATCATTTAGGGAAAAAATAGGTCAACAACCACTAGCCTAAAAAATCAATGAAAGGATGCAAGAAAAAGCCTAGAAACCTAGGAAGAATCAGATAAAATCTTATGTACAATCATTTGGTTTCATCATCAAGGCTTACTTCAAACACAATTTGAAGCGATTTCTTGTTACAAGAAAAAAAAAACTTAAATGCTAGAGCTAACTTGAAGGTCTTGTGTGTACATAGCATGGAGATTTGTGACATGTGCCAAACCCTAGCCATCCTGCACTAAGCAATAGTCATCTACATTTAAACTAGTATGGAACCCTAGGAAGAAAAAATAGACTAGGCAACCACCCATATCTTCTTCATCAATTTTCTCACCACAACTATCCTGGAAAAATCAATTCTAAACAACCCTTTTGTCTCTTATGGCTCACTATAACAAACCCTAGTGTTAGGCCATTTTCCTGTCAAAGCCAAAATCCTATGAAAATGGCTTGTCCCTGCAAACTTTTGTGTAGTTGTCCCACCTAGCTTGCAAGATTTTTTTTGTGTGCATGCATGATATAAAATATTTCATCACTTGCACCCTTGTCCAGGGGTTGCTTTTCATGTCAATATGCTTCAGTCTAGGGTGCATGGTCTAAAATGCAAAAAATCCAAGTGAACTACCATGCCGTAACTATGACACTATTTTAACCTTGCAAGCTAAGTATATGATGTTTCTTGGCTTACACCCTTAGCATGTGATAGATTATTATGTTTCTAGGGTCTGGTTAAGAATGCACATCCTAAAGTGTTGAGAATAGGGAGATATTCAAGTTTGAAGGTCTACAAGAATAGTTTATTCATGTTGGGTGGTGTCAGAATTATCCAAGTATAAAAACCCTCAATGTTTTCTATTTCTCTATCACCTTTTGGTTTATGTGAAAACCCTAGTTTTTTTCTACCTTTTGTCTCTTCACAGCTAGTCTTTGACATCAACTTTTCCTATGTGCACTGCTGCAACTATGTGGGGCCCAGTTCTCCTTGGCTATGGTCGCATGGTCTCCAATTTTCTGGGTAGTTAAGTTTTTGATTCAGTGATTGGGTGACTATATGTTTTTAGGATCTCTTGATTTTTGTAGTTAAGTTCTTTTCATTTGGTGGCTAGATGTTTTCCTTAGTCACATGTTCACGCAACCCTGGTGGTTAGTTCTTTAGCCTTCCATGATCTGGTGAGCAGTTAAGGTTTCTTCTGGTGGTTTGGTCATTTGATAGGGTATGGTTTGATTAGATCTATAGCTGTCACATGATCATAAGGAATATTCTTTCCCTTTATGACCATGTGACCACCATCTAATTTATGGCTAATGTCACGGTGGGTCCATTGTTAGGCATTATAGGCATGCTTGTTAGAAAGTAAAGTCCACCAAGATAACTGAGAGGGTAGGTGAATTAGTTATCTGATAATTATAACTTTTATCAACTTCAATATAATTTAACCATGTAACAAATATAATTACCAACCATAAAAAGATATTCATACACAATAACACAATGACACAAGATATGTTGACTAGGGAACCTCTTGACCAAAGACTAAACCCCGGTGGGAATGATGCCCACAAAAGATGCACTAATATGAATATTCCTTGTGAAAGGATTGTCTTTGTTAGGAGTCTTATGAAATACATTTAGTACATATAAATCCCTATTAGGAGATTTTGAATCCCTGTTAAAAGATTCTAATCCTATTAGGAGTTATGGAAGACAGAAGGACCCACCACCCAAACAACTTCAGGGTAAGATCACTAAATAGACTGTCCAACTAACCTTAAGATTATTCAATAGAATAATATGAAATATGTTACCTCCTTCTCACTATGCCAAAAGCATAATTCACTGCTACACTAGATCTCAATGATAGATCTTTGTACTTTGCATGTCTTCCTTCATAACCGAATTGGCTCTCTTCTTCACTTCATGCATACATTTGCATTCAATCATACCATGCTCTCATTCCTTTCACATTACTACTACTACATATTCCAATAATTAAAAACATTCCTTCCTTTATACCACACTCAAATAATTACAAATGAGTCAGCATACAATTACAAAACAATAGTTTCCACACGCTACATCAAAATTACATAAAACTGTCTGCTTCGAAATGCAATAACTCTTCACTTGTGTGACCATGAAATTTGTGCAGTGAACTAAAAAACTATCAATGTGTCTCTAACATCTCTTTAACTATGAAAAACAATATTCCATCCTGATTAGGAGATATCATTTGATTTCCATAAACTGCTACTCAGGAAGACTGCTTGAATCCTGCTTCCACCAAAATGCTTATAACTTTTTTCGTACATGTCATACTGATGTGTGCTCTTAACCATAGAAATATAACATATCAAATAATATAACCTCAAAATTTCATATCATTATTCTAAATATAACACGTGCTCTAATCAAAACACTATCTGCTTCTCTGCGAATCTCCAAAAGATCACTGTGTTGACATAAATGACAATCATAGTCATGAATGCAACAACAACTACTATAGAAATGACTTCCAAGCATTCATTCCTAACAATCTCCCCCATTGGCATCGATGGAAACATAGATGAAAAACATCCAATGTTCCAAAAATCCAATACTACAACACTGCTGCTTTGAAAATACTTCAAGTCCTCTTCATCAATCAAATGTTGCTTCATTTTCTTATTCAGATAGTACAAATAGTTTTTCATGTACACTTCTCCCCCATTGACATCAATGACAAAAATTTCATCACTATGTCAACAACAATGTCAAAAGACACTATTCAAAAAAATACATTCACAAGAGTTCTTATGACTCAGCTCAGATACACATACTCCCCCATAGAGGAAGTACCAACATCTAATCCAGAAGAAAGATAGGGCTCATATACTACTGGATAGATGCAACCAATTGCATCATTACTCAAGAGTAGGCTAGGGTATAACCCCAAGCATACCTCTTAGATACTCAAATGTATCCTTAAGCAAAGGTTTTGTAAATATATCTACTATATGTTCCTTTGTGCTTATGTACTCCAGTCTGACTTCTTTTTCAGCAACTTTCTCTCTTACAACATGATACTTGATCTCTATATGCTTTGTCTTAGAAAGTAATATAGGATTTTTAGACATACTAACTATATTGATGTTGTCACAATGTATGACAATAGGATCATCAAACTTAATTCCAATATCCTTCAACATCTACTTCATCCAAATTATCTGGTTACAATTGTTTACTGCTGCTACATACTCTACTTTTGATGTGCTCTGTGCAATAAAATTGTACTTCTTGCTTAGCCAAGAAACTAATCTTCCTCCAAGAAAAAAGGCTCCACCACTGGTGCTTTTCTTATCATCAACACTGCCTCCCCAATCAGCATCTGTATATGCACATAGGGTAAAATTATCATATTTTTCATACCACAATCTATAGTCCATTGTGCCTCTTAATTATCTCAGTATCCTTTTTACTGCTACATAATGTGATTCTCTAGGTTCAGCTTGAAATCTTGCTACCACTCCAACTAAGTGTTCTATATCTGGTCTAGTGTGTTTCAAGTACTACAATCCTCCAATCATGGATCTGTATTTCTTCTGCTCAACTGCCGGTGTTTCATCTTTGCTAGATAGTTTATGTCCTATAACCATAGGTGTTCCAACTAGTTTACAATTCTCCATTCCAAATTTTTTCATTAAATCATTCAAGCACTTTGATTGATTTATAAAGATACCATCATTACTCTATGTTATCTATAATCTCAAAATGTATTTCATCTCACCAATCATACTCATTTCAAATTTAGTCTTCATTTCATTAGCAAATTTGTCACTAGATTCATCTTTTCCTCCCAAGATAATGTCATCAAAAAAAATTACTACAACTAACAATCCATTTTAAATTTCTTTTGTGTATAGATTGCTATCAACTATTCCTTTTGTAAATCCCAATTTTAACAAATACTTATCAAGTCTAGCATACAAAGTTCTAGGTGCTTTCTTTAGTCCATATAATTCTTTCTTTAGTTTACATACCAATTCTCCTTCTTGAGTCAAAGGAAAACCTTCAGGCTATTCAATGTAGACTTCTTCTTCCAATTCACCATTCAGAAATGCGGATTTCACATGCATATGATACACTTTGAATTTCTTAAAAGCTGCATAAGCCAAAAACATTCTTACTACTTCAAGTCTTGCTATAGGTGCAAAAGTTTCTTCATAGTCAATTCCTTCTTGCTGTGAGTATCCTTTACATACCAATCCTACTTTGTTTCTTACTACTTCTCCCTATTCATTCATCTTGTTTCTGAATACCCATTTAGTTCCAATCACATTCTTGTCTTTAGGTCTAGGGGCCAATTCCCATGTCTTATTTTTCTCAATCTGATCTAGCTCTTATTTCATAGCTTTAATCCAATGTTCATCTTCACAAGCTTCATTAGTAGATTGAGGTTCAATTTGAGAAATCAAACATAAATGTACCTTATTTCTAGTCATAACTCCTGTATCCAAACTTCTAATAACTTGTTCAATAGGATGATGTCTTGATATATACCTGTCTGGTGTTGTAGTCATAGATCTTTCTTCAATTTTAGATTCTTCTCTGGTTTCTTCTGTAGGACTCTCATTCAATAATTCACTATCAGTCTCATAGAATAATTTTGTAGCTTCAGTATTAGGCTAAGGACAAGCCTCTTCATCAGACTCATAATCAAGCATTCTTTCCTAAATTTTGAGCTTTTCATCAACTCTAACATTTGTGGTTTCAACAATAGTCTTAGTTCTCTTATTGTAACATCTATATGCTTTTCTCTTCAAAGAATATCCAAGGAGAATTCCTTAATCACTTCTAGGATCAAACTTTCCAATGTCATCATCTCTCTTTATATAACATTTCCTTCCAAAAATTCTAAAATACTTAACTGAGGGTGCATGTCCAAACCATAATTCATAGGTTGTCTTGTTTGTGACTGCTCTGATTTGTACTTTGTTCATTGGATACACTATTGTATTTACTGCTTCTCTCTAGAATATCTTTGGCAAGTCATTCTCAAATAACATAGCTCTTGCTGCTTCAGTCACTATCCTATTTCTTTTTTCTGTAATACCATTTTGTTCAGGTGTTCTAGGGGCTGAAAACTGTCTCTTAATACCATTCACTTCACAAAAAGTGTTAAACTCTCTAGAAGTAAATTCACCACCTCTATCAGATCTTAAACATTTAATCTTCATTCTAGATTCATTCTCAACTTTATTCTTAATGATCTTAAATTTATCAAATGCTTCAAATTTTTCTTTCAAAAATGCAATCCACATCATTCTTGTAAAATCATCAACAAGAATCATAAAATACATTTCTCCATAGAATCCTCTTGTCCTGGTAGGATCGCTTAAGTCTGTATGAACAATCTCTAACTTCTCTGTCGATGTGAACTTCTTACTAGGAAATGAACTTCTCTTTTGCTTAGCCATCACACATTCTTTGAAAATCATGTTAGTATGCTTCATAGTCTTAGGAAAATCTCTTACTGCAAGTGTAGTACTCAACTTCACAATGTTATCAAAGTTTATATGACAAAACCTTCTATGCCATACCCAACTGTCATCAATCTTAGTAATCAAACATGTCATCTCAGTAAGATTCAACTGAAATACATTACCTCTAGTTCTAGATCTAGTTCCAATAAGATTTCCATCTTTGTCTTTTATGACACAAGTTTTCTCAGTAAACCAAACTTGATATCCATTATCAACTAACTGTCCAACACTCAAAAGATTATGTTTCAATCCATCAAAAAAGTAAACATCATTAGTATTAGTCTTTCCATCAAGAGTAATAAATCCTATACCTTTGATCAAACAAGGTGCATTGTTACTAACTCTAAAAACTCCTCCATCATAATTATTAAACTTTATGAACTTCTTTTTGTCACCAGTCATATGATGTGAACAACCATTGTCTATAATCCAATCAAATTTCTTTTCAACTTGGGAAACTAAGGCTTTTTCTTCTTTAACATTAGATTCAAAATTCTCTTCTTTAATTGCTACAAATCCTATTTCATCATTATTCTCAGTATCACTTTCACTCAAAGTTCTTTCTATACTAGCTTCAAGATTTGTATGTGTGAAAATTGTACCTGATCTGTAGACACAACACTTCAATAAAATAGTAGAGGTTAGCAAAAATCATGAAAAATTGAAATCTAATCTAACCAAGCGATCTATTGCCTTCTAATAGGTGTGAGATTGATGTTCTCAGATTGCTATCAAGATCAGTGACCTACATGACACCTAAATGAAGGATTTGAATGCAAAATTGATATGAAATATGAATGCAATTAATCTATATTTTTGATATTTTATATGCAATGATATGAAAACTTGATATGAATCTATGCTAATATGAAAATTGATCTATGATATGCTAAATGATCTAACAATGATATGAAAATGAATATAAATGAATGTAAAACAAATTGATCTCACAATAGCCTTGATTCGCAATAAGCTTTGATTCTCCAAATTCCAATTCTCCAAAATAGTTGTGCAATTTGTAGATGACTTTGGCAAAGTAAGCTTGCAAAATTATGAGATGAATTATGAAGAGCTGAGCCTTGATTTTATAGAAATCTAGGGCTTTGGAGGTGCATGGGAAAAAAAGTCATAAATCACTCAAATAAATCAAGTTGATTTTTGAGTTATTTTTAAATAAAAGATATTTAACTCACAAAAACATGCAAAAGCAGAGTTTAACTCAAAATAGAGTTTAGCTTTAATTGATAATTGATAGTTGTCTTCTTTTCTTGATTGTGCATGATTTATTTATGAATTGATTTAATAATAAAGTGATTTATTTCCAACTTTACTGATTTTGAAAAATAAAACAATTGATTTATGGGTTAATCAATTATTTTTCAAGCTTTTATTCAAAAATAATATTATTAAAAATTGACAACTTGCTTTAATTAATTAAATAAGAATTTAATCAATTATTCATAGGATTTTGGATTTATTGTCAAAATTAAATAATAATACTTACGAATAAATTCAATTAAATAATTAAGTGGCAAAATTAAATCCCATTAATTAAATATGAAAATATTCAATTAATCAAACTTTAGGATAAATGTGACTTATTTCCAAATAATTATAAAATTAAAGATAATTATGATAAATAGGAATATTGCTAAGAATATTCCCCGATGCAGAATTTAAGATAATCAATTAGGATTCGATGATGTTTAGATGTGCCTTAGGTTAGGACTTTGATGTCAATTTCATTTGATTTGATGATGTAGGAGATTAATGAACTTATAGCCCATTTTTGGGGTATTAGATTTTTCCCCTCTTTGAATTACTGTGTGAAGCACAATGGTTCAAACACAGTCTGTGTTTGATAGAGATATGAAACGGATTCAAAATTGATAATTGATATGAGACAGAAGCTGATTGATATTGATTTGATATGAAGATAATAGGTCTTGAATGACCAAAGATAATGTTCACTCTAGCAGCGATGAATTGAGGATTGCGAAAAAAAGTGGCAAAATGCTTAATTCTGAACCTTATGATTGCGAAGAAGTGAGTGACCGGTTCTAGACACGATTCTCTTAGCAGAACTAGCAGGTATCACATCCAAACCCTTCAGTTTCTGAAGAACCAAGGAAAGAACACTATGATCCAATTATTGCAAAAATTGATATAGTTTACAAGATTAGGAGAATACCAGATTGATATGGATTTTGATGAATCTGATATGCCCCAAGTGATGATAGATTTTCCCCGAGTGATGAGGACTTTTCATGAATCAGTAACTAGATGTGGTTGTTTTCTTGATTACTAAGGAAGATATGATTTCCATAAAGATTTGATTTCAAATTTGATTATAGACTTTGAATGATGTGCAATATCATGCCCCCTTCGGGATTAAAATTGAAATCTGACAAGAAAAGTCAGCGTTGAGAGTTTAGAAGGATGTTAATTGATTTGAGAAGTGGTTAAACATGTCTAGGAACACATTCTACATCATTTAGAGGTCCTATAGACCAAGTTTGACTAGGTTAAACCATAAGTTGACCATAGTTGACCATGTTTGAAATTTTGATAGTTTGATGTAAGATAATCGGTTAAGTTGAAAAATGGATTTCTACTGTGATTGAAGGTTGATTATGCGAGTAGTTAATAATATGAATGATTTTAGATTTTTATTTTGATCCCAAAAAAGGATTCTACTTGCTATTTCATTGGAGGAACCTTTGTGTGGGATTCAACTCTTGTTAGATTGGAAGATGCGAGTGGAGAATTGTTTAAGCATTGAAGTTCATTTAGCCATTGTGAGATCATGAAAACATGCAAAAATGAAAAGAAACATGCAAAATGAAATGCAACCTAAGACCTAGGACCTAGTCACTGATCATATGTCAATTTGTTATCATCATTGAACTTTTAGGTAACTAGATAAATCAATACAATGCCCACTAGCTATGAAACCATAGACATATGAATATCGATTTGTATGCACAAGAATCAATACAACACCCACTGGTCAACAACTATGGATATATGAATATTGATTTTATTTTCAAAATGTCAAATTAGGTATAAGGACCAAGGCACAAATGCCAGGATGACCTGAATATCATGTCCATTTTGATATAGCAATTTGTATAAGCATCAAAACATAAACGTCGTGATGACCTAAATATGTCTTGCATTGCAAAAACATCGAACAGTCAAGAGATCATTCTAAATCCAATGTGAATTACCCATAGTGACCCTTTATCATTCACATCCTTAGGCAAGATCGCGTTTCATAGTAGGAGAAAGAACTCACTCAAAAAGACAATAGTTAGATCAAACTTCCTTGAATTTTCCGGGTATCAATGGTCAAGGTACACATGGCTATCCAATTCAAGATAGAGGCTCTTATAGTCAGACACCATTTCAATCTGGAATTTCCAAAGTTGTTAGATTTTCACATATAAGCAGAAGACAAAGAAAAGATTATGCCCCTAGTCATCACTCTCTAAATCCTATAAAGGACATCATCGAAGAGCTCAAAGGGACACAATATGCAAAAATCTCAATGTGAATTAGTAAGCATACAAGGAGATAAAAGCATGAAAAGCACAGATTGTTTTCAGTTTGTGTTTGATTGTTGTTGTAGCTGCAAAATCCTTTTTGGAGAGGAGACTGACTGACTAACTCAGATATAGCTTCAAAGGACTCTGACTGGATATGACACATCTAAAGTATACTAGAGACCATAGGATATGACATTGATTACTCCCAAGTTTGAACATTGATAGGATACAGACACTTGAGCTGATTGGTGTACAAACCAGCTTATTGAAAACAAATTGGGAGATATGTACAAACTAGAGCAAGACTGAAAGCTAGGAAAGATCAAGATCGTGTTGATAGATGGAGCATTTTGAAATAAGTGGCGCACATTTGCCAGGTTTTCACCATCTTGGCAGAGATTCTTTTTTTGCTACCAAGGCGCCTGTTTCCAAGTTTTCACCAAGGCACTTTTTCTTCTTTTTCATTTTTATGTATTTTTCATTTTTTCAATTTTTTTGAATTTTTGATATTTTTGGTATTTTTGACTTTTTTTGTGAATCAAGGCACCTATTGCTAGGTTTTCACCAAGATGTTTATTTTTTCAGGACATTTTCCAATTTTTAAGATTTTTTCAAGACATTTTACCATAGACTGAATGCCTTAGGCGTAGAATTTATTCAGATGGAGAATGTTGATTGGTTCTCAGAGCTATTCTCCTTTAGTCATTGAGAGTTGATAGGTACCAGAGCCAAAAGTAGCAGTGATTACAAAGGGACCCAACCAATTGGGTTCAAACTTCCCCTTGCATTCTTAATGGGATTTATTTTTAGGATTTTCTCTCAACACTAGATCACCAACCTGAAATTCTCTATGTCTGACTTTCTTGTTGTAGCCTCTAGAAATTCTCTTCTGATATACTCTAAGATGATCATACATTGCTTGTCTGCGCTCATCTAGTAGTTCAAGTTCTTGCAACCTAGACACTCTGTAGTCATCATCAATTACTAGACCATGCATTCTCATTCTTAGTGATAGGATTTCAACCTCAATAGATAGTACCGCTTCAGACCCATAAACTAAAGACAAAAGTGTAGCCCCAATAGGTGTTCTGATACTTGTTCTGATACTAGTTCTGGTACTTGTTCTTATACTTGTTCGGATACTTGGTATACTTGATAGCATATTTTTCATTGTAAACTCCCAAGCAAGATCATATTGTGCAGTCCCAATGTCTAGCAAGGTGGAGAACAAGAGGGATTAGCAAGTTGGTGGAAGAGATGGAAGACAAGAGAATGAAGGAGAATGAAGGGAAGAAATCCCCAAGGGAAAACCCCTCAAGAATACCCAATCTAGGGAAAAATTGTCTTGTAATGCATTGGGACAAGAAATAAAATGCCAGCATAGGATAAATCACAAAAGCATAATGCCAAAGAAGGATAGGATGTAGTCCAAAGGAGTAAACATGTCAAGAGGCTTCATAGCACCGTATTTTATGCTTTCTTTCTTTTTTTATTAGATCAAGACCAAAGGTGAAATGATAGAAAAAGACTAGAATGAATGCAGGAAAATAAATATGAAGGCTAAACAAGAAGGGAATGAAAACAAGATCATAGTAAGACAACTCACAAAATAGCCAAATTTTTGTGTATAAATCAACATTGTCAAGATCAAAGAGAGAAGATGAAATGGATGAAATATGTAGAAGAACTACGCATGATGCTTGATTGTCAGGTTTTCATCATGGTACTTATCCAAGGTGCCACAAGGGAGTGGTTTTCACCATAGGATGAATTTATTTCTCTTTACTTTTGCTACCAAGGTGCCTGTTTCCAAGTTTCCACCAAGGCACATTTTCAATTTTTTTTTTCCTTTCTCCTTTTTTTTTTCTCTTTTTGGAAGAAGGCAAGCTTTTTAGATAATGCTCCTTGAAAGGATAAACCATGATATGCCAAGGATTCAAAATGATATGCTCAAAGGTGCTGATAGGAAAAGGGAGATGGAAGAGAAAATGAAGGATAAGGTTTTATGTAAAGTGAGTGAGGTTGGAAGATAGGAGGAATAGGAAAATAAGAAAAAATGATAGAAGGTAGAAGGATAATGAATGGAAGGATTGTGAAAGGGTAAATGGAAAGGAAGGAAAGATCAACATCAACACACACCTTGAAGGGTGATGAGAGGGTGGAGGAAACGTGAATGAAGGAATACGTGAAGGAATATGGTGAATAGATAACAAAGGTTGTGGTTTAGGCACATGGAATGGAAGAATGTTTTTGGAAGAAGATGAAGTGGAAGTCTTTGGAAGCTTGAATGTCAACTTCACTTTTTTCTCAACACCAGACTCTTTCAAGAGAGACTTTGGAATCCATATAGTCATAGGCTTTTCATTTATTTTTGATGATCTAGAGAGAATATCTTTAATGATGGATTTTGGAAGCCATACTTGTCTTGTAATTTGTTTCTTAGATATCTCTTTTGACTTTATGTTTCCATGTCTATTAGAGGAGACATGGTGATCTTCTTTTTTTGATGGATTCTTGTATTGCTTCTTTTTCTTGTATTGAACATTCAAGTTACTTCCAAAAGACTTGGGACTTGTGGAAGAGGGAGGATATGACTGGTTTAGATGGGTGGGTGGATGAAAAGGATTCAAGGGTGTGCATCTATGTTGATCTTGAGGAAAGATGGGAGATGGAGGGATGTAAGGACCCAAGATGGATGGAAAATTAGGAAAGTTAGGAGGGGAATGTGAAGGGACATAAGGACCCAAGATGGAAGGTAGACATGAAGCCTTTAGTAGTGGTGGAAGAGTTCCAAGGATGGAAGTGGAAGACACAAAAGGATAATCAATAAGTTCATCAACATCTATATGACAACCAAGGATATCAACATCTTTAGAGTGAGCATTAGAATTTTTAATAGAATCATGGACATCTTGAATATGAGCACCTTCTTTGATAGGATTGTTCAAAGCTTGAAAAGACTTAGGAAGAGTAGAAAGTGGAAGAAAACATGGAGTGGTAGAACAAGAAGATGGAAGACTTTGATCTTGACAAGGATCTTTGGATAGCACAAGCGCATAATTTTTCTTTTGATTTTCAATAGGCTTAACATTGGAAGTAACAACACCATTTTTAACAACCTTCATAGAAGTATCATCTTTGGAAAGTGCAATGTTAGGAATGAATGAAAAGTGTTTTGGCAGTCATTCTGTAGCAGTTGTTGTTGCATTCATGACTTTGATTGTCATTGATGTCAACACAGTGATATTCTAGATATTAGTAGGAAAGAAGGTACATTTTTGTGGGCATCATTCCCATCAGGGTTTACTCTTTTCAAGAGGTTCCCTAGTCAACATATCTTGTGTTATTGTGCAATTGTGTATGATTATCTTTCTATGGTTGATCAGTACATTGATTATATTGTTTAAAGCCTCATGAATGGATAAATTATTAGATAACTGAATCACCCCCCCCCCTCTTAGTTATCTTGGGGATCTTTACTTTCTAACAATTGGTATCAAAGCGGAAGGTCCTTGAAAGAAAATTTTAACAACTTAAGGAGATCCATGGTGAATTTCAGAAAAGAAAGCCCTAAGTTTGATGGAGTAAATTTTGATAGCTAGAAAGAAAAGATGAAGACACATCTATTGTGTTTAGGACCAAGTTATTGGTTGATTACAAAGAATGAGAAGACTATCATTAAGGAAGACAATCTAGAGGTAGGAACTAAAGATGAACTAGATCTATTCATGTGTAACATACTTGCAAGAGAAGAACTTTTATCAGCACTACCGAAGAATGAATATAGTCAGGTAAGATGTTTGAAAACATCTCATACAATTTGGAAAGCTTTACATTCTACTTTTGAAGGTGATGAACATGCAAAGAAGGCTAGATTACATAATTGGATTTGTGCATTTGAAGATATCAGAATGATGGAAGATGAATCTATTAGAAGTTATATTGGTAGGATGTCTAAGATTGTAACAGGAATAAAGTCTTGTGGAGGTGATAAGACAAAGAATGAAGTGATATGGAAAATTCTGAGAACTTTGACACTAGTATTCAAGCAGACAACGCAGATGATTGAACAAGTGATACCTTGTACATCAAACTTTTCAAGAGAGACTCTTCTTGGAAGATTGGAAAAAGTAGAGATGAATTTGAGATTATTAGGAGAGCTACCTAGAATGGAAATAGCATTCAGTGCTCTTAACATTAGACCTACAAGAAGTACTAGTGTGAATGGAGATTATGCCAGTAGTAGCAGATCTGAGGAAGATAAGAAGATTGAAGAAGGTATTGCATTACTTGTAAAAAGAGAACCAGACGGTAAGAAAATATTTAAATATTGGACTTGTCAAGAATATGGTCATTTTGCATCTAAATGTCCTAAAAGAATTAAGAAGTATAGAAGCAACTTTAAACCTAGGAAATCTAAAGAATGTTATTATGCAAATGATGAAGATTTTGAAGCAGGGATTGAAAAACATTTAAGTGACAGTGATAATGATAACTTTGAGGAAATAGGATTTGTAGCAATTAAAGAAGAAAGTTATGAATCTGATAAAAGGGAAGAAAAAGCATTAGTTTCACAAGTTGAAAAGAAATCTGATTGGATTATAGACAGTGGTTGTTCACATCATATGACTGGAGATAAAAGAAAGTTTGTTAAGTTAGATAATTATGATGGAGGAATTGTTAGGGTTGGTAACAATGCACCTTGTTTGATTTGTTAGGATTAACAAGGCAGAAATAACAATTATGTGCAAATATAACTAATATCAGAAAATAATAAACCACATAGAATAGAACACAAGACACACAGATTTAACGTGGTTCACCCAATCCCTGGGCTACGTCCACCAACAGCGAGTCCAATATTATTATTATCTAGTGATTACAACCTGATTACAATCTATAATCCCTTACAGCACAATTCTGCCACAAGTACTAAAATCATACATCATGAAAATCCCTAACCCTAAGCCATATTATACAATATTTTTTCCACTTTAGGGTTAGAATGAGTTATAAGTAGTCGGCCCAAATAACTGAAAAAGTAGTCGGCCTCAAAAAAAATTGTACAATACTTTCCTGGATAGTACTTTCCTGATTAGTCACCACAAGCTAACATGATTAAGGGTATAGGATCTATTACTCTTGATGGAAAGACTAAAACTGATGATGTTTACTTTGTTGATGGACTAAGACATAATCTACTAAGTGTTGGACAATTGGATGATAAGGGTTATCAAGTTTGGTTTTCTGAGAAAACTTGTGTGATAAAAGATAAAGATGGAAAACTGATTGGAAAAGGATCCAGAACTAGAGGTAATGTATTTTAGTTGAATCCTACTGAGATGACATGTTTGATAACTAGGATTGATGATAGTTGGTTATGGCATAAAAGGTTTTGTCATATAAACTTTGATAATATTTTCAAGGTGAGCACTACACTTGTGGTAAGAGATTTACCTAGAATTATGAAACCTACTAACATGATTTGAAAAGAATGTATGATGGCAAAGTAGAAAAGGAGTTCATTTCCCAACAAGAAGTTCACATCGACAAAGAAGTTGGAGATTTTTCATATAGATTTGAGTGGTCCTCCTAGGACTAGAGGATTCTATGGTGAAAGGTATTTTATGATTCTTGTTGATGATTTTACAAGAATGATGTGGATTGCATTTTTGAAAGAAAAATCTGAAGCATTTGATAAGTTTAAGATCATGAAAAGAAAAATTGAGAATGGTTTGTTGGTTATAGTTATATTTGTTGATGATATTATCTTTGGAGGAGAAGATGAAGCTAGTAACAAATTTGCAGATGAAATGAAGACCGAATTTGAGATGAGCATGATTGGAGAAATGAAATATTTTTTGGGATTACAGATAACACAAAGCAAGGAAGGTATATTTGTAAGTCAGACTAAGTATTTGAATGACTTATTGAAAAGATTTGGAATGGAAGATTCTAAACCTATTGGAACACCTATGGTAACCAGACATAAGTTATCTAGCAAAAATGAGACACCAGCAGTTGAGCAGAAAATGTACAGATCTATGATTGGAGGATTGTAGTACTTGACACATACAAGACCTGATATAGCACATTCAGTGGGGATTGTAGCAAGATTTCAAGTAGAACCTAGAGAATTAAATTATACAGTAGTAAAGAGGATACTGAGATATCTGAAAGGAATAATGGATTATGAATTATGGTATGAGAATTCTAATGATTTTACTTTATGTGCCTATACTGATGCAGATTGGGGAGGCAGTGTTGATGACAAGAAAAGCACCAGTGGTGGAGCCTTTTTTCTTGGAGGTAAATTGGTCTCTTGGCTAAGTAAGAAGTAGAATTGTACTTCACAAAGCATAGCAGAAGTAGAATATGTTGCAACAGCAAATAATTGTAATCAGATTATTTGGATGAAGCAAACATTGAAAGATATTGGAATAAAGTTTGATGAGCTTGTTGTTATACATTGTGATAACACTAGTACAATGAGTATATTAAAAAATCATGTTTTTTATTCTAAGACTAAACATATTGAGATCAAGTATCATGTTGTAAGAGAGAAAGTTGCAGAAAAAGAAGTAAGATTGGAGTACATAAGTACAAAGGAGCAGATAGCAGATATATTTACAAAGCCTTTACCTAAGGATACATTTGTGTATCTAAGAGGTATGCTTGGGGTTATGACCCAACCTATTTTTGAGAATTGATACAGATGATTGCATCCATCCAGTGGTATATGAGCCCTATCTTTCTCCTGGATTGGATGTTGGAACTTCCTCTATGGGGGAGTTTATGAGTTAAGTCATGAGGACTCTTGTTATTATATTCTTCTGAAAAGTGTCTTTTGACATTAAGTTGTTGTTGACTTAGTGATACAATTTCTATCATTGATGTCAATGGGGGAGAGATATACATAAAAAATATTGTGGATTGTATGAAAGAGCTGAATAGGAAAATGAAGCAAGATTTGATTTGATATTTTGCAGTGATGTTGCAGTATTGGATTTTTGGAACATTGGATGTTTTTCATCTATGTTTCCACCAATGCCAATGGGGGCGATTGTTAGGAATGAATCCAAAGTGTTTTGGTAGTCATTTTGTAGCAGTTGTTGTTGCATTCATGACTTGGATTGTCATTGATGTCAACACAGTGATATTCTAGATATTAGTAGGAAAGTAGGTACAATTTTGTTTTGCGCACATGTTGTATTGCAAATTGGATTTTGCACAGTTGATGCTATGTTCTTTGGTGTTTTATTAACCTTTGGTTAATAGCACAAAAATAAATTCATTCATTTGTGAGAGTTATGAGCATTTTGGTGAAAGCAATGTTTAGATAGTGTTTCTATGTAGCGATGTTCAGAAATCGAAGGATATCTCTTAGCTGGGATGGAATATGATTTTACGTAGTTAAAGGGATGTTGGAAACTCATTAATGATGATGTGGTTCATAGCACAAACTTTGAGGATATGTTTGGAGAAAGTTACAGTATTTGGAAGCTGACAGTTTTATGTGAATTCTGTGTGTAGCATGTAGAATTTATTATTTTATAATTGAGGACAGACTCATTTGTAATTATTTGAGTTTGGTATATAAGAAGGAATGTTTTCCTTATTGTAATGAGTACTATGAAGAGTGAGATGTGAATATATGCATGAAGTGAAGAAAAGAGCTAATTCAGTGATGAAGGAAGACTTGTGAGTACAGAGATATGGAATTGTGATCTTGTGTAGCAGAGAGTGTAGTTTTGGCATAGTGTGAAGGAGGTAATATATTTCATATTATTTTGTTGAATAATTATAAGATCTTTTGGATAGTGGGTTCAAAGATCTTGTCTTGAAGCTATTTGGGTAGTGGGTCCTTCTGTCTTCCATAAACTCTTAACTGGGTTAGAATCTTTTAACAGGGATTCAAAATCTCCTAACAGGGATTTATATGTACTGAATGTATTTCATAAGACTCCTAATAGGGTCCATCCTCTAACAAGGAACTTTCATATTAGTGCATCATTTTGTGGGCATCATTCCCACCGAGGTTTACTCTTTTCAAGATGTTTCCTAGTCAACATATCTTGTGTTATTGTGCAATTGTGTATGATTATCTTTCTATGGTTGATCAGTACATTGATTATATTGTTTAAAGCTATTGAATGGATAAATTATCAGATAACTAATTTACCCCCCCCCCCTCTCAGTTATCTTGGGGATCTTTAATTTCTAACATGCAAGTGTAGTAAGATTATTTTGATTGTCAATAAGCTCAATGGTGTAAGTAGTAACTTGATCTTGCTTAAGAGAAGAATTAAGACATGGTGAAATGCATGAAAAAGGATGTGCAGGATCAAAAGAACCCTGAAGCGGATAAGAGACATCATGAAAAGGATTGGATGACATGGAGGTTTCTTGATCTTGATCTTTCTTTATGTTCTTTTCTTTATCATTTCTAGAGTCCTCTTGACATGGAGCCACTTCTAAGGACAAGGAAGCATGTTGGGATTGTATGGAAGACTTTGGAAGAGATGGTGGAGGACTAGCTAAAGTAGGGATTATAGCATATGAAGGCTTAGGCTCTTTAGGTTTATCATTATTGAAAGTATTTGTAGCCAAGTGAAGGTTAGCTTGAGTTTCTTTAAGAGGTAGCCCTGGAGGATAACTATAGGGAACCACATGAAAAGTATCAAGGCTTATGTCGAATGAAGGTTCTGTGAAAGATTTGAAAGACTCGGAAGCTTTAGGAAATGTATGGGTATTGGAGGAAGTAGGGGATGGAAGGGAACCATTGCTAGACAAAGGTTCAACATTAAAATGATCTTTCTTGAGAGTGTACTCTTTATTTTCAGCTTGAGATTTCTTAGAGGAGAGATCCTTATAGTATTGACGTTTCAAATCAACAAGGTACATTTTATATTCTTCAATAGAAGTAGATGTATCATCTAGATATTGTCCATAAAAGCCATCAAAGTCTCTTTAAAAATTTGAATCATATGGATCACCATCATGATCTATCCAATGTGACGGCCCATTTGTAGTAAGTAGGAACACACGACGAGGAGGACTCTTAGGAACAGAGGTGTCATAGGTATCATTACATTGTCCATCATCATAGTCATCATAGTCTCCAAAGATGGATGTGTCACTCTCCATGGAAGAGGTATCATAATGATTGTCACGTTGCTCATATTCTATTTGGGGGCATGGTGACATGTACAAGTCTTTATCAAATGGAAAAGGCCATAGAGCTTCCATGGAGAACTCTTTAGGTTCCTTTTCTTTCTCAATTTTGTTAAGTTTGACTTGCATAGCGTGGATCTATTTTGTCATAGTTGAGATTAGAATTTCTTCCTCATGTGTACTAATTCTTTGAGACATGTGTACTGATTCTCAATAGCTACTGCTTTGTTCCTGACATAGTGATTTGTATGATAGATTCTGGAACTAGGCTGAAAAAGCTAAGTATCTGGCAATTCTGACAATTTTTTGACAAATTTTCAAAAATTTCCCAAATGACACTTTGCAGACTCACATGATAGTTGAAAAACTCATACAAAAGTAGGTAGGCAATGAAATGACAGTTGAAAAACTAGTAAGATAGTTGGGTAGCAATGAAATGACAGTTGAAGATTTTATATGACAGTTGCAAGCAAGATTTTGACTTTTAGAATTTGCTGGCATGAAAACTCATGCGACACTGGGTACTCAATCATATGATAGATGGGTAGTACTAAAATGACACTTGACAAAACTCATATGACTTTTGACTCTAGAAAGGATTTTACTTCAAATTTTCTTTATTTTAGGGTTTTTAGTTTTAGATTATTTGCAAACAGTACTGTCCAGATTTGAAGATTATACCAAATTTGATCATTTTTAGTAGCCAAGTAGATAAACAAGTACATAGAATAGCAAGCAAGTGATTTCAAGCATGTTTGAAAATAATGAACAAGGGCAAAAGCAACCTTGCACATGAACAATCAAGTGATTTTATTCGTTATAATCCTCCAAAGCGCTAATTGTGTATGTTCCAAAATGTTTTGCAATAATGCACATATACCCTAGAAAATGAAAATTTGGCCTCGCTAGGGTTTTTAGTAATGGTTTGACTTTGCAACTTTTATGATCCAAAGGGGTGAACTCCAATCCCAGTGCACCAGGGTTTTGACACAGTCTGAGAACTTAATCTTTAGGAGCTACTAGGGAGATCTGACAACCCAACAATGAACCATACCCATGGAGATTTCTTCCACAAAGACATTTATATAGCAGCTGTCACTACCACAGAAAAATGGCTATTACCGCTTGAGGTTTCATCAACACAATTTTCCCTATGAAGGGAATGTATGATATAGTTAACCCTCTCTAAAGATGACTCACAGTATTGTACCACAAGGGGACTTGGCTCCAGATCCAAGGGTTTGACGCCTTTTCACTTTTAACCTAGACAAAGCAAGTAGATAAATCTGACATGCTGAGACAAAGATTATCTCACCAAGGTCTATGATATCAACCCCACGTGATCTATCAACCTCTCCGAAGAGAGAATGTATCAATCAATAAGAGAAGATGCATGGACCAAGTTTGATTCACCAAAGCTCATGATGTCAACCCCACGTGATCTATCAACCTCTCCGGGGAGAGAATGTATCGATCAATAAGAGAAGATGCATCAACCAAGTTGAATGTGAAACGCACTAAGTATCCTCCCTACCTACAAGGACTCTGTTGCCAAGAAGGATTTTTCTAGGAATCCAATCTCTCAAAAATCATGAATAGTGTTCATAGGGCCTAATTACTATGTGAGGATAGATGTATGTTTCCAAAAAGAAAATCTACCAAAAGTACCCAAAAAGAAGAAAGAGGAACACTTAATGCTTAAAGAGAATATGAGATGAGTCCACAAGGTGGAACACTTAACACCTCACACAAGCTGAAAATGAGTCCCCAACTTAGAAAACAAGTGAGTTCCTAAAAGCATAAATGGGTTGCCAAGTGGAACACTTAACGCTTCTCTCTTGTAGACCCCTCCCCTTTAATGTGGCACTGATATTGCAACCACAGGGTGGAATGAAGGGTTAGCAGATTAGCAAGTCCAATAACCCAAGATAGCAATCAAGATCAATCACAAGTATCTAAAACTACTTAATGAATCCTTAAGGGGTCACAACCTAGTATCAATTATGCAAGTGTGTAGAAATAGACAAAAGCATGAAAAGATGCACACAAGCCAGACACATAAGAGATTTATTTTAAGTCCAAATTGAAATTTTATTAGATGAAGGAGAATACCTAGAATCCTTGCAATGCACTTAGTAGATTTTACCTAATTTTTAGCAATTCTTGTTGAGCTTTTCCATGCAAGCAAGTGACGAACTCTCCAACAAGCAAACAAGCAAACAAGATATGCAACATATATTCAACTTATGAAAACCATAGGGTTAGCTCTAAAAATCAATTATTATCAGAAATAATAACCAGTAATTAACCCAAATGACAAATCATACCATTCATTGAACCATGTAAAAAAAATAAGTGCATACCCATCACAAAACTTTTTTTTTTTTTTGCTGCATTTGACCTAGTCAACAAGATCTAATTTTTTTGATATGATTTTGGCCACAAAAATAGAAATTCAAAACAGAGACCCCTACTACAAAATAGAGAGCTTCCCAAAAATGTAAAATTTTTAGAAAAATCTCTTCATTTGTGCCCTAGGGACCCATTTTATCAAAACAGACTAGTTTTTTTAAATTGACTATTTGAGCTATTATATTGCATCCAAATTTAAAACACAAAGAATGGACCCCCTTAGAATTTAAAGAGATTTCTGAAAATATAAAAATTTATGAAAAATATTCTGATTTGCGTCAGATATTAATTGTTTATGAAAAATTGAAAAATATTTATTAAAAATTCACAAAAATTTAAAAAAACTTAATTTTTTTATCGAAGCTTCCCTGATATGTCTCCAACCTACAAAAACAATTTCCGACCAAAACTCCAAGCTGTGTGGGAGACAAAATTAAATCTTTGAAACTTTAGGGTTTTAGCTCCAAGAATAAAAATCAGCATGCAAAGGTGGGTTGCCCCACGGTGTGTGCCAGAAATGTGTGTGTGAAAATTGTACCTGATCTGTAGACACAACACTTCAGTAAAACATTAGAGGTTAGCAAAAATTATGCAAAATTGAAATCTAATCTAACCAAGCGATCTACTGCCTTCTAATAGGTGTGAGATTCATGTTCTCAAATTGCTATTGAGATTAGTGACCTAGACAACACCAAAATGAAAGATTTGAATGCAAATTTGATATGAAATATGAATGCAGTTAATCTATATTTTTGATATTTTCTATGCAATGATATGAAAACTTGACATGAATCTATGCTAATATGAAAATTGATCTATGATATGCTAAATGATCTAACAATGATATGAAAATGAATCTAAATGAATGTAAAACAAATTGATCTCATAATAGCCTTGATTCGCAATAAGCTTTGATTCTCCAAATTCCAATTCTCCAAAATAGTTGTGCAATTCGTAGACGACTTTGGCAAAGTAAGCTTGCAAAATTATGAGATGAATTATGAAGAGTTGAGCCTTGATTTTATAGAAATCCAGGGCTTTGGAGGTGCATGGGAAAAAAAGCCATAAATCACTCAAATAACTCAGGTTGATTTTTGAGTTATTTTTAAATAAAGGATATTTAACTCACAAAAACATGCAAAAGCAGAGTTTAACTTAAATAGAGTTTAGCTTTAATTGATAATTGATAGTTGTTTGCTTTTATTGATTGTGCATGATTTATTTATGAATTGATTTAATAATAAAGTGATTTATTTCCAACTTAACTGATTTTGAAAAATAAAACAATTGATTTATGGGTTAATCAATTATTTTTCAAGCTTTTATTCAAAAACAATATTATTAAAAATTGACAACTTGCTTTAATTAATTAAATAAGAATTTAATCAATTATTCATAAGATTTTAGATTTATTGTCAAAATTAAATAATAATACTTAGGAATAAATACAATTAAATTCAATTAAATAATTAAGTAGTAGAATTAAATCCCATTAATTAAATATGAAAATATTTAATTAATCAAACTTTAGGATAAATGTGACTTATCGCCAAATAATTATAAAATTAAAGATAATTATGATAAATAGGAATATTGCTAGGAATATTCCCCGATGTAGAATTTAAGATAATCAATTTGGATTCGATGATGTTTAGATGTGCCTTAGGTTAGAACTTTGATGTTGATTTCATTCGATTTGATGATGTAGGAGAGTAATGAACTTATAGCCCATTTTTGGGGTATTACAAGATCTTCATCATTAGCATAATAACATTCCTTAGATCTTCTAGGCTTGAAATTTTTTCTATACTTCTTAACTCTCTTAGGACACTTAGATGCAAAATGACCATATTCTTGACAAGTCCAACATTTAAAAATTTTCTTACCATTTGGTTTTCTCTTCACAAGTAAGGCAATACCTTCTTCATTTCTAGATCTGCTACTGCTGGCATAATCTCCATTCACACTGGTACTTCTTGACAAAGTAGGATGCACACTAAGAGCATTGAATGCTATCTCCATTCTAGGTAAGTCTCCTAATAACCTCAAGTTCATCTCTGCTGCTTCCAATCTTCCAAGAAGAGTTTCTCTTGTAAAGTTCATAGTACAAGGTATAACTTGTTTAATCATTTGTGTTGTCTACTTAAATACAGGTGTCAATGTCCTCAAAATTTTTCATATCACTTCATTCTTTGTCTTTCATCCTCCACAAAATTTTATCCCTGCAACAATTTCTGACATTCTACCAATATAGCTTCTAACAAATTCATCTTCCATCATTCTAATATCTTCAAATGCACATATCCAATTATGTAATCTAGCTCTCTTTGCATGTTCATCACTTTCAAAAGTAGAGTGTAAAGCTTTCCAAATTTCATGAGATTTTTAAAAATATTTTTCTTGACTATATTCATTGTCTGGAAGTGCTGTCAAAAGTGCTTTTCTTGCAAGTATGTTACACATGAATAGATCTACCTCATCTTTAGAACTTGTTTCAAGACTATCTTCTTCAATGATAGTCTTCTCATTCTTTGTAATCAGCCAATAACTTGGTCCTAAACATAGTAGATGTGTCTTCATCTTTTTTTTTGAGCTATCAAAATTTACTCCATCAAATTTAGGTCTTTCTTTCTTGAAATTTGACATGGATCTCCTTAACCTGTTAAAATTTTCTTTCAAGGACCTGCTGCTCTGATACTAATTGTTAGAAAGTAAAGCTCACCAAGCTAACTGAGAGGGGGGGGGAGGGGGGGGGGTGAATCAATTATTTGATAATTATAATTTTTATTAACTTCAACAACATTTAACCATGTAAGAAATATAATTACCAACCATAGAAAGATATTCATACACAATAACATAATGACATGAGATATGTTGACTAGGGAACCTTTTGATCAAAGAGTAAACCCCTATGGGAATGATGCCCACAAAAGATGCACTAATATGAATATTCCTTTTGAAAGGATGGACTCTTTTAGGAGTCTTATGAAATATATTTAGTACATATAAATCCCTGTTAGGAGATTTTGAATCCCTATTAAAAGATTCTAACCCTGTTAGGAGTTATGGAAGACAGAAGGACCCACTACCCAAATAGCTTCAGGGTAAGATCATTGAACACACTATCCAACTGACCTTAAGATTATTCAGTAGAATAATATGAAATATGTTACCTCCTTCTCACTATGCCCAAACTACACTTCACTGCTACACCACATCTCAATGACAGATCTCTGTACTTCGCATGTCTTCCTTCATAACTGAATTGGCTCTCTTCTTCACTTCATGCATACATTTGCATTCAATCATACCATGCTCTCATTCCTTTCACATTACTACTAATACATATGCAAATAAGGAAAAACATTCCTTCCTTTATACCAAACTCAAATAATTACAAATGAGTTGGCATACAATTACAAAATAAAAGGTTTCGCATGCTACATCAAAATTACATAAAACTTTCAGCTTCCAAATGCAATAACTCTTCACTCGTGTGACCAAAAAATTTTCTACAGTGAAAAATATCACTATAAATGTGTCTCTAACATCCCTTTAATTGTGAAAAACAATATTCCATCCTGATTAGAAGATATCATCCGATTTCCACAAACTGCTACTCAGGAACACTGCCTGAATACTACTTCCACCAAAATGCTTATAACTTTTTCTGTACATGCCGTACTGACTTGTGCTCTTAACCATAGACATATAACATATCAAAGAATATAACCTCAACATCACATATCATTATTCTCAATACAACACATATGCTAATCAAAAAATATCTACTTCTCTGCAAGTCTCCAGAAGATCACTATGTTGACATCAATGACAATCATAGTCATGAATGCAACAACAAATGCTACAGAAATGACTACCAAGCATTCATTCCTAATAGTGCTTGCTCCTAATTGGTTAGTGTGGTATTGACTTGGTAGGTTGTTAGTGGGGCCACAATTCTTAAAGGGGATAAGGGGCCCCTAGGTTTGTGAAGATCATTTGGTTGTCGTAATACCACTAGGGCAAAGTGCTCGGTTGTTATTCATCATGGGTTTATGATAGTCATCTGATCTTCTACTTGCAAAAAAGGTATAAACACAGTGGGTTCAAGTTGTGATGTCATGCTGATGTGCTTATTTCTCATTGGCTATGGTGTTGCTGATGTGGTGAGATAGTGCTAAAAGGCTTGGTTGACCGTTTCTCAAAATTTTGAAGACTGTCTGATCTGTTGGGAAATGAATAAAATCAATGACCATGATTCAAATTTGTTGGTCAACCGTTGCTACCCAAAATTTGAATATTTTAAAGGTTTCTCAGCAATAGAAGGATTGAAAAATCAATACTTTAATAGTTGATCTGCATGATAAGACTTTGCACCCATTGGTATAGTTTGGCATGAGGTATGATTGATTATGGAAAGTATCTGCACTATGGTAGTGGGTGAAATGGCCTTTCAAGTTACATCACAGTTGGTGTTGTAGAGGGTAAACATGATGGGTTTCTAATCTTTTTCATGCCAATCAAAGATTATTCCATTAATGAAGATCATTCTTGGATCTATTTTTCTTTGAGATTGCTTGGTTTCCTCCCCTGCAATAAATATTGATTGAATCCGATTGGTGGGTAGTTGAAACCCTATTTTTGTCCTAACTATCCAAAGCTTGTTGCATCTTTTTCAAATGATTCCAAGGTAGCTAGTGATTATATATTGATGTTTTTTGTTTGTAGAAAGGTTGTTGATGGTCAATTCCAAAAAATTGAGTAATGAGAGCTTAGGCTTAGGGTTTTTTTTTCCTTAGCATTTTGTTATTTTGCAATGTATTGACTCTGCAAGTTTTAATGAAAGTGCACTTGAATCCTAGTCTCAGAATTATGTATGTCTTCTTATTTTGATCTTGAATTCTTATATATTAATGTCACAAAGTGAGTTAATGTATGGTATAAAAAGTATATTGTGAAAATATCTTTGAGTTCTTGCCAAATATAGGATTAAATCATTAAAGGTAGTTTTAGAGAAATCATGATTGAATGAGAATTTGATGTCTAAGTGTGAGGTTGGAGAGGAATAATAGGCAAATCACTTATTCTAGATTTGCATGTGTTGGAGTTATATTTTCAGTGATGTATGTTATATTGTGACTTTGTGCCCTAGGAGGAGACACTGGTCCATTCTCAGGAGGCTGTTTTTCCATCATCAATTAAATAAATATAAATGATAAAATATTTAAATCAATTTGTAAAGGGCATGAATGTGTAATATTTTGGAGACTCCTTTCAAGAAGTGATTCAAGGGTACATCTGCATGAGTATTAGGCTCAAATTTTAGGAGGATCCTTGTTGATTCTTGTTAATTGGCCCTTTTCCTTGTAGAGTTTGGAGTGGTGATAGAGTTAGTGACATTAGTTTGTCAATCATAGTGTAAATCTACTAGTGGAAAGAAAAGGAACCAACAAAATGGTGACTCTACTAGGGAGAACAATGACAAAGAAATACATCTATTAGAATCTCTGGTTACAAATCACAAGTCTTCAATATCTTTCTAACCAAATTGGTTTTGCCCATCTGAGTCACCAACAAAATTGTGACTCTGCTAGGGAAGAAGAAAAAGATAGCAAGTTTCCTTTCTTTCCTGGATCATCCTAGAGTCTTGGTTGAAATAATAGAGTCAAAAAGAAAAAATACATTTGTAAAATTTTCTCACTACGTGCTTAGTGGTGACTCTGAGTTCTCTATTTGATTAGTGCAACTCCTAATAAACAATGAGGCCTAGTGAAGTTTTGGTTGACTTGAAGAAGATACAAAATTAGAACAATATTTTCCTCTTCAAGGAGGTGGTGAATCTATAGAGAAAATAATCTGATGGAGCTATAGGGTGAGCTCTAGATCTGCCCTACTTTCCAGATAACAAGTTTTAGCTATGGAATTTCTAGGTATTCTTTTTGTGAAATTGGTTATGAAAAATATTTCCCTCTCAAGTGTTTAGCACTATTGTGAAGGGATGAGTGTTAGTGGGTAGTTCCTTATGGAGAAATATAGGCCTCTTTTTTTTCATGGCATTGAAGGTGCCCCTAATGAGTTCTCTACTGAGGATGGGGAGGCTTGCCTAGATTCATGGCTGATGGATCTATTTCAGCTAGCCAACATATATATGATCTCATGGGTTTTTTTGGTGAAATAGATATTGAACATAAAGATGTTGCTATGTGGCTGCTTGTGTAGACATTTTCTGATAATGCATGGAATTTGTTCTTGTCCTTTCCTTCATGTTCAATCCTTTCTTGGGATGTACTAAGAGAAACATTCATTAACTATTTTGATGGAGCTGATATGGATGGGTATGAAGAAAAGAATAAAGATCAGATGTAGGACATTAGTGTCTCTGTTGATCCCACCATTCAGGATATTGAATATGAAGACCTGATCATCAAAATTGCTACTCTCAAGAAGGAAGTCAAAATAAGAAGTGCTGAGATTTGGTAGTTAGAGGTGGACAAGAGATTGCAAGGACTGGCAATTCTTTATGTTGATTATGAAGAGGCTAGTTTTTTTTATGTTGAGTCTCATTATGCAAAAAGTGTTGACCATGAAGCTAATATTGAGGTTAGTGCATATGAGAGTACTGAAGATGAATCTAAGGTTGACAATATTTCTAGTATATTTGCAGATTCTTCTTCTTGTCAGTATGAGAAGGCTTCCTTTTTGTCTGGGTGTGATGATGTTTTGTGTGAAGGGCAAGAAATAGAATATGATGCAGATGATGATTCCTGCATAGTTTTCTTCACACAAGATGATTTGAGGCCAGAGATGTCTATCCTTGTTCCTAGTAGGGATGATGTTTGCAGCACTAAGGGTGAGGCTGAGGAAGATGAAAACAAGGCCCAAAGTCCATTGAGCATTAAAAATATTTTAGCACTCTTGGCTGAAGAATTTTAGAGGTATACACCTGATGTGGACTTTGATTTGCATCCCCCCTATGATATATCCTTTGACACTGACAATGAGGTGACTGTTCAAAGTGATCAAAGTGATCCATGTCTACCAAAGATCCCCTCCTATTGTGACTCTATAGAAAAAGAGGTTGAAGGTCATGACAGTGTGTTTTCCTATCATAAATATTCTAGTGGTGAACAAGTTTCTTGTTCATATCCTCTTCCTTCTTTTTCCAAATATGATAGTGAAGGTGACAGTATTGAGGACCTTGTCTTCAATAATTGGGACATAAATTCTTTTGATAAAAATGATGTTGTAGATCTGTTGTCCCACTATCACAATGTTTGTGAGAGAATCCTTCACTTGGATCATGATCCAGTTTATGAAGATATTAGGGAGGAACCAAGTTGCTCAATGGTTGAGGTAATGTATGAAGGTAAGTATGAGGATCCAAGTCCTTCTCAGTTAGGTAATTTTGTAGTAATGCATGATGGATGCAATGCTTTATTTTCTAATGCATTGCTAGATCAATCTTTTGCATCCAGTCCACAAGAGGAGATAAGTGATACTCCATACTTCTTGGAGTATGAGTATGAAAATGGTTGTGACTAGAAGAGCATGGGTAGTGATAATTGCAGTTTCATTTTTTAGCCCATGAATATTCACGTATGTTGGCCACAAAATGCTCATGATAATTTCAGGTGTTGGATCACATATGTGGATGAAAATCAAATCTTTAATTCAGGAGGGTCTCTGATTTTCTTTTGGTGGCCCGGGGCCACCAACTAAAGTTCCTAAGCTTGTAAGTATTTTGTAAATATTTTCCATTTTTGTTGTGTGTTTCCCTTCCTACTTTCCTGATTCAATTGCCATTTTTTGTGAGGGTTTCCCTTTTTTTTTTGTCTTGTGGGTGGTCTACTTCCTCCAAAAATTCTAAATCCATGCCATGCCTGCAAGAGGCATGCATCCCCTGATAGAACCACTGTTAGGCCATTTTCCTATCAAAGCCAAAATCCTATGAAAATGGCCTATCCCTACAAAATTTTGTGTAGTTGTCCCACCTAGCCTGCAAGCCTATTTTTGTGTGTGTGCATGATATAAAATGTTTCATCACTTGCACCCTTGTCCAGGGGTTTTTTTTCATGTCAGTATGCTTCAGTCCAGGGCACATGGTCTAAAATGCAAAAAATCCAAGTGAACTACCATGCCCTATTTGTGACACTATTTTAACTTTCAAGCTAAGTATATGATGTTTCTTGGCTTGCACCCTTAGCATGTGATAGATTATTATGTTTCTAGGGTCTGGTTAAGAGTACATGTCCTGAAGTGCTGAGAACAAGGAGATATTCAAGTTTGAAGGTTTACAAGAATAGTTTATTCATGTCGGGTGGTGTCAGAATTATCCAAGTATAAAAACCCTTGATGTTTTCTATTTCTTTGTCACCTTTTGGTTTAAGTGAAAACCCTAGTTGTTTTCAACCTTTCACCTCTTCGTAGCTAGTCTTTGATGTCAAATTTTCCTATGTGCGCTACTGCGACTGTGTGGGGCCCAGTTCTTCTTAGCTGCACTTGCTTGGTCTCCAGTTTCCTATGTGGTTAACTCTTTCATTCAGTGATTGGGTGACTATGTGTTTGTGAGATCTCTTGATTTTGGTAGTTAAGTTCTTTTCATTCAGTGACTGGATGTTTTCCTCAGTCGTGTGTTCACGCAACCTTGGTGGTTAGTTAGCCTTCGGTGATCTAGCGAGTAGTTAAGGTTTCTTCTGGTAGTTTGGTCATTCGAGAGGGTATGGTTTGATTAGATCTATGGTTTTCACATGATCGTAAGGAATATTCTTTCCCTTTGTGATCATGTGACCACCGTTTGATTTATGGTTGATGTTATGGTGGGTCCATTGTTAGGCATTACAGGCATGCTTGCTCCTAATTGGTTGGTGTGGCAGTGACTTGGTAGATTGTTAGTGGGGCCATAGTTCTTAAAGGGGATAAGGGGCCCACAGG
The DNA here is from genome assembly GCA_027943335.1 of Chamaecyparis obtusa. Lineage (NCBI taxonomy): Eukaryota > Viridiplantae > Streptophyta > Pinopsida > Cupressales > Cupressaceae > Chamaecyparis > Chamaecyparis obtusa. The sequence continues at coordinate 197,214 of BSBK01003705.1, read as the reverse complement.
TTTGTGAAGATTGTGTGATTGTCATAATACTACTAAGGAAAAGTTCTTGGTCATTATTCATCACGGGTTTATGACATCCATCTGATCTTCTCCTTGCAAAAAAGGTATAAATGTGGTGGGTCTGAGTTGCCATGTTGTGCTGATGTGCTCATTTCTCAATGGCTATGGTGTTGCTGATGTGGTGAGGTAGTGTTAAAGGGCCTGGTTGACCATTTGTCAAAATTTTGAAGGCTGCCTAATCTGCTAGGAAATGAATAAAATTGATGGCCATGATTCAAATTTTCTGATCAACCATTGCTACCTAAAATTTGAATATTTTAAGGGTTTCTCAGTGATAAAAGGACTAAAAATTCAATGCTTTAATGGTTGATCTACATGATAAGACTTTGTGCCCACTGGTATAGTTTGGCCTGAGGTATGATTTATTATGGAAAGTGTCTGCACCATGGTAGTGGGTGAAATAGCCTTTCAAGTTATGTCACAGTTGGTTTGTAGAGGGTAAATGTGTTGGGTTTCTAGTCTTTTGCATGCTAGTGAAATATTATGCCATTAATGAAGATCATTCTTGGATCTATTTTTCTCTGAGATTACTTGGTTTCCTCCCCTGTAGTACATATTGATTGAATCCGGTTGGTGGGTAGTTGAAACCCTATTTCTATCCTAGCTATCCAAAGCTTGTTGCATCCTTTCTAGAGGATTCCAAGGTAGCTAGTGACTACATATTGATGTCTATTGTTTATAGAAAGGTTGTTGATGATCAATTTCAAAAAATTGAGTAATGAGAGCTTGGGCTTAGGGTTTGTTTTTCCTTAGCATTTTGTTATTTTGCAATGTATTGACTTTGCAAGTTTTAATGAAAGTGCACTTGAGTCCCAATCTTAGACTTATGTATGTCTTCTTATTCTAATCCTTCATTCTTATATATTAATGTCACAAAGTGAGTTAATGTATGGTATACAAAGTATATTGTGAAAATATCTTTGAGTTCTTGCCAAAGTCAAGATTAAATACTTAAAGGTAGTTTTAGAGAATCCATGGTTGAATGAGAATCTGATGTCTAAGTGTGAGGTTGGAGAGGAATAATAGGTAAAGCACTTATTCTAGATTTGGATGTGTTGGAGTTATATTTTCAATGATGTATGTTGTATTGTGACTCTATGCCCTAGGAGGAGACACTAGTCCATTCTCACGAGGCTTTTTTCCCATCATCAACCAAACAAATATAAATGATAAAATATTTAAATTAGTTTGTAAAGGGCATGAATGTGTAATATTTTCGAGACTCCTTTCAACAAGTGAGTCAAGGGTACACCCACCTGAGTATTAGGCTCAAAGTGTAGGAGGATCCTTGTTGATCCTTGTTAATTGGCCCTTTTCCTTGTAGAGTTTGGAGTGGTGATAGAGTCAGTGACATTATTTTGTCAATCATAGTGTAAATCTACAAGTGGAAAGAAAAGGAACCAACACCTAACACAAACCCTACAGAAAGATTCAAATTTGGGCTCCAACGGTCAATCACTCAAAATTTAAAACATAGCCATCGATCCATCACTTTCTTGGTAGATCGAGTGGCTCCCATAAATCTTTAGCAGTCAACCAAAGCTCATCAACCTTTTAAAACATGACCGCTGATCTTCACTAAATAAAGATATGATGATCATCACAACATCGTGATCAATAAAACCTCGTGCACTTTCCCTTTGTGATGATACAATCACTATTAGATCAAGGAAGATCTATGGTAGATTAAAATTTGTAGGATCTGGGCCCCACTTGACAACTTCCAAGTCATCACCTTGAGTGACCAATGTGACATGAAAACTTTAGATCTATTTGGTAGAGGACCCACCCCTTTTGTTACCATCACATTAGACAGATGTCACAAGATTGTGAAGAATAAAACCTTTCTTTGTGGATTAATGACAATTGTTGAATGTTCACAGGAGACAAAGGGATTTAATCAAAGCTAAAACCTTAGGAAAAATAATCACCAGGACTTAGGGAAATAAAATTAAATCATCCAGACTTAGACTTAGGAAAAATTTAAAAAGAGGGACCACCTTAGGAAAAATAATTAAGGAACATGGCCCTACCCGATAGATTTAATTTAGCAAATGCATTATTAGTATTTTAGTAATCTCAAAAAGTAATGCTTAAATAGAAAGAGGGTATGGTTTCTTGGACTTAGGAATTTTTATAACCCTTTGAAAAATGGATAAACCCTAGTTCTACACATCTTAAAATGGAAATTTCTCACTAGTTTTTTCACATTAGGGATTTTGATTTTGATTGGAGCTTGGTGACATCATGACTAATCACATGGTAAGGGCATAGGCCATAAAACCTCATAGATCAAATTTGCTAATAAAAACAAGTTGCAGGTGGCAAGGAAAATTTCACAAAATTTTGCAGGGGATAGACCATTTTCATAGGATTTTGGATAAGAGAGGAAAATGGCCTAATAGTGGATCTATCTGGGGATGCACACCTCTTGCAAGCATGAAAAGGATTCATAATTACTAGAGGAAGTGGAGCACCCATAGGACAAAAAGACTAACATGGAACCCTCCCAAAAACTAGCAAAAAGAGACAAGAAAGTAGGAAAGGAAACACACAACATAAAGGGAAAACTGTATAAAATATTTACAAGATTTAAAACTTTACTTGGTGGCCCTGGGCTAGCAAAAGAAAATAAAAAACCCTCCTGAATCATAGGTCTTATTTTCATCCACATATATAATCAAACACTTGAAAATATCATGACCATTCTTCTACTAACATATGTGTGTTAGGAATAATCCCAAGAGATAACTGAGAGGGGGGGGGGGGGGGGGGTGGTGAATTAGTTATCTAAAAGTTTCAATTCTTTATTCAATTAAGTATACTTAAACATTAAGCATAAATAAAATGAAAGAACACCTGAAAAAAACACCAATATTTTGCTTAAGGGGAAACTCAAATAGGTAAAAACCCCAGTGGGAATTACCACCCACTAATAAACTGCATTAGTGTATAATGATCCTTGTTAGAAGATCTTACAACCCTATTAGGAGTTGATCTTTACAATGCAATAAGTATAGTGACCAGGTCAAAGGTCGGACCCTTTTAGGAGTCTTTTATGATTGACACTACTACAGGTGAGGATGCATTGTTCGAGAGCTCACTACTCAAAGCGGTGAAAGTTGCAACCTTTTGAATAACAGATACACACTATATCTAGATTTTGGTGAGCTACAAGGTAGACCTATTGTCTTGATCAGTTCCAATGAATGACACACTTTACCTTCTTTGTCACATAGACCTCTTCTTGATGACATAATACTTCATACTCTCTGCTCTACTCTTCTTGATCAGTTCCAATGAATGACACACTTTACCTTCTTTGTCACATAGACCTCTTCTTGATGACATAATACTTCATACTCTCTGCTCTACTCTTTTTTATTTTATGCCATGCTTGTAGCGATAAAAAATGACCGGCCATAAGTATCTTCTCTCTAAATTATATAATCAAGTCTTCCTATTAGAACCACCTTGAAATAATATTAGATAAACAATAACACTCTCCAATAATATCTTTGTCAGCTCTATGAAGCACGCAACACAAACTAGGACCTGGCTAAAATAATAAGTGTAGAGTTATGCTACACACTGTTAGCTCTACCAAATTAAATAATACTTTCTCCTCAAGATAAATTACATCATGCACTCTTAACCAAACATTATTAACTCTTCTCCAATCACTAATCCAAGCACACATACCAAAATTATAGGTGCAACTCCTATACCAATATAATCTCTATCGGCTCTTCTAGATAAACACAAGAAACTACAACCGGTGAATAGAGACTTCATAACTTCACTTCTACTACACATCAAAATTTGCATCCATGAATGTAAAACCACTAACATGTCTCCATCACATATCCAAGTGTGCAAGGCTCCATGATAAATGTATAGAAAATCACTCACAAAATACTACCTGCAACTTTGTCAAGAACACTACTGACACAAGCTACTCCATAACTTTATGTAATAACAATTAACCTTTGCATCCATGATATCATGCTGATACCATGTTCATGCTACATATACTCATATATTACTAAATAAGTATTCCACACATGCTACTTACCATATGTTATCATCAATGATAAACATATAGTCAGCACTGTCTTGTTGGAAAATCTCCAACAATCTCCCCCTTTGGCATTAATGGAAACATATGGAATGAAAAAAACCACCAATCCAAATGAACAACTATTTCATAACATTCTCCATTTCCTCATCAAAACTCCTCCCAGGATGAATCCTTCATCTACTGCAATATTCTTCAATATTCTCCATCCTCAACTGAACTATTTCTATCATTGAATACTACTCCCCCTTACTGCTACATATTATTTCTTCTTAACTCTATATGTACTCCCCCTTTACTAATGTTTTTCATGACTATATACTACTCCCCCTTTGACATCAATGGAAAAGGGTGCCAAACATTTAAGCACTGGTACTAATTCTGAAGTAGAGTAGTCAACCATCCATTAGTCACTGAGGACTAATGCTCTTTCTTCTTTCTCCAAGTAGAATTAGGGAAGGGAGTTACTCCCAACTTCTCCCTAAGATACTCAAAAGTATCATTTGCTAAAGGCTTTATGAATATGTCTGCTAACAGATCTTTAGTACTCACAAAATCCAACTTGACTTCTTTATCTACAAATTCTCTCCTAGGAAATGATACTTAATCTCTATGTGTTTTTTCTTTGCATGCATCATAGGATTTTTTGACATGTTGATAATGCTAGTGTGATCACAATGAATAAAAATAGGATAATCAATCTGAATTCCAAAATCCTTTATCATCTGTTTGATCTAAACAATTGTAGAACAATTCAAAGTTGTTGCAATATAATCTTCTTCTATTATTGACTAAGAAATATAATTATGCTTCTTGTTTGTCCAAGTGACTAGTCTATCACCAAGAAATACTGCTCCTCATGATGTACTCTTTCCATCATCCACGCTGTTGGTTCCCCTTCTCTTTCTACTTGCAAATTTACACTATGATTGACAACTTAATGTCACTGACTCTATCACCACTCCAAAGTCTACAAGGAAAAGGGCCAATTAACAAGGATAAACAAAGATCCTCCTACACTTCAAGCCTAGATGCTTAGGTAGGTGTACCCCTTGATTCACTTCTTAAAAGGAATCACTAAATATTATACATTTATACCCTTTACTAACTAATTTAAAGATTTTATCATTTATATTTTTTGATTGATGATGATGAACTACTTCCAAAGATTGGATCAGTGCCTTAACATAGGGCATAGAGTCAATCAATGACATATATCAAATGAAAATCCTAACTCAAATACCCTTGAATTTAGAATAAGTTCTTTTCCTATTATCCCTTTCACTCCCAAATGTAATCATCAAATTCCTATTCAACCATGAACTCACTAAAACTACCTCAAAGACTTTAATCCTAACTTTGTTAAGAACTCAAAGATAATCTGACAATATTGTTTGTCTACCATATGCTAACTCACTTTGTGACATTAACATATATGAGCCCAAGATCAAAACAAGAAGACAAACATAAATTTGAGATTGGAATTCAAATGTTTTCTCATTAAAATCTACAGGATCAATACATTATCAAGACAACAAAATGCTAGGAAACAAACCCTAAAACAAAGCTCTCCTTGTTCATTTCTTTACATTGACTATCAACATAACATCAACAACATCATCCATCTCTTAAAAATCAAAACTATAACAATATATACCACTAATCATCTCGGGATCCTAAAAATTAGGATGCAAAAAGCATCAGATGACTAGGGTTAGGGTTTCACCTACCAAACCAACTAGAATTAATCAAAATTTATTATAATGGAGGGAAAACTAGGTGGTCATAACCAAGAATGATCTTCATTTATGAGAAATCTCTAAGCAGTGTAACAAAGACCATGAATTCACCATGTTAATCAATCTGATAATTCACCTGCAACATGCCTCAAGCAACACTTACCCATTCCTTCATGGTACCAGTCCTCTGCAATCAATCATGGAACTTTCTAGGCCACGCTGCAGCAATTGACATAATCAAATTTACCAAATCCAACCACCCAAGCATTGAATTCTAGTCCATCCTGTTGCTGGAAAACCTTTAAAAATTTTGAAATTTGGGTGGCAATGGTTAAAAGATTCAACTTTAAAACATGACTATCAATCTCATGTGTTTCCCAACATATCAGGTAGTTCACATTGTTCTTTACAATAGTCACAAGGCCTTTCAAAAGTCTTCAGCCATGTAAGCACTTTGTAGCCAATGAAAAATGAGCATCTCAGTAATAAATAACATGCGAACCCACCCTCAAAAAAGCCTTTGAAATCAGATGGTGGGTGCATGATCGCATGGGCTCAAAAGATTCCATGAGATCATGCGACAACCATGGATTTTGATACAAGCTAGAAATCCTGCAAATTCCTTTGACAATGGCCCCACTGACACATCCTTGTTACCATCCAGCTCAACCAATCAAAATGAGACAAATCCATAACACTTGGCAAATGGTCCTAATATCTCCACTAAACACAAAGTTGCCATGTTGTCTTTATTTCAACCAATGAGAAACATACATGTGATCATGACCTGGCAATCAAGGACCCACCCACTTACATTCCTTTATGGCCTGATACCAAATTGATGGCTATCACATGATTGCAAAGGGGAAGAATATTCCTTGAGATCATGCATTAGCTATAAGATTAAAAGGAGACTAAGATGTTGGGCCCCACTGATAGTATAGCCAACTCACTATCCTACAATCAATAATCATTTGACACCTCAGCTTCATCTGACAACATATCCACCTGTATTATCTTTATGATATGGGCCTATCATCACACAACTCAGTGACTAAAGAGAAGATACAAGCCGCTAGTGGAGTTGCTAAATGTCTAGGATTTAACCACTAAAATCAAGAGATCTTGTGAATGAGACAAAATCCAAGTCACCAAATAAAACACTAACCACTTGAATGCTCAGAGACCTGGTGACCAAGAGGGAGAGATAAAAGCACACATGCTTTTAAAGATCACTTAAGTGGCCTGAAAAAGTAACAATGAAATAGAACGAGGCCAGGGTAAACTAGGGTTTTCTCACCAATAGCTAGAAATTTGAATAGAGACCTAGGGTTTCAAGCCAAAGACATGGAAAACACTTGTAGAGACAAGAGAAAAAGCCACAAGACCATGAAAATATTTTACAAGTGCTAACACAAGCATCATGCCCAATCTGCATTTGTATATATATGAAGCTCAACATTGTTTGAATTAGGATGCCATATACCATAATCTATAGTGCCCTATAAATATCTAAATATTCTCTTTACTTCCATGATGTGATTTTGTTTAGGCTCTACTACAAATCTTCCAACTATGCCAACTGCATTAGAAATATTAGGTCTAGTTTGAGTTAGGTATATGAGTTTACTAATAATAGACTTGTACAATGTTATATCTACTACTAGAGAATCATCTTCTTTTGTGAGCTTACATCTTTTTATCATAGGTGTACCCATTGGCTTGCAATCATCCATCTTGAACATCTTCAATATCTCTTTCACGTACTTAGACTGATTAATGAAAATACCTTTCTCTATCTTCTACACATTTAATCCCAATACGTATTTGATAGGTGAAATCATGCTCATCTCAAACTTGCTCTACATCTCCTTAGCAAATTCTACACTAAGTATGTCATTAACCCCAAAGATAATTTCATCAATGAATATAGCTACAAGAATTAAACCTTCAGATGTCTCTCTTATGAATAGATTACAATTTTTTGCTCCATTTTTTAATCCAATTTTTGTTAGATATCCATCAAGTATCTCATACCAAGCTCTAGGGGCTTTCTTAAGTCCATAGAGGGCTTTCTTCAATCTGCATACCATATTATGTTTTTTTGATAGGGTGAATCATTTTGGCTTCTCAATGTATACTTCTTCCTTTAACTCTCCATTCAAGAATGCTAACTTAACATCCATCTAATAAAATTTGATGTTTTTGAATGTTGCATAAGCTTGAAATAATTTAATGTCTTCTAATCTACTCACATGTGAAAATGTGTCTGAATAATCAATACCTTCTCTTTGCACATATCCCTTACATACTAACCTTTCTTTATTCCTTATTACTATACCATCTTCATTCATCTTGTTTCTAAATAACCACTTTGTTCCAATCACATTCTTATCACTGGGTCTTGGGACTAGTTCCCAAGTATCATTTTTAATAATCTGATCTAGTTCTTCTTTCATATCATCATGCCAATTTGAATCATTACATGCATCTTCAACACTTAAAGGTTCAATCTAAGATATTAAACATACCACTTCATTTCTTGCTGAACTCTTTGCTTTTGATCTTGTTGTGACTTTTTTTCTCTGATCTCCAATGATGTCATCCTTAGAGTGATATCTAGATGTAAACTTTGGAACTTTAGGTGATATAATCTCATCTTCTTTTGGGGTTTCTTCTTCACTTGTTTCAGGGTCATTGAATAATACATCAACACCGTCAAACATCTCTTCAAAAACTACCTCACTAATAGAAGGAATGGGTTCTTCTTCAATCATAGGTGCATAATCATGATATATTTCTTGAACCATAAACTTTTCATCAATCTTAACATGAGAACTTTCAATGATCTTCTTCAATCTCAAATTAAAACATCTATAATCTTTTCTTTTAGTAGTGTAACCAAGGAAAATACCTCCATTGCTTCTTGCATCAAACTTACCTATTGCTTCATCCCTCTTGATGTAGCACTTGTTTCCAAAGATTCTAAAGTATTTTACTATGTGAACATTACCAAACCATAGCTCATAGGGTGTCTTGGATGTGCCAAGCCTTAATTGTATTCTATTGATGGTATAGACTTCTATATTGACTTCATCTCTCTAATAGGTGTGTGCAACTTTTCCTTTACTCATGATGGTGTGCACTGTATCAAGGATGATCCTATTCCTTCTCTATGCAATCCCATTCTATTGAGGGGTTCTAGGTGAACTCAACTATCTCTTTATGTCATGTTCTTCACAGTACTCATAGAATCTGTCAAAGGTGAATTCTCCTCCTCTATCTAATCTTAGACACTTTATCTTTAGTCCAGATTCATTCTCAACCTTAGCTTTTAATATTTTGAACTTCTCAAATGATTCTAACTTATCTTTCAAGAACACAACCCACATCATTCTAGAATAATCATCAAGAAACAAAATGAAATACCTTTCACCATAGTATGATCTTATTTGAGTTGGTCCACATAGGTCTATATGCATCATATCCAATTTTTTCTCTATTGAATTATGCTTTCTTATGAATGAATTCCTCACATGCTTTCCCATCATACATTCGTTTCAAATAGTATCAACTAACTTTTCTCTCCTAGGTAGATCTCTTACTGCCTTTACATTTCTTATCTTTACTATGCTATCAAAATTGATATGGCATAGTCTTTTATGCCATAACCAACTGTCATCAACTTTAGCAACAAAAAAACTTGCTTCTAATTTGAGGTGAAAAAAATTACCTTTAGTCTTTGATCCTGATGCAATCATAACATCATCATTGTTCTTAATGATGCATTTTGTTTTCTTTGAATTCCAACTGATATCCTTTTTCAAGCAACTACCCAACACTAGAAGCTTATGCTGCAAACCATCTACATAAAGAACATCATCAGTGTTGTTCTTTCCATCCAATGTGATAGCTCCTCTAGCAATGATAGGTTTAGGAGTGTTATCTCCAAATCTAACCATGCCACTTTTGTATTTTTCCAGATGAACAAATCTATCTTTATCACCTATCATGTGATGTGAACAACCACTATCTATAATCCAATCTATCCTTATGTCTACTTGTGAAATCAATGGTAGCTCTTGTTCCTGTCTCCAATCTTCATGATCCATCTCATCATACATCTTCTCCATAATATAAATGAATCCAATTTCATCTTCAATTGAATCATCATCAGAAACTCCATCACCATCAGAGAAACATTCTTTTTTATACTTAGGCTTATAGCTAGTACTGAGTTTCTTAACTCTTGTAGGATAGTTAGATGCAAAGTGACCAATCTTATTACATGAGAAACATTTGAAAGGTAGGTGGCCTTCATAGTTTCCTTTTCCTTTTCTTTCTTTCTTAGAAATCATAGAAATAATATATCATCTATCTCTTTATCTTCATCTCCATAATCACAATTACCAGAAGTGTTTAAAAATTTCTTACCATGGACTAATGCTTTGAAGGCTGTCAAACTTTTAGGCTCTATATTCAATCTTGAAATCTAAAAAGATGAAATTTTTTTGATCAAGGTCTCTCTCTTGAAATTTTTTGTAAGCTGCATGGTCTCATCAAGGATGTTGATCTTGTTTTCATATTTTGTTGTAACAGTAGTCATCAACTTATCCATAATATCTTCCTCTGAGATCTCTCCACCATTGTTTCTGATTCTAGAAACTGCTTCATTAATCCTTTGGTTGTAAGCTCTGATTTTTTTTTTAGGTACCATCTATAATTCATTGTATCCTTTCTTCCATGTCTTTCTATGCACATTTTTTTCTTGTGTATCTCCTTCAAACATGTCTTCTTGGTGCTTCCATATCTTGTAGACTATGTCTACTTTGTTTAACTCTAAAAACTCACTATCAGATAAGGTGCTGATAAGGGCTTCTTTAGCTATTGCATTCTGATGGAACAAATTCTTTTGCTTCCTGGCAGCATATTCCTTTGCAAGATCTTCTAGAGAGGGGATCTTAACTTCTTTGATAGCCACTTTAAAAACTTCAAAAGTAATGCACTAAAAATGTGTCACCATTTTGTTCTTCCAATCAGGATAGTCCTCTCCATTGAACTTAGGACTATATTTTCTAAAGAATGCCATCTGATCAACCTCAAGCTGTTAAACTTTCTCTTTGAGGACTTGGCTCTGATACCATTTATTAGGAATAGTCCCAAGAGATAACTAAGAGGGGTGGTGAATTAGTTATCTACAAGTTTCAATTATTTATCCAATTAAGTATATTTAAACATTAAGCATAAACACAATGAAAGAACACTTGAACACAACACCAATATTTTGGTTATGGGGAAACCCAAATAGGTAAAAACCCCAGTGGGAATTAACACCCACTAATAAATTGCACTAATGTATAATGATCCTTATTAGAAGATCTTACAAGCCTATTAGGAGTTGATCTTTACAATGCAATAAGTATAGTGAAACTAAAATAATCTTTGTCAACTCTTCTAGATAAACATAGGAAACTACAACTAGTGAATAGTGACTACATAACTTCACTTCTACTACACATCAAACTCTGCATCCATGAATGTAACAACACTAACATGTCTCCATCACATATCCAAGTGTGCAAGGCTCCATGATAACTATATAGACAATCACTCATAGAACACTGGTTATAGCTCTATCAATAACACTGCTAACACAAGTTGCTACATAACTATTTGTACTAACATTAAACCTCTACATCCTTGATATCATGATGATGCCATGTCCATGCTACATATACTCAAATCTTACTACATAAGTCTTCCACACATGCTACTTACCAAATGTTATCATCAATGACAAACATATAGTCAGCACTGGCTTGCTTACAAATCTCCAACAATGTGAATATTCATGGGATAAATTATCAAACTATATTGATCACTACCCATGTCTTTCCATTCATAGCCATCATTTTCATACTCCAAAAAGTATGGGACATCACTTATTTCTTCTTGATGACTAAAAACAAAAAAAATGATCTAGTAATGCATCAGCAAATAAAGCATATTGATCATCATGCATTACTAAAAAAATACCTCACTGAGAAGGACTTGGATCCTCAGATTCACCTTCATGCATTACCTTAGCCATTGAGCAACTTGGTTCCTCCCTAATGTCTTCATGAACTAGATCATGAACCAAGTGAAGGTCTCTTACATAGATATTGTGATAATGGGACACTTGATCTGCATCATTGTTTTCATCAAAAGAGTTTCTATCTCAATTATTGAAGACTAAGTCTTCAATATTGTCACCTTCACTATCATATTTGGAAAAAGAAGGAAAAGGATATGAACAAGAAACTTTCTCATCACTATAATCTCTATGATAGGAAAAAATACTTTCATGGCCTTTAACCTCTTCTTTTGTAGAGTCACTGCATGAGGGGAATTCTAACAAAAATGGATCAAATTCATCATCACTCTCAACACTTTCCTCATTACTAGTGTCAAAGGATATGTTATTGGGGTGATGCAAATTGAAATCCATACCAGGTGCATACCTTTGAAACTCATCATCCAAAAGAACTAAAATCTTTTCACTTCTCAATCGACTTTAGACCTTAGTCTCATCTTCATTGGCCTCACCCCTAGTGTTGCAAACATCATTAGTATTTGAGATAAGCACCAACATCTCTGGATTTAAATCATCTTGTGTGGATAACACACTTGACGAATCATCATCTGTATCATATTCAATTTCTTTCCTTTTACAAAAAACATCCTCAAACTAGGACAAGAAGGTTGCCTTCTCATGTTGACAAGAAGAAAAATCTACAAAAAAATTGGAAACATTATCAACCTCATATGTAATGACCTCAAAGTTAGCATCATAATTAATACTCTCTGCACAATGAGAATCAACATCAAAACAACTAGCCTCTTCATGATTAACATAAAGAGAAGCCAATGCTCGCAATCTCTTGTCCTCCTCTAACTACTAGATCTCAACACTTCTCTTTACAATCTCCCTCTTGAGAATAGAAATTTTGATGAGCATATTTTTATAATCATTATCATGGATGATGGGATCAACAAAGACACTAATGTCTTGCATCTACTCTTCATTCTTTTCTTCATACCCATCCATGTCAGCTCCTTCATCAAAATATTCTATAAATATTTCTCTCAATACATCCTAAGAAGGGATTGAACATGAAGGAAAGAACATAAATCAATCCCTTGCACTATGTGATAGAGATTGCACAAAAAACCTCATAGAAACATCTTCATGCTCAACATCCATTTCATGAAAAATACCCATGAGATCATCTACATGTTGGCTTGCTGAAACTGTTCCATCAGCCATGAATCTAGGCAAGCCTTCCCCATCCTTAGTAGAAAAATCATTAGGGGCACCATCAATTCCACCAAAATAGAAGGGCCTATATTCCTCCATAAGGAACTACCCACTATCTTTCATCCCTTTACACTAGTGCTTAACACTTGATAGGGAAGCATTTTAATAACTAATTTTCGTAAGAGAAAGGCATATGAAAATCAAAATACCTGGAAGTACTACAACAAAAACTTAACTTGTTGACTCAAAAGCAGGGCAGATCTAGAGCTCTCTTTGTAGCTGCATCAGGTTCTTTTCTTTGTAGATTTTTCACCTCCTTGAAGAGGAAAATATTGTACTTGTTTTATATTTTCTTCCAGCCAACTAAAAATTCACCAGGATTTACACACTGTTTTCCAGGGACTACACTAATCAAATAGAGAACTCAGAGTCACCACTCACAACAAGGTGAGATGATTTAAAATTTTTTTTTTTTTACTTGACTCTATGATCACTTAACCAGACTCTAGGATGATCCCAAATTAAGGAAACAACCATCTTAAACTTGCTATCATTTACTTCTTCCCTAGGAGAGTGGCCATTTTGTTGGTGAATCAAATGAGCCAAATCAATCTGGTTAGTAAGATATTGAAATTTTTTTATTTAACCAGATATTCCTAACATATGTATTTTTTTATTATTGTTATCCCCAATAGAGTCACAATTTTGTTGGTCTCCATTTTCCCACACTGTCAAATTTACACTATGATTGATAAATTGATATCATTGACTCCCAATAACCACTCCAAAGTCTAACAAGAAAAAGGTCCAATTAACAATGATCAACTAAATTATCCTCCTACACTTTGAGCTCTACATCACTCAGACGGGTATACCTTATCTACACACACATGAATCTTCTTGACAAACAAGAGGCCTACAAATATATACCTATGGAATTTCTTTCAAATCCCTATAGGTATCTTGTACCCCAATGAAAACATAAATCTTATGCAATAACTTACTTGAATAGAATGAATCCGAAAACTAGAAACTACTTCTATCAACATGAAAGGGAAAAGTATCTCATTTGAATGATTTTATGTTGTGAGTTGAATGGACCCCTAAAATACCCTAAGTCTCTCATAGACCAGTGCCTTATCCAATGGGTAGTATAGTCAAATATATCACTACAATAGAGAGCTATGAAACAAGAAGACAACACATTCTAATATCTTGATGCCTTACACCAAATATACACCATTGATCAGACCATGCTTAGCAATCCACCTGTCTACCGAGATATGCTATCACCTACTCAAAGGACTTTAACTCTCCCCTTAAAAGAGACCTAGGAATGAGAAATACATTAATTAGCATCCACTGAAAGACAAGTATGAGATACCCTTGATATCCCAACTCGTACATATCTAAAACCCAGTCCTAAACTTAGTTTTTTTTGTGAAAATAACTCTATTAAAGACACCTTGGAAATACAATAGAAAAATGAAAACACCATTGATGCTTTAATCAACAAGTTTAAGAACCAAATGGACACAATCTGATAATTGTATGAATATACTGAAATCTTATTCATAAGACAGACTATTACAACTTACATTATATTCCCAAATCTAGAGAGGAAAGAGGGATCCCCCTATATCCAGAGTAAAGGAAATATATTTATAGGAAGGAACCATTCATGGGACCGGAACTAGAAAATAAAATAGAACCCTTCTAAATGATCTTGGAAATCCTTATAAAGGATTACAACAAGCTATGGATCATTTAGGGAAAAAATAGGTCTACAACCACCAGCCTGAATAAGAAATGAAAGGATGCATGAAAAAGCCTAGAAACTGTTGGATATTGTTAATGCATTGGTGGTGATTGAGACATTTAATATGTTTAATCACTACATTACTGAATGGTCACTCATACTATTATCATTTATGTTTTTCCACTGATGTCAACATATGCTTCTATAAAGGAATCAAAATGATAATCATAGTGTACAAATGTTTCAGATGTTGCAAAGTTACATGAGAGTTCAGGTGGATGTTATGATCTTATATATGATATTACAGCATTAGATGTTTCATATCAAGAGAGTTATAGCTATTTTGGTGAAGACTAGTCACTGGACTATGATAGTGAGAATTCATAGAGTTAGGCTTTAAGTTTTTGGTATATCTTTTAGAAGAATTGGAATCCAAGTATGTGAACTTGAAGGATGAAAGATAAGGTATTGAAGGATGCTCATTGGTTAGCACAAGGTACAGAGTAATTGGTGACATCATTTGTGGCATATGATCTAGTGATGGTTTATTCTAAAGCTGACTCAGAGAATGAAGCTTGTGTTTTGTTTGGCAAGCATAAATTAAGGATATCGGTCCTTAATTGTTGAAATGTAATCATTGTATACTTGTTCTAGATACATTGTATATCTTAGCAAGGGTTTATGTAATTATTTGTAATTAGTAAAGTCTCATGGGCCAACTTGACCTTGGTAAATTATAATAAGGTATAAATGAAAGGTCTTTTCTTTGGAAAAGATATGGATATGATATAAGAAGGTTGTGAAAGCTACATGCTTGTGTCTATTATATATAGATTAGAGGATTACTGATGGATTTAGTTGGAGCTGATCAAGCAAAGATAGTTGCTGGAAAATAGTTCAAAATACTGTGTATTTCTTCATACACACTTGTTGTGAACTAGTGATTTCTGAAGGTGGAATTAACCTTCTTTAGGAAGTGAGCCTTGGGAAGTGAGCCCTCTTTTGTTCCTTGACTCCTAATAGGGCCTGACCTCTTACAAGGACTATGTACTATAATGCTTCAATAAGATCCTAACAGGGCTATATCTTCTAACAAGGATTACTATATTTTCAGTACATCATTTGTGGGTGCTAATTCCCACTAGGGTTTTTACCTTTAATAGGGTTTCCAAGAAATGAAAATATTGTGTTATTGTATTGGAACTCATTGTTTCTGATATTAATGAGTTTTAAGATTAAATTTTAATATTTTGTTATACAACTGATTCACAAGCCCCCCTCTTAGTTGTAATGTGGATTGTTATTCCTAACAATTGGTATCAGAGCTTATGGTCCTTAGAGAGAAAGCTTAATAGCTTGAGGTGATCTTGGAAATGGCATTCTATAGGAAAGATAGTCCTAAATTTGGTCCTAAAAACTTTGACAGTTGGAAAAATAAGATGCGAACACATTTTCTATGTTTGGGCATAGACTACTAGATGATTGTAAAGAAGAAGGAAACTCTAAAGGTTGAGAATGATTTAGATTCAGCCACTGATGATGAAAATAAGTTATTTTCATATAACATGGTCACAAGAGAAGCATTGATCAACACACTATCTAAGGGTGAGTTTACTGAAATCAAAGATCTAGATTTGGCACATGACATTTGGAATAGACTAGAGGCACTTTGTGAAGAAGACAAGTACACCAAACAAGTGAAGCTACAAAACTAGAAGACAAAGATGGAGAAGCTACAAATGAATGAAGATGAAAGCATTAGAGCCTATGTTCAAAGGGTTACAAAAGCTATAGTTGGAATCAAAAATTGTGGAGGCAGTTATAATGAAGATGAAGTGATTGTAAAGATTCTCAGATCTCTAACCCCTACTTACAAGTTCAAAGCTATGTCTATTGAAGAAATGATGCCTTTGACACCGAACTTTAGTAGATAAATGTTTATTACAAAGCTAACCACCTTTGAAGCTACAGAATTAGGAGAAGTTGCACCTAAAGTTGAATCTATATTTAGGGAATCCACACATAGGAATGTATCTGCAGTTTCAAGCACAAGAAAAGAAGATCTAAAAGAAGAGCTTGGTGAGTATGCTGAGGAATGGGAGAAGATAATGGAAGAAGAAATAAAAATAGGAGAACTTGTTGCACTAATTTATAGAAGAGAAAAAAGAGGTAAGGGAAAATTTGAAGACAAGTTACCTTCGAAATGTTTTTCATGCAATAAGATAGGTTATTTTGCATCTAGATGTCCTACAAGAGTTCCTAAGTACAAACCTGATTATGCAAAAATTAGAAGAGACAAAGAATGTTATTGTGCTAGTGAAGGAATCTCTAATGATGATGAAGTATACAATGAAGAGATTGGATTTGTTGCTATTAAAGATGAACTAGTTCATGAAGAAAAAGCCTTAGTACCTCATGTTGACAAGAAAACTGAATGGATAATTGATAGTGGATGTTCTCATCCCATGACTGGTGATAGAAACAAGTTTTTAAAATTATCAAATTATGATGGAGGTGTTGTGAGGTTTGGGGACAATCTCCCAAAATCCATCATTGGGGTAGGATCCATTACTTTGGATGAAAAGACTAATACAGATAATGTATTACTTATTGAAGGACTGAAACACAATTTGTTGAGTGTTGGATAGTTAATGGATAAGAATTTTTATTTATGTTTTTTTAATGGTAAATACTTTATCAAAAGAAAGGAAGGAAAGTTGATTGCTACCGCTTCAAGATCTAGAGGTAATGTATTCGAATTAAACACATTTGGAGCCTCTCATTTTGTTGCTAAGGTAGATGATAGTTGGTTATGGCATAGAAGATTTTGTCTTGTTAATTT
Organism: Chamaecyparis obtusa; assembly: GCA_027943335.1. Lineage (NCBI taxonomy): Eukaryota > Viridiplantae > Streptophyta > Pinopsida > Cupressales > Cupressaceae > Chamaecyparis > Chamaecyparis obtusa. The sequence goes on along the minus strand of BSBK01003705.1, from coordinate 179,436 downwards.
TGATAACATTTTGAAGGAAAGTATGGCTAATGCAGTAAGAGATCTACCAAAGATTGTGAAACCTTCTAACACTATATGAAAAGAATGTGTTATGGGAAAGGAAATTAGAAATAGTCATAAAAGTAAATCATCTACATCAGAAAGGAAGGTGGATCTAGTACATATAGATCTATGTTGGCCTACAAGAACAAAATCATACTATGGTGAAAGGTACTTTATACTCTTTGTTGATGACTTTTCTAGAATGATGTGGGTTACTTATTTAAGAGAAAATTCAGAAGCTTTTGATAAATTCAAGTTGTTCAAAGAAAAAGTAGAGAATGAATCAGGACTGAAAATAAAGTGTTTAAGGTTAGATAAAGATGGAGAGTTTACATCAGATTTTTTCAATTCATATTGTGAAGAGTATGGGATAAAAAGGAAAACATCTTCTCCTAGAACTCTACAACAAAATGGGATAGAAAAGTGAAGAATAGGACTATACTTGACACTACTAGAACAATGTTGATTGAAGGAAATGTATCTCATGTACATTGGAGAGAGGCTATTGGAATAGGAGTGTACACATTAAAAAGAAAATAGATCAGAGAAGGTATAAGTAAGACTCCTTGTGAACTATGGTTTGATCATACTCACACTATAAAATACTTCATAATTTTTCGTAACAAATGTTATATCAAGAGGGATGATGACATAGGGAAATTTGATGCTAGTAGTGATGATGGAATCTTCCTTGGTTACTCTGTCAAAAGTAAGGCATATAAATGCTTCAATCTAAGATTGAGGAAGATGGTTGAAAGAAACAATGTAAGAATAGATGAGAAATTTTAGATACAAGAAAGAATGTATGACAACAGTTAGATATTAGAGATGAAAGAAGCCACTACTGGTGTAGAAGAAGAAGAACTTGTAGAGGAAGAAAATGAAAAAGAGGTTTGTGATGATGATAAAAGCAAGACTATTGAGACTCCTAAAACCCCAAGGTATGTAAAAAAATAACTATCCTGAAAATCAAATTATTGGCAATACTAGTTAGGGAGTGCTAACTAGATCTAAAGCTAGAGAAGAAATTTGTTTGATTTCTCAAGTTGAGCCAAAAACTACTAATGAAGCCTTTAATGATGAATCTTGGATAACTACTATGAAAGAAGAATTGGATCAGATAAAGAAGAATGATACTTGGTGTTGGTGTCCAAAATGACACTTATGCTCTAATGAGCTGCCAATATACCCTTAGATGGATTTTAGGAATGGTTAGCTCCAAAATGTAATGAGGTCTTAGGGTAACTGGACCAACTATAGGGACAAGACTGCCCTCTTCTACTTCTGGCTCTGCAAGACCAAGGCAAGTGCACCTAACCTAGTATAAAATACACTTCATACACCAAGAACTAGGTTTGAATAATAGATAAATGGATAGCAAGAAAATACTAAGTGTTAACCACACACTCATTGACTCTCCATTGCTATGGGGTAGAACCACAAACAACCAAATGCTGAAAACTTAAAGAATGGTTCTTGATTTATGTTTTTGGATCATAACAACAACAATCATTATTTGTTGATAAAGAGATACTCACTTAGGCCAGTGCCTCATCCATTGGGCAAGATCTCCTAGAACAAGAATGCTACACACACTAGACAATAGCTGAGATTCCAAGCCATAAACACACCTACAATCCCCTTTACTACTTATAATATATCCTTACATAGACAATCAGATAGATCTATGTCCCATCTAAAGCATCATTTCATCTAATCTTGGATTAGAACTTAAGAATGGATACATACACATAAAACAATATGCAAAGAACTAGAAAGTTTAGAACCTATCCAACTTGACAAAAAGGAGAGATAAGAGTCATGTATTTGCATTAAGTATGAGGAATCCTTAAGTATAAACAATCAAACCAGAGGAGTCAAGCTTGCAAATTATAGCTTAGACCTACAACTTTTTCTATCATCAACAAAATACCAAATGCCAAAATGTTACAATCCTGACTGGGCAGAAGACTCACAACAAAAAAGTTTAAAATCTAACTCCCAATAATTAGAAATGATCAAGGAAATCCCTTTATACCAGGGTTACAATACAAGCACAATGATCATTTCAAAATAAAAATTTCAATCCACCTAATCCCACCAAGAATTTAACATAGACAAGATCGAGATCAGGCCGCAACATGCCAACTCAAACAATCGAAATTGTCAGCCAACTAGCCCTGTACTAGTCCAAGTACCAAATCATCATCAAGCCCTAAGAAATCTAGCCAAATTGACCCCTACAACACACTTTAGGGTACTGATTCATTTATTTCCCTTGGAAAGACATTCTTTTGCAGCTACCATGGCAACCTAGACCACATCGCAATGCTTAGCAATCACTTCCACCCACTCTGGTCTCTCAAGAATTGAATTTCTGGTACTTCTGTGCTTGAAAATCCTCTGCAAAATTCAAAATTGAATCACAATGGTCACTTCATGGCACCATCAGCATATCGATGGTCCTCATTTGAATCTCTTCTATCTTTGAGTCATGACCGTCTGATCAATCTTTCCCTTCACGGCTTACTTTCCTTTTAAAACAATGCCCCATTATATTCAGCAAACTGGCGGCAAAGACCTCTACCAATTCACAAGACATATCATGCCTTTCACTAAAACTCTAGCGACTGCGTGACCACTGTTCACCAAGTCACTAGAAATATGGATAACCACCAAATCTCCTCGTGAATGCACGACAAGACTACGCTTATTAGCACTGCCAACTCTTTTAATCCAGACTGCTAAAAACTTAGACCCCACCAGGGCCCACCTGATGCCACCTCTCACCATACCATTTGTTGGTTCATGCTCAGTCACTGAAAACACTGGCCCCACTTTATCTAGCGAACTAGTGAATGAAGGTTTTCGCTAGTTCACGAAATACTTACCACCATTCCTAAAATATTTAGTGATTACACAACCCACTTTTATCACAACCACCAAGGACACTGAGAAAATAATTCAGGCCCACAAGGAAAGATCGATGATAGTCGCATGATCGCAAGGCTCTGACAAATCACATGAGAAGATATGCTAGCCATTGATCCTCTGACATTGCCAGGGCCCGCTAAGCCTTCAAAAAATTAGGTCCCACTTTATCTCTGATCTGTTCACCCATGGACCAATCATGAGGCTCTAATGATGCACACCTGGCAGATAGGGCCCAAAGAAATACTTTTTTCTTTTTACTCATCTCACTGCAAGATTAACCTTAGGGGATTCAGCAAATATGCAAACAAAGGAAACCTCTAATTCATGAGATACTTTCTCTAACCATGTTCAAACCCTTAGAATATGTGAACAAAAGCTTTCTCCAGTTCACCGAATGATTCCTTAACCTTGAGTTACATCTTGAGAATATGCGACCAAAGAGGAAAAAATTCTATTCGCTAGGTCACTGAAACATTTGGGGCATGACTAATCTATTATGAGATTCTATGAATACATATTCACCCAATCACCAGACATATAAAAGACCTAACCATGCAAAGAATAAAGTAAGAGGTTAAAAGGGCACATGCGGATTAAAGTCTTAAGTGACTGGATAAAGTAACTTGAAATTAGAATAGGGTCAGGGCTCATTTGAATATTTGAAATTCAATGGCTAGTTTCTGAACTCCAAGGGTTTAAGGACCAGGAAGCTAGGAAAAATTGGAGAGACCAGGGAAAAAAAAGAAGGTCACGGCCATGAAAATTTTTGCATGTGCTAATAGTGGCTCATATTAGGGGATGCATGTCTCTTGTAGGCATGACAAGGATTTAGAATCACTGGGAGAGCAGACCAACTCAAAATTATGACACAAAAAACACAAAGCAGACAAAAACAAGGGAAACCTAAACTACTATTCATGGAAGAAAAACTTCAGGAGAAGTAAAACTTTAAGAATTGTCCATGAACAGGCAATTCCAAATTACCACCAATTAAATCCATCAAGATATATGAATCTATTCCCCACTTTCTTTCAATGAGATAAGGGCCCAACCAAATAGGATCAAATTTTCCATGCCTTCCCTTATCTTCCAACCTTGCATTCCACATCAGGACCAGATCATCAATTTCAAAACTCCTCTGATTTGTCCTTTTATCAAAAAAAAATTTACACTGCCTCTGCAATGTCACATTTCTCTCATGTGCATCCCTCCTCACCTCCTCTGATTGGATCAATTCATCCATTCTCATTCTCATCTCATCGTTCAAATCTTCATCATATGCCTAGATGAACCTGTACATTTGCAACAAATTATTCTGAGGTAATCTAGCACTTATTCCATAAACTAGGTCAAAAGGGGCACAACCTATGGCTTTCTTTATAGTTACTCTATCAGCCCACAATGCCCACCATAACTTTGAGTCCCAACCTTTCTTATTTCTGTCCAACACCCTCTTGAGAATCTTTATAAGGCTTTTGTTACTAGATTCAACCTGGCCATTTCCTTGTGGATGATATGGGGAAGAGAATGAAATGTGTATCCCATATTGCTGACAAAAATCACCAAATTCCTGTGATCTAAAGCACATTGCATTATCAGCCACAATTGTTTCTGGACAACCAAATCTAGTGAGAATGTTATGCATCATGAAATCAGTAACAACTTTACTAGTGGCCCTCCTAGTAGGGATAACTTCAACCCACTTGGTAGAATAGTCTATTGCCACTAGTATGTATGAATGTCCACCACTAGACTTGTTTGGAATCTCACCAATGAAATCAATACCCCACTTCTGGAAAGGAGTCTGAACTAAAATAGGTCTGAGTGGCAAATTCCCACTCAATTTTAACCTACCTACAAATCTCTGGCATGCATCACACTTCCTCACAAATTGATGTGTGTCCCTAAAGACTGCAGGCAACCAAAATCCAGACCTAAGTATTTTATAGGCTATGGTCTTTGCCATATAGTATCCTCCACATACACCTTGATGCATTTCTTCCATTAGAGTCTTAGATTTTTCATGATCCACACATTATAGCAATACTCCTTCATTGCTTCTCCACCACAACTCACCATGTATAATGGCATACCTTGTTGACTGTAACCTGACAGTCCTCCTCTTGCTCTCATTCATGTCAGGGGGAATGACCTACCTCTGCAAGTAGTTAATAACATCTTTATACCAATCACAGTAATCCATATCACAAATATATGGCATCTCTTCCTCTTCTATAATATTCACATGATTTGCAACCAGATTACTCTGATCCATCAACTTTGCAAGGCCTAAGCCTCTCACTAGTTTTGTAATCTAGATATCTATATTGAATTCTTGGATTCTGTTGATCCATCTACATCTCTTACTGAGACCTCTTGTTGTACTAGAATATCCTTAACAGCAGCACTAGGAACATAAGCAACCACCTTATCTCCCACAAGATAACACCTAAAAGCTTTGACTGCTTTGACTAAGGCATAAGCCTATTTTTCAGTGATGTCATATTTCAATTCTGCTACATGTAAAGACTTGCTAAAAAATGATATAGGTTGTTCATATCCATCTGGATTCTTTTGTAATAAGACTGCTGCAACCGTATGATAAGAAGCAAAAGATAAAATTTGCATGGGTTTACCATAATCAGGGGTCCTTAAAATAGGGGCATCCTTGATGGCCTATTTGATATTCTTGAAAGACTCATTTTCTTCTTCATTTCATTCTACTTTTGCATCTTTTTTCATCATTCTAGATATGGGAATACAAATTTCTACAAAATTGGTAACAAATCTTCTTAGAAAATTTACCTGCCCAAAGAAAGACTATATTCCTTTAACATTTCTTGGTGGTGAGAGCCTATCTATTGCCACAATCCTTTCAAGATCAATTCTCACTCCATCGTTAGACACAATGTGTCCTAACAGCTTGCCTTCCACAACACCAAAAGAGCACTTCTTTGGATTCAAAGAAATCCCATACTCCAGAGCTCTGATGAAAATCTTTTCTAGATGCTCACAATGCTGATCCTCCTTCTCTAACTATGATGTGAGATCATCTTGATACACCACTAAAAATTTATTTATGAAATCAGCAAAGGCCATGTCCATAGCTCTCTGAAAAGTTACTCCTGCATTTGTCAGGCCAAAAGGCATCCTAACATACACATATGTTCCCCAAGGAGTGGTGAATGCAGTCTTGAATTGTTCTGACTCCTTGACCATGACCTGATAATAACTAGAGAAACCATCCATCATGGACATTAACTCTAATCCTGTGATTCTCTGTAGCATATTTTCCATATTAGGGAGACCATAGTTGTCTTTCAAAGAATTGACATTCAGATTTCTAAAATCAACACACAACCTAATGTCACCATTCTTTTTTCTAACTGGAACCAAGTTTGACACCCAAGTAGAATGTCTGACAGGCTTGATAATGCCAGCATCCATCATCTTTTTGAGTTCATCTTGCATTTTTGGTGCCAAAGTAGGGTTCACAGGCCTTAATTTCTGCCTAAAGGGTTTAGTTCCTTCCTTTAATGGTATCTCATGTTGAAAGAGATCTTCTCTATATGCCTTCAAATCATCATAAGAACATGCAAAAACATGTCTAAATTTTTTGAGAAGATCAATCAAATTTCTTCTAGTTCTTTGAGATAAGCATTTACCTATGTAAATATTCTTTGGTTCTTGGCTTGTTCCTAGATTCACTTCCTCCAAATCATTTTTCTTGTCAACAATTCTGGCAACACAAGCCCTCTCTTTATCATCAAATGCTCTCTCAAGAGAAACCAATCCCCTTGGGATTCTATTTGACTTCAATTGCATTACTTCCTTCCCAAGGACATTCTCTTTTCCATCTCTGATGTCTACATAGGTGCTGAAATCCATTTCCTGACCATCAAAATGAGATTCACACTGCAAGAATCTCAAAACATCCTGATCATCAAAAAATACTTGGCAATTCTCAACATTATCTAGGATAGAAGGCTTGGACTTACACTCTATTCTGGATATCCCTACAAAGGTAACATCCTCTGGCCTTAAAGCTATGTTTTGTAGAAAATTTGCCATCCTGTTCTGGCTTCTATCCACCCAATCAATACCAAAGGCATTGAAATACACAATTTCATCCCATACAACATTCCTATATTGTTTCAGCCTTTGATTCTTAGATGCATACCTTGATCTAATCTGAGAAATTATTAACTCAGAATCACCAATCACCCTAAGATTTTTGATCCCATGTTTTGATGCTTGTCTCAAACCAATCAATAGGGCTTCATATTCAGCAACATTGTTTGTGCAAGGAAACAAGAGAGTGAAAGAAAACTTAAAAGTCTTACCACTCGGGGATACCAACAACACTCCTACTCCAACACCTTCTCTAGAACTTGCTCCATTAAAATATAATGTCCATAAGACATTACCCTCTGTCATGTTATTCTTATCATCAGCCAAAAGGATAGGCCTAACCTTCTCCTACACCTCACTCCTCTGAACTTGGAATGAGCCAATGTCAGTGTCAACAAAATAGTTCATGCTATCCTTTTCATTTTCCTCAATCATATGTGGAGTTCTAGCTTCCCTTGACACCTTCACCTTTTCTCCTTCAATATCAAAAGTGGCAAAGGAAAAGTCACACTGAATACTTCCTCCCATGGAGGCACTCCATTTTCTAGATAACAACATTCCATATTGAGGAGGAATGTCAACTACAAGAACACTCATAGTTAACTGTTTGTTAGGAAATGCAGCTAATTTATAAGGAATACCTTGATAGTACCAATAACAGGCACTTCTCTTGATTCCATAGCTTGGCATCTCCCATGAGGCATATCAACCTTTAGTCCTAATGATTTCATGATCTTTGTAGGCATGACAGTGTTTGATGCTCCAGAATCGATCATGCAATTCTTCAATATTTTACCATCAATCACAAGGGACAAGAAGAAAGGATCAACTGTCCCTACTACATTGTTTCCAATATTTGTATTCAAGAAGATTTGAGGGATCTTAGAAACCATTTCTTCACTCCTACTATTAGGTGTGTCTTCCAAGGAAGCCACATGTTTGTCATTTCTACTCATTTCTTGGATTCCTGCAGAAGAAACACCATTTACCCAATTCAAGGCCTTGACCTTATGTTCTTCTATTCTCATCATTTCCAAAAGTGGAACCTTGATAGTGATCTATGAAAGAAATTTGGACATATCTATTGGAAAATACTTCTGGTTATTCATGTCTTCTTTGAAAATAGTGACAATTTTATCCTTTGTGGATTCAGATTTGTCTTCGAGAGGAGATTCCCCTTCCTTCTGAAAGGCAGGAACAACAACACCTGATGTCTTTGCTTTGTTCCTAGGTGCTGTAATAGGCATAATTTTCTTTTTTACCTTCACTTGGTTAGCAACACAAGCACCCTTTCCCTTTTCTTCATGTTGTTGTACACTATTTTCTATCCTCTTGATTAACATACTACCCGGTTTACCAGTTGCATTTCCAACTGTCCTATTTCTCAAATTGTAATTGCTTCTAGCTTGAGTGACCATGTCCGCAGTGATTTGAGAAATTTCTTCATCTAATGGTCTTCTTAAATAAACTTTCTCCTCACCCCTCACTGCAATACATCCAACATCATCAAACTCTTCTTCTTCACCATCAGTAAAGTCAGCTTCATCCCATGCATGTGAAGAATTCATACCACATCCTTCCTTATCATACTACTCCTCACCTTCTTGGTTATCAGGTAGATTCAAAGCAATGACACAATTCTTTGGACTATGAGGAGACTGACAAGCAGCACACCATGGAGCTTCATCAGCTAAATTTACTGAATTTCTCTGCAAAGGATCAAGGATCCTTCCATCAGGCCTTTCTTGCTTGGTTGGGGAAATGGGATTGCCATCTTTCCACTGAGTGTTGTAGGGGTAATTTTGCATTCTTGGTTGTCTGCTAAAGTTGTTTGGACCTGAACTCTCCATAGTCACAGCCCTATTGTTTCCTTTTTCACCAGGCTTTAAACCTTCCAAAGCCCTCAAGATTTTTTTTAGATTGTCATCCTCTTTGGGTTTAGAGTCAGAAAACCTTCCCATTTCTTTCTTATTCTACATCTAAGGCCTGCAATCATCTCTTCTTCCTATCTTCCCTGATATTCTTCTATTGCTCTCTATATTGATGGCCAATTTGTAAGCTTCCTCGAGACTTCTAGGGTTCTTGTCCCTCAAGAGGTATCTCATCTTTTCATTAAAGGCATTCAAGTATGTCACAAGACATACCCTGTCATCTAATCTGATATCCTGCAAGAGCCTATGCATGGCCTTTTGGAACCTTATGTTGAATTCAAGGACCTCTTCATTCTAATTTTTCTTTATGTTATTGAATTCATTTAGGATAAAACCCTCATTAGTCTTATCACCATAGTGTTCCTTGAAATAGTTTTTGAATTCATTCCATGACCCTATACTAGCATGGGGTAACCCTCTAAACCAATCCCTAGCATCCTCAATCAAGGATTGTACAAATAGCTTCATTATAACATCATCAAGCTCTACATTATAATCATCTATTACATCTATGAAATTTTTTAGGTGTTCTTCACATGTGATGACATTATTTCCAGTAAATTTAGGAAGCTTTTTTCTAATCTCATCAGGGATTACATTAGGATAACCAGGAATACCAAAGAAGGTAAGTTGTTTGTACCTTTCATGAATAGGAGCTCCATGTGGTGGATCCATGCCTTCAGATGTAGATGTCCTTGTGTTTGAACCATCAAGGACTCTAGCAGCACCCGATAAACCATTTGCTTGAGCTGCATTGTTACCATGATTTCCACCTTGTCCCAAAAAGGAAGCAGCAACATTTGAAGGTCCTGAAGTATGCTTGAGAAAATCTATCTTTTTTCTGATTTCTACAGCAGAAGCCTCCAACTCAGCTTTATCTAGTTCTTTATCCAATATCTCTTTCTTCCTTCTAGCTATCTCCAAATATGAATCTAATCTCAGTCCTCGATCTGATGTCCTATCCACAATAGCTTGTTCATTGATTTGAATCCCAACAACCTTCTATTTCCCTTTGTCCCTTGGTCTAGTTTCTTCACATATTTTTTGAACAATAGGCTATTCGTCTACTCTTTCAGGCTCTGGGACAAAATTAATTGCCTCCAAATCTAGTAACTGCCTCTTTAGCTAATCGGCCCTTATCATGACTTGTCTTACTTTTTCTTCTTTGTCCTTTTCTCTTTTCTACCTAATGCAAAGTTGTTCTTAAACTCTCCTTTCTAATTCATAGACCTCTTCAAAGATCTCTTCTAATTCAAGGAGTGTGGTCTTTGACTCATCATCTCCCATTTGAGTTTCTTCCTCATACTAGTTCAATCCCAAGTCAACAGTAGCCTCTTCATATTCTAAATTGTCTTCTTCTTGACTAGGTCTGGCTTGGGTCTCTTGTCTAATATCTCTCTTGTTTCTCCACATCTGAGAAACACCTCTTCTTTTCTTTCCTCCCCTTGTCTAACTAGGCCTTGAAGTAATTGGAATGCCTTCTTCCATTATGTCTTTAGGATGCTGCTTTCTCTGGGACCTAGTAGCTCTATAACTCATCTTGCAAAATTAATCGCTGACCAGTACTGCTACCAAGATTTTTGAGTCACCACCCAAGTGTATTGGGAATATTACAATGAGATTTCTTGACCTCAAAAATTCTCAAATGAGTTAAAGAGACAAGGGATAAGGGTAACCCTATTTCTTCCAATGATGACCTAATGGTTAAGATGAACATGTATAATACTTCCCCAGCAGAGTCACCATCTTGTTGGTGTCCAAAATGATGCTTATGATCTAACAAGCTACCAATATACCCTCAAATGGATTTTAGGAATGGTTAGCTACAAAATGTAATGAGGTCTTAGGGTAACTAGACCAACTATAGGGACAAGACTACCCTCTTCTACTTCTGGAACTGCAAGACCAAGGCATGTGCACCTAACCTAGTATAAAATACACTTCATACACCAAGAACTAGGTTTGAATAATAGATAAATGGATAGAAAGAAAGTACTAAGTGTTAACCACACACTCATTAACTCTCCATTGCTATGGGGTAGAACCACAAACAACCAAATGCTGAAAACTTAAAGAATGGTTCTTGATTTATGCTTTTGGATCATAACAACAACAATCAGTATCTGTTGATAAAGAGATACTCACTTAGGCCAGTGCCTCATCCATTGGGCAAGATCTCCTAGAACAAGAATGCTACACACACCAGAAAATAGCTGAGATTCCAAGCCATAAACACACCTACAATCCCCTTTACTACTTATAATATATCCTTACATAGATAATTAGATAGATCTATGTCCCATCTAAAGCATCATTTCATCTAATCCTGGATTAGAACTTAAGAATGGATACATACACATAAAACAATATGCAAAGAACTAGAAAGTTCAAAACCTATCCAAGTTGACACAAAGGAGAGATAAGAGTCATGTATTTGCATTAAGTATGAGGAATCCTTAAGTATAAACAATCAAACTAGAGGAGTCAAGCTTGCAAATTACAGCTTAGACCTACAACTTTTTCTATCGTCAACAAAATACCAAATGCCAAAATGTTACAATCCTGACTGGGTAGAAGGCTCACAATAGAAAAGTTTAAAATCTAACTCCCAATAATCAAAAATGATCATGAAAATCCCTTTATACCAGGGTTACGATACAAGCACAATGATCATTTCAAAATCAAAATTTCAATCCACCTAATCCCACCAAGAATTTAACATACACAAGATCAAGATGAGGCCGCAACATGCCAACTCAAACAATCAAAATTATCATCCAACTAGCCCTGTACTAGTCCAAGTACCAAATCATCATCAAGCCCTAAGAAATATATCCAAATTGATCCTTGCAACACACTTTAGGGAACTGATTCATTTATTACCCATGGCAAGACATTCCTTTGTAGCTACCATGGCAGCTTGGACCACATCGCAATGCTTAGCAATCACTTCCACCCACTCTGGTCACTCAAGAATTTAATTTATGGTACTTCTGTGCTTGAAAATCCTCTGCGAAATTCAAAATTGAATCATAATGGTCACTTCATGGCACCATCAACATATCGACAGTCCTCGTTTGAATCTCTACTATCTTTAAGTCGTGACCATTCGATCAATATTTACCTTCGTGGCTTACTTTCCTTTTAAAAAGTGCCCCATTATATTCAGCGAACTCGCAATGAAGACCTCCACCAATTCATGAGACATATCATTCCTTTCACTAAAACTCTAGTGACTATGCGACCGCTATTTGCCAAGTTGCTAGAAATCTGGAGAACCGCCAAATCTCCTCGCGAATGCGTGACAAGACTACGATTATCGGCAGTGCCAACTCTTTTAATTCGGACTGCTAAAAACTTAGACCCCACCTGGGCCTGCCTGATGCCACCTATCACCATACCATTCATTGGTTCATGCTCGGTCACCGAAAACACTAGCACCACTTTATCTAGCGAACTGGCCGCTAAAGGTTTTCGCTAGTACATGAAATACTTACCACCATTGCTAAAATATTTAGCGATTACGTGACCCACTTGTTTGCTGAGTCACCAATCCATCTAGAGAATCACCAAATCTTTACATGAATGAGTGAGCACATGTAAAATTTATCAGGCCGCTAGACACTTTTATCACAACCGCCATGGACGCCGAGAAAATAATCCAAGCCCACAAGGAAAGATCGACGATAGTCACATGATCACAAGGCTCTGACAAATCACATGAGAAGATATGCTAGCCATTGATACTCTAACATCATCAGGGCCCACGAAGCCTTTGGAAAATTAGGTCTAACTTTATCTCTGATCTGTTCACCCATGGACCAATCATGAGGCTCTAACATTGCACACCTAGCAGATAGGGCCCAAAGAAATACTTTTTTTTTTACTCATCTCACTACAAGATTAACCTTAGGGGATTCAATGAATACGTGAACAAAGGCAACCTCTAATTTTCTAGATACTTTCTCTAACCATGGTCAAAACCTGAGAATACACAAACAAAAGCTTTCTCCAGTTCACCGAATGATTCCTTAACCTTGAGTTACATCTTGAGAATATGTGACCAAAGAGGAAACACTTCTATTTTCCAGGTCGCTGAAACATTTGGGGCATGACTAATCTATTACAAGATTCTGCGAATACATATTCACCCAATCACTAGACATATAAAAGACCTAACCACACAAAGAATAAAGTAAGAGGTTAAAAGGGCACATGTGGATTAAATTCTTAAGTGACTAGATAAAGTAACTTGAAATTAGAATAGGGCCAGGGCTCATTTAAATATTTGAAATTCAACGGCTAGTTTCTGAACTGCAAGGGTTTAAGGACTAGGAAGCTAGGAAAAATTGTAGAGACCAGGGAAAAAAAAGGTCATGGCCATGAAAATTTTTGCATGTGCTAACACTTGGGAATTGGTTCCTAGGCCTAAAAATAAAAATATTATAGGAACAAAATGGGTCTTCAGAAACAAAATGGATGAAGAAGGAATGGTTGTAAGAAACAAAGCAAGACTAGTATGTAAGGGATACTCACAACAAGAAGGTGTTGACTTTGAAGAAACTTTTGCTCCTATTGCTAGAATAGAGGTAGTAAGATTATTTCTATCTTATGCTGCACACAAAAACTTCAAAGTGTATCAGATGGATGTTAAATCTACATTTTTGAATGGAGATCTTAAAGAAGTATATATAGAGCAACCAAATGGATTTCCTCTATGTGAAGACAAAGACATGGTGTGCAAATTGAAGAAAGCATTGTATGGATTAAAACAACCTCCTAGGGCTTGGTATGCAAGGTTGGACAAGTATCTACTTGGACTTGGATTCAAAAAAGGTAATGTGGATAGTAATTTGTATCCAAGAACTACTAAAGATGGAATCCTAATAGTAGAAGGATTTTTAGATGACATTATCTTTAGAGGTAATGATGATTTGTGTAAGAAGTTTGCTAAAGAAATGGAAAGTGAATTTGAGATGTCCATGATAGGTGAAATGAAATTCTTTCTTGGACTACAAATTGTTGAACCTACAACTGATTTACAACTGATTGGAGAGACTATTGAAACAATGATTGAAGATCACATGAAAAGTGGTTGTATAGATATACAATATGTTAAATCAGTATTATGTTGTCATTGATGTCAACTAGTTTCTTATTAGTTTGACAAGTACTTATCTTGTAAGTTATCATTACCGAGACATCTAAAGAATGGTGAAAGATGGTCACATTAGATGAGGATAAGGAATGCATTGGATAACTTATTGATGAGTCTTTGATCTCATTATATTGAATTTAGTATGTTGTATTCATCTATTATGGAGAAAGGAACTAAAAGACACAAAGCAGTGTTGGTCGGTAAAAGAGAACAGTTTATTGTTTACCGAGAATCTCAGTGTAAACACTGATGAAAGTATACACTAATGTAGTATGTTGTATACCAAGCACCAGTTTAACCAATGAAGGTTTACTGATGCATTACTTTGTTAACCAAGGAAAATAGAAAAGCATTTAATGATATTGATGAGTTAGATTTGCATGATTTCAAGGTGAAAAGTCAAATTTTGTTACAAGGATCTATGGCTAACAAAATTCAAGGAAAATCTAACGAAGGATATTGAAACATGTTAATGAAACATCAGCTGAGGAAGTTTTAAGCGGCAAAATCTGATGGATGAAAATCAAATAGCTTACATGCTTATTTAAGGGAAAAGAAAATACATTGTATTTAGTCAGACAATTTGAAGAAGAAGAAGGAGATGCTACAGAAGTGGAGCGTGAGCTAGCATTCATGCATTTTTGATCAAAAAAGTTACTGAACCGAGCTACAAAAACTGAGCTACACAGAGCATATTACTGAGTGACTATAAGTGGAATTGATGTTAAGATCTGAAATGATATATTGGTCAAAAATATTTGTAAGAGCATAACACTGATCTATAATTGCAATTTTTTGTATTAGGGTAGATCAACCTACTGTTACTTTCTAATAATTGTAAATAGTGAAAATCTCTTAACCAAGTGGACTTTTAAGTCTTATTTGTGTTTCCTTTTGACAAGTGAAACATTGTTATCCTGTAAATTAGCACAGTGAGTGACAGAAGATTGAAAGATAACTTATAGTGTAAAGTCCTCTAACCAGGTCACACCTAATAGTGTGTATTGTAACCTTTAACAGGGTTGGGTCCTCATAGGCCTCACTTTAGAAGAGTGAAATTTTTGGGTCGCCGGTTCCCAGGTGGTTTTTCCCTTAACAGGGTTTCCACGTTAAATAATTGTGTTATGTGTTGATTGTGATATCTGTTTGCTATCATACTTTACATTTTAGCTATTTGATTTAATCAGTAATTACTAAGAGTCTTAACTGAAGATCATAAAAACACTGGCTATGAATCATATATATGTTTACCGACTATCAAAAATCTGAGAAACAATACTTTGGATTATTCATTTTGTTTTGGCACTTGGATAACTGATTCACCCCCCTCTCAGTTATTCTAACAATTGGTATTAGAGCTATTTCATTTCTTGGAACAAAGTTTTAAGGACTTGAACATAAAGATCACAAAATGAATAAGAGGGAGGGGCCTAGACTAAACAAAGATAACTTCTCAGTATGGCAATAGAGAATGAAACTGCATATAGTTGGAATTGGTGGAGATGCACTACATTTTATGACAACTGGCTATAGCTAACCAATTGGTCCTCTAACTATGCAACAACTAAAAGACAAGCTTGATCACAATGTAGCAATGATGGAACTTGCTACTACCTGTACCAATGCTGAATTTGAAGAAATCAAAGGATTGACTATTGCTAAGGCAATGTGGGATAGATTAGAACAAGTATACATTGGTAACAAAAATGTCAAAAGAGCTAGAGCTGAAAGCTTGAGAGGAAAATTTGATGAAATGAGAATGAATAAAGGAGAAAATATTGTTGAATATTCAAATAGAATTAAAGAAGTTGTTTATGCTATATGAGCTTCTGATGGAGTAATTGAAGAAGAGACAATAATCAGCAAAATCCTCAGAACCTCGCTACCTGTCTATGCAATCAGAGTATCGACAATTCATGAGAACTAAGACACATCCAATCTTACACTTGATACCCTGATTGGTAAGCTTACTACTTTTGAGTTGAACAATTTTGATAACAGTGTTGTACCTTCTGCTGAGTCTACTTTCATGTCTTCTCTGAAGATTGGGAAATCTAGCAAGAAAAATAGAAATAATAATGACAATGATACTGATGATGACCTTGATGAGCTTGAAGCATTAATGGCTAGAAGATTACCGAAAGGTAAAGGGAGATATGTAGGTAAGTTACCCTTGGCATGTTTTAATTGTAAGGAAGTAGCTCACATTGCTGCTAGATGTCCTCAGAAGAGAAATGATGATGATGAACCAAGAGATTGTTAGAAAGTAAAGATCCCCAAGATAACTGAGAGGGGGGGATGAATCTGTTATTTGATAATTTAACCATTCAACTACTTTAAACAATATAATTAATTTACTAATCAACCATAGAAATATAACCATACACAATTGTACAATAACACAAGATATGTTGACTAGGGCACCTCTTGAAAAGAGTAAACCCCGGTGGGAATGATGCCCACAAAATGATGCACTAATATGAAAGTTCCTTGTTAGAGGATGGACCCTATTAGGAGTCTTATGAAATACATTTAGTACATATAAATCCCTATTAGGAGATTTTGAATCCCTGTTAAAAGATTCTAACCCGGTTAAGAGTTTATGGAAGACAGAAGGACCCACTGCCCAAACAGCTTCAAGGCAAGATCTCTGAACACACTGTCCAAAAGATCTTAGAATTATTCAATAGACTAATATGAAATATATTACCTCCTTCACACTATGCCAAAACCACACTCTCTACTACACAAGATCATAATTCCAGATCTCTGTACTCACAAGTCTTCCTTCATCACTGAATTAGCTCTTTTCTTCACTTCATGCATATCTTTGCATCTCAACCTTCAAAAATACATATTGAAACAAGGAAAAAATTCCTTCTTATATACAAAACTCAAATAATTACAAATGAGTTAGTCCTCAATTACAAAATAATAATTTCTACACGCTACACACAAAATTCACATAAAATTGTCAGCTTTCGGATACTGTAACTTTCTCCAAACATATCTTCGAAGTTTATGCTATGAACCACATCATCATTAATGAGTCTCCAACATCCCTTTAACTATGAAAAATCAGATTCCATCCCAACTAAGAGATATCCTCTGATTTCCAAAAATCACTTCACAGAAATACTGTCTAAACACTACTTTCACCAAAATGCTCATAACTCTCATGAATGAATGAATTTCTTTTTGCACTGTTAACCATAGGTTAATAACACACCAAAGAACATACCATCAACTATGAAAAAGCCAATCTACAATAAAACATGTGCACAAAACAAAACTGTACCTACTTTCCTGCTGATATCCAAAATATCACTGTGTTGACATCAATGACAATGCAAGTCATGAATGCAACAACAACTACTATAGAATAACTACCAAAGTACTTTGCATTAATTCCTAATAGAGATAAATCTAAAGGAAGTTATGGGAGGAAAGTTAACAAAAGCTACCAACACAGTAATAGAAATGACCGAAAGGACAAAGGTAAAAAGGCTTGTTATATAGCTGAAAATAATAACTCTGAGTCTGATTCTAATGATGAAAAGGTAGTGTTTATTGCAATGAAGGAAGATTTAGAAGAAGATGAACAACAAGATGAATCAGCCCTGATCTCATGGATAAGCAAGAATGAAACATGGATAATTGATAGTGGCTGCACACATCATATGACAGGTGATGTATATAAGTTTGATGAATTAGTTGAATATAATGGTGGATCTGTAAGAATGGGAAATGATGCCCCATGTACTATGAAAGGTAAAGGTACCCTTTTAATTAATGATAGAATAAAATGTGAGAATGCTTACTAGGTATATGGACTGAATTACAATCTATTAAGTGTGGCACAACTAATCAATTTAGGTCACAAACTTGTGTTTGAAAATAAAAAGGTGAAAATCTATGAAAGTGGAGGAAGACTTGTTGGGACTAGTACTCAAACCAGAGGTAATATTTTTCAAGTTGATATTGATGAGTCTTCTTGCCTACTTATGAAAGATGAAGATGCTTGGCTATGGCACAAGAGATTATGTCATGTAAACTTTGATAATATGATCAAAATTAGTAAAAAGAAAAGAGTTAGAGGTTTTCCTAACCTATTTAACCCTGATCATACTTTATGCCATGAATGTCAGAAAGGGAAAATGACCAAATCTAGTTTTAAGAGTAAAGACTTCTCAACAAAGAAGATTCTTGAGTTGGTTCATACTGACCTATTGTTGTCATATTTTTGCACATTTTGGAAGCCTAATTACTAGATGAGCTACAGTACCCTGGTTTGTGTTATTAAGTGATCTTGCTTAATATTTGTGTTCATTTTCATTGCAAAGTGCATGAAAAGGAAAGATAAATAACTGCATCTAAGATTACATGTCATATCTTGAATATGCTGTACAAAAAAGAGAGAACTGAAAAGAAAACATTCATATGAGCTCACACATGCCGTGAGCATATAAAATGAAAGAATTGCATGAATGAGTACAAATATACATGATTAAAAGCTAGACGTAGGGGTACCAGATATTTCTTGGTTGTGTGAGTTGATTCTTCTGATGTCCGGTGTGCTCCTGTGATCCTGAACCTGCAGAGAGAGAAGAAAAGTGGCTTAGATCCAATGGATCTAAGAAATGCATGGTGCCACAACATCTATAACATGCATACATACACTCAGTCATGCACCTTCGGCATGAGCTATGCTGAGGACATGTGCATCAAGGAGCCTTCAGAAATAAATGAAATACCATTATTTTACTAATGTGTTTGTTCCATGTGCAGATGAATGATGATGCCCTATAATGTGGGCTCTCTTGGGAAAATCTCAATTTCCTGGAGAGAGACCACATCACAGGCCAAAAGCACCCATGATCAGTGTCAAGTCTCCCAGTACCCTAGACTAAACTGGTGAGGGTTGTCATAAGCTCTATTCCCATAGAGTTTCTGACAACTCTAATCATCTTAATGAGAGGCATAGACTCATGTGGAAATGCATTCAGTAAGTGAGACACTAAGAACCATCAAAGCTAAATCAAATGTGAGCTAGGACAAATAAAACACTAGCATTTACAGAAGGCTGCATGGCATCAGGAATAGAACAGAGCTATTGGCAGAGTACACAAATCTATTAGTTAGATAGGGCACTCTGTTGCATAGATGTTCAAATGGAACATATATGTTGAAGGCACACAATCCACATATTTAGAAAAGGAACCAATAAAAGAGGACTTCCATGTCCTAAGTTTCCAAGTGATAACATGTAAAAATCATTGCTATGGTGATGGCATCAAACAATATGCCATGGTGGTATGCTATAGGGAGCTATATATCAATAGTAACCAAGTTCTTAGGCCCTCAAAATTTAATAGAAAATTCAAAGTAAAATGATGCCCTCGAGGACAGGTCTCTAGCCCATGTCATGCCATCAAACATACCACATAATGTCATCAATGCTTCAGCAACACTACAACATTTTGGCCTGAGACACAAGCATCATCAATAATGCATAGTAAAATATACATGATCCCCTAGTCGGCATTAAGCAAGATGAAATTGAGAAACATAATGGAACAATGAATGAACCATGCCCTAGTTTACAGTTCATGGATGCTGAATCAAGTGGCAATCCAATAAGCCATCTATGTGCATCAAACATTAACAATGCAGAGCTCATGCCAAATGGAGATAGACATCCAACTAGTACCCTTATCCATTCTACAAAGATGTGATACTGTAGCATGCTTTCAAGCTTTAAGGTTATCAAATAAACAACACACCATTGATTCAATGCATGATGCACTCAGATTATCAATAGAACAGTGAAGCAATAGGGATCGAACCAAATCTAGCTAGCATGTGTGGAGCAGTAGTCATCAACAAATGAACATGGTAGGTTCAAATAGAAA
Source organism: Chamaecyparis obtusa (assembly GCA_027943335.1). Classification (NCBI taxonomy): domain Eukaryota; kingdom Viridiplantae; phylum Streptophyta; class Pinopsida; order Cupressales; family Cupressaceae; genus Chamaecyparis; species Chamaecyparis obtusa. Next base: position 159,328 of record BSBK01003705.1, on the reverse strand, counting down.
ATTAATACAAATGTGCAAGTACATGTACTTGCAAGAATCAATGCTACAATGATGCCCTAGCTTTATTGATTACGGGCTATGATCAATAATAAACTCAATAGCATGCACTCACAGGCTCCGCATGAGACAAGCACCAGTGATGAATGCCAAGGAGTCATACCCTAGTTCACAAGACATCTAACAGTGATGTAGACTATTCCATAACTAGTGTGATGCAACAACAAATATGAGTATTGGTACCCTAGCTCTGAGGTCTCACTCACACCATCAATATACAATGCCTTCAAAGAAATAATAAGGGATTCAAAATAAAGTGTAGAGATGCATCAACACATAGCAATATATGGTGCCATGCAATAATAGAAAAATTAGAAAGTTGAAATAATGACAGAGGATCTCATGGCATTACCAATATGTAACAGTTCTTGACACCACACCCCACAAGAAACAACAACAGTGTAATGCTCATGGGTCATGGACCGAGCATCCAAACATAATATAAGGTGGCTTGCAAGCTATACTAGGGGTGTCAAAGCAATGGATCATAGCATCTTCATATAGAGGGCTCACCACAATATGCCATAAAGTAAAATGTTATCATGAATAGAAAAGACTAGTATAGACATGAATCACAAATACAATGCTCTAGTTTAGCTTATGAGCTGTCAAAATGGTGGACATTTTCCCTAAACTCAAGATAGTGCCCTACATGTAGGTCATCAGGTATCCCATAGAACAACCAATGCAATAACACAATAATAGCATGGCACCCAAGTGCATGGGCTATGCAGAACACAATCCAATGAAGTACAGTGCCAATAGTGATGCCCTAACCAGCTTTCGGGCTACAAATAGAGAATACATTGCAAATGGCCTCTAGGTACAGAGGATACACAATACTATATGATGCAAAGATTCAGAATGAAAATAGTAACAGACTTGATGCCATGTCAAACATAAAAGTATAGTGCCTTCAAGATATGCATCTAAACAGTGCCCTAATACGAATTAACAATGCTATCTTAGAATCAAATGTGCCTACCTCAGGATTTTCTGAGACCATGATGCTGTTTCCTAATTTAGTAATGGAAGTCACCATTTGAAGAACTGCCAGAGAGTTTAGAATGTGCCAGATGTTGAGTGAAGACTGTGATTAATAGAGCTTGCCATTTCGAATGAGGATTCCCAATGTTGACATATCATTTATTTTATCTCCCCTTTGCTAAAGACTTCATGAGGCCTAGTTTTATTTCAATTAATATGTTATCTCTTTTAAGGTAATATATTAATTTCTTTTGATGCCCTAGGTTGCCTTTGAGAAGTCAATTTTATTTTATTACAAGCATGTATTTTAGCATGGGGGGGGGGGGGGGGGCATTATGTTTAGAATATTTATGCCATGTGGATTGAAATAAGGTGTAAATATTTTAGATTTTCTCCTCTTTTTGAGTTGAGATCATCTTTAATATATATTTAGAATCCACTTGATTTTGGTAGAGAGGGGAATATTTTAAATGTAGAAAGTCATCTCAAGTGTTATTGTAAATTTTGACACATGGCATTTTATAAGCCATTGTTAGAATTATTTTATGATGCATGACTTAGTGGGTAGAGTCATCCTTTGACTAGCTATTTTTTAGGGACTCCACTTTTTCCATCCCCCTAGTTTCTCGGGAATTGGGAATCTAAATTTTAGAGTGATGGGGTCATGGCTGAGGCTTTTCTATTCTTGGTGAGGTGGTGGTCTTCATTGAAAATTCTCTAGATTTCCTATATGTGCCTTTCAATTTGATGATGGAAGTTTAGTTCTTCATTCCCTCATTCTCAGGAGGTGAATTTTGTAGCTCTTGTGAAGCAATCTGATATTGTAGCTCCTTTTTATTCTAGCTAATAGCAAAATTGTCCCTTCTTTTTCTGTAGTTTGTGAGATTGTTAATGATTTTTGTGTTATGTATTGTGATTTAATTTGATCCTTTACATAATACTATGTTCATTTGATTGTTTTGCAAGCATTGGTTTTCTAGAAGGTTTTCAAATCTGTGTGCATTATATTGTGTTGAGTTGTGAAAATCATCTTTCCTTCTGATTCACATTCAACTCCTGATTATTTTTCTAAAAGAAAATCATCTTTGAGGAAGTTGTGGAATCCTTATTATGTGCTGGAGTTATACTATGAGTTGGGTTTCAGTTTGTGGATCTATTTAGTTTGCTGAATCACCTAAGTTAGTTTTAGTTGTCTCGATTTTATGTAATCTTTCTCCCTTTCCCCTCAAAGTTAGTTTAGTTTAGGTGATACAAAAAGGGAAGCCAACCCTTAATCCAGAGGTCTATTCTCAAGAAGTAGTCCCACATCTTGAGAGTATTCCCATGTTTCATGAGATTGCTAGGTTTTATACTTAGCCATCATGGGTGCAATCCCTAGTGATAACACCTATGTGGACCTATGAGAACTCAAAGCTATTATGGTGATAGATACTTTATTCTCTTTGTTGATGATTATACAAGATTGATGACTATGATGTTTTTGAAAGAAAAGTCTGAAGCTTTCAAAATGTTTAAATGGTATAAGCCTAAAGTAGAAAAAGAAACTGGAAAGGAAATCAAATGTCTTAGATTGGATAGAGGTGGTGAATTTATATCTGATGAATTTACTAACTTTTGTAATGAGCATGGAATCCAAAGGCAGGTGTCAGTACCGAGAACCCCACAATAGAATGGTATTGCTAAGAGAAGAAATAGATCCATAATTGATTATGCTAGGACACTGATGATACAAAATAATGTTGCTCAAAAATTCTGGAGAGAATCTATAAGCACTGCAGTCTATGTGCTTAACCGAGTACAGTTGAAGAAAGACACCAACCAAACACCATATGAACTTTGGTTTGGACACAAGCCCAATGTAAGTTATTTTAGAATCTTTGGAAGTAAGTGTTTTATCCTGAAAGATGATAGGAGTGGTAAGTTTGATTCCAAAGGTGATGAAGGAATATTTTTATGATATTCTACCCAAAGCAAAGCTTACAAATGTTTGAACAAGGTGACTAATAAATTTTTTGAAAGTGTGAATGTTCAAGTTGATATATATGATGATAAGATCAAAAATGAGCAGATGAAGGAACCATAAGATTAAAGACAGTTCACTTACTATGAGTTTCTTGAGTTTCAACCACCACAGACTACTTCAACCGGTGAATAGATAAATAATGTACCACAACTGAAAGAACATATCAATGATCAAGGAGGAGTTCCTGAGCAAGCTAATGAACCAGAATAGAATGCACAACAGAATACATAGCAGGATGCACAAGATAGAAGATCTAGGATACTTGCAATATTTTTTAGAAGACATCATCCTAAAGATCAGATCATTGGAGATAAGACTATTGGAATGCAAACAAGAAGCAAAACAAGACAAGGTACTTGCTTAGTTTGTGAATTTGAACCTAAGAATGTACAAGTTTCTTTGGATAATGAAGAGTGGGTCAAAGAAATGATGGATGAAATTGAGTAGATTGAGAAAAATAAGACATGGACCTTAGTACCCCACCCTAAAGATAAGAATGTAATTGGTACTAAATGGATTTTTAGAAACAAGCTAAATGAAAATGGAGAAGTGACAAGAAACAAAGCCAGACTTGTATGCAAAGGTTATGCGCAGGAAGAAGGGATAGATTATGGTGAGACATTTGCACATGTTGCAAGACTTGAAGGTGTTAGAATGTTACTGGCATATGTTGCACATAACAAATTTAAGGTATACCAAATGGATTTCAAGTTATCTTTCTTGAATAGAATACTTGAAGAGGAAGTCTACATTGAATAGCCTGAAGGATTTGAAGATCCAAAAAACTAAGATATGGTTTGTAGAATGCACAAAGCACTGTATGGACTGAAACAATCACTGAGAGCATGGTATGAAATATTACACACCTATCTGTTAAGTATTGGATTTATCAAAACAAGTGATAATAGTAACTTGTATATGAAAGGTAACACTGATGATACTATTATCATAGCTAAAAATTTTGTAGATGATATGATTTTTGGAGGAAGAGACAATGTGTGTAAATCATTTGCTGATGAAATGCAAAAAGAATTTGAGATGTCAATGTTTAGAGACATTAAGTTCTTTCTAGGACTACAAGTGATTTAGCACAGTGATGGAATCTTCATCACTCAATCAAAATAAATAAAGGAGGTTTTGAAGACATTCGGCATGGAAGATGCAAAACCACTAGGAACACCGATGGATACTAGATGTAAGTTGACAAAGGAAGATGAGACTACCAAGGTAAATTAGACACTTTACCAATCCATGATTGGTAAGCTGATGTATGTAGTTCATAGTAGATCAGATATAGCTCATGTTGTTGGTATAGTTGCAAAATTTTCTGCAAATCCAAGAGAATCACATATGATAGCTACAAAAAGGATATTAAGATATCTTAAGAAGGTAGAAGATTATGGTTTATGGTATTCAATAGATGGTAAATTTGAATTGAAAGTGTATACCAATGCTGACTGGGCTGGTAATGTGGATGATAGAAAAAGTGCAACTAGAGGAGCATTTTTCTTTAGAGATAGACTTGTAACCTGGACAAGCAAGAAGCAAAATTGTATTTCTCAGTCAATAGCTGAAGTAGAATATGTTGTTGCTACAACAAATTGTTCAAATATAGCCTATATCAAGAAAGTGTTGGAAGGTATGAATGAGGTGATCACTGATCCAGTGACTATCTATTGTGACAACACTAGTGCTATAAACATATCAAAGAATCTAGTAATGAACTAAAAAACAAAGCATATTTCAATTATCATTACTTAAGGGAACAAGTGCAGGAAAAGCAAGTTAAACTAGAGTTTGTTACATCAAAAGAATAACTTGCAGACATTTTTACAAAGCCTCTGCCAAAAGATACTTTTGAATATTTCAGGAATAGACTCAGGGTCTGCCCCCTTTCTATCGGTCACTAAGGTGATCTGGAATGCTGCATAAGCTCATTATATCAGAAGATCATTAATGTTGATGCTAGCATAGATCGCACTTTGACTAAGTTCAAGATTGTGATTAAGTTTGAAGAATAGATGGAAATATTAGTATATCAAGATACAATGAAGTAGACTGGACAACAAGGATGTTTGTTTATTTTGTTCATTTGGCATTTTTGTCAAAGGGAGAGAATAGGAAAATATGAATGACCGAAAGGGAAAGAATCTATACTGTAAAGACAAAGGGTGAAAATACTAAACAAGAAGAGTTAAGGATGAACTATCTAAGGGAGAGCTTATGATAGACAAAGTTGTAGAGTATATGTTTGGTATGTGTTTGGCGCATTCATATTATCTGAGTTGCCATCAATGCCAAAGGGAGAGATTGTTGAGCCTACAACTAATTTACAAATGATTGGAGAGATTTTTGAAACAACGATTGAAGATCACATGAAAAGTGGTTGTATAGATATACAATATGTTAAATCAGTATTATGTTGTCATTGATGTCAACTAGTTTTTTATTAGTTTGACAAGTACTTATCTTGTAAGTTATCATTACCGAGACATTTGAAGAATGGTGAAATATGGTCACAATAGATGAGGATAAGGAATGCATTGGATAACTTATTGATGAGTCTCTAATCTCATTATATTGACTTTAGTATGTTGTATTCATCTATTATGGAGAAAGGAACTAAAAGACACAAAGCAGTGTTGGTTGGTAAAAGAGAATAGTTTATTGTTTACCAATAATCTTAGTGTAAATACCGATGATAGTATACACCGATGTAGTATGTTGTATATCAAGCACAAGTTTAACTGATGAAGGTCTACTGATGCATTACTTTTTTAATCGTGGAAAATAGAAAACCATTTAATGATATTGATGAGATGGATTCACATGATTTCAAGGTGAAAAGCCAAAGTTTGTTACAAGGATCTATGACTAACAAAATTCAAGGAAAATATGATGAAGGAGATTGAAACATGTTAATGACGCATCAGCTGAGGAAGTTTTAAGCGGAAAAATTAGTGGATATGATTAAGCAGCAAAATCTAATGGATGAAAATAAAATGGCTTACATGCTTATTTAAGGGAAAAGAAAATACATTGTATTTAGTCAGAGAATTTGAAGAAGAAGAAGGAGATGCTGTAGGAGTGGAGTGTGAACTAGCATTCATGCATTTCTAATCAAATAGGTTATTGAACCAAGCTGCAAAAACTAAGCTACATAGTGAACAAACTAAGCTACACAGAGCATATTATCAAGTGATTGTAAGTCAAATTGATGTTAAGGTCTGAAATGATATATTGGTCAGAAATATTTGTAAGAGCATAACACTGATCTGTAACTACAATTTGTTGTATTAAGGAAGATCAACCTACTATTACTTTCTAATAATTATAAATAGTGAAAATCTCTTAACCGAGTGGACTTTTAAGTCTTATTTATGTTTCATTTTGACAAGTGAAACATTGTTATCCTATAACTCAACACAGTGAGTGACAGAAGATTGAAAGAAAAATTCTAGTGTAAAATCCTCTAACCAGGTCACACCTAACAGTGTGTATTGTAACCTTTAATAGGGTTGGGTCCTCATAGGCCTCACTTCAGAAGAGTGAAATTTTTGGGTTGCTGGTTCCCAGGTGGTTTTTCCCTTAATAGGGTTTCCACGTTAAATCATTGTGTTATGTGTTGATTGTGATATTTGTTTGCTATCATACTTTACATTTTAGCTATTTGATTTAATCAGTAATTACTAAGAGTCTTAACTGAAGATCAGTAAAAACACTGGCAGTGAATCATATATATGTTTACCAACTATCAAAAATTTGAGAAATAGTACTTTGGATTATTCATTTTGTTTTGGGACTTGGATTACTGATTCACTCCCCTCTCAATTATTCTAACACAAATAACTTAGAATGAGAATGGTATTTTCATTTCTTAGACCAAGTATCTCAAAGAATTGCTTAAGAAATTTGGAATAGAAGACTACAAACCTATAGGAACACCTATGGTGACTGGCAACAAGCTAACAATTGATGATGAATCAAAATGTGTTTTTCAAACTTTGTATAGATCAATGGTTGGAGGGCTACAATATTTGACTCATACTAGACCAGATATTACTAATGCTATTTGAATTATGGCTAGATATCAGGCAGAACCCAAAGAGACTCATCTAGCTGCTGTGAAAAGAATACTAAGGTATCTTAGAGGAACCATAGACTATGGTTTATGGTATGGTAGGAATGATAGCTTTGAACTTCATGCTTGTACTGATGCTTATTGGGTAGGAAATATTGATGATAGAAAAAGTACCAATGGAGGTGCATTTTTCCTTGGGAAAAAGTTGGTTTCTTGGCTAGGTAAGAAATAACATTGTATAGCACAATCCACTACTAAACCAGAGTACGTTGCTGCTACTATAAACAACACTCAAATTGTTTGGATGAAACAAATGCTGATAGACATTGGAATAACTTTTAATGAGCCTCTGATTATTCATTATGATAACACCAACATAGTAAATATGTCAAAGAATTTGGTGATGCATTCTAAAACTAAACACATCTCTATCATGTATCACTTCTTGAGAGACAAGGTGGCAGAAAAGAAAATCAAGCTAGAATATATTAGTACAAAAGAGAAAATTATAGACATTTTACAAAGCTACTACCAAAGGATACCTTTGAATATCTTAGAGGTATGCTAGGGATTCAAGCCCCTCCTAGTCAAAACTAAATGTGCAAGAGATGCATCAGTCTAGAGGTATTCAGAGCTTCATCATTTTTTGGACTAGATGTAGGGATCCACTCCTCAAGGGGAGTGATCATGGAAGAAATTCTATATGTGAAGGGAGTTGATAGATCATGGAACCCTTTTCCATTGCTGTCAAAGGGGGAGTGTTGCTATGAGAAAATATATACTATTTGGGGAGAATGTTTAGCTGAAGGACTTTGGATTGATATAACCTTGGGATAAAATTTTCCCATATGTTGACATCAATGCCAAAGGGGGAGATTATTGGATATTGCTAATGTTTGGGTGGTGATTGAGACATTTAATATGTTTAATCACTATGTTACTAAATGGGCACTCATACTATTGTCATTTATGTTTTGTCACTAATGTCAACATATGCTTCTATGAAGGAATTAGACTAATAATCATAGTGTACAGTTAGTGTATGGATGTTTCGAATGTTGTGAAGTTAGATGAGAGTCTAGTTGGATGTTATGATATTATATCTAAGATTGAATCATTAGATGTTTCATATCAAGAGAGTTACAACTATTTTGGTGAAGACTAGTCACTGGACTGTGACAGTCAGAATTCACAGAGTTAGCATCTAGGTTTTTGGTATATATTTTAGAAGTCTTTGAATCTAGGTATGTGAACTTGAAGGATGAAAGATAAGGTACTGAAGGATACTCATTGGTTAGTGCAAGGTATGAAGTGATTAGTGACATCATCTATGGCATATGATCTAGCAATGGTTTATCCTAAAGCTAACTCAGAGAATGAAGTGTGTGTTTTGTTTGGAAAGCATAAATTAGGGATGTCGATCCTTAATTGTTGAAATTTAATCATTGTATACTTGTTCTAGATACATTGTGTATCTCAGCAAGGGTTTATGTAATTATTTTTAATTAGGAAAGCCTCAATGGCCGACCTAACCTTGGTAAATTGTAATAAGGGATAAATGAAAGGTCTTTTCTTTGAAAAGATATGGATGTGATATAAGAAGGTTGAGAAAGCTACGAGCTTGTGTCTATTGTATATAGAGTAGAGGATTACTGGTGGACTTCATTGGAACTGATCAAGCAAAGAAAGTTGTTGGAAAATAGTTTAAAAGATTTTGTATTTCTTCATACACACCTGTTGCAAACTAGTGAGTTTTGAAGGTGGACTTAACCTTCTTTGGGAAGTGAGCCTTGGGAAGTGAGCCCTCTTTTGTTCCTTGACTCCTAACAAGGTTTGTCCTCTTTCGAGGACTATGTACTATAATGCTTCAATAAGATCCTAACAGGGCTATATCTTCTAACAAGGATTACTATACTATCAGTACATCATTTCTGGGTTCTAATTCTCACCAGGGTTTTAACCTTTAACAGGGTTTCCCCGAAATGAAAATATTATGTTATTATGTTGGCATTCATTATTTCTGATATTAATGAGTTTAAAGATTAAAGTTTAATATTCTATTATACAACTGATTCACCCCCCTCTCAATTGTATTATGGACTCTTATTCCTAACAAAAACTTGGGAAGAATCCGATAAAATCTAATGTAAAATCATTTGTTTTCATCATCAAGGCTTACTGCAAATACAATTTGGACTAGTTTCTTGTTATAGGTAAAAAACTTAAATGCAAGAACCAACTTGAAGGTCTTGTGTGTACATAGCATGGAGATCTTTGACATCTACCAAATCCTAGCTACCCTGTGCCAAGCAATAGTCATCTGTATTTAAACTAGCATGCCATCCTAGGAAGAAAAAAGAGATCAAGAGACCACCCATATCTTCTTCATCATTTTTCTAACTATAATTGTCATGAAAAAATTAATTCTGAACAACCCTTTTGTCACTTATGACTCACTTTAACAAACCCTGGTACAAACCATCCAAAAAGATTCAAATTTGGGCTCCAACAATCAATCTCTCAAACTTCAAAGCACAATCATTGATCCATAACTTTCCTAACATATTGTGTGGCTCCCATAATTCTTCCACAGTCAACCAAACCTCATTGGCCTTTTAAAACATGAATGTCGATCTTCACTAAAGAACAATCTACCGATCATCATAGCATCATGATCAATAAAACCTCGTGCACTTTCCCATTATGATAATACAAACACTGTCAGATCAAGGAAGATCTATGGTGTATTAAAATCTACATGATCTTGGCCCCACCTAACAACTTCCATGTCATCACCTTGCATGACCAATGAGAAACAAACACCTTAGATCTATCTGGCAAAGGACCCACCCCTTTTGTTACCATCACATTAGATGGTTGTCTCAAGATCATGAAGAATAAAACCTTTCTTTGTGGGTCAACAACAATTGTTAGATCTTCATAGGAGGCAAAGGGATTTAATAAAAGCCAAAACCTTAGGAAAAATAATCACTAGGACTTAGGGAAATTAAATTAAATCATCGGGACTTAGACTTAGGAAATTTTTTAAAAGGGGGACCCCCTTAGGAAAAAGAATTAAGGAACATGGCCCCACCTAATGGATTTAATTTAACACATGCATTATTAGGATTTTTGTGATATGAAAAAGTAACACTTCAATAGAAAGAGGGTAGGGCTTTTTAGACTTAGGTATTTTTACAACCCTTTGAAAAATGGATAAACCCTAGTTCTGCAAATCTTTAAATGGCAATTTCTCACTGGTCTTTTCACATTGGGCCATGTAATTTTGACTGGAGCTTGATGACATCATGAAAAATCAAAAGCTAAGGGTGCATGCCATACAACCTCATAGATCAACTTTGTTGATAAAACAAGTTGCAGGTGGTAAGGAAAATTTTACAAAATTTTGTAGGGGATAGACCATTTTCATAGGATTTTGGATAAGATAGGAAAATGGCCTAACAGTGGCTCTGTCTGGGGATGCATGCATCTTGCAGGCATGACAAGAATTCAAAATTACTAGAGGAAACAAACCACCCATAGGACAAAAGGAATGACAGGGATCCATCCCAAAAATGGGAAAAGAGAGACATGAAAGAAGGAAAGGAAACACACAACAGAAAGGGAAAATTGTACAAAATATTTACAAGATTAAAAAATTTACTTGGTGGCCCGAGCCACCAAAAGAAAATAAAAAACCCTCCTAAATCAAAGGTCTGATTTTCATCCACATATATATTAAAACACCTAAAAATATCATGACCATTCTGCTGCCAACATATGTGAACATTTATGGGCTGAAGAATAAAATTGTATTGATCACTACCCATGTCTTTCCAGTCATGTCCATCATTTTCATACTCAAAAAATTATGGGACATCACTTATTTCTTTTTGGCAACTAGAAATAAAAATTTTATCTAGTAATGCATTAGAAAATAAAGCATATTGATCATCATGCATTACTAAAAAAATACCTAGCTGAGAAGGACTTGGATCCTGATATTCACCTTCATGCATTGCCTCATCCACTGAGAAAATTAGTTCCTCCCTGATGTCTTCATGAACTAGATCATGAATGAAGTGAAGGTCTCTTACATAGATATTGTGATAGTGGGACAATTGATCTCCATCATTGTTTTCATCAGAAGAGTTTTTTCCCAATTATTGAAGACTAATTCTTCAATAATGTCACCTTCACTATCATATTTGGAAAAAGAAGGAAAAGGATATGAACAAGAAACATTCTCATCACTAGAATCTCTATGAAATGAAAATATACTGTCATGGCCTTCAACCTCTTCTTTTTCATAGTCACTACATGAGGGGAATTCTAACAAACATGGATCAAATTCATCATCACTCTGAACACTGGCCTCATTATTAGTGTCAAAGGATATGTCAGTGGGGTGCTGCAAATCAAAATCCATACCAGGTGCATACCTTTGAAACTCATCAGCCAAAAGAACTGAAATGTTTTCACTACTCAATGGACTTTGGACCTTAGTCTCATCTTAATTGGCCTCACCCCTAGTGTTGCAAACATCATCCCTATTTGAGACATGGATAGACATCTCTGGCCTTATATCATCTTGTTTGAAGAAAACACTGAAAGAATCATCATCTGTGTCATATTCCATTTCTTTCCTTTCAGACAAAACATCCTCAAACCAAGACAAGAAGGTTTCCTTCTCATGTCAACATAAAGAGAAGCTAATGATCACAATCTCTTGTCCTCCTCTAACTTCCAGATCTCAAAATTTCTCCTTGCAATCTCCCTCTTGAAAATGGCAATTTTGATGACTAGATTTTCATAATCATTATCATGGATGAAGGGATCAATAGAGACACTAATGTCTTGCATCCGATCTTCATTCTTTTTTTCATACCCATCAATGTCAGCTCCTTCACAAAATATTCTATAAACTATTGGAAATTTAGCTAAGTTGGTTACATATATGTTTTCATTATGGAAACATATGATTTACATGAAGATCACATAGGTTAGAGAGCTAGTATGTCTGAGTGCAATGCAAAATTGTCTAAGTATGAGACAGTGTGTTTTTGTCAGTGAACCTGATGACAATTTTGATTAGCGATGTTGATTGGAGTAAGTTCAATGCTTGCACACTTGTACATTGATACTTTGGTGACTATTGAAGACTCACCTCAGAGCGCAAGTCAATACAACATGTATGGAATAAGTTATGACAGTTTTACTAAAGATAGTGTTAATCTGACAAGATAGAATATGAAGACAAAATTGATAAAGAGTTAAGGGATTATTTTGTTTATCAAAATAATGACTTAACAATATAAAGCGATGACATCCTAGATGTTAACCCTTCAATAAAGGTATTTTGTAATATGCAAGCTGACCAAAAGAGTTATTAGCATTAATAACTTGTATAAAGATGTAAAGATGTAATTGTAAAAATTAGTATGTAATGAGATATATGATGTGTATGTAATAGCGATAGTGAAAAAGCAGCAAAGAGATATTGATGCAAGTAGTATAAGGTTATGTACCTTGACCTCTTTTGTAATCAGTAAATATTGTATATTACTTGTTTGGGTAATGGGCTCCTCTGGTAATCATATTTTGTACTACCAACTCCTAATAGGGTTGAGGCTTCTAACAAGGTGTATAGTCCCTTAATCAGGACTGAGACACTATATGCATGTAATAGACTCCTAATAGGGTCAACATCTTTAACATGATAATTTTGATTAGTGGATCTTTGTGGGTATCATCTCCACTAGGGTTTTCACTTGGCCAGGGTTTCCTTAAGAACAAATAATGTGTTATGAGTTCTTTTTCTTTATTGTTATGCATATTGTTTAGTTATCACCTAGAAACTTATCACCGATAAGTTTCTCTTATCGGTGATAAGTGCATAACTTATCATGATTTATCATGGTAGTAGCATGTTAAAATATGACAGTAGTAAAAAACTTGTCATAGTTTTGTCAATTTGTCGTAGTTTTGTCAAAAACTTCATATTTTCTCAAAAATTTCATAACCTTTCAAGTTTTTGGTTTTTTCCTAAGTTACCAGGGTTCGCCCCTAGCCCCTCCAAACTAGACCAATACTATTGTTCTCTAAAAAAATGACAACAAATAAAAATAGTTCACAATGCATAACATATGATACCAAAGGGAAGGACATAAGTAGGTAGTGAAGAAAACATAAGTGGTTGGCAGAAAGAGTATGAGATTGGAAGAAAATCACAAAAATGGTGTGTTCCATGGACTTTTGTGTGGGTTTGAAGGTGCTAATTTGGTCTTGGTGGTGGGGGCTCTGCCCTAAGACCCTACGGGGGCACTACACCTCGACCCCGCTAGGGGTGTTGCCCCCTAGACCCCCAGTCAGTTCAATTATCAGCCTTTGGGGAGTGTGACTAGTTGATGAGACACGAGGTCTAGTCACAGCCATAGCGTACTACTAGGGCTAGACCCCCTCCCACTCCCATAGTTTTTACTAGAGCTACTAGGAAGGGGAAGAGGAAGATGTAGACTAGTTTGATATTGTACTTGCCATATGTATTTTCTTATAGTTTTACAAAGATAATTTTCTATTTTTAGTTTTCTTCAAAGTTTAGACTATCAGACTATGGTTACCAGCCATTGACATTCTACATGAGGATGCAATTTTGATATATATTTGCACTTAAATATATCTAGATCAGCTTTTTTGGTTTGTTTACTCATTTACTAACTCATTAGATGAATCTCCTTATTGAATTTTGCAAAAAAATGCATTTCTAATTAAATTTAAGCCATTTTTTAAGTTCCTGAGAAGTTTGTCAATAAGTTCCCGACTTATCTCTGATATATCTTGATATTTATTTTTTTCCCTCAGCGATAAGTTGCCGATAATGATATTTTGAACTATGAGATCAACAAATCTGAAGATACACCTAAAGAAGAAGAACCACCTAAGCAAGAGGAATCACCTAAAGGTATGCAAAGAGAATTCAAAGGTAGATGCTTTGTTTGTAATACTATTGGTCATATGAAGAGAGATTGCAAAGGTAATCAATTTAAACCTCTTAATGGTTATTGTTATAATTTTCATGGTTTTGGACATAGAGCTATTGAATGTAAAAAACCTAAATTTATTGAGAATAACAATAGTAGTAGAATGTTTATAAATACTAACCATGCAGATAAGAAACCTACTAAAGATATGAATAGAAGAAATGGAGTAGTGTGCTATAGATGCAATAAAGTTGGACACATTGCTAGAAATTGTAGATCACAGATCAATCAGCCTAGACCAAGATATGGAAACAATGGAATAATTTGTTAGATATGCAACAAGATTGGACATACAACAAGGTTTTGCAAAATGAAGAAGAAATGAAGATGCAAGTAATAGTCAGAAAGGATGTTGTAGTAATTCAGATGAAGTGAAGTTTGTTAAAAGCACAGATCAAGGAGATATAATCAACATTGAAAGTAATCAGAAAGGTGAAGTATCGAGTGGTAAGAATGAATCTTTACCTGAACCATCTCAAAGTACTTAATTCATGAAATTTGCAGTAGAATAGGAACTTAGATTAGTGTAGAAATTTATATATGATGAATTGAGTCTTGCATAATTAATGCAAGGTATTATATGATGAGTTAATGCTATGGTTAAGAGTGCAAAGAAATTTTTTATGTTTTGCGAGATTGTAAGAAGTTTTAAGTTTTGCAGGTTAACAAAATTAGCTTTTTGGAAAGAAGCAGCAAAAGAATTGAATGCAATGTCAGATCTAAGTGAGAATGAAATGATAAAAGCTCATGATTGGTATTATTTGATCATCAAAGAAAATAAAAAGTGTATTTGAGGCATGTTGTTGATAAAGTTAATGAAAGTGTAGTGTTGGTAATTAAAACTTTTTAGAATTTGATGTCAAGCAGATCAAGGATACCACAGTCTCTTGTTGAGAAGTATAAAGATGAAATATGTTTCATTTTTGATACTGACTTTACATACATTGAAGCATTAGAACCTAGAGTAGAGTTCATAGACCCTCTTGGCTATGAAATATCTAAGATTAAAATAGAAGAGTATGTGAGAAGATTACTTAAGAACAAGATTGATATTCACAGTAACAGGTTTGGAACCTTTGAGGAGAACTTTAACTCTGCAAAGACCATCCTTGAAGAGAAGTAGTCAAAGAAAAGAGTTGAAAGTACTATTAAGAAAATAATGAAAGATACAGGAATGACTGAGCATGAGTTTTTAACAACCAAACAAATAGCAGTAGTAGTTAGATAAATGGGACAAAAGGAAGTTTTGTCTACGCCACCTATTGTAGTACAACAAGGAGAAACACTAGTTAAGGTAAAAGTGGAAGAAACAGAGAAGGACCAAGAAACAAGAAAATCCACTAGATCAACCTCCTCCACACCTATTAAAAGAGTAAAAGAGATTACTACTAGACCAAGTAAGAGGCATAAGACTTTGGTGCCACCAGTTCAGAGAAAGATTATAGAAATCAAAGATGATGAAGATGTTAGAAATAGGAAATACTGAGAGGGGGGGTGAATTATTATTTCAAAAAATTTTACTTTTTCCCACTTATGGATATAACAGATTACTTTAGTGCATACAAAGCGTAGGAAACTAAATAGCATACACAACAGTAAATGTAAAGAACTCATAACACATGATATGTTCTTGAGGAAACCCTGGCCAGGGGAAAACCCTAGTGGGGATGGTACCCAAAAAGATTTACTAATCAAAAGTATTCTATTAGGGATGTTGACCCTATTAGGAGTCTATTACAACCATATAGTGTATCAGTCCTAGTTAAGGGACTATAGACCTTGTTAGAAGCCTCAACCCTATTAGGAGTTGTAGATACAAAACCTGATTACTAGATGAGCTCACTGCCCAAACAAGTAATACAAATGTTTACTGATTACAATATGGTACTACTTACAACTTCGCATCAACAACTTTCACTGCTATCACAATATACAACTATCACAAGTTACATTTCAAGTATGTTCGGTACATTACAATATTATAGCTTTGTACAAGATACAAACATAATATCTTTCTTCAGTTGGCTTCCACATCTTTATCCAAGAGTAAAGATCTAGGATGTCAGCTCTTTATAATATTAAGTCATTATTTTGACAAGCAAAATAATCCCTTAATTCATTTCCTAGTTTTGCCTTCAAAATTGCTCCGTCGACTATACTCTATCATTGGTAAAACAATCATAACTTTGTCTATACTGTCCATAATCTTTTGTGCACTAAGATGGGGTATCCTTAGACACCATAGAGTCTATGTTTAATTGCACAAACTCTGATCATGCTCCAATGAACATCACCAAAAAAAACTATATCGGGTGCTCTATCAAAAACACCGTTTCATACTTAGACAATTTTAGTCTGTGATCTTCCATACTTACTTTCCAGCTTATGTTATCTTCATAGGGAACATATGTAGCTATAATGATAACATCCATGTACTTACCTTATCCAAATTGACAACAATCTTTCCCTTTTTCATTGGTGGCAACATATGAGAAAATTGGCTAAGTGTACAAGTCAAAATCTCAAAATTTGTATCAAAATTGTGGCCATAGAATATTATCCTTATTTCTCCTCAAAATTGATGCAGGAGCATCCTGGGTGTAAGAGCAATCTTGCATCACCCAAAAAAAAAAAAAAAAATTGTTTTCTTTTCAATAAGGGCTATCTTGTGCAGAGCTGCTATTTATGGAAACTTACTAATTTTAGTAAGTTGGTCATATGATCTCAGAATGTTTTGATTTCATAGTTGGAGGTTCATCCTAGTCATTCCTACCTACTAGTTGAGTTTCATTGCCACATCTTAGTATTGGTGAAGTTATTGGAGTTTTTGGGTATCAAATATTTTAGGTCAATTTTGAAGGCCTTAGAGGCTCTGGATTGTGATCGACCCCTGGCTGACTGGTGCTTGCGCATGGCAGGTGTTGTAGATCTCATCATGGTATTTTTGAAAGCTGGTTACAATAGAAAAATGGAGCTATGGTTAGAAAGTTATTGCCTCTGGAAGTTGGGTTATCTAAAATCATATTTTGTATTTCTTTTGGGCCGACACTATTGTAAAAATTGTGAAAATAAAATAATTCTATGTATTGTCAGCCTAAAGGGCTAAATTTCTGGAACCTTCTCAGGTGGTGGAAATTGCCTATATAAAGAAGGCCCGTAGTGTTGTCTAGGCAGTTCTGGGAGATCTGGGTAACGATTTGAGGCTTTTCTTATAGAATATTCTAAGGGAATGCCCATGTGGCTTTGCATATTGTAATTCTAAAAGTTTGTAATTCCACATTTGTGGAGATAATAAGAAGCCAATTTTCTATTCTTACATATTGTTGTTGTTTCTCTATTTCTGTTATGGTATTAAGGGGAGCACCCTTCATCAAGTGGTATTAGAGAAGGAGTTCCTGAGTGTGTAAACAGATCATCGATTGTGAGGTAGTTTGCACTAGGACTATGGGTTAGGATTTTTGTGTAAACAGATCACCAACTATGAGGTAGTTTGCACCAGGACCGTGGTTAGGTTTTCAATGTGTATCGATAAAATGTCTCCACAAACAAAATGTGGTAGAAGAGCTGATGTTGTGACACCTAAGGTTAGAGAGTTACAGAGATAAGTGCAAGCATTGCAAGAAGAGATTCACAGAGGAATGAGTCTTAATGTCAGAGATGAAAGCGAGGATGAAGCCAAAGAAGAATATCAAGAAGGAGAAGTTGAAGTTGTGAACCAAGAGGAAGAAAGACTTTTTCGGGCCATTTCCAAGATTGGGAAAAGACCTAAGATTGAGGTTCCTACATTTTTTGGAAATCTTAACCCAGAAGAATTGATCGACTGGATCAATGAATGTGAGGAATATTTTGAGTATGAAGATGTTGAAGATCCTGATAGGGTCAAATTTACGAAGGCCAGACTGAAAGGTTGATGCAGGAGCATCCTGGGTGTAAGAGCAATCTTGCATCACCCAAAAATATTTATGTTTTTGTATTCAATAAGGGCTATCTTGTGCAGAGTTGCTATTTATGGAAACTTTCTATTTTTAGTAAGTTGGTCTTACGATCTTAGAATGTCTGATTTTACATATGGAGGTTCATCTCAGTCATATCAGCCTACCAGCAAAGTTTCATGGCTAGATCAGGTGTAGTTTTAAAGATATTGAAGATTTTCAGTATTGGCAACAGGGTACAAAAACTTTGAACTCAATTTTGAAGGCTTTAGAGGCCCCAGATGAGGTTGAAAATTTGGGTGACAGGCACTTTGTGTGGGTCAAGCCTGTAGAGTGCTTCGTGACATTTCTAGAATGGGGTTATAATAGCCAATCAGGTCAACGGGCGATGACTTATGGTCTTCGGAAGTTGGGTCACCTGAAATGGCAGAAATTAATTTTTCTTCAAAATTTTTGTTTGGGTTTCAAAACTTATTTTGAGCTGACTTTGATGTAATAAATTGTAAAATAAAATAATTCTAAGTTTGGTCGGCCCTAAAGGCTAAATTTCTAGAAGCTTCTCGGGCAGTGGAAATTGCCTATATAAAGAAGGCCCGTAGTGTTGTCTAGGGCAGTTCTAGGTAGTAGATCTAGGTATTGATTCGAGGCTTTGTCCTATAGAATATTGTAAGGGAGCACCCATGTGGCTTTGCATATTATAATTCTAAAAGTTTGAGATAATAAGAAGCCAATTTTCTATTCTTGCATATTATTGTTGTTGTTTCTCTATTTTTGTTATGTTTTTGTGATATTAAGGGGAGCACCCTTCATCAAGTGGTATTAGAGTAGGAGTTCTTGAGTGTGTAAATAGATCGCCGACTGTGAGGTAGTTTGCACTAGGACCATGGTTAGGGTTTCAGCACGCATCGTGAAAATGCCTCCATGAAGAGAACATGGCGGAAGAGCTGGTACTGTGACACCTGAGATTAGAGAGTTGCAGAGACAAGTGTGAGCATTGCAAGAAGAGATTCATAGAGGAATGAATCTTAATGTCAGAGACGAAAGTGAGGATGAAGCCAAAGAAGAATATCAAGAAGGAGAAGCTGAAATTGTGAACCAGGAGGAAGAAAGACTTTTTCGGGCCATTTCCAAGATTGGGAAAAGACCTAAGATTGAGGTTCCTACATTTTCTCAAAATCTTAACCCAGAGGAATTGATCGATTGGATCAATGAATGTGAGGAATATTTTGAGTATGAAGATGTTGAGGATCCTAATAGGGCCAAATTTACGAAGGCTAGATTGAAAGGTCATGTGAAGATCTGGTGGCAAGAAATTCAATTAGAGTGAAATAGAAGAAGGAAAGATAAAATCACAAGATGGGATCGGATGGTGGATAAATTGAAGTGACAGTTCATTCCTGTTGATTATGAGCTTGACCTACTAAAGAAAATGCAAAGTTTGAAGCAAGCAGGAAGATCTGTTCAGGAATATATAGAGGAGTTCTATCGAATCCTCATCAGAACAGACCATGTAGAAGCTGATAAGGAGAAAGTTGCCCGATACCTTAATGGGTTAAGGCCAAGCATTCAGGAAGAGTTGAATCTAGTTTGAATGAACAGTATCGAGGAGGCATACCAGTTTTTCCTAAAAGTAGAAGAAAAGTTGAACAAGAAGTTTGAGAGCAGACAAAATGGAAGAGGTCATGGTGGAAGATCTGGTGGACGGTCATATGGTGGCCAAAATGAAGATTCGAAAAAGAAGGATGGGGCCAGTAGTGGTTAGAATTAGAGAGGAAATAATTCTAATCATTTCCAGGATCAGAGTAATAGAGATCAGAGAGGAAGAGGAAGAGGACAAAGATCTGGAAGAGGAGGCTTCCGTGGAACATGTTTTCACTGTGGAGAAGAAGGTCATAGGGCATTTGAATGTCCTCAGCACCAAGGTAGAATAGACAAGAGAAATGAAGGCTAGGCCAGAGTTGTACATGTAGATGAAGATGCTAGATCATCAAATTTTGAAGATGTTAAAAAAGGAGAAATGCTAATTAACAGAAGAGTCTTGCTGAGTGGTGAGAATGAACCTGAACAAAGGAGGATCCTGTTTCACACTAGATGCAAGTGTCAGGGTAAATGTTGTGATGTGATTATAGATAGTGGAAGCACTAACAATTTGGTGTCAGAAGACATGGTGACAAAGTTGAAGCTCAAGAGACAGAAACACCCACATCCATATCAGATTTCCTGGGTGTAGGATGACCACAAGGTCATGGTCAATGAACAGTGCCTAGTAAAGTTTAAGATCGGCGAGTACCAAGATGAGGTACTATGTGATATAATATCTATGGATGCATGTCATATGTTGTTAGGTAGACTGTGGTAGTTTGACAGATGTGCTGTACATGATGGTCGTGTGAATACCTATTCCCTAACAAAGGATGGAGTATGACATAAGCTAAAGCCATTGAAAGAGACCAAAGAAAAGGTATGTGGTAATGCAAGAATAACTTTTGTTGATGGAAGAAAATTCCTAGATGGTATGAGGCATGAGCATGTGTGTTTTGCTTTAATTCCAAAAGTTGGTAAAGAAGAAATAGAGGATGTACTTGTAGAGGTTGTAGATTTGTTGAATGAGTTTTAGGATATTGTATCTGATAATGTACCTGATGGATTACCACCAGTAAGGAAGATCAGTCATTAGATGGATTTGATTCCAAGAGCTAGTTTCCCAAACAAGGTAGCACATAGAATGACACCAGTAGAAAGTGAAGAGTTGAACAGACAAGTACATGAGTTATTGTAGAAGGGGTTGATTCGAGAGAGTCTAAGTCCCTATGATGTACCAGCAGTATTAGCACCAAAGAAGAATAGAGAGTGGTGGATGTGTACAGATTGTAGAGCAATAAACAAGATCACAATCAAGTATAGGTTTCCATTGCTACGAATGGATGATATTATAGATTATTTGAGTGGGACTGTGTATTTATCAAAGATAGATCTGAAGAGTGGATATCACCAGATTCAGATTAGAGAAGGAGATGAATGGAAGACTACCTTCAAGACAAATGAAAGACTGTATGAGTGGTTAGTCATGCCTTTTGGGCTAACCAATGCACTGAGCACTTTCATGCGGCTCATGAATGAGGTCCTGAAAGAATTTTTGGGTAAGTTTGTCATTGTTTACCTAGATGATATTTTGACTTTTAGCAAGACATTGGAGGAACATATGATGCATATTCATATGGTGTTTGAGAAGTTGAGAGATGAGAAATTGTTGATTAATTTGAAGAAGTGCAGTTTTGTGAAGAAAGAGTTAGTGTATTTGGGATTTATAGTTTCAGCAGAAGGTCTAAGAATGGACCCAGAGAAGGTACAGGCTATCCTTGAATGGCCTACTCCAAGGAGTGCTACTAAGGTAAGATCTTTTCATGATTTGGCTAGCTTGTACAGAAAGTTTATCAAAAATTTTAGCAGTATTTTTGGACTCTTGACTGAAACAATGAGAGGGGATAGAAAAGAGTTTAAGTGGACTAATGGGGCAGAAAAGACTTTTCAATTGTTGAAACAAAAAGTTATAGAACAACCTATTTTAGCACTTCCAGATTTTAATAAGGTGTTTCAAGTAGATTGTGATGCTAGTGGTACTACAATAGGAGCTGTTATGAGCCAAGAAGGTAAAGCTGTTGCTTATTTTAGTGACAAGTTAAATGATGCCAAGAGAAAATATTTTGTCTATGATCAAGAATTTTATGCTATAGTTTAGGCATTAAAGAAGTGGAGACATTATCTACTTCCTAAAGATTTTGTTTTGTATACTAATCATCAAGCATTGCTATATTTGAATAGTCAAGGAAAGTTGAATCAGAGGCATTTGAAATGGGTTGAGTTTTTGTAGAGTTATACATTTATTTTGAAACACGGGAGTGGAAAGTCTAATAGGGTTGCAGATGCTCTTAGCAGAAAGAAACTATTGCTGACAGAGATGCAGATTGAAGTGGTTGGGTTCAAGGAACTCAAGAATTTGTATCCAGAGGATCCTGATTTTGGTGAAGCTTGGAAAGCTTGTACACAACCTGTTACTCTAGACAGGATGAAATGGCTAGATTTTATCATCCAAGATGATATGCTATTCAGAGGGAGTCAGTTGTGCATTCCATGGAGTTCTATGAGGGAGAATCTCATCAAGGAGAAGCATAGTAGAGGATTGGCTGGACATTTTGGTCATGATAAAACCCTTGCTTTGGTTGGTGAGAATTATTATTGGCCACAATTGTAGCAAGATGTGAAGAAGTTTGTATAGAGTTGTAGAGTATGTCAGGTGGTGAAAGGAGTGAAGCAAAATACAGAGTTGTATCAGCCATTGCCTGTACCAGAGAAGCCTTGGGAGGATATCAGTATGGACTTTGTTCTTGGTTTACCGAGGACATAACAGGGAAATGATTCAATTTTTGTAGTAATTGATAGATTTTCAAAGATGGCACATTTCATTCCCTACAAGAAGACTAATGATGCTGTTCATGTAGCAGAATTATTTTTTAGAGAAGTGGTGAGACTACATGGTTTTCCAAAGACCATAGTTTCAGATCGAGATACTAAGTTGGTTGGATGTTTCTGGTGAACATTGTGGAAGAAGTTGAAAATAGATTTGAAGTTCAGTTCATGACATCATCCATAGACTGATGGACAGACAGAGGTGGTGAATAGAAGTTTGGGAAATCTACTGAGATGTTTGGTTGGAGATAAGCCAACAGGATGGGATTTGATTTTACCACAGGCAGAATTTGCATATAATAATTCTGTCAACAGGAGCACTGGTAAATCACCATTCCAAATTGTATATGAAATTAGTCCAAGAAATGCATCTGAGTTGAGAAAGATAGATAAAGGTGAAATAAGTAGTGCTGAAGCTGAGGATTTTGCAGAACATTTGAAGAACATCCATGAGGAAGTGAGGAAGCATATTACCAAGATGAATGTGCAGTATAAGACTAAGACAGATGAGGAAAGGAGGTATAAGGAATTTCAGGTTGGGGATGAAGTCATGGTTCATTTGCAGAAGGAGCAGTTTCCAGTTGGTACATATAACAAGCTGAAAATGAAGAAGTTTGGGCCATGTAAGATACTGAAAAAGCATGATTTAGGAAATGCATATGAGGTAGGATTGCCTACTGAGCTGAATATTTCACCAGTGTTTAACATTTCAAATTTGACAGAGTATCATGAAGGAGGTGTTGAAGATGAGGTTGCAGCAGCATAGTGGAGTATTCCAGCAACTAGTTCAGATATCAAGGAGATTGAAGACATACTAGATAGTCGTGTTGGCAGAAGCACAAGGAACAGGACATATGAAGAGTATTTGGTCAAATGGAAAGGATGACCTGTTGAAGATTCATCATGGCTAACAAAGGAGGAGGTTAACCATCTTGGTTTTTCTCTACACACCTGAGTCATGATAGGGTCACTTCTCAAATTACCCCAGGTGTCTGATGCAGGAGCATCCTGGGTGTAAAAGCAATCTTGCATCACCCAAAAATATTTATGTTTTTGTATTCAATAAGGGCTATCTTCTGCAGAGTTGCTATTTATGGAAACTTGCTATTTTTAGTAACTTGGTCTTACAATCTTGAAATGTCTAATTTTACATATGGAGGTTCATCTCAGTCATATCAGCCTGCCAGTGAAGTTTCATGGCTAGATCAGGTGTAGTTTGAAGATATTGAAGATTTTCGGTATTGGCAGCAGGGTACAGAAACTTTAAACTTAGTTTTGAAGGCTTTAGAGGCCCCAGATGAGGTTGAAAATTTGGGTGACGGGCACTTTGTGTGGGTCAAGCCTATAGAGTGCTTTGTGGCATTTCCAGAATGGGGTTATATTAGCCAATCAGTTCAATGGGTGATGACTTATGGTCTTTGGAAGTTGGGTCACCTAAAATGGTAGAAATTAATTTTTCTTCAAAATTTCTATTTGGGTTTTAAAACTTATTTTGAGCTGATTTTGATGTAATAAATTGTAAAATAAAATAATTCTAAGTTTGGTCGGCCCTAAGGGCTAAATTTCTAGAACCTTCTCGGGCGGTGGAAATTGCCTATATAAAGAAGGCCCGTAGTGTTGTCTAGGGTAGTTCTGGGTAGTAGATCTGGGTATTGATTTGAGGCTTTGTCCTATAGAATATTGTAAGGGAATGCCCATGTGGCTTTGCATATTGTAATTTTGAAAGTTTGAAATTCCACATTTGTGGAGATAATAAGAAGCCAATTTTCTGTTCTTGCATATTATTGTTGTTGTTTCTCTATTTTTGTTATGTGTTTGTGGTATTAAGGGGAGCACCCTTCATCAAAGGTCATGCGAAGATCTGGTGGCAAAATATTCAATTAGAGCAAAATAGAAGAGGGAAAGATAAAATCATAAGATGGGATCGAATGGTGGATAAATTGAAGTGATAGTTTATTCCTATTCATTATGAGCTTGACCCACTCAAAAAAATGCAAATTTTGAAGCAAGTAGGAAGATCTGTTCAAGAGTATACAGAGGAGTTCTAATGACTCCTCATCAGAATAGGCCATGTAGAATCTAATAAGGAGAAAGTTGCCTGATACCTTAATGCGTTAAGGCCAAGCATTCAGGAGGAGTTGAATCTAGTTCGAATGAATAGTGTTGAGGAGGCATATCAGTTTTCCCTAAAAGTAGAGGAAAAGTTGAACAAGAAGTTTGAGAGCAGACAAAATGGAAGAGGTCATGGTGGAAGATCTGGTGGATGGTCATATGGTGGCTGAAATGAAGATTCGAAAAAGAAGGATGAGGCTAGTAGTAGCTAGAATCAGAGAGGAAATAATTCCAATCACTTCCAGCATCAGAGTAATAGAGATCAGAGAGGAAGAGGAAGAGGACAAGGATTTGGAAGAGGAGGCTTCCGTGGAACATGTTTTCACTATGGAGAAGAAGTTCATAGGGCATTTGAATTTCCTCAGTGCCAAGGTAGAATAGATATGAGAAATGAAGGCTAGGCCAGAGTTGCACATGTAGATGAAGATGCCAGATCATCAAATTCTGAAGATGCTGAAAGAGGAGAAATCTTGATTAACAGAAGAGTCCTATTGAGTGGTGAGAATGAACTTGAACAAAGGAGGAGCATGTTTCGCACCAGGTGCAAGTGTGAGGGCAAGTGTTGTGATGTGATTATTGATAGTGGAAGCACTGACAATTTGGTGTCGGAAGAGATGGTGATGAAGTTGAAGCTCAAGAGATAGAAACACCCACATCCATATTAGATTGCCTGGATACAGGATGACCACAAGGTCATGGTCAATGAACAATGCCTAGTGAAGTTCAAGATTGGCGGATACCATGATGAGGTATTGTGTGATATCATATCTATGGATGTATCTCATTTGTTGTTGGATTGACCATGGTAGTTTGATAGATGTGTTGTACATGATGGTCATGTCAATGCCTATTCCCTGACAAAGGATGGAGCGTGACATAAGCTAAAGCCATTGAATGGCATAGAAGAAAAAGTGTGTGGTAGTGCAAGAATAACTTTTGTTGATGGAAGAAAATTCCTAGATGTTATGAGGCATAAGCATGTGTGTTTTTCTTTAATTCCAAAAGCTAGTAAAGAGGAAGTAGAAGATGTTCCTGTAGAAGTTGTAGATTTGTTGAATGAGTTTTAGGATATTGTATCCAATAATGTACCTAATGGATTACCACTAGTCAAGAAGATCAATCATCAGATGGACTTGATCCCAAGAGTGAGTTTGCTGAATAATGTAGCACACAGAATGACACCTGCAAAAAGTGAGGATTTGAACAGGCAAGTACATGAGTTGTCACTAATACATTTGGGGGCATTTTGCGATGGCTATGTGTTGCAATAGCAACACCCATAGACGTCGCTATTTTTTAGTCACAAATTGCGACGTCTATGGGTAGCCGTCACAATTGCGGCGCCCTCCTGTCGCAATGTCGCTAAGATTTGTTAGCGGCATGGGTGTCACCCCCCCATCGCATGGCTTTGGAGGGCCGTCGCAATTATGATAGGCCTCCCAAGCAATTGCGACGGGTGCCTACATCGCATTACGACGGGCTCCCGTCGCAATTGCGACGCCCGTGGGTGGATAAAAAAAATAAAATTATTTAATACATTGCTAATGAACCACATTAATGCTTTTTTCTTTCAACAAATGAGGACAGCCACTGTAAAGACAACATGATAATGTACACTCACTGTAAGGATAGTCACAAATGAGGACATCTCACAGTGACTGTCCCTTGTGTAATTGCCACTTGAATGTATTGCTATTCAGCCACATTAATGCTTTTCTTCTTCAACAAATGAGGATAGTCACTCTAAAGACAACATGATAATGTACACTCACAGTGAGTGTACATTATCATGTTGTCTTTACAGTGACTATCCTCATTTGTTGAAGAAGAAAAGCATTAATGTGGCTGAATAGCAATACATTCAAGTGGCAATTACACTAGGGACAGTCACTGTGAGATGTCCTCATTTGTGACTGTCCTTACAGTGAGTGTACATTATCATGTTGTCTTTACAGTGAGTGTACATTATCACGTTGTCTTTACAGTGTCAATATATGCATTATTACTTAAACTGAAGAGTACTCTAAATAATATGTCATTGTGGAGTTCTGATTGCTTCCAATTTGATATACGCTTGTTCTACTTATGTATCCAGCATCATGTAAGAAAAGTTGATGCTTTTAAAATAGATTCATTTAGCCATGAAATGCCTGTGCATGTTACATACAAGATTCCAAGGCCCAAAACTGATTACTCATTATAATTCATGTGCGGAATGATAATCAACCACAATGAGGCATGCGTAGGCGCTGCTTAGATTTTGAGGCATCAGAAGCTCATAGAAGAAACTTGACCAATGGCTCATGGAATGCAACAAACTTATTGCCTAAAACAGGAGCATTGGTAACCACAGATGATGGTTCTGAAAAGAACACTTCACCATCAATGTCACGTGAGGGAACTGCAATTTTTGATGGCAAGCAACTTGTAGTATATAAGAGAGATACAGGTACAGATGCTGGGAGAAGTTCCCAATCTTTATCTGTTGGACAGTTTTCATCTGCAAAATAGATTATAAAAACATGAAAATATATCAGAGATGTTTGATATTGATACAAAACAACACAGATTCATTTCTTCGTACACCTGTATATCATAAAAATCCTTGCACACTTCGAAAAATTGTATTGCCTTTTACTTACTCAAAAGTAATTTACATAAAGCAGTCATTTGATTAACATGGATCCTAATATTCACAAGTACATGGTCATGTGCTCCATCATAGCATCTTATAGATTTAGATCTATTCTCTGAAATAATTCAATGTTTTGTTTACAATCCACAAAAGAAATATTTTCCCTCGTCTACTTAATCCTAAACAAAAGGCCATATAGCAATATAGATAGAACTATATAATAGAAACCATAAACAATGGTAACCTTAGCAGTAGCAAGAAATTGTTGCAAAAACTTTACCTTATCATACCCAGATTGTTGCTTTGCCTGGCGGAGGGAAATTTGATCAGTAAAATTGACACAGAGTATGTTGTCTCCATTGTCATGCTGGATAACAAAACACCAACTTTAATGGGCATGTACTGTCCCTTGTGTAATTTCCACTTGAATGCATTGCTATTGAACCACATTAATGCTTTTTTCCTTCAACAAATGAGGACAGTCACTGTAAAGACAACATGATAATGTACACTCACTGTAAGGATAGTCACAAATGAGGAAATCTCAGAGTGATTATCCCTTGTGTAATTGCCGCTTGAATACATTTCTATTGAACCACATTAATGCTTTTTCCTTCAACAAATGAGGACAGTCACTGTAAAGACAACATGATAATGTACACTCACTGTAAGGATAGTCACAAATGAGGAAATCTCAGAGTGACTATCCCTTGTGTAATTGCCACTTGAATACATTGCTAATGAACCACATTAATGCTTTTTTCCTTCAACAAATGAGGACAGTCACTATAAAGACAACATGATAATGTACACTCACTGTAAGGATAGTCACAAATGAGGACATCTCACAGTGACTGTCCCTTGTGTAATTGCCACTTGAATGTATTGCTATTCAGCCACATTAATGCTTTTCTTCTTCAACAAATGAGGATAGTCACTCTAAAGACAACATGATAATGTACACGGGCTGTAAGTGTACATTATCATGTTGTCTTTACAGTGACTGTCCTCCTTCAAGTGGCAATTACACAAGGGACAGTCACTGTAAAGGCAACATGATAATGTAGAGAAACATTGTCATTTGTATTTTCAACAGTGCCGAGAGAGATTCCCTCCGCGAAATCACAGCTACAATTTTTGAGTACGTTGGGTTTATTTTTCTTTTGTCATTATTATGTAATCTGGTATTCAGCTATTACAGAGCTAAAATACCCAGAAATGAGGACATATCTGTGTTGAATTTATTGTTAGCGGCTTTGGTTATTTAGAAGTTTAATTTTATTTGTTCATCTTTCAAGCACAAACATTTTGTGGACCGTAACATCTTCATTGTTTCGGGTATGCAATGAAACAGCCCTAACTTGCAACTACCTTCACGGTACTTGTGTAGATTATCATGTTGTCTTTATAGTGACTATCCTCATTCAAGTGGCAATTACACAAGGGACAGTCACTGTGAGATGTCCTCATTTGTGACAAGGATAGTCACACATGAGGACATCTCACAGTGACTATCCCTTGTGTAATTGCCACTTGAATGTATTTCTATTCAACCACATTTATGGGCCCGTTTGGACCATAGCACACAGTAGCATCTACAGAGAAGAATATCCTAGGTGTAACAAGTTGTAAGAATATACCAACAGTTCTAAGAAGTTCCCTAGCACATAGTAGCATCTACAGAGAAGAATATACAACATGATGGCAGCCACTGTAAAGACAACATGATAATGTACACTCATTGTATGTGTACATTATCATGTTGTCTTTACAGTGACTGTCCTCATTCAAGTGGAAATTACACAAGGGACAGTCACTGTGAGATGTCCTCATTTGTGACAAGGAAAGTCACACATGAGGACATCTCATAGTGACTGTCCCTTGTGTAATTGCCACTTGAATGTATTGCTATTCAACCACATTTATGGGCCCATTTGGACCGCGGCACATAGTAGCATCTACAGAGAAGAATATCCCAGGTGTAACAAGTTGGAAGAATATACCAACAGTTCTAAGAAGTTCCCTAGCACATAGTAGCATCTACAGAGAAGAATATGGGTCAATGAGGTTGACTTCAAAGCCATGCAATCTAATGGTAATAGTAATATCATAATTTGACATACTATCAGAAATACTTCCTAAATAGACTATTCAATCTTATAAGAGATGGATTCATGAGAACTATTATTTATGAAATATGAGTCAATGACTTTAATTAAAAAAATTAAACAATCTAATTCTTGTAAAAATATCAAAATTTGACACATTGAAAATACCTTCCAAAAGTATCGTTAATTGATTAATATGAATCACTACTCATGAAATATAATTTTATAAACCTAATCTAAAAACTACACAATAAAAATCTTAATAGCAATATTGTAAGAAACTATTCCCAAAAGCAAGCCTAACAAAATTTGATGAAAATAATTTTTGTTTCACTCAACTTTGACATTCACAACTTCCTCTTTTATTATAATAAGAAAAAAAATGTCTTTTTAGATATACCTCATGAACCATACTTGAATAATCTATCATTTTTCTTCTCAAAAACATATTTGCAGAGCCTGCTTCTTTTACTTGTTTGTACTTTTATCTCTCTGATGGAAAGGGTTCCTTCAGGACACATTTTTCCAAGTTCACTGCTTGAGATATTTGAGGAGGGTTCCCCTGCTTGAGTATCCATCCAACCCATATTCGAGTAGTTCTACAATTGCACAGTCTAAATTAATAATACTGACAATTGAATGATGAATGATGATACATAGAATTGATATAAACTAATCCTAAAAACACTAAAACATTATTAATATATTTATATTTCATAAATAAAATTGATATAAAAGATCTGGAAAGATACATTAAAAAATAGAAAAACAATAATTTATAATAGAAGGAAACTTAAATTGCTATTTCACAAAAAAACAAGAGTCTTAAATCTTATCATTTTGTTTCATTATCATCCATAAGTACACACCTCTAGCATAATAATTATATTTTACCACCCATAAAATGAAAAAAAGATTTTCACAAGAGAAATTGAAGCTAGATTATAAAAATGAACCATCTTATTGGAAACTGGAACTGTTATCATACCCAAAAGGACTACAAAATTTCACCTTATCATACCCAGATTGTTGCTTTGCCTGGCGGAGGGAAATTTGATCAGTAAAATTGACACAGAGTATGTTGTCTCCATTGTCATGCTGGATAACAAAACACCAACTTTAATGGGCATGTAGTGTCCCTTGTGTAATTGTCACTTGAATGCATTGCTATTTGATGCAGGGGCATCCCTAATGCAAGCCAAAGACACCATGATTGAAGGAAGTTTCCATGAAGCCAAGGAGTCAAATCCTATCAATTGGAACATAAGATTTTCACCTTGGAGCTTTGAAGGATTGACTGGTGAAAGGTCCTTTTGATTGACAAATTAGAGTCTTTTTGAATGACAAATCAGAGTCTTTTTGAATGACAATAAATTAGAATAGGAGTTTTAGATGTTTTCTTGGTTTGTAATAAATATTAAGGATTGATTTTATCTCCTTATAAACATCCACTTGTTGGACACAAGACCCCTTGGTGACTTATTAATATTACTAACATCATTAATTATAATATTTAATAATAACAATAACATTAATAATAATAATAATAATAATAACGTTTAAAGCAATATCGAATATCTGTAATCGATATACATCTACATTAAACATCTGCATTATCTATCACGATGAGGAATGAAGAAGTGATACAACAATCACTAGTCATTACACATCGATACCATGAGAGGATGATTAATGAACCAAATACTATGAAGTCAAGATCAACATGATATGAATAAGGGATAGGTCGCTATGTGTTTCATAAGATGTATTGATAAGCAAGAAGGATAACCATTCATATATTATAAATAATCATTAATTGCACAAGTTTAGACAATGACATATCCGATAAAGCAATATCAAACATGAAGACCCGCTAGCAAATATGCACCATCACTTCCTATGTTATCATGATAATAACATAAACTAGATTGAATTCTACTATCTATATCAATAGACACCACATAGGAGGATATCGACTAAAGGATTGAAAGATTATCGATTGTCTGAGATAAACCACATCTTGTAGAAACACAAAAGCATCAGTGATTATATCACAAGCTATTGATGAATGAGGCATCAGTCATGGATAATAAGTACAATGTATCCTTAAGTATTAATAGGAATGGAAGTCAATTTGAAGATCAAACTCCATTACCAGCAATCAACCAATAAATGGACAATTATCAGAAAATGATATCGACTTATATCAAAGTAGAAAGATTGGATATAATCATAACAATATGGGATAAGGAAAGAGTTAATATCAATTGACTAAATACTAATGATAGTTAGACCAAACTAATACAAACATAATGGATGTTAACTACTGGTTGCACTACCAATTAGGGAAGATTACCTTCATAAAAAGATTTGATATTGAGTCAATCTGGGAGTTATCTATGATCAGAAAATAATGAAATAATATTATGTGAACTGTCGGATTATGGAAAGGTGTGATTAACAAAGGGACATGGAGGAAGAAACAAGACACGTCTCATTCATAGCATCTCTTCATTTGTTAAAGACAATATAAGAATGCATTCTTGTCAGTCACTCAAGGCATCATTAGAACTTTATTTACTTATCCATATTTGGATATACTCAATAGAGCATCTGCCTTTGGCAATTTGGTTTCAAGTTTATCATTGCAGATCAGAGACAACACCATGATTGCACAGATAGAAAGGATAGTCAGAAACAACATCAATATTTGAAGTTGCAAGCATATAATTCAGAATCTAAAATAGCAACATATCACTCATAGCGATATTACACATTTGCATAATTACATCATCATATCGGACACATCAAATACATTGCTATAAGCAATACTTATTGATTGTATATCGATATTGTTTATATCAGACATAGCATCATTATACTATCACTATAAGTGATAGGAAACATCATATTCATAGTATATTTCATATCATTATATCCGACAGTGCTATTAAACATATTGGTATCAATATCATCTTGCACACATATTGTGATTGAATCTGAAATAGCGGTTGATATCTTAAGTAACCTCCATTACTTAGTTTAATTGTAAGTATCTGATAGAGTAAGTCTGAGAAGTGGAGTAATTGTTCCTATTTTCCAAGTTAGCCAAAAAGGGGACATTACAAACAATCACTGTGAGATGTCCTCATGTGTGACTGTCCTTGTCACAAATGAGGACATCTCACAATGACTGTCCCTTGTGTAATTCAAGCGGCAATTACACAAGGGATAGTCACTGTGAGATGTCCTCATTTGTGACTATCCTTATAGTGAGTGTACATTATCATGTTGTCTTTAGAGTGACTATCCTCATTTGTTGAAGAAGAAAAGCATTAATGTGGTTCAATAGCAATACATTCAAGTGACAATTACACAAGGGACAATCACTGTGAGATGTCCTCATGTGTGACTATCCTTGTCACAAATGAGGACATCTCACAATGATTGTCCCTTATGTAATTCAAGCAGAAATTACACAAGGGACAGTCACTGTGAGATGTCCTCATTTGTGACTGTCCTTACAGTGAGTGTACATTATCATGTTGTCTTTAGAGTGACTGTCCTCATTTGTTGAAGAAGAAAAGCATTAATGTGGTTCAATAGAAATACATTCAAGTGGAAATTACACAAGGGACAATCACTGTGAGATGTCCTCATGTGTGACTGTCCTTGTCACAAATGAGGACATCTCACAATGACTGTCCCTTGTGTAATTCAAGCAGCAATTACACAAGGGATAGTCACTGTGAGATGTCCTCATTTGTGACTATCCTTACAGTGAGTGTACATTATCATGTTGTCTTTAGAGTGACTGTCCTCATTTGTTGAAGAAGAAAAGCATTAATGTGGTTCAATAGCAATACATTCAAGTGGCAATTACACAAGGGACAGTCACTGTGAGATGTCCTCATTTGTGACTGTCCTTACAGTGAGTGTACATTATCATGTTGTCTTTAGAGTGACTGTCCTCATTTTTTGAAGAAGAAAAGCATTAATGTGGTTCAATAGCAATACATTCAAGTGGTAATTACACAAGGGACAATCGATCACTATGAGATGTCCTCATGTGTGACCTTTGTGAAGGCAAGTGCCAATTTGTACCCAAGTTACCAATATTGTGGCAAAAGTGGGAATGAAGCATTTAGGGGTCAAATTGGGCAAAGAATTGTAGAAGTGGCCTATGTGAGGTCTAAATAGCCTAACTAAGTCATGGTTAGGGTCTTATGGTGTTTGAACAATAAGTTTTGAACCAAAATCCCAAAGGTTGTAACAAGTTGTCAATGTTGTCATTCACAACATTGACAACATTTGTGCAAGGGAGCATTTTTGAGTAAGATGGTTATGTAACTATATGAAACCATTGAATTAGGCATCAGATCAACTATAAGAGGCCTCCATCGATCTGTGCAAAAGGTTGGGGGGAAAAAAATTTGGAATTAAGAAGATTTGTAGAGTAACACAGTTTTAGTGAATTCTTGAGTTTTTTTGTTTCTTTGTTTTCAGTTGATTAATGGATTAGATAGCTCGCAGTGTCTATTGGAAAAGTTAGTACAAGTTGTTTTTTTATTCTGTGTTGTGTTTTTTTTGAGTTTTGAAGCATTCCAACTAGTTTGTTAATTCTTTTGTTAAGTACCCTATCATTGGTTTGAACCAGGCAGGTTGAACAAATGGAGTCTTAGCTCATCATTCCATTGTCAATTTTGTATGGGCTCTTGGAATGGGTGAGGAGACTCCATGTACTATATGTTTAGAAGGAGGGGCCCTAGGAAGCTCATTTTCTATGTTTGCAATGATGTCCTAGGTGAGTCAGTTGAGCATAGTTAGGGATGACAAATCATTACAAGAAGATTACAACAAGTTGAATGCATTGGTTGCTTCAACTAAAATCTCATGGAGAGGTAGACACACATCTAAAGAAGCCCCAAGTCAAATTAGAAGATTGGGTGAGTTTCTTTGGCTGCTAAGAAAACAAACTCTTAGTCAGACTGTCCAAGTTGTGTCAAAATACTTGTTTTCAGGCATGGCTGTAGCAGTTGGTGTACAAAAAATCTAGGAGGAGAAGACCTTAGATATCTTGGAGTTCTCAATAAAGGGCATCTAAATCCTAAGCCCTTTAGGTGGCTTAATATAAACAAAAAGGCTTGACAAAGGCCTAATTGCTAGCAGCCTATTTTTGGGTGCAATTGGCATGGTTTGATGAACCGGATTGAAGTACTGATGAAAAGTATAGGTGAAGGAGTAATTTTGAAACCAATAGAGGTCCTAGTGGCCAGCCTCTCCATGGATTAAAGTTCTAGTTGAATGTGTTTCAATTTGTGAAGACAAGACTTGGAGTGTCCTAGTAGCTAGATTGGTATTGAGCAGAGTTCGTTGTATTTCTTGTTGGTGTGCACTAGTTGAAGGAGTGGGATCTTGGGTAGAGATACCTAAAGAGTGTAGGGATAGTTAAGTACCCTATCAAGTCAAAACATTGGCCTAAAGAGACCCTAGTGAAGGATAGGGAGTGAGCAAGACAAAGTGTTACATCAATTAACAAGATCATTTTTTGGTAATTGTGTACATTATCATGTTGTCTTTACAGTGACTATCCTCATTTGTTGAAGAAGAAAAGCATTAATGTGGTTCAATAGCAATACATTCAAGTAGAAATTACACAAGGGAATATCACTATGAGATGTCCTAAGTGTGACTGTCCTTGTCACAAATGAGGACATCTCACAGTGATTGTCCCTTGTGTAATTGCCACTTGAATGAGGACAGTCACTATAAAGACAACATGATAATGTACACAAGTACCGTGAAGGTAGTTGCAAGTTAGGGCTGTTTCATTGCATACCCGAAACAATGAAGACATTACAGTCCACAAAACATTTGTGCTTGAAAGATGAACAAATAAAATTAAACTTCTAAATAACCAAAGCGGCTAACAATAAATTCAACACAGATATGTCCTCATTTCTGGGTATTTTAGCTCTCTAACAGCTGAATACCAGATTACATAATAATGACAAAAGAAAAATAAACCCAACGTACTCAGAAATTGTAGCTATGATTTCGCGGAGGGAATCTCTCTCGGCGCTGTTGAAAACACAAATGACAACGTTCTTGCTTTTTTTTCCCTTATATCCCGATGTGATTTCACGGAGGGTTACGGTGCTGTTGAAAACACAAATGACAACATTCCTTTTTTTTTTTGCCCTTATATCCTGACAACATCGCAATTGCAAGTTAGGGTTGTTTCACTGCATACCCGAAACAATGAAGACGTTACGGTCCACAAAACATTTGTGCTTGAAAGATGAACAAATAAAATTAAACTTCTAAATAAACAAAGCCGCTAACAATAAATTCAACATAGATATGTCCTCATTTCTGGGTATTTTAGCTCTCTAACAGCTGAATACCAGATTACATAATAATGACAAAAGAAAAATAAACCCAACGTACTCAGAAATTGTAGCTGTGATTTTGTGGAGGGTTACGGCACTGTTGAAAATGCAAATGACAACGTTCTTTTTTTTTTTGCCCTTATATCCCGATGTGATTTCGCGGAGGGTTACGGTGCTGTTGAAAACACAAATGACAACATTCTTGTTTTTTTTGCCCTTATATCCTGATGTGATTTTGCAGAGGGTTACGGCGCTGTTGAAAACACAAATGACAACGTTCCTTTTTTTTTTGTCCTTATATCCCGACAACGTCACAATGGTGACATTGCCAAATGTATTGTCATCGCAATTGCGACGGTGTCGTGCTATATTTGAAAAAAAAAAGCCAAAACCACATGACATTTGCCTGTCGTCGCAAATTGCCGTCGCAATTTCACCCCAAATGTATTAGTGTGTTGCAAAAAGGATTGATCAGTGAGAGTTTGAGTCCCTATGTTGTACCAGCAGTATTAACACCAAAGAATAATGGAGAGTGGAGGATGTGTATAGATTCTAGAGAAATAAACAAGACAAGATCACAATCAAGTACAGGTTTCTATTGCCATGAATGGATGATATTATGGACTGTTTGAGTGGAGCTGTGTATTTCTCAAAGATAGATTTGAAGAGTGGATATCATCAGATTTGGATCAGGGAAGGAGATGAATGGAGGACTACCTTCAAGACAAGGGAAGGATTGTATGAGTGGTTAGTCATGCCTTTTGGGCTAACCAATGCACCAAGCACTTTCATGAGGTTGATGAATGAAGTTTTGAAAGAATTTCTAGGTAAGTTTGTCATTGTTTACCTAGATGATATTTTGATCTTTAGTAAGACATTGGAAGAGCATATGATGCATATTCGTATGGTGTTTGAGAAGTTAAGAGATGAGAAATTGTTGATTAATTTGAAGAAGTGCAGTTTTGTGAAGAAAGAGTTAGTGTATTTGGGATTTGTAGTTTCAGCAAAAGGTCTAAAAATGGACCTAGAGAAAGTACAGGCTATCCTTGAATGGCCTACTCCAAGGAGTGCTACTAAGGTAAGATCTTTTCATGGTTTGGCTAGTTTTTATAGAAAGTTGATCAAAAATTTTAGTAGTATTTGTGGACCCTTGAATGAAACAATGAGAGGGGATAGAAAAGAGTTCAAGTGGACTAATGGGGCAGATAAGAGTTTTAAATAGTTGAAACAGAAAGTTATAGAACAACCTATTTTAGCACTTCCAAATTTTAATAAGGTGTTTCAAGTAAACTGTGATGCTAGTGGTACTGCAATAGGAGTTGTTATGAGCCAAGAAGGTAAACCTATTGCTTATTTCAGTGAGAAGCTGAATGATGCCAAGAGAAAATATTTTTTTTATGATCATGAATTTTATGCTATAGTTCAAGCATTGAAGAAGTGGAGACACTATATGCTTCCTAAAGAGTTTGTTTTGTATACTGATCATCAAGCTTTGCAATATTTGAATAGCCAAGGAAAGTTGAATCAAAGGCATTTGAAATGGGTTGAGTTTTTGCAGATTTATACATTTGTTTTGAAACACAGGAGTGGGAAGCCTAATAGGGTTCTAGATGCCCTTAGCAGAAGGCAACTATTGCTGATAGAGATACAGATTGAGGTGGTTGGGTTAAATAAAATCAAGAATTTATATCCAGAGGATCCTGATTTTGGTGAAGCTTGGAAAGCTTGTAAAGAACCTATTACTCTAGACAGAATGAAGTGATTGGATTTCATCATTCAGGCTGATATGCTATTCAGAGGGAGTCAGTTGTGCATTCCAAGAAGTTCTATGAGGGAGAATCTCATCAAGGAGAAGCATAGCAAAGGATTGGCTAGACATTTTGGTCATGATAAAACCCTTGCTTTGGTTAGTGAGAATTATTACTAGCCATAGTTTCAGCAAGATGTCAAGAAGTTTGTACAAAGTTGCAGAGTATGTCAGATGGTGAAAGGAGTGAAGTAGAATATAGGGTTGTATCAGCTATTACCTGTACCAAAGAAGCCTTGGGAGGATATTAGCATGGACTTTGTTCTTGGTTTACTGAGGACACAGCGGGGACATGATTTAATTTTTGTGGTAGTTGATAGATTTTCAAAGATGGCACATTTTGTTCCCTACAAAAAGATCAATGATGTTGTTCATATAGCAGAATTATTTTTCAGAGAAGTGGTGAGACTACATGGTTTGCCAAAGAGTATAGTTTTAGATAGGGACACTAAGTTTGTTGGATATTTCTGGTGTACATTGTGGAAGAAGTTGAAAATAGATTTGAAGTTCAGTTCATCACATCATCCATAAACTGATGGACAGGTAGAGGTGGTGAATAGGAGTTTGGGAAATTTGCTGAGATGTTTGGTTGGAGACAAGCCAATGGGATGGGATCTGATTATACCACAGGTAGAATTTGCATGCAATAATTCTATTAATAGGAGCACTGGTAAATCACCATTCCAAATTGTATATGGGAGTAGTCCAAGAAATGCATCTGAGTTTAGAAAGATAGATAAAGGAGAAATAAGTAGTGTTGAAGCTGAGGATTTTGCAGAACATTTGAAGAACATCCATGGGGAGGTGAGGAAGCACATTACCAAGATGAATGCATAGTATAAGGCTAAGGCAGATGAGAAAAGGAGGCATAAGGAATTTCAGGTTGGAAATGAAGTCATGGTTCATTTACGGAAGGAGCAGTTTCCAGTTGGTACATATAACAAGTAGAAAATGAAGAAGTTTGGGCCATGTAAGATACTAAAGAAGCATGAATTAGGAAATGCATATGAGTTCGAGTTTCCTATTGAGCTGAATATTTCACCAATATTTAATGTTTTAGATCTAATAGAGTATCATGAAGGAGGTGTTGAAGATGAGGTTACAGTAGCACAGTGGAGTATTCCAACAACCAGTTTTGATATCAAGGATATTGAAGACATACTGGATAATCATGTTGGCAGAAGCACAAAGAACAAGCCATATGAAGAGTATTTGGTCAAATGGAAAGGACAACCTATTGAAGATTCATCATGGCTAGCAAAGGAGGAGGTTAACCATCTTGGTTTTCCACTACACACTTGAGTTGTGATAGGGTCACTTGTCAAATTACCCCAGGTGTCTGATGCAGGAGCATCTTGGGTGTAAGAGCAATCTTGCATCATCCAAAAAAAAAATAAAAAAAATTCTTTTCTTTTCAATAAGGGCTATCTTGTGCAGAGCTGCTATTTATGAAAAATTACTATTTTTAGTAAGTTGGTCATATGATCTCAGAATGTTTTGATTTCACAGTTGGAGGTTCATACTAGTCATTCCAACCTACTAGTTGAGTTTCATTGCCACATCATCAGTATTGGTGAAGTTATTGGAGTTTTTGGGTATGAAATATTTCAAGTCAATTTTGAAGGCCTTAGAGGCTCTGGATCATGATCGACCCCCGATTGACTAGTGCTTGCGCATGTCAGGCACTGTAGATCTCATCATGGTATTTTTGAAAAGTGGTTGCAATAGAAAAATAGAGCTACGGTTAGAAAGTTATGGCCTCCGAAAATTGGGTTGCCTAAAATCATATTTTGTATTTCTTTTGAGCTGACCCTATTGTAAAAATTGTAAAAATAAAATAATTGTATGTATAGTCAGCCTAAAGGGCTAAATTTTTGGAACCTTCTTGGGTAGTGGAAATTGCCTATATAAAGAAGGCTTGTAGTGTTGTCTAGGCAGTTCTGGGAGATTTAGGTAATGATTTGAGGCTTGTCCTATAGAATATTGTAAGGGAATGTCCATGTGACTTTGCATATTATAATTCTAAAAGTTTGTAATTCCACATTTATGGAGATAATAAGAAGCCAACTTTCTATTCTTGCATATTGTTGTTATTTCTCTATTTCTATTATGGTATTAAGAGGAGCACCCTTCATAAAAAATATACACATAATCTATAACACTTCATAATACTCCATAGAACTCCCCCTATGAGTATCCTTCCTTAT
The DNA here is from genome assembly GCA_027943335.1 of Chamaecyparis obtusa. Taxonomy (NCBI): domain Eukaryota; kingdom Viridiplantae; phylum Streptophyta; class Pinopsida; order Cupressales; family Cupressaceae; genus Chamaecyparis; species Chamaecyparis obtusa. Next base: position 119,480 of record BSBK01003705.1, on the reverse strand, counting down.
CATATATAGATAATTTTCTAAGTATCTCTCCCCCTTTGACAACAATGACAAAATAAAGGGTGGAAAGGGATATACAAAATTGTGTCAAAACTTTTTCCTTACTGTCTTTTTGAAAAGTCAATAGGCTTGCAACACAATCTACAAAATCTGACTTCCAAGCCTCAAAATCTTTCTCCCAAGACTTCTTAATTGATTCTGCTACATTGAGTAAAGTAGTCAATCTGTATGCTGCAATCTGACAAGCTTGAAGAGATTCAAAGTTGAACTTCTAAAATGATGTCTTAGCAGTAAGACATTCTTCTAGCTGCTCTTCTATTATAGTCAACTTGATTGAGACATGCTCTCTCAAGATGTTCATCCTAATAATTTTCCTATTCTTCTCATCATTCAAAGTCCTTATCTCATCACATAAGTTTTTGATCTTTTTCTCAACTTCACTGATCTTTATGTTTGGGTTGGTCATTGAGTTTGTCTCTGCTGCAATTTCATCTTGCTTCTCTTTTATCTTCTTCTCTTCCTCAATTATTATATTTTCAGATTTTGTACACTGAATGTACAAACACTTTCCAGTCTCAAGATGTTTCCTTAAGTTCTTAATGTATATGTCAAGGCTGCCAATGTCATTTTTGATATTCAGACTTATATTTTGCAACATCTTAGCTTCATAAGCTACCTGAGCCTTAACCTTAGCAATATCAGTCAAATTAGTGAATTCAACATCAAAAGAATTTATTACCATCTTTTCTCTTTCAAGTGGATCTGAATCAAAAACTTTTGTAGATATAACACTTTGTAGCTTCTTAATCAAATCTTTCAGGCTACCTTCCAAATTCTTGACCTTATTATTTTTCCCAATAATTTTGTTCAAAGATGTGATCAAATCTAGTTGATCAACATCATCCACTTCTTTGCCTAAATCTTCAAGCATCGAACCAATCTCTCTTTTCTTTCTAGTCTTAGGGGTAAGACTGATGTCCTCTTGTGGTATCATACATTCAATGGGTGCACTAGATGTAGTGGCCTCTGCTGCCATTTGCTTCTCTATTCATGTAGTCTTTGATTCAATACTCTTTTCCTACTCTCCCAAAGCCAAATTGTCAACAATATTATCCAAACTATTGAATACTGCATCATCTGAATCTAAAGTAACTTTTGTTCCTTCAATTTCCATAGATTTTGTGCCAATGTTTATAGGTGAAGAAGAGGGAATATCTTCAACTTCAACTACCTCTACTACTACCTTTTCCTATTCTAAACTCTATTTCTCTCCTAGTTCTATAACTAATTGATCTTTGCTATCTTTTCCTGCTATCAAATCTGCTAGCACTTGCACAACTGCTTGTTCAGTTTCGGTCTTCACTTGTTCATACTACCCTCCCATTATTTGTATAGTTCTTCTTTTGGTTCTTAATAGGGTTCCAAGTGGCTTGAAAATTTGTTTAAGGTGGTCATCATCTCTTATGTCATAGAACTGTCTTATCACATTCACTCTCATTTTATTATCTTCTTCTTGTGCTCTCATATTTCTACTCACAAGTCTATTGTACAAATCTTCTGGTATCTTTTCATGAATAATATCAAATTTCTTGTTTGCCAAAATCATATGTGTAACCATTGCATTCTCTAGATTTAATCTATCAGAGGATCCATATAAATCATAGTATTTTCACCATCATTCCAATCAATAGTGTAAGGAAATATTCATAGCAAGTGGAAGAACATGTAAGTAATCAATGAGGAAAATCTAAAGTGAGTGTATTTATCTTTCTTTATCTTTTTCAAATTCTCAAACAACTGTATTCTCATAATTTCACACATATCCACAGGCTTCTTCTCTACACACATCAAATAAATAATGTGTACCATACCTGCTGCCATATCATCTTCTCTAGAACTTCCATAGAATTTTGTTATCAAAATCTTACACAAGTATCTTACATCATCTTGCTTAATCTTACTAATTACTATACCTCTACCATTATATATTGAACAGGTGTTATCAATCACAATCTTTCTCATGTTTTTCTCATTCAATGGAATTGCACCAATTTTTGATAATCTAGTCACGTCATGAATTAGGTCTACAGTTATGTCTATAACTCTATCTTCTAATGAAAATTTACCATTATGTATCCTACTCAAAATGATCTTAGTACACTCCTCATCATCAAATTCATATTTCATAGAGTACTTAATGATTTCATTGATTTCTAGATGTTCATAACCTTGTTTCACTGACATATCCTTGTACAATTTATGATATTCACCATTAAAATTACTCTCCCTTAGGGTTTCATATTTGCATCCAAGATAAATTTTAACATTCTATAATGAAGAACTCTGTCTGGTACAGATGATAAAGCTAAACTAGCATCTCTTTTTGAGGGTTCAGCTAGATCTTTCTTAGTTCTAGGTCTGTTCTTATCCTTAATGTTGTGAATCAATGACACATTCATGATTATATCTGATTACTTATACTAATTCAAGATCTTAGTCAGATAAATACCTTAAATTCACAAAATTAGGGCTTTCGCTTGATTGACGCTTCAAACTTTTGCAAATTGCTTCCAAACTTCTTTCTTCAGATCACTTCTAATCACTTGATAATCATAATAACTTTGATTTCAATCTTTTAACACTTAGCATTTACTCGATCTAACATTGCATTCAATTCTTTTACCACTAAAATGCCAAAAAGCTGATTCTGTAAACCTACAACCATAAATCTTCTTGCGACCTCACAAAATACAATATTTCTTTTTGCACACTTAACCATAGCATTAGTATAACATAACAAACCTTCATCTAACTGCACAAAACTTAACTCATTCAAAATCTAATTCTACACTAATTCTAAATTCCTAAACTATAGAAATTTACATAATTTAAGTGCTTAAAGATGGGTTAGGTAAAGACTCATTCTTACCATCAAATACATTACCTTCCTGATTACCTTTAGTGCTGAATATACCTCCTTGATTTGTGCCTTTAACAAATTTTACTTCATCTTTATTGCTACAACAACCTTTCTCTTTGTTTCAAATTCTAGGGTTAGGGTTATGATGATAACCTCCATTGTTCATTCTAAAAAATCTTGCTATGTGTCCAATCTTGTTACATATTTGACAAATGATCCCATTGGTTCCATATCTAGGTGCTTGCTGATTGATTTGTGTCCTATAATTTCTAGCAATATGTCCAATTTTGTTGCATCTATAACATACTATTCCATTTCCTCTTTTCATGTCTTCAGTTGATCTCTGATCTGCATTGTTAGTATTTCTAGGCATTCTACTATTATAATTATTCTCAATAACTTTAGATCTTCTACATTCAATAGCTTTATGTCCAAAACCATGACAATTATAACAATATCCATTAAGAGGTTTGAATTGCTTACCTATATAATCTCTTTTCATATGACCAATAGTATTACAAGAAAAACATCTACCTTTGAATTCTCTTTGCATACCTTTGGATGGTTCATCTTGCTTCGGTGGTTCTTCTTGCTTCAGTGATTCTTCTTGCTTAGGTGCATCTTCAGATTTGTTCTCATCTAACTTCTTTTCTTCACTGCTTTCACATACATTCAGATCTAGTTTCTTGCCTTCACTAACTATCTTCAATGTGTTAAATCCAAGACTAGTTTTGTCATAGAATGGTTTCCCATAAGATATTTTCTCATCAATATTTTCACTATTTGAATATAGTCTCTCAAGTTTTTGTTTAGATTGTGTCAGTTCACCTTTCACAATCTTGTTGTATTTCTCAAGTTCATCATACTACAATTTGACTTTATCAAATTTAGATGTTACCTTGCCAAGTTTAGATTTCAAATCTTCATTCTCATTCTTTAAACTTTCATTTGTAGATCTCAGATTGCCATTTCCATCTTTCAAGCTAAGCTTTAGATTTGCTAACTTCAATTCATGTTTAAGGATCACATTTTATTTTTCTAAATCATCATAATCTTCAACAAGAATTTTAGATTCCTTCTCAAATTTTAGATCTTCTATCTTAACTTTCAATTTGTCAATAAGATTCTTTGCATCATCATACTTTCTTTTCAGAGTGTTTCTTTCATCAGTAAGCATATCAATTTTTTCAAGAGCTTCTTCAAGATTATTCTGTAACTGATCCATATCCATAGAGATCTTACTCAAGCTGCTAGGCTTTCCTTGAATGTTCCTTCTCTGAGTAACTACGGTCTGATACCAATTGTTAGAAATAGGAAATACTGAGAGGGGGGGGTGAATTAGTATTTCACAAACTTTTCCTTTTGCCCACTTATGGATATAATAGATTACTTTAGTGCATACAAAGCATAGGAAACTAAATAGCATACATAATAGTAAATGTAAAAAAATCATAACACATGATATGTTCTCAAGGAAACCCTAGTGAAGGGAAAACCCTAGTGGGGATGGTAGCCACAAAGATCCACTAATCAAAAGTATCCTATTAGGGATGTTGACCCTATTAGGAGTCTATTACAACCATATAGTGTATCAGTCCTAGTTAAGGGACTATAGGCCTTGTTAGAAGCCTCAACCCTGTTAGGAGTTGTAGATATAAAACTTGATTACTAGATGAGCTCACTACCCAAACAAGTAATACAAATGTTTACTAATTACAATATGGTACTACTTACAACTTCACATCAGCAACTTTTGCCGCTATCACAATATACAACTATCACAAGTTACATTTCAAGTATGTTTGGTACATTACAATATTACATCTTTATACAAGATAAAAACATAATATCTTTCTTTAGTTGGCTTCCACATCTTTATCCAAGAGTAAACATCTAGGATGTCAGCTCTTTATAATATTAAGTCATTATTTTGACAAGCAAAATAATCCCTTAATTCATTTACTAGTTCTGCCTTCAAAATTGCTCTGTCGGCTATACTTTGTCATTGGTAAAAAAATCATAACTTTGTTTTTACTATCCATACTCTTTTTCACACTAAGATGGGGTATCCTTAGACACCATAGAGTCTATGTTCAACTGCACAAACTCTGATCATGCTCCAGTGAACATCGCCAAAACAAACTGTATCGGGTGCTCTATCAAAAACATTGTTTCATACTTAGATAATTTTAGTCTGCGATCTTTCATACTTACTTTCTAGCTTATGCTATCTTCATAGGGAACATATGTTGCCATAATGACAACATCCATGTACTTACCTTGGCCAAATTACCAACAGAAGATACTCCTGTTAAGAAGAAATCAGGGAAGCCTAAAATTGAAAGGGTAAATGAAGAGATTATACAAGATGGAGACTTTACAAAGATGAATAAATATTATTATATCTATGATTACACAGAGAGATTGAATTTAGAAAATGAAGTGGTGAAACATATGATTCTATCTGATAAGAAATTTGATACAATTTAGGGTAAGATACCTGATGATTTATATAAGAATCTTGTAGATAGACAGAAGAGAGCATCAGAAGAGGACTTAACTATTAGAGAAAATTTGGTAAGAAAACTTTGTGATGTGAGAGATGAAGAACATTTTAAATAGATCATGAAGGCTCTAAACACCCATTTGAGAACCAAGAAGAGGACTATTAAGATTATGGGAGGTAAATATGAAGAAATAAACAAATAAACAGAGGAAGAAATTATTAAAGTTATGACAAAGAATGCTAGAGAACCATCAGTGGCAATAGAATCTAAAGATCAAGTAGAAGAAGAAGAACATTAGGACATTCCTTCTCCACTAGCCATAAATATTGAGGATGAAGCTATGAATTTTGAAGTAACAAAGATCACTTTGTATAGTGATGATAATCTATTCATGAATCTTGAAAACATTGTTGACAATTCAACTTTTGAAGAACTAAATAATGTTAAAGAAGAAGAGAAGATAGGAAATGTAGAACCTAAAGTAACAGAGAAACAAGTACCTATTCCCACTCAAGAAGAAATTAGTTTTACACCTGATAGTGGAAAGAAAATTTAGATTGGATATATGATTGAGAATTTGGGAAAGGAAGTAGATGATGATGATCAGATGGAATTGATCACATCTTTAAACAAGATCATTGGAAAGAACAAGAAAGTAAAGAGTCTTGAAGGATGCCTAAAGGATCTTACTGAGAAGTTACAAGGCATTTTAACTACACAAATTATAGAAGCTAACCCTCTGGAAAGAGAAAAGATAGTGATGAATACTTTTGATGTTGAGTTTAAAAATCTGTCTGATATAGCAAAGATGAAAGCTCAATTAGCTTATGAGGCCAAAACACTTTTGGACATTAGTCAGAATATCAAGAATGGTATCAATAACCTTGATATCTACATTAAGGACTTGAGAAAGAATTTAGAAATAGGTAAATATTTGTACATTTAGTGTACAAAATTAGAGACCTTGGTAGCAGAGGAAGATCAGAAGATGAAGATAAAGGAAGCAGAAATTCAGAATGAGACAAACCTTATTTCAAGCCCCAATGTGAAGATATTTGATGTTGAGAAGAAGATTTGCAAGATTTATGATGAAATAAGAGTTTTTCAAGATGACAAGGATAGGAAGTTGAAGAGATTCACTCTTTTAAGAGAGCACATTTCTATAAAATTGAGCATTGTTGAAGGTCAACTAGAAGAATGTCTTTCAGCCAAGACATCTTTTCAGAAGTTTAGTTTTGAGAATCTCTAGGCATGTGAGATTACATCTTATGGATTGTGCACACTACTCAGTGTGGTAGATTCAATTAAGAAATCATGGGAGAAAGAGTTTGAGGCAATAAAGATTAACTTTGCAGATTATGTTGCAAGCCTACTAGCTTTGCAATATTGAATCCAGATATAACACTTTTTTTAACACAGTTTTGTAACCCTCACCATAATTTTGTCATTGTTGTCAAAGGGGGAGAGATATATAGTAGAAAATTGATAAGGATATATACTCTTATGGGGAGCATAGTACATTGATAGGATTTATGGAGTCATAAGGACAGTATATGCATATTTTATATTATGGCCACAATTTTGAAATTTTGAAGTCTAAGACTTAGCCAATTTTCTCATATGTTGCCACCAATGACAAAGGGGGAGATTGTTGGAAATTTGGCTGAGTTGGTTACATATATTTTTTCATTATGGAAAAATATGATCTACATGAAGATTGCATAGGTCAGAGAGCTAGTATTTCATACCGCAATGCAAAATTGTCTAAGTATGAGACAATGTGTTTTTGCCAGTGAACCTGATGACAGTTCTGATTAGCGATGTTGATTGGAGTAAGTTCAATGCTTACACACTTGAAAATAGATACTTTGGTGACTATTGAAGACTCACCTTAGAGTGTAAGTTAGTACAGCATGTACGGAATAAGTTATGACAATTTTACTAAAGATAGTGTTAAGCCGACAGGACAAAATATGAAGACAGAACTAATAAAGAGTTAAGGGATTATTTTTTTCATCAAAATAATGACTTAAAAATATAAAGGGATGAAATCCTAGATGTTAACCCTTGGATAAATATATTATGTAATATGCAAGCTGACCAGAAGAGTTATTAGCATTAATAGCTTGTATAAAGATGTAAAGATGTAATTGTAAAAAGTAGTATGTAATGAGATATATGATGTGTATGTAATAGCAATAGTGAAAGAGCAGCAAAGAGATATTGATGTAAGTAGTATAAGGTTATGTACCTTGACCTCTTTTTTAATCAGTAAATATTGTATATTACTTGTTTGGGCAGTGGGCTCATCTGGTAATCATATTTTGTACTACCAACTCCTAATAGATTTGAGACTTCTAACAAGGCCTATATTCCCTTAATCGGGGTTGAGACACTATATGCATGTAATAGACTCCTAACAGGGTCAACATCCTTAACAAGATAAGTTTGATTAGTGGATCTTTGTGGGTATCATCCCCACTAGGGTTTTCCCTTGGCCAATGTTTCCTCGAGAACAAATAATGTGTTATGAGTTCTTTTTCTTTATTTCTATGCATGTTTTTTAGCTTTCTCTATTATGAAAACATTAAGATTATCTATTATATCCATAATTGGTCAAAAGTAAAAGTTTGTAGAATATTGATTCACCCCCCCTCTCAGTATTCCCTATTTCTACCATAAGCATTGCTCTCAATACATCCCAAGAAGGGATTGAACATAAAGGAAATGACATAAACCAATGACTTACACTATGTGATAGAGATTGCACAAACAACCTCATAGAAACATCTTCATGCTCAACATCCATTTTAGTAAAAAGACCCATGAGATCATCTACATGTTGGCTTGCCGAAACTAATCCATCAGCCATGAATCTATGCAAGCCTTCCTGATCCTCAGTAGAAAACTCATTAGGGGAACCTTCAATGCCACCAAAACAAAAGGGCCTATATTTCTCCATTAGGAACTACCCACTATCTTTCATCCCTTTACACTAGTGCTTAACACTTGATAGAAAAACATTTTAATAATTGATTTTCATAAGAGAAACACATATGAAAACCAAAATACCTAGAAGTACTGCAGTAGAAACTTAACTTGTTGACTAGAATGTAGGGTAGATATAGAGCTCTCTTTGCAGGTCCATCAGGTTATTTTCTTTATAGAGTCGCCACCTCCTTGAAGATGAAAATATTACACTTATTTTTGTATTTTCTTCCAGCCAACTAAAATTTCACTAGGATTTACACACTCTTTATCAAGGACTGCACTGATGAAATAGAGAACTTAGAGTCTCCACTCACAACAAGGTGAGATTATTTAACAAATGTTTTTTTTTTACTTAACTCTATGATCACTTAACTAGACTCTGGGATAATCCAACAAATTAAGGAAACAACCATCTTAAACTTGTTGTCATTTACTTCTTCCCCAATAGAGTTTCCATTTTCTTGGTGACTCGGATGGGCCAAATCAATATGATCAGTAAGATATTGAAAATTTGTGATTTACATATAGAGATTCCTAACAGATGTATTTCTTTGTCATTGTTATCCCCAATAGAGTCACAATTTTGTTCATATCCTTTTTCCCACACTATCAAATTTACACTATGATTGATAAACTGATATCATCAACTCTCAATAACCACTTCAAAGTCTAACATGAAAAAGGGCCAATTAAAAATGATCAACTATACGATCCTCCTACACTTTGAGCTCCACATCACTCTATTGGGTACAATTGTCTGAAGGAGATTGGTGGATATAATTATCTAATTGTGTGTTGTCTTTGATGTCACACAAATGTCATAACAATTTCAATTCTTAGTGTCTATCCAGCTCAATCAATTAGAAAAGAAATTCTCAGTGTCTACTAAGCTCAGTCAATCAGCAAAGCAGTTCTGAGTGTCTACCAAGCTTAGTCGGTCAGCCAGGTAGTTTTCAGTGTCTACCAAAATCTCTTGATTATCGAAGGAAAGGTAGTATTTACCAAGTTCACTCGATCCCCAAAGGATGTTGCAGAATTCACAATGGTAACTAAGTTCACTCGGTCACCGAAGGAAATCTTTTCAGGATTAGTATCTACCAAGCAAGGTCAGCCCAATAAAGGATTTTATTAAATAAAGTTTGTTTATTTTAGTCGACTGTTGTAATGAGTGTTAATGTTTGTAATGATTCTTAGTGCCAACTTGACAATCTAAATGGTCAATCCAAATGGTATATATATACAAGGTCAAGTTGAGAATTTAGAGTGTGTGTGTGAAGAATACTATGCAAGTCTAAAAAGTTTTTGAGCGAACATGCAAATCATTTTGAGGAAAGGTGTGTGTGAAGAATACTATGCAAGTGTAAAAAGTTTGTGAGTGAACATGCAAATCATTTTGAAGAAAGGTGTGTGCTAATTTTGAAGGATGGTTATATATCCTTGAGGAGTAGAGAAGATTTATTTGATCAGGAAGGATCTAGTGGAGTAGAACAGAGATCTGTGATCAGCAATTCAGTTGCATCATTATTCAGGTCATTTCATTATTACTTTCTTACCATTGTAGTAGTGATTTCAAATCTCTTAACCGAGTTGGTTTAACAGCCATTTTGTAAATCCTCTAACAAGGTGACAGTTCTATTGAATTATTTCAAAGACCTCTTACAAGGCCACTCCTAACAGGGTGATTAAATCCTCTAACAAGGTTACACCTAACAGTGTGTTTTGTAACCTTTTACTGGGTTGGATCCTAACCGAGCATCACTTTAGAAGAGTGAAAAATAGTAACTAGTTACATTGGTGATTTTTCCCATATTGGGTTTCCATGTTAAATCTAGTGTCTCTTGTGTTCATGTTATTTTCTTTATGCATATTAATCACTGATGAATGCTTAAATTAATACTCACTGCAATAACCGAGTTTCAACATTTCTCTATGATTACCAAGTAACAGTAGTAAATGAATTAATTAGACATCTAAGGGATCTATGGAAATATTTTTGTGGTTAACTGATTCACCCCCCCTCTTAGTTACTCCATCTATATTTCCAACAACTGGTATTAGAGCTTTTGGTGCTTGCAGGAAGTGTTTCAAGGACCTAAGCTAAAGATCAAGATGTCTTACAAGAGAGAAATTCCAATTCTTAATAGAGATAAATTTTCAGCATGGCAAGGTCTCATGAGACTTCATCTAGCTTCCATTGGTGATTCAGGATGCAAATATCTTGATCAAGAATATACAGTTCCTACTAGCACATTAACTATTGAAGACATTGCAGAGAAAAAGAACCATAACACCATGATGATAGACATTGCATTAGCTCTTAGTTATGAAGAATTTGATGAGATCAAAGACTACACAACTGCTTATGTAATGTGGAACAAGCTGAAGAAAATTTATGGTGGTGATGACAACGTGAAAAGAGCCAAAGCAAGAAGCCTAAGAGGATAGTTTCATCAGATGAAAATGAGAGAAGATAAAAATATTGCAAAATATGTTGAAAGGATCAGGGCAAGTGTTAGTGCAATCAGAGCTTCTGGAGGAACAATTCATGATGAAATTGTTATAAGTAAGGGTCTCTTAACATTACTCCCTATCTATACAATAAGAGTATCTGCTATTCAAGAAAGAAGATGTGAAGCAAATCACAATATAAATTTGGATGTTGTAGTGGGAAGATTGATAGCCTTTGAATTGGATAACTATGACAACTATGTTCCAACTTCTAAAAATATTGAATCAGCATTTGAGGCCAAACTTTCACTTAAGAAGGACAAGAAAATTCAGTCATAAATTGAAGAAGAATCAGAGGAAAGTTTTGATAGTGATCTTGAAATTATTGAAGCATTACTTGCAAAGAAATATTCTAGATGCAAAGGTAAATACAAAGGTAAAACTCCCTTAATCTATTTTTCATGTGAAGAAATTGGTCATATTGCAGCTAGGTGCCTAAACAAGAAAAGCAAGGATGAGAAGAAAGGTCACAAGTACAATAACAAGAATTTCAAATCATTCAAGGATAAAGGTAAGAAAACATGTTTTTTGGCTAAGGATTCGGATGATAGTGAAGAAGAAATTGTCTTCATTGCTGTAAAAGATGAATTCGATGATGATGAAGATGAGATGGCACTTATCTCTCATATAAGCAAAAATGATACATGGATCATAGATAGTGGATGTTCACATCATATGATTGGTGACAAAACAAAGTTTGAACATTTTGAAGACTATGATGGTGGTAGTGTAAGGTTTGGAAACAATGAACCTTGTTGTATAAAAGGAAGAGGATGAATTTCATTAACCAAAGAACTTAGATGTGATAATGCATATTGGGTTGAAGGATTAAAGCATAATCTCCTGAGTGTAGCATAGCTAATCAACATTGGATTCAAAGTTGAATTCATGCATGGCAAAGAAAGACTGTTGGATGACAAGGGAAAACTAATTGGATCAAGCAAACAAACCAAAGGTAACCTATTTTATCTTGATCTTGGTGAATACTCATGTTTTATTGCTCAAATTGAAGAAAGTTGGTTATGGCACAAAAGGTTATGTCATGTAAATTTTGATAATATGGTGAAAATAAGAAAATTCAACAAAGTAAGAGGTATCCCTACTTTGAAGAAACCTGATGTTGGTCTATGCAAGAATTGTCAGATTGGTAAAATGGGAAAGAGTAGCTTTAAAAGTAAAAATTATCAGTCTGAAGATATTTTGGAAATTGTGCATACTGATTTATGTGGACCTATTGGAACTAAAAGCTATATCAGAGAATTTTTTTTTATTCTCTTTGTTGATGATTACTCTAGAATGATGACTGTTATGTATTTAAGATAAACGTTAGAAGCATTTGAGAAGTTCAAATGGTATTTGGCAAGAGTAGAAAAGGAAATAGGGAAATGAATGAAGTGCTTGAGATCAGACAGAGGTGGTGAATTCATCTCCCATGAATTCAATAATTTTTTCATTGAAAGAGGAATCAAAAGACAAGTATTAGCCCCAAGAACTCCTGACCAGAATGGAATAGTTGAAAGGAGAAACAGATCTACCATGGATTTTGCAAGGACTCTAATGATTGAAAAGAACATTGCTATGAAATACTGGAAGGAAGCTATCAGCACTGCAGTTCATACCTTAAACCAAGTCTAGTTGAGGAAAGACACATTAAAAACTCCTTATGAGATATGGTATGGCTATAAAACCAATGTAAGTTACTTGAAAGTATTTGGTAGTAAGTGTTACATCTTAAAAGAATCTAGAAAAGGAAAATTTGATATAAAAAGTGATGAAGGAATATTTTTGGGATATTCTTGCAAAAGTAAGGCATATAAATGTTTGAATTTGTCTACTCACAAAATCATAGAAAGTGCACATGTGAGAGTTGATGAGTTTGCAGAAAAGACTAAAGAAGAAAGAAAAAAGGAACCAAAGGATTATAGAAGATTTGTCTACATTGAACCTGATACATTGCCAGACACATCTGTCAATAAAGAGACTACATCTACTAAGCCTAGTACAGTAACCAAGTCACAAGAAGAAGTTCAAACTAAGTCATAAGGAACCGAGTCTCAGTCTGAAGCTACCAAGAAAATATCTACCAAGACCGAGCAACCTGAACCTGAAGATGAAATTCAAGAAGATGACAATGTAACTCATTCAAGAAGGAAGGAACTTGTATTAGCCAAGTATGTTAGGAGGCATCATACACTAGATCAGATTATTGGAAACAAATTAGATGGTACTATGACAAGAAGTAAACTAAAAGGTACATGTTTACTTGCTGATTTTGAACCTAAAAATGTCAAAGATGCATTGGAAAATGAAAGTTGGATTGAGGCTATGAATGAAGAAATAGAAAAAATAGAGAAGAACAAAACATGGACTCTTGTACCTAGGCCTAAAGATAAAAATGTAATTGGAACAAAAAGGGTATTCAGAAATAAGCTGAATGAAGATGGTCAAGTATCAAGAAACAAAGCTAGATTGGTGTGTAAAGGGTATTCTCAAGAAGAAGGTATAGATTATGGAGAGACTTTTGATCCTATTGCAAGATTAGAAGGTGTAAGGACTCTACTTGCATATGCAGCACATAAAGGATTTAAGGTAGATCAGATGGATATAAAATCTGCATTTCTCAATGGTATTCTTGATGAAGAAGTCTACATTGAGAAACTTGAAGGTTTTATTGATCCAAACAAAAGGGATATGGTCTACAAGTTACACAAAGCATTTTATGGTTTGAAACAAGCCCCTAGAGCATGGTATGAAATATTACATAACTACCTTATACAGATTGGTTTCAAAAGAGCTAATGATAACATTAATTTGTACATCAAAGAAGGACTAGATAACAAAATTGTTTTGGCAAAAATATTTGTCGATGATATTGTGTTTACAGGGAATGATGATCAGTGCAAAGAATTTTCAAAGAAAATGAACAAAGAATTTAAAATGTCTATGTTTGGTCAGATAAAGTTCTTTGTTGGTCTTCAAATTTAGCAGAACAAGAATGGTATCTACATTACTCAGTCTAAATACATCAAGGAAATACTTAAGAAGTTTGGTATGGAAGATTTAAAACTAGTTGGTACACCCATGTGTACTAGACTAAAGCTTACCAAAGATGATGATTCAAAAGAAGTAGATCAAACCTTATATAGATCAATGATTGGAAAATTACAATATGTAGTGCATACAAGGCCTGATATTGCCTTAGCAGTTGGTATAGTAGCAAGATTCTCAGAAAAACCCAGAGAAAATCATATGATGGCAATCAAAAGAATCTTGAGGTACTTGAGAGGAACTAAAGATTATGGCTTGTGGTATAAATTTAGAGGCAATCTAGATTTAAAAGTGTTTACTAATGCTGATTGGGTAAGAAACATTGATGACAGAAAGAGTACAAGTGGTGGAGCATTCTTTCTTGGCAAAAGGTTGGTATCTTGGACCAGTAAAAAGAAAAATTGCACATCCCAATCCATAGTAGAAGAAAAATATGTTGTTGTAGCAGTAAACTACTCTAATATTGTTTGGTTCAAATAGTTATTAGAAGGCATGAAGGTTGAGATCAAAGAACCAGTTGTTATGTTTTGTGATAATACAAGTGCAATAAATATTTCAAAGAATCCAGTAATGCATTCCAAAACCAAGCACATTGCTATAAAATATCACTTTGTCAGAGAATTGGTGCAGGACAAGGAAATCAAATTGGAATATGTTCATACAAAAGAATAGATTGTAGATATATTCACCAAGCCACTACCTAAGGATGCATTCTTGTATCTAAGAGGTAAATTAGGGGTCATTCCCCTATCTGAAGCTCACTAAATAAAGTTTCAGTGATGCATCAACTAGAGCATGTTGAAGATTAGTCAGTTGATGCAGCATAGTCAAGGAATCATTGCATATGAATCAGTACTTAAGGTGCATTGGTATTCACCAGAAGTATGTGAGTTGTCTTTGGCATGTGTTGTCAAAGAGGGAGAGTTTGCTGTCATTTCAAGAAATTTCTAAGAAGGAGAATTTGAGAAGTTAAGAGGGAGAAGTTTTCTAATAGAGGAAGATGAGAATCAGAATGAAGCTAAGGATATGTTCCTTATTCTATGTTTTCTATGAAATTTCATTGTGCTATGACATGTTGTGTTGCCATCAATGCCAAAGAGGGAGATTGTTGGGTACAATTATCTGAAGGAGATTGGTGGATACAGTTGTCTAATTGTGTGTTGTCTTTGATGTCACACAAATGTCATAACAATCACAATTCTCAGTGTCTACTGAGCTCAGTCGGTTAGCAAAGCAATTCTCAGTGTCTATCGAGCTCAGTTGGTCAAAAAAGTAGTTCTCAGTGTCTACTGAGCTCAGTCAATCAGCCAAGTGGTTTTCAGTGTCTACCAAGATCTCTCTATTATTGAAGAAAAGTTATTATTTACTAAGTTCACTCAGTCCCCAAAGGATGTTGTAGAATTCATAGTGGTAACCGAGTTCACTCGGTCACCTGAAGGAAATCTTTTCAGGATTAGTATTTACCAAGCAAGGTTGGCCCAATAAAGAATTTTGTTAAATAAAGTTTTTTTATTTCAGTCGACTGTTGTAATGAGTGTTAATGTTTGTAATGATTATTAGTTCCAACTTGACAATCTAAATGGTCAATCCAAATGGTATATATATACAAGGTCAAGTTGAGAATTTAGAGTGTGTGTGTGAAGAATACTGTGCAAGTGTAAAAAGTTTGTGAGTGAACATGCAAATCATTTTGAAGAAAGGTGTGTGTGAAGAATACTATGCAAGTGTAAAAAGTTTGTGAGTGAACATGCAAATCATTTTGAAGAAAGTTGTGTGCAAATTTTGAAGGATGGTTATATATCCTTGAGGAGCAGAGAAGATTTATTTGATCAGGAAGGATCTAGTGGAGTAGAACAAAGATCTGTGATCAGTAATTTAGTTGCATCATTATTTAGGTCATTTCATTGTTACTTTCTTACCATTGTAGTAGTGATTTCAAATCTCTTAACCGAGTTGGTTTAACGGCCATTTTGTAAATCCTCTAACAAGGTGACAGTTCTATTGAATTTTTTCAAAGACCTCTTACAAGGCCACTCCTAATAGGGTGATTAAATTCTCTAACAAGGTCACACCTAACAGTGTGTTTTGTAACCTTTTACTGGGTTGGCTCCTAACCGGGCATCACTTCAAAAGAGTTAAAAATAGTAACTAGTTACATTGGTGGTTTTTCCCATATTGGGTTTCCATGTTAAATCTAGTGTCTCTTGTGTTCATGTTATTTTCTTTATGCATATTAATCATTGATGAATGCTTAAATTAATACTCACTTTAATAACTGAGTTTTAGCATTTCTCTATGATTACCGAGTAATAGTAGTAAATGAATTAATTAGACATCTAAGGGATCTATGGAAATATTTTTGTGGTTAACTGATTCACCCCCCCCTCAGTTACTCCATGTATATTTCCAACATACTCAGGTGGGTATACCTTATCTACACACACATAACTCTTCTTGAAAAAGAATAGGCCTGCAGATATATATAAATATGGAATAGATTTCAAATCCCTATAGGTATCTTGTACACCAATGAAAACATATAATCTTATGCAATAACTTACTTGCATAGAACGAATCTGAAAATTAGAAACTACTCCTATCAATATGAAAGGGAAAAGTATCTCATTTGAATGATTTTATGTTGTGAGTTGAATGGACCCCCAAAATACCCTAAGTTTCTCATAGACCAGTGCCTTATCCAATGGGAAATAGAGTCAAATATATCACTACAACATAGAGCTATGAAACAAAAAGATCAAAAATTCTAATATGTTAATGCCTTACACCAAACATACACCATTGATCAGACCATGCTTAGCAATCCACCTGTGTACCCAGATATGCTATCACCTATTCAAAGGACTTTAACCCTCCCTTAGAAGAGACCTAGGAATGAGCAATACATTAATCAACATCCACTAAAAGACAAGTATGAGATACCCTTGATCTCTCAACTCATACATATATGAAAAGTAGTCCTAAAATCAATTGTTTCTATGAAAACAACTCTATTATAGAGACCTTGGAAATAAAATAGAAAAAATAAAACGCAATTGATTCTTTAATCAACAAGTTTAAGAACTAAATGGAGACAATCTGATAGTAGTATGAATATACTAAAATCTTATTCATAAGATAGACTGTTATAACTTACATTATATTCTCAAAGCTAGAGAGGAAAAAGGGATCACCCTATATGTAGAGAAAAGGCAATATATTTACAGGAAGGAACCATTCATGGGACCAGAATTGGAAAAGAAATTGGAACCCCTCTAAATGATCTTGGAAATCCTTCTAAAGGATTGCAATAAGCTACAGATGATTTAGGGAAAAAATAGCTCTAGAACCACCAGCCTGAACAAGAAAGGAAAGGATGTAGGAAAAAGCCTAGAAACCTGAGAAGAATAAGATACAATCTGATATACAATCATTTGGTTTCATCATCAAGGCTTATTGAAAATATAATTTGAACTATTTTCTTGTTACAGGAAAAACAAACTTAAATGCCAAAGCCAACTTGAAGGTCTTGCATGTACATAGCATGGAGATCTCTAACATCTACCAAACCCTAGCCACCCTACACCAAGAAACATTCATCTACATTTAAACAGACATGGCATCCCTGGAAGAAAAAACAAATCAAGAAACCACCCATATCTTCTTCACCAATTTTCTAACTGCAACTATCCTAGAAAAATCAATTCTGAACAACCTTTTTGTCACTTATGGCTCACTGTAACAAACCCTAGCACAAACCCCATAGAAAGATTCAAATTTGGGCTCCAATAGTCAACCACTCAAACTTCAAAACATAGTTGTCAATCCATCACTTTCCTAAAAGATCAAGTAGCTCTAATAAATCTTCAATAGTCAACCAAACCTCATTGTCCTTTTAAAATAGGACTGTCGATCTTCACCAAAGAAAGATTTGATGGTCATTGCAACATCGTAATCAATAAAACCTCATACACATTCCCTTTGTGATGATACAATCACCATCAAATCAAGGAAGATCTATGGTGTATTAGAATCTACAAAATCTTTGCCCCACCTAAAAAGTTCCAAGTCATCACCTTGTGTGACCAATCAGAAATGAACACCTTAGATCTATCTAGCAGAGGACCCACCACTTTTGTTACCATCACATTGGATGGCTATCACAAGATCATGAAGAATAAAACCTTTCTTTGTGGATCAACAACAACCATTAGATCTTCACAAGAGACAAGGGGCTTTAATAAAAGTTGAAACCTTAGGAAAAATAATAACCGGGACTTAGGGAAATTAAATTAAATCACTGGGACTTAAACTTAGGAAAAATTTAAAAAGGGGGATTGCCTTACGAAAAAGAATTAAGGAACATGGCCCCACCTGATGGATTTAATTTAACACATGCATTATTAGGATTTTAGTGATCTGAAAAAGTAATGCTCAAATAGAAATCTTAAAATGGCAATTTCTCTCTTTTTTTTTCACATTAGGCCATGTGATTTTGAATGGAGCTTGGTGACATCATGAAAAATCACAGGTTAAGGGCACATGCCATAAAACCTCATGGATCAACTTCACTAATAAAAACATGTTGCAGGTGGCAAGGCAAATTTCACAAAATTTTGTAGGGGATAGACCATTTTCATAGGATTTTGGATAAGATGGGAAAATGGCCTAACATAGTGAAGGAAATATTTATATATGAACCGCTATTGATTATTTCACAAAATAGGTTGAAGCAGTCCCTTCTAAAAAGGAAAACTCTCAAGTGGTATGTGATTTACTATTAAATGATATTTTTGTCAGATTTGGGATACCATTTAAAATAGTGGCAGACAATGTTGGTAATTTGGCTAAGTTAAGTACATATATGTTGTCATTATGGAAACATATGTTCCACATGGAGAGCGCACAGGTTAGAGAGCAAGTATAGCAGAGTGCATTGCAAATTTGTCTAAGTGTGAGATAGTGTTTTCACTAGTGCACCCAGACATAGTTTTTGTTTGCGACATTGACTGGAGTAAGTTCAATGCTTGTGCACTTGAACATACACTCTATGATGACTATTAATCACCCATCTTAGAGTGAAATTTAGTACAACATGTATGGAAAGAGTTATGATAGTTTTATCGAAGACAGTGTTAAGCCAACATGACAGTTTTTGAAGACATAATTGGTAAAGAGTTAAGGGATTATTTTATTTATCAAAATAATGACTTAAAAATATAAAGGGATGACATCCTAGATGTTAACCCTTAGATAAAATTATTTTGTATTATGGTAGCCGACCATGTAAATTTATTAGCCTTAATAACTTGTATAAATGTAATTATAAATTGAAAAGAAAAAAATTGTAAGAAGTGATATGATGTGAAATATGATGTACATGTTGTGGTAGTGTAAGAGCAGTGAATAGATATTGATGTAAGTAGTATAAGGTTATGTACCTTGACCCATTTTTGTAATTAGTGAATATTGTACATTACTTGTCTGGGCAGTGGGCTCATCTAGTAATCAGATTTTGTATTGACAACTCCTAATAGGGTTGAGCCTTCTAACAAGGCCTATAGTCCTTTAATCAGGACTGATACACTATATGCTTGTAATAGACTCCTAATAGGGTCAACATCCTTAACATGATACTTTTGATTAGTGGATCTTTGTGGGTACCATCCCCACTGGGGTTTTCCCTTGGCCAAGGTTTCCTTGAGAATAATTAATGTGTTATGAGTTCTTTAGTTTTATTGCTATGCATGTTATTTAGCTTCTTATGTTATGCATTTATAAAGATAAACTGTTATATCCATAAGTGGGAAAAAGTTAAATTTTGTGGAAAAATGATTCACCCCCCCTCTCAATATTCCCTATTTCTAACAATTGGTATCAAAGCATAGTTACTTAGAGAAGAATCATTCAAGGAAAGCCTAGCAGCTTGAGTAAGATCTTTATGGATTTGGATCAACTACAGAAGAATCTTGAAGAAGATCTTGAATAGATTGATATGCTTACTGATGAAAGAGACATTCTGAAAGGAAAATATGATGATGCAAAGAACCTCATTGAGAAACTTAAAAACAAGTTGGAAGATCTAAAATCTGAAAAGGAATCCAAAGTTCTTATTGAATATTGTGATGACAATTTAGAAAAAGAAAATGAGATCCTTAAGCATGAACTAAAGATAGAAAATTTGAAACTTAGTTTGAAAGATGGAAATGGAAAGAATGAAACAAATCTAAAATCTAAGAATGAAAGTCTAAAGACTAAAAATGGACTAAAATCTAAACTTGGAAAAGTAACATCTGAACTTGAGAAAGTCAATTTGTAGTATGCTAAACATGAGAAATACAATACAATTGTGAAAGGTCAATTGACTCAATCCAAACAATAACTTAAAAGGCTATATTCAACTAGTGAGAAGATTGATGAACAAATATCACATAAGAAACCATTCTATGATAAAACTGGTCTTGGATTCAATACATTCAAATCAATTGAAGTAAGCAAGGAACTAGATTTGAAAATATCTGAAAGCATAGATGAGAAGAAGTCTAATGAGATCAACAAATCTGAAGATGCACCTAAAGGAGAAGAATCACCGAAGCAAGAGGAATCACCCAAAGGTATGCAAAAAGAATTCAAAGGTAGATGTTTACTATTGGTCATATGAAGAGAGACTATATAGGTAAGCAATTTAAACCCCTTAAAGGTTATTTTTATAATTGTCATGGATTTGGACATAGAGCTACTGAGTGTAGGAAACCTAAATTTATTGAGAATAACAATAATAGTAGAATGTTTAGGAATACTAACAATGTAGACAAGAGATCTACTGAAGATATGAATAGAAGAAATGGAGTAATATGTTACAGATGCAACAAAGTTGGACACATTGCTAGAAACTGTAGATCACAGATCAATCTACATGGACCAAGATATGGGAAGAATGGAATTGTTTTTTAGATATGCAAAAAGATTGGACATACAACAAGGTTTTGCAAAATGAACAATGGAGTTTTTCATCCTAGCCCTAACCCTAGAGGTCCTACAAGAAGGAATGAAGATGCAAGTAATAGACAAAAAGGATGTTGTAGTAATACAGATGAAGTAAAGTTTATCAGAAGCACAAATCAAGGAGACATATTCAACATTGAAGGTAATAAAAAAGGTGAAGTATCAAGTGGTAAGAATGAATCCTTACCTGACCTATCTCAAAACACTTAATTTATGAAAATTATAGTAGATTAGGAACTTAGAATTAGTGTAGAATCAGATTTATGATGAAATAAGTCTTGTGCAATTAATGCAAGGTATTATATGATGTACTAATGCTATGATTAAGAGTGAAAAGAAAAATATTATGTTTAGTGAGATCACAAGAAGTTTTAAGTTTTGCAAGTTAACAGAAACAACTTTTTGGAAAGGAGTGGAAAAAGAATTGAATGCGATGTCAGATCTAAGTGAGATTGAAGTAATAAAAGGTTATAATCAATATTATTTGATCATCAAAGTGAATTTAAGTGTTAAGGAGAGAAAAGAGTAGTGATTGGAAGCATTTTTCAATGATTTGGTGAAAGATTTGAGCATCAAATCTACGCAAGCCCTAAAATCATGAAATCAAGGTATTTTACTTGATAGATCTTTGAATCAGTATAAAGAATTTTAAGTAATCATGGATGTATCTTTAATTCAAAATTTCAAAGACAAAAATAGACCTAGAATGAAGAGGGAACTAGTAGAACCCATAGAAAATGATCCTAGGTTAGCATTATCATCCGTACAAGATAGAGTTTTGCATTTAGAGAATGTAAGAAGTTATCTTAGATGAAAGTTAGAAACCATTGGTGATAGTGATTTCACCAATGAGTATCAGAAGATTTAGAACCAGGATATGTCATTGAAATAAGGATATGATCATTTGAAAGACAATGAGATCATTAAGTATGCATTGCAATATGAATTTGACAATGAAGAGTGCACTAAGATTATCTTGAGCAGAATGCATAATGGGAAATTTTGGCTAGAAGATAGAGTGATAGACATTACAGCTAATTTGATTTATGATGTCACTAGATTATCTAAAATTGGTGCTATTCCTTTAAATGAGAAGAACATGAGAAAAATAATCATGGACAACATAGGTTCATCCTATAATGGTAGAGGAATTGTGATTAGTAAGGACAAACAATATGATGTGAGATACTTATGCAAGATCCTAACCATTAAGTTTTGTGAAAATTCAAGAGAGGATGGCATGGTAGCTAAAATGGTACACATAGCTTATTTGATGTGTGTTGACAAGGTACCAGTTGATATGTGTGAAATTATGAGAATACGATTGTTTGAGAATTTGGAAAAGATCAAGTGGACAAAGTATGAACAATTTAGATTTTCATCCTTAATCACATACATGTTTTTCCACCTATTGAGAAGATTTCCTTACACCATTTCAAATGATTAGAATGATGGAAAAACTACTATGGAAAGGATCAATAAAGTATATATGAGACATGTTATTGACAAAGTGAATGAGAGTGATATATTACTGATGAAGACATTTCAAAACTTGGTAACTAGCAGATCAAGGATCCCATAGTCTCTTGTGGAGAAGTATAAAGATGATATATGTTTCATGGTTGACACTAACTTTACCTATATTGAACTAGTGGAACCTAGAATAGAGTTCATAGGCCCTCTTGGCTATGAGATATCTGAGGTAGAAGAAAAATAATATATCAGCAGGTTACTTAAGTGTAAGTTGGACACTTAGTGTAACAAATTTGGAACTTTTGAAGAGAACTTCAACTCTACTAAAGCTATAATTGAGGAGAAGTAGTCTAAGAAGAGAGTTGACAACACTATAAAGAAAATATTGAAAGATACTGGAATGATAGAGCATGAGTTTTTAGTGGCAAAGTAGATAGTAGTAGCAATCAGAGATATTGGAAAGAAAGAGATCTTTTCTGTACCTCCCTTGTCATCTATTTTAGGATAGCAAAAAGTTGCACAAGTCAAGGTGAAAGTAGAGGAACCAAAGAAGGAACAAGTAGCAAGAAAACCTATTGGATCCACTTCCTCCACACCTAGCAAGAGAGTAAAGAAAATTTCTACTAGACCTGGTAAGAGGTAGAAAACTATGGTGTCACTAGTTCCTAGAAAAATTGTAGAAATAAAAGATGATGAGACTACTGTCAAGAAGAAAGCTTGGAAACCCAAATTTGAAAAGCTTAATGAGCAGATCATTGAAAATGGAGACTTTACAAGAATGAACAAGTACAAAAATCTTTATGATTACTCAGATAGACTTAATTTGAAGAATGTTGTTGTGAAGCATATGATTTTGACAAATAAGAAGTTTGATACTATTCAGGGTCAGATACCTAATGATTTGTACAATAAACTTGTAAATAGGAAGTAGAGAGCATTTGAGGAAGATAAAACTATCAAAGAAAATCTTGCAAGAAAGCTTTATGAGGTGAGAGATGATGGACACCTTAAGAAAATATTGAAATCCTTAAGCACCCATCTGAGAACCAAAAGGAAAACCATTCTAATTATGGGAGGCAGATATGAAGAAGTTAATTCTAAGATAGAGCAAGCAATAATCAAGGTTATGACACAAATTGTTGGAGAACCATCAGTTGCTGCAGAGCAAGCAAGTGAAGAAGTATAAGAGGATATTTCCTCTCCTCTAGCCATTAACATTGAAGATGAAATCTGTTAGGAATGAATGCTGATGCCTTTGGCAGTCATTCTATAGCAGTGGTTGTTGCATTCATGACTATGAATGTCATTGATGTCAACACAGTGATATTCTTGAGTTTAGTAGAGAAGCACGCATAGTTTTGTTTTGCGCACATGTCAAATTGAAAATTGAGTTATGCATAGTTTATGGTATGTTATTTGGTGTGTTATTAACCTATGGTTAATAGGGAAAAGATAAACTCATTCATTCATGAAATTTATAAGCATTTTGGTGGAAGCAGTATTCTGGCAGTGTTCCTGGGTAGTGGTTTTTGGAAATTGGAGGATATCTCCTAACCAGGATGGAATCTGATTTGATGTAGTTAAAGGGAAGTTTGAGACTCATTGGTGGTGATGTGTTTCATAGCACAAACTTTGAGGCCACATGATTGGAGAGTTATTGTATATGGAAGCTGACAATTTTATGTAATTTTGGTGTAGTGTTGAAATTATTATTTTGTATTTGGATGCTGACTCATTTGTAATTATTTGAGTGTGGTATAAAGGAAGGAATGTTTTAATTTTTGTAAGATGGGATTGTAATAGTTGTGATATGAAATTGTGAAAGTTGAGATGTGAATTTATGCATGAGATGAAGAATAGAGCTAATTCAGTGCTGAAGGAAGACTTGCGAAGTACAGAGATCTGGATTTGTGATCTTGTTTAGTAGAGAGTAAAATTTTGGCATAGTGTGAAGAAGGTAATATATTTCATATTATTCTATTTAATAATCCTAAGATCTATTGGATAGTGATTTTAGAGATCTTGCCTTCAAGCTATTTGGGTAGTGGGTCCTTCTATCTTCCATAACTCCTAACAGGGTTAGAATCTTTTAACAGGGATTCAAAATCTCCTAACAGAGATTCATATGTACTAAATGTATTTCATAAGACTCCTAACAAGTTCCATCCTTTCACAAGGAATTTTCATATTAGTTCATCATTTTGTGGGCATCATTCCCACCGGGGTTTACTCTTTGATCAAGAGGTTCCCTAGTTAACATATCTTGTGTTATTGTGTCATTGTGTATGATTATCTTTTTATGGTTGGTTACTACATTGATTATATGGTTTAAAGCTGTTGAAGTTGATATTTAAGTTGATAAATGGTTTAATTATCATATAACTAATTCACCCCCTCCCCTCTTAGTTATCTTGGGGATATTTACTTTCTAACAATTGGTATAAGAGCAACAAGTCCTTGAAAGAGAAGTTTAACAACTTAAGGAGATCTATGGAGAATTTCAGGAAAGAAAGTCCTAAGTTTGATGGAGTGAATTTTGACAACTAGAAAGAAAATATGAAGACACATCTACTATGTTCAGGACTAGGTTATTGGTTGATTACAAAAAAATTGAGAACTATAATTGATGAAGATAGTCTTGAATCAAGTTCCAAAGATGAGGTAGATCTATTCATGTGTAACATACTTGCAAGAGAAGCACTTTTATCAGCACTTCTGGAGATTGAATATAGTCAGGTAAATATTTTAACTAAATCTCATGATATTTGGAAAGCTTTACATTCTACTTTTGAAGGTGATGAACATGCAAAGAAAGCTAGGTTACATAATTGAATTTGTGCATTTGAAGACATAAGAATGATGGAAGATGAATCTGTTAGAAGCTATATTGGTAGGATGTCAGAAATTGTTGCAGGAATAAAGTCTTATGGAGGTGAAAAGATAGAGAATGAAGTAATATGGAAGATTTTGAGAACATTGACATCAGTATTTAGGCAAACTACACAAATGATTGAACAAGTGATACCTTGTACATCAAATTTTTCAAGAGAGACTCTTCTTGGAAGACTAGAAGCAATAGAGATGAATTTGAGATTATTAGGAGAACTACCTAGAATGGAGATAGCATTCAGTGCTCTAAGCATTAGACCTACTTTGTCTAGAAGTACAAGTGTGAATGGAGATTATGCCAATAGTAGTAGATCCAAATTTGATGAAGATAATAAGATTGAAGAAGGTATTTCATTTCTTGTGAAAAGATAACTAGATGGTAAGAAAATCTTTAAATGTTGGACATGTCAAGAATATGGTCATTTTGCATCTAAGTGTCCTAAGAGAGTTAAGAAGTATAGAAATAATTTTAAGCCTAGAAGACCTAAAGAATGTTATTATGCAAATGATGAAGATATTGAAGTAGGAATTGAAAGACATTTGAGTGACAGTGATAATGATAACCTTGATGACATAGAATTTGTAGCAATTAAGGAAGAAAATTTTGAATCTGATGTTAAGGAAGAAAAAGCCTTAGTTTCCAAAGTTGAAAAGAAAGCTGATTGGATTATAGATAGTGGTTGTTCACATCATATGACTGGTGATAAAATAAAATTCATAAAGTTTAACAATTATGATGGAGGATTTGTTAGAGTTGGTTACAATGCACATTATTTGATTAAAGGTATAGGATCTATTACTCTTGATGGAAAGACTAATACTGATAAAGTTTACTTTGTGGATGGATTGAAACATAATTTATTAAGTGTTGGATAGTTAGTTGATAAGGGATATCAAGTTTGGTTTACTAAGAAAACTTGTGTGATTAAGGATAAAGATGGAAATCTGATTGGAACAGGATCTAGAACTAAAGGTAATGTATTTTAGTAGAACCCTACTAACATGACATGTTTGATGACTAAGATTGATGACAGTTGGTTATGGCATAGAAGGTTCTATCATATAAACTTTGATAATATTGTGAAAGTAAGTTCTACACTTGCAGTAAGAGATTTACCTAATATTATGAAGCCTACTAACATGATTTGAAAGGAATGTGTGATGGCTAAGTAGAAAAGGAGTTCATTTCCTAGCAAGAAGTTTACATCTACCAAAAAGTTGGAGATTGTTCATATAGACTTGAGCAGTCCTACTAGGACTAGAGGATTCTATGGAGAAAGGTATTTTATGATTCTTGTTGATGATTTTACAAGAATGATGTGGATTGCATTTTTGAAAGAATAATCTAAAGCATTTGATAAGTTTAAGGTCATGAAGAATAAATTTGAGAATGAATCAGGAATGAGGATTAAATGTTTGAGATTTGATAGAGGTGGAGAATTTACATCTAAAGAGTTTAACACCTTTTGTGAAGTGAATGGTATTAAGAGATAGTTTTTAGCCTCTAGAACACCTAAACAAAATGGTATTTTAGAAAGAAGGAATAGATCAGTGACTAAAGCAGCTAGAGCTATGTTGTTTGAAGGTGATTTGGCAAAGACATTTTGGAGAGAAGCAGTGAATACAAGAGTATATACAATGAATAGAGTAAAAATTAGAGTAGACACAGACAAGACACCTTATGAATTGAGGTTTGGACATACACCCTCAGTTAAGTATTTTAGAATTTTTGGAAGAAAATTTTATATTAACAGAGATGATGATATAGGAAAGTTTGATCCAAGAAGTGATGAAGGAATTTTTCTTGGATATTCTTTGAAAAGCAAAGCATATAGATGTTACAATAAGAGAACTAAGACTATTTTTGAAAGTGCAAATGTAAAAGTTGATGAGAAGTTTAAAATTCAATAAAGAATCCTTGATTATGAATCTAATGAAGAAGCTCATCCTCAGCCTAACATTGAAACTACTGAACAATTTTTTGAGACTGAAAGTGAATTGTTGAATGAAAGTCATGTTGAAGAAAACAAAGAAGAATCTAGAGAAGAATCTATAGTTGAAGAAAGATCTATGACTATGACACCTAATAGGTATATATCAAGACATCATCCTATTGAACAAGTGATTGGAAGCTTGTGTAATGTCCCCACCAGGGAACCCATAAGGAATCAGGTCTATGACCTAAAATTACATCTAACAACTTTTTTTTAACATTCTAACATATCATCATTACCACTCACAAGTACATTCCTTAAGGTTCCTTTAATGAATTCATTTACCATTTTCAAGTATTTCATTTTATTACTTAATCAAACAAAATTCTATTTCCATAGCAACTTCAATTTACATTGATTCCATTTCACATCAAAGCCAATTACATTAATGAACTAGCAGAATTAGTTTCCTTTCCGACTAACATGTAATTTACCCTTAGAAGTGAAACAAGCATACATTACTTATCACATCCACTAAGCACATTTAATCTTTCATATTTGTTTACTCCTTAACATTATCTATGCTCAGCTCAATTACACCATCAAAAATAATTAAACTTTTCCAATAAGAGTTCTTACATCCTATTTCATTTCTAGATAATAATAGAAAGAGTGTAAAGTACTTAACCATATATTGATAACCAACATAAATCATTGAGTAAATCATTTATGCCATAAGTTTAACTTCCATAAATTATCATCTATAACCTTGTAAACATCTAGTAAAGGATTTATATTAAAACCTAGTTTGAATAGCCCGACATCACTCACATGAAAATATACATTTAAGAAATCATATCCCATTACTTATTTCAATAACACACATGTTCCTTTTCCCCTTATTATTTCACCTGGAGATACCCTTGAACCCTTAGCACATCTTTTCACTAACCAAATATCAAAACAAGTTTCCTTTTAAAGAAGTTTACATCCATAAGTACTTTCATTACAAAGGTTTGCATAGAACCATTACTTTCAATTTCATTTAAAATTAAAAAGAGATATAAG
Organism: Chamaecyparis obtusa; assembly: GCA_027943335.1. Taxonomy (NCBI): domain Eukaryota; kingdom Viridiplantae; phylum Streptophyta; class Pinopsida; order Cupressales; family Cupressaceae; genus Chamaecyparis; species Chamaecyparis obtusa. The sequence goes on along the minus strand of BSBK01003705.1, from coordinate 91,143 downwards.
ATAGGAATTACTCATTAATTTAACCATATTCAATCCCCTTTTCAAATTCATAATTCTGCCCTTCCCTTATACATAACTTATTTCTTACAATTTCCTTTTACAAACATAATTACAATTACTGCACATTGCCCGAAGGCATATAGAAAGATAATTACATCAAGTTGCCCAAGGGCTTATAATACATCTTTACATCTTGATTAAAAAAGATAGATATACATGATGTGAGAATAGAATCTTCACCACTGAATAACTTAGAATCTCAGCCATGACACGAACCACGAACAATACCTCAAAAGAGATTTGCCACCCAACCATGTGAAACTAGTAAAGTTCCACCCCCCTGCTAGGAGATAGAACCAAGGTACTCTCAAGACCTTAAGCCAATCTAAGTCTCAAAAACCAATAAATCCAAGACTCAAAAGAACAAGAATAAATCACATAAAATATCATTATATTATAATACCAAGGTTAAGGTTCTAGAAGACCACCTAAGTGAGTGTCATCACACAACCTGTATATTTGGATCCTTCCTGGCAACCATGTAACCCTGGTCCCCCCTTTATGAATAGGGATCCATCCTGGTAGTTATCCCTAGTCCCAGTACTCCAATCAGATTTGTGTGGCCATTAATGTTTTCTTTCATTATCTTTTGAATCCCCCCTTCCCAGGTTAATTTTTAAGGTTATCACTTTTTACAAACCCACCCATAGGATCCTCTAGCAACCACTTTAGGGTTCTAGCACCTATGGTGAGCCACTCACTGAAGGTTCCTATTCCCTTACCCCATCACAAGTCACAAAACAAGATAACACTTCCAAGTCTTGATTCATAGGTTTAGGAAACTCCCCTGGGCACTCAGGCCCTTAGAGTGAGTCCTAACCTTAGCCATATACATCACAAGAACCACTAGAAGAATGTCTATCATAAGACATCTCAAAGAGAAACATAAAACCTTTCTCATGTACAAGAAAAACTTTCCAAGGCTCATTTATAGGTCTAAAGAATCCTCTCGTGCACACAGGCCACTGAGACAAGTCCAAGCCTCATAAACCAAACTCAAGTATATGAAAAGTGAAAAATCATCATAAGCAAACCATATAACCTCAGAAAAAAAAGTAACAAATGTACATAGGTGAAACAAACTTCACACATCCCAAATACATCATACATGAAAGAAAATACATCGTAAACACTTTCAAGAACAAGAATTAAAGCATAGAAAAGAACAGGAAAGTTTAAGAATGTTTGGGGAAACATTTAGGAGGCCTTGGAGTAGTCCTAGTCCATTAGACAAATCAAACCCTAAAACACATCCTAACCTTATTCAAGCATCTAAATGCACCATATAATCCCAACAAAAACAAGCAATGAACATATTTAAAGTTTACACGAAATTTCATATGCCAAAACACAATGCTCTGCAAAATCTCACATGCTTGAAATTTGGCTAAGTCTAATTTTTTTTAAAGAAAACTGAAAATTAGAATTTGCATCTTAACTCCCATGAATCTAAAACCTATCCCAATTATCTCACAAGGTACCTAAACCCTTTATACAAGTATAACTTAAAGTATAAGTACATAAACTTATACTTAAATGTTATAATTATATAAAGCCTGAAGTCTATTTTCTTCAATTTACACTAACTCTATCGGTTTACACTAGCTCTGTCAGTTCATACTAGATTGGTCGGTTAATACTGCATTGGTCGATTATCACTGGACTGGTCGATTAACACTACATTGGTCGATCAACATAGTTCTACTCGGTGAACATTATTTTGATCGATAGACACTGGTTTGGTTGGTTGACACTATACCGACCTGCTTGGTTAACACTAAACTGACCTAGCTCAGTTAACACTTAACCAACCTAGCTCGGTTGATACTAAACTGATAGGAACTACAGAAAAATGACTATCAACTTTGACTTGTGGGAAAAACTAGGCTTAATAGGGACTATGGTTGTCTAATTTGAGCATGACCAATTTGAGATCTCCTAGTTTCCCCTCAAAAATGGCCCATCAATCCACCCTATCTATCTAACAAATCTATTCTAGATCTAGACAAAGAAAGGTGGTGCAAATCAGTTATGAACCAGTAGGGCTGAAATAATAGTTCTAAATTCTAGAGGCATTCATAATACATTTAATAACAGTATAAAACACTATCCTACATGCTCAAAACCACTTCTACCCTCCCTGGAAGATTTCACCACAGAGAACATACAAACATTCATAAAAATCACTTCCTGGAAACATATTTCAAATACACATAAAAACAAAACATATATATAGTTCTCATTTTCAAATAAAGTAAACAATCATATTCTCAACGAGTAACATATCATACATATACATAATCATGCACATGGGAAGAATGAAGATTCAACCCAGTTGAGAGCCTACCTAGGGTCCTATGGAGAATCATCTTCCCTTGGTTGGAGACTCTCTGCAAAATTTCCAGCTTTGAGAAGATATTCTCCTAAAATATTCCTCTGGCAATCAACTCCAAACAATCCTCACACAAATGACTTCACCAACCAAAGACTCTCATCCTCACATAAACATTCACCAAACTTTTCTGGAGTAATCAATTTCAGACCACTCAAAAGAAATCCAATCATCCAAAAGTCTCCTCCCACACACAAAGATCTTCAAATATTTATCCTCCAACTATGTGGTTGAAGGAGTTTCTTTATGGGAAGCAACTTCTCCAACTTCCATAGTTGGTTGGAGGAACAACCAAATAATTTTCCCATAAGCACTTAACAAAGTTTTAATGAATTTAATTAAAAATAACTATGAAGGAAAACATAACAAGAATATCCAACAAGTAACTTTCAAGAAAACCACTTAGCACACATGGAAATCGACTAGCCTAACTTCTAGGAGGTCTTGAGTTTAACTCCCTCCTAGATAGCTAGTTTTACTACAAAGAGCATTTATTTTTATTATTACTATTATTAATATTATTTTCACTTTTTAATACATTTATTTAATACACTTCATTGAATTCACTTTAAATAACATACCACTAAAACAATCGATAAATCCATATAAATATTATTATTTATATAAGCATGGGTATATGCGTGTGCACCCACATATACACATACCTATATAACATACAATCAATATAACTCATAAAATAAACATATATACATGTACTAACAGGGATAATTCTAACCACATCATTAATCTCATAACCACATCAAATCACAAGACCACATCACATACTACATTCAACTTCCCCACTAGGGTAATCTCCTAAGAAAAAATCTAAGTCCATGGTAACCTTGAGAGTAATCTTGGTAATACCTCCACACAACAATAGTTTGAGGATTTTTAAGGCACACTCAAACCTGTGCAGCTAGGCAGAGTTGATGCCTGGTACCTGTATCCTACAACACCAACCAACATGCATATATACATATATATAAATAGACAATGGAAAACAAGGAGGGAGAATGTGACATTGTGTGGACCTCCGGTAGGAGTAACTACGAATGCCTCCCCTCATCCTACACTCACATTAGACAATGACATCAACAAAGCATAATTGGATTAGTGTGGTTAGTACCAGAATAATCTCTTTTCCATATTGTATAACAAGAATGCATCATAACATATTCATGTAAATGTAAACCATCTATTAACTTTCACAAACCCATTTAACCATCAGGCATGTACTCAAAATGTCTCATTATCAAAACAAGATAAACAAATCATATAACCCTAAATACATTAATCATCAATAATCCCAAGTGACATTATTAGAGAAGATAACAGATCTAACCCTTAAGTGATTAAAATCAATTAGCCTAAGGTAAACATGAGCATTTCACAAAGAAGCCTATAAGTCTATCAAGTGATCCTTTTATCATTATGGTCCTAAACTATCATTGACACACAAGAAGATGTATAGTAACATACCTATGCAATATTATTATTTCTCAAATTAAAATATGAAGTTATGGTGAGTTGGAAAAGGTTCGGTTTAAGAAACCATCTCAAAAAGGATCATTCTCACATATAGTCCTTCCTAATTTCAAGTGAACATAACCAAGACTTGATAGGGTTGGAGGGCCATTACAACTTGGATAGAGGAGTTATGACTAGAAAGAAGGTACATTTATGTTTGATTTCTTAAATTGAACCTAAATCTACTAATGAAGCTTGTGAAGATGAACATTGGATTAAAGCTATGAAAGAAGAACTGGATCAGATTGAAAAGAACAAGACATGGGAATTGGTCCCTAGACCTAAAGACAAAAATGTGATTGGAACTAAATGGGTATTTAGAAACAAGATGAATGAACAAGGAGAAGTAATTAGAAACAAATCAAGATTGGTTTGTAAGGATACTCATAGTAAAAAGGAATTGACTATGAAGAGACTTTTGCTCCTGTGGTAAGATTTGAAGTAGTAAGAATATTTTTGGCTTATGCAGCATTTAAGAAATTCAAAGTGTATCAGATGGATGTGAAGTCAACATTTCTAAATGGTGAATTAGAAGAAGAAGACTACATTGAGAAGCTTGAAGGTTTTCCTTTGAATCAAGGAGATATGGTATGTAAACTAAAGAAGGCATTGTATGGACTAAAGAAAGCACTTGGAACTTGGTATGCTAGATTGAATAAGTATTTGTTAAAGTTGGGATTTACAAAAGGAACAACTGATAGTAACTTGTACAAAAAAGAAATTGAGAATTGATTGTTAGTTATAGTTATTTTTGTTGATGACATTATTTTTTGAGGAGAAGATGAAGTAGTGACAAATTTGCTGATGAAATGAAGACTGAATTTGAAATGAGCATGATTGGAGAAATGAAATACTTTTTGGGATTACAGATAACACAAAACAAAGATGGTATCTTTGTAAGTTAGACAAAGTACTTGAATGATTTGTTGAAAAGATTTGGCATGGAGAATTGTAAACTAGTTGGAACACCTATGGTTATAGGATATAAACTATCTAGTAAGGATGAAACACCAGCAATTGAACAGAAGAAATATAGATCCATGATTGGTGGATTGCAGTACTTGACACACACTAGACCAGATATACAACATTCAGTTGGAATGGTAGAAAGATTTCAAGCTGAACCTAGAGAGTCACATTATGCAGCAGTAAAGAGGATATTGAGATATCTTAGAGGCACAATAGACTATGGATTGTGGTATGAAACTTCTGATGATTTTACCCTATGTGCATATACTAATGTTGATTGGGGAGGCAGTGTTGATGATAAGAAAAGCACTAGTGGTGGAGCCTTTTTTCTTGGAGGAAGATTGGTTTCTTGGTTGAGCAAAAAGTAGAATTGTATCTCACAGAGTATAGTAGAAGCAAAGTATGTAGTAGTAGCAAAAAATTGTAACCAGATAATTTGGATGAAGCAAATGTTGAAGGATATTGGAATTAAATTTGATGAGCCTGTTGTTATACATTGTGATAACACTAGTATATTTAGTATGTCTAAGAATCCTGTATTATATTCTAAGACTAAGCATATAGAGATCAAGTATCATGTTGTAAGAGAGAATGTTGCTAAGAAAGAAGTCAAATTGGAGTACATAAGCACAAAGGAGTAGATAGTAGATATATTTACAAAGCCTTTACCTAAGGATACATTTGAGTATTTGAGAGGTATGCTTGGGGTTATGACCTAGCTTACTTTTGAATAATGATGCAGTTGGTTGCATCCGTCTAGTGGAATATGGCCCTATCTATTTTCTAGATTGGATGTTGGTACTTCCTCTATGGGGAGTATGTGTATCTGAGCTGAGTCATGAGGACTCTTGTGAATGTATTTTTTTAATAGTGTCTTTTGACATTGAGTTTTTGTTGACATAGTGATGAAAGTTTTGTCATTGATTTCAATGGGGGAGAGAATCATGAAAAACATTGAGAGAGAGAACATTAAGAGAAGATTGAATAGGAAAATGAAGCAAGATTTGATTGATGAAGAGCAACAGAGCAGTTGTGCAGTAGTGAATGGATTTTTGGAACATTGTATGTTTTTCATCTATGTTTTTATCAATGCCAATGGGGGAGATTGTTAGGAATGAATGTTGAAGCCTTTGGCATTCATTCTGTAGCAGTGGTTGTTGCATTCATGACTATGATTTTCATTGATGTCAACATAGTGATATTCTATAGTTTAGCAGAGAAGTAGGCAGAGTTTTGTTTTTGAAAACATGTTATATTGAAAATTCAATTATGTGTAGTTGATGGTATGTTATTTGATGTGTTATTAACCTATGTTTAATATCACAAAAATAAATTGATTCATTCATGAAAGTTATAAGCATTTTGGTGGAAGCAGTATTCTGACAGTGTTCCTGAGTAGTGGTTTTTGGAAATCGGAGGATATCTCCTAACTGGGATGGAATCTAATCCTACATAGTTAAAGGGAATTTTGAGACTCATTGGTGGTGACGTGGATCACAGCACAAACTTTGAGGTCATATGATTGTAAAGTTATTGTATCTGGAAGCTGACAGTTTTATGTAATTTTGGTGTAGCATGTTGAAATTTTTATTTTGTATTTGGATGTTGACTCATTTGTAATTATTTGAGTGTGGTATAAAGGAAGGAATATTTTCAATGTTGTAATATGGGATTGTAATAGTTGTGATATGGAATTGTGAAATTTTAGATGTGAATTTATGCATGAGATGAAGAATAGAGCTAATTCAGTGGTGAAGGAAGACTTGCAAAGTACAGAGATCTGGATTTGTGATCTTGTGTAGTAGAGGGTGTGGTTTTGGCATAGTGTGAAGAAGGTAACATATTTCATATTATTCTATTGAATAATCCTAAGATCTATTGGACAGTGAGTTCAGAGATCTTGCCTTGAAGCTGTTTGGGCAGTGGGTCCTTCTATCTTCCATAACTCCTAACAGGGTTAGAAGCTTTTAACAGGGATTCAATATCTCCTAGTAGAGATTCATATGTACTAAATGTATTTCATAAGACTCCTAATAGGGTCCATCCTTTCACAAGGAATTTTCACATTAGTACATCATTTTGTGGGCATCATTCCGACTGGGGTTTACTCTTTGATCAATAGGTTCCCTAGTTAACATATCTTATGTTATTATGTCATTGTGTATGATTATCTTTCTATGGTTGGTTACTAAATTGAATATATGGTTTAAAGTTGTTGAAGTTGATATTGAAGTTGATAAATGGTTTAATTATCAGATTACCAATTCACCCCCCCTCTTATTTATCATGGGGATATTTACTTTCTAACAAAACCATGAATGTTGAAGGTAAAAAGGTCACCTTACATACTGATGACAATGTATCCAAGAATCTGGAGAGCATTGTTGACAATTCAGCTCTTGATGAACCAGATAGAACTATAGAAGCAGAAAAGACTCATCCTATCAGTGAAGAACCTAAAATGAATGAGATCCAAGTACCCATTCCCACGAAAGAAGACATCAGTCTTACACTTAAGATTGGAAAGAAGTGAATTGGATCTTTGTTTGAGGATTTAGGAAAGGAAGTTGATGATGATCAGTTGGAATTGATCACATCCTTGAATAAAATCATTGGCAAGAACAAGAAAGTGAAAAATCTTGAAGGGAGTCTAAAGGAACTAATTGAGAAGTTACAAAGAACTATAACTAACAAAATTGCAAAGGTAGACCCTTTGGACAAAGCAAAGAAGGTAATGAGCATTTTTGAAATTGAATTCACAAACCTATCTGATGTTGCAAAAGTGAGAGCTCAAGCAACTTATGAAGTAGGAATCCTTTTGAACATTAGCTACAATATCAGGAATGATATTATAAATCTTGATATTTGTATCAAAAACTTGAGAAAAAGTTTGGAAATAGGAAAATATTTGTATATACAATGTACAATATCAGAGACCTTGACAAAAGAAGAAGATCAAAAGATGAAGTTGAAGGAAGCAAAAATTTAGAATGAATCTAACCTTCTCTCTAGTCCTAATGTGAAGGTATGTGATGTTGAGAAGAAAATTCAGATGCTATTTGATGAAATCAGAGTTTTGCAAGATGAGAGAGATAGAAAAATGAAAAGATTCACTCTTTTGAGAGAACATCCTTGAATAAAATCATTGGCAAGAACAAGAAAGTGAAAAATCTTGAAGGGAGTGTTAGTCCATTTTCCAGTTATTGCAAAAAATCTTATGAAAATGGCCTATTCTATCCTTGCTATGTTTTATGTCACTGATTCTCCAAGTCTTATGGTGGTTGCTTCTTTTATTCAGTGACCCAGTGACTATGTTGTTGGGTAATCTCTTCATGTCTGGCAGTTAGCGGCTAGCATCTAACGACTTGGTGGGCGGTTAGTCGCGTAGTCATTGAATGCTTGGCAGTCATATGCCTTTATCGCATGATCGCATGTTAGAGTTTTCTGACATGCGACCATGCAACTAGTTGACATTTTTCATTTGGGGCCCATTGGCAAATAAGTGTGATGGGACCTGTCTGCTCGGTGGCACTGATGTGTCAATTTTCTATTGGTTTCCTGTGATGAGTTGGATTTCATGTTAGCAGGGCCCGATGTCAGAGATTTAAGATCTATGATCGGTGCGTGATCACATGGAATATTCTCACCCCATATGATCATGCGCCCACCATCTGATTGGATGCTGATTGGTTTGTTTGCAATGGGGCCGTTTGGGCTGAGGTGTCATCACTTGATCCAATGAGCTGGGCGATGATTTGGACTTATCAGTGGGCCCAGTATTTCTTAGGTAGAATGACAATGTAGAAAAGATCTATAGTTGCCACATGATCACATGGAATATTCCTCCCCTTTGTGATCATGCGACCACCATTCAATATTCCCAAAGGGTAAGGCTTTCCTTAGTGGTGGGTCCAGTGTTAGGTTTTGTGAAGTTGGAAGCTTTTCATTGGTCAACAGGTTTGTGATAGGGGTGTCACATTGGTAGTTGGTAGCGGTGGTGTTTGTTGGTGGTTAGTCGCATGTTCGCAAGGGTTAGTTTGGTGCCTTGCGATCATGCGACCAAGCATAAGATGAAATTAGATTCCTATGGTGGTGAAGTTCATGACCGCATGGTTGCGCGACTGAAGATAATGGTTAAGTGGCATAGCCCAAGAAGGTATGAAGATCTAACGGTGGGGATATAAATTTGATCCTGGTTTAAATTGTGACCACTGATTCACTGCTGGCACCGTAAGATTGACCGTTGTTTTTCAATTTCAAATCTCTGAGAACATTTCCTGCGACCAAAAAGGACTGACATTGATGACAGAAAGGGCCAGAGTTCGTAAAACTAATTTTCTCCACCGCTCCAATGTGCTCCAAGGTGTGAGATGATTGCAGAAGAGATGTCTCAATGTGGAGAAGTTAATGAAATGTACTAAAGGTGGTTGCAAGGTCACTTCTAGTTTGAATTTTGTAGATTTTTGATTGATCTTCAGTGCCTTTTCAGAGTTTCTTATGATTGAAGATCAAGTGTTGATTTCTTGCAGGGTTCAGTGTTTTTCCCCTCTGAATTGTGATAAATTGTTTTGAATTCTGATTTGATTGTTTTGGTGGGTGAAACCCTAATCCTAACCCTAGTTACCTATAGCTTGTTGCATCCTAACTTGTGTGGGATTTCAAGGTAACCATGGGTATATATGTTATTTTTGTTGATTTTCAAAGGGTTCTAGCTGAGAGTTCCTTTCTCATTCCATGAAAGGTTTTGTCCTGCAGATTTCTCCTTCTCTCTGCATATAGGGTGTTCTTCTTTCCTTGCTGGTTCTAAGAACATAATGCATACTGTAAGTGACTTGTCTTATGTATGAGAAGTTAATATACTCTTACTATTGTAAAGCTATCTCCATTTGAATTCTGAGCTCATTAGTCATGCATCATGGATGTCTTATTTTTCTACCTTCCATTGCCTAAGAGCTTGTGGGTGGAGTTTTCTTCGCAGAGATATTTGGTTCAGGGTTAGTATTCATGTATGTATGAGCTGAAATATCAAGGATAGGTCATGCTTGTCTTCTAGTGGATGCTGGTTAATGTATTGTCTATTCATAGGTCTCTTCTAAGGGGAGGGTCAAGATCCTTTGATGGGTAATAACATATTTGAATGCACAGGTGGGAATTAAGTTAAGGTTTGGTCATGGTGTGTGATTGATGTTAAGCATCAACACATTGAGTATATTGTTTTATTGTTTTATAGCTATCCCTTGTAATACTGTATTTGACTCTATGGCCCTTTGGACAAGGCACTAGTCTATGAGAGACTTAGGGCATCTCAAGGGTCCTTTCAATCCATTCATATCATTTCCCTTTAGCTCCACCCTTTCCCTTCCTTGTTGTTAGGATAGGTCTCTAGCTTTCAGTCTTATTCTATGCAAGTAGGGCTATTGCATGAGATTTTCTATCATCAGGGTACAGGATACCTATAGGAGATTGATTTCTATTCCATGTTAATCTGTCTGCAGGCCTTTGGTTTGTCATAAGGTGTCTTGAATGTGCAGATAAGGCAATACCCACCTGAGTGATGTGGAGCTCAAAGAAGAAGGAGGATTATTTTCAATCCTCATCAATTGGACTATTTTCTTGTCAAGCTTGAATGCCTACCCTGAGAATCAAGCCCACCTTTTTATTCAAGTTTTGTCTTGCAAGAAAAAGATCCAACAAGAATGGTGACTCAACTGGGGAAGAAGTAAAGGCAGCAAGCTTCCTTGCTTGGCTGGATCATCCTAGATTCTAGTTAAAGGATCACAGATTCTGATAGAAAAAATACATTAGTAAAATCTTCTCACTGAGTTGTGAGTGGTGGCTCTAATTTGTCTCTATTTGATCAGTGCATTTTCTGATAAATAGTGTGTTTACTTGTGGAGTTTTGGTTGATTGGAAAAGATACAATACAAGAATATATTTCCTCTCTAAGGAGGTGGTGACTCTACACTGCAAAGAACTTGATGGAGCTACAAGGTGAGATCAAGATCTTCCCTGCTTCCAGCCAAAGGTCTTCTACTGCAAGACTCCCAAGTATTTCTCAAAGATCTGAAATGTCTCCTTATTAAGTGATCAAGCACTAAGAAAGGATAATGTGTGAATAGAGGTTGCATACTTCAAGTTTTTAGTTGCATCTTTGTAAGATCCTATGGAAGTATTGCATTAATGAGTTGTAATGGGTAAGCTTGAGGAGGAGCTTGCATTTCTTGATTAGGGCATCCTTAGGGATTGTATAAAATTGATAAGATTGAAGGTGGGATGCAGATAGGTTTTATCCATATCCATTTTCTATGATAGATTTTGTGGTGCATATGATAAGCTTCCTAATGATGTTGAGTTTCCTGAATCTGAGTTCATTGGTTTATTCTTGGAGCTTTATTTTCATGAGTCAACCAGTTGGTCAGATGCTTTGTGGGAGGAGTATTATGGATGTATCAGGGATTGGATACTTAGTGATGACAACCTTGGGCTTGAGGATGCACTTAGGCTCATGTCCTTAAGTGATGATGTTGAGAGTGATGAAGACAGTGAGGGTGTGGTGTCTTCATATGAGTTAGATGTCTCATGGGAGGAGGAAAGTGATGATGGAAGTAAGCATTCTTTGGATAGTGAAGATGATGAGGATGATTCATCCTCAAGGTATGAAGATAAAGAAAAAATAATTAAATGTGATATCAGTGAGTCTTCATATGGTTCTAATTTTTCTTCATGTGTTGTGAGTCTCCATGAGGTTGAGATGGGTACTGAGTTTAAAGTGTTCACTAACACTTTATATGAATTTGACTATTCATTTGAGATTGAGCCAGTTACACATTTGGAAATATAGAGTCAGGGTATAAATGAAGCCTTTCAATAGATAGAGTATGAGGCTTTTATGTTTCTAATTCATAGCATGCATGATTCATTAGATGAAAATCAGTTTCATTATAGTGGTACTGATCATTGACATGCTCAATCTTTTCTTCATAGTGAGGAAGATGGAGAGAGTGCAAAAAAATTTTACATGCACTATGAAGACAGTTACTTTGTTCTTCCTGATTTACTGATTGAACATGTTGACATGCCTGGTGAAAAGGGTGAAAGTAAAAAATATGGTGTGCCACATGAAGGAAGAAATGAAAATCATATTTTTGACAGAGGCAAGAATTAACTCATGTTTGTTGCTGCAGGTTTTTGTAAAAAATGTACATTTTGTGAATAGTTTCCCTTTCCTGTCTGTTCCCTGTGTTTTGAGGTCTCTGTGTTTTTCCAATGGGTGGTCTACTTCACCCAGAGATCTAAATCCTTTCCATGCTTGCAAGAGCCATGCATCCCCAACTAGAGCCACTGTTAGTCCATTTTCTAGTTATTGCAAAAAATCTTATGAAAATGGCCTATTCTGTCCTTGCTATGTTTTGTGTCATTGATTCTCCAAGTCTTCTGGTAGTTGCATCTTTTCTTTAGTGACTTGGAAACTATGTTGTCATGTAATCTCTTCATGTTCAGTAGTTAGCAGCTAGTATCTAATGACTTGGTGGGCGTTTAGTCATGTAGTCACTAAATGCTTGGCAGTCATATGGATTTGTCGCATGATCGCATGTCAGAGTTTTCTAACATGCGACCATGCGACTGGTTGACATCTATCATTTGGGGCCCATTGGTGGATAAGTGCGATGGGACCTATCTGCTCAGTGGCACTAATGTGTCAATTTTCTATTAGTTGCCTATGATGAGTTGGATTTCATGTCAGTGGGGCCCGGTGTCAGAGATTTAAGATCTACGGTTGGTGCGTGATCGCATGGAATATTCTCACCCCATGCGATCATGCACCCACCATTCAATTGGATGTCGATTGGTTTGTTTGCAGTTGGGCCATTTGGGCTGAGGTGTTGTCACTTGATCTAATGAGTTGGGCAATGATTTGGACTTGTCGGTGGGCCTGGTATTTCTTAGGTGGAATGACAATGCAGAAAAGATCTATGGTTGCCGCATGATCACATGGAATATTCCTCCCCTTTGTGATCATGCGACCACCATCTGATCTTCCCAAAGGGTAAGGCTTTCCTTGGTGGTGGGTCCAGTGTTAGGTGTTGTGGAGTTGGAAGCTTTTCATTGGTCGATGAGTTTGTGACAAGGGTGTCACGTTGGCAGTTGGTGGCGGTGGTGTTTGCTAGTGGTTAGTCACATGTTTTCAAGGGTTAGTTTGGTGCCTTGCGATCATGCGACCAAGCATAAGATGAAACTAGATTCCTATGGTGGTGAAGTTCATGACCATGTGGTGGCGCAACTAAAGATAATGGTTAAGTGGCATAGCCTGGGAAGGTGTGAAGATCTAACGGCGAGGATATAAAGTTGATCCCGGTTTAAATTGTGATCACCAATTCACTGCTGGCACCGTAAGATTGACCATTGCTTTTCAATTTCAAATCTTTGAGAATGTTTCCTGCAACTAGAAAGGACTAAAATTGATGACAGAAAGGGCCAAAGTTGGTAAAACTAATTTTCTCCACTACTCCAGTGTGCTCCGGGGTGTGAGATGATTGCAGAGGAGATGTCTCAACGTGGAGAAGTTAATGAAATGTACTAAAGGTGGTTGTAGGGTCACTTCCAATTTGAATTTTATAGATTTTTTATTGATCTTCGGTGCCTTTTTAGAGTTTCTTATTATTGAAGATCAAGTGTTGATTGCTTGCAGGGTTCAGTGTTTTTTCCCTCCAACTTATGATAAATTGTTTTGAATTCTGATTTGATTATTTTGGTGGGTGAAACCCTAATCCTAACCTTGGTTACCCATAGCTTGTTGCATCCTAACTTGTGTGGGATTTCAAGGTAACCATGGGTATATATGTTGTTTTTGTTGATTTTCAAAGGGTTCTAGCTGAGAGTTCCTTTCTAGTTCCATGAAAGGTTCTATCCTGTAGATTTCTCCTTCTGTCTACATATAGGGTGTTCTTCTTTCCTTCCTGGTTCTGAGAACATAATGCATACTGTAAGTGACTTGTCTTATGTATGAGAAGTTAATATACTCTTACTATTGTCAAGCTATCTCCATTTGAATTTTGAGCTCATTAGTCATGCATTAAGGATGTCTATTTTTTCTACCTTGCATTGCCTAAGAGCTTGTGGTGGAGTTGTCTTCGCAGAGATAACTGGTTCAGGGTTAGTATTCATGTATGTATGAGCTAAAATATCAAGGATAGGTCATGCTTGTCTTCCAGTGGATGCTAGTTAATGTATTGTCTATTCATAGGTCTCTTCTAAGGGGAGGGTCAAAATCCTTTGATGGGTAATAACATATTTGAATGCACAGGTGGGAATTAAGTTGAGGTTTGGTCATGGTGTGTGATTGATGTTAAGCATGAACACATTGAGTATATTTTTTTATTGTTTCATAGATGTCCCTTGCAATACTATATTTGACTCTGTGGCCCTTTGGACAAGGCACTAGTCTATGAGAGACTTGGGGCATCTCAAGGGTCATTTCAATCCATTCAAATCATTTCCCTTCAGCTCCACCCTTTCCCTTCCTTGTTGTTAGGATAGGTCTCTAGCTTCCAGTCTCATTCCATGCAAGTAGGGCTATTGCATGAGATTTTCTATCATCAGGGTATAGGATAGCTATAGGAGATTGATTTCTATTCCATGTTAATCTATCTGTAGGTCTTTGGTTTTTCATAAGGTGTCTTGAATGTGCAGATAAGGCAATACCCACCTGAGTGATGTGGAGCTCAAAGAAGAAGGAGGATTCTTTTCAATCCTCATCAATTGGAATATTTCCTTGTCAAGCTTGATTGCCTACCCTGAGAATCAAGCCCACCTTTTTATTCAAGTTTGGTCCTGCAAGAAAAAGATCCAAGAGGGAGTCTGAAGGAGCTAACTAAGAAGTTACAAAGCACTATAACTACAAAAATTGCAAAGGCAGACCCTTTGGACAAAGAAAAGAAGGTAATGAGCATTTTTGAAATTGAATTCACAAACCTATCTGATGTTGCAAAAGTGAGAGCTCAAGAAACTTATGAAGTAGGAATTCTTTTGAACATTAGCCAGAATATCAGGAATGATATTATAAATCTTGATTTTTGTATCAAAAACTTGAGAAAAAGTTTGGAAATAGGAAAATATTTGTATATACAATGTACAATATCAGAGACCTTGACAATAGAAGAAGATCAAAAGATGAAGTTGAAGGAAGAAAAAATTCAGAATGAATCTAACCTTCTTTCTAGCCCTAATGTGAAGGCATGTGATGTTGAGAAGAAAATTTGGAAGCTATATGATGAAATTAGAGTTTTGCAAGATGAGAGAGATATAAAAATGAAAAGATTCACTCTTTTGAGAGAACATACTTCTATAAAGTTAAGCATTATTGAAGAGCAGTTGGAAGAATGTCTTTCAACAAAGACATCTTTTCAGAAGTTTAACTTTGAGAACCTTCAACCATGTCAAATAGCATCTTATGGAATGAGCACCCTACTCAATTGGGAAGATTCCATTAAGAAATCATGTGAGCAAGAGATAGAAGCTATGAAGATTGATTTTTCAGATTGTGTTGCAAGCCTACCGGCTCTGCAATAAGCAATTAAGGTATAATCTTTATGTGATACAATTTTGTAAGTCTCCCTACTTTATTTTATCATTATTGTCAAAGGGGGAGAGATATAGTAGAAAATTGATAGTATATAATAAAGATTGATACTCTTAGGGGGAATATTGTATTAGAGATAAAAAATTTTGAGGAGTTATAAGGATAGTATATATACCTTATACTATGGCCATAATTTTGAGACAATTTTGAGATTTTGAACTTGTACACATAGCTAATTTTCTCATATGTTTCCACCAATGACAAAGGGTGAGATGGTTGGAAATTTGGCTGAGTTGAGTACATATACATTGTCATTATGGAAACATATGATCCACATGGAGAGTGCACAGGTCAGAGAGCAAGTATAGTAGAGTGCATTGCAAATTTGTCTAAGTGTGAGACAGTGTTTTCACTAGTGCACCTGGACACAGTTTTTATTTGTGACATTGACTAGAGTAAGTTCAATGCTTGCACACTTGAACATAGACTCTATGAAAAATATTGATCACCAATCTTAGAGAAAAAGTTAGTACGACATGTATGGAAAGATTTATGATAGTTTTACCAAAGATAATGTTAAGCCGATAGGACAGTTTTTGAAGACAGAATTGGTAACAAGTTAAGGGATTATTTTGTTTATCAAAATAATGACTTAAAAATATAAAGGGATGACATCCTAGATGTTAAACCTTAGATAACGTTATTTTTTATGATGGAAGCCAACCATGTAAATTTATTAGCCTTAATAAGTTGTATAAATGTAATTGTAAATTGAAAAGAAAAAAACTGTAAGAAGTGATATGATGTGAAATATGATGTACATGTAATTGTGGTAGTGTAAGAGTAGCGAACATATATTGATGTAAGTAGTATAAGGTTATGTACCTTGAACCATTTTTGTAATTAGTGAATATTGTACATTACTTGTTTGGGCAGTGGGCTCATCTGCTAATCAGATTTTGTATTGGCAACTCCTAACAAGGTTGAGGCTTCTAACAAGGCCTATGATGGGGAGGCTAGGATATACTAGCTATTCTATGCTCTGATCCTTACCCAAGGACCCAAGTGTACTCCTAACACATATGTATGGTCTATAGGATACCTTATACATCCAAGGACCCCCTGACTTGCCTAGCCTGACCACCAAGTTTAGCTACTTGTCCTTGCAACATTCCAAGCTCTAGTTTCTAGCTTTGTCACTTATATAGGCTTATCAAGGTATTCCAGGGTTCAACTCCATTCCCAAGATCCAATAGAGGATTTCATGAGTTCTAAGATTTTTTTAGGGCATTTTTCACCTTTTCAATGCATTGGCATGGTTGGGTCATCACCTGATTTGAGGATTCCTTTGCAATTTAGGGCTACAAGGAAGTGGCCTAATTAGCCCTCCTTCCGGTTTTATAGGGTTTTTGACACCTTTCTGTCAAAGATTAAACACACCTATTCTAAATAACATATACTAAAAATGACCCATTCTCAATGATTTTTGGGGTCTCAGGATTCCAACAGGCTGTACAGCACCTGTGCCAAATATGAGGTTTTTAAGGGCTTCTTAGTCTCTTCACTATCATAGTCTTCAATGGCACCTCTCCAAGGCTATTCAAACCCTCTCCTCCACAAGACCACACCTTCAAACACCCTTCTTTACTCCCTTCAAATGGAAAGCCATGGAACACTTTCCTCTGCTCTTAAGAACTCTCTGCCTGTTGACTGCTCCTAGTTGGGCACTACCAAGCTCGCCTAGGGCTTTGTCAAACACATGTTTTCTCCTACTTGCTAGGCCCCTGATTTCATAGTATTACAAGTTAGGGTCTATATTATTAGATTCCATAGTCCCATGGTGTGTCCGTACTGGAATCAAGATGTACAGCCCCATATGTACAAAGCTCTCCAAAACTGGTAGAGCACTAAGAAAATGAAAGAACTCATACAAAATGAACACCAAAACATTTAAGAACTGATCTAATGCACACATATGAAGGATAAACACACAAAAAAAAAATTCTCACACAAATATACACTCCAAACTACAAATATTCACATTACAATAGTCTAAAATAGTTATTGTTTTACTCAAGCAGCGTTCAGACTGGTCTACCATACTATCTCTGTACAATAGGATTACCAACCCTTGCATTAGGGTTTTTTAGGTCTAATATAATATTATCCTTGGTATGTGTGTGATGTTAGGGCTTCTTATTTTCTTAGGTTAGGTTAGTTTATTACAATGAAAAAGTTTGTTAGCAACTTTTAAAAGTTGCTGACAACTTTTAAGCAACTTTTGTTGCACAAAACAAATTTGCTTCCATTATTTAATGACCTCTATTATAAGCCTCCTAAAGAACTCCTATGTGCACAAAATTAAACCAAATATAACCTAGGACTTCAAATCTCCTATCAAAGCACTGATTTCAAGATGACAACATTCCCTAAATCAGTGTGTCATTCACATTAGAAAGACCAACTAAACTTCTAGGACCTAGACTAGGCCTAGACACATAAAATGAGCTTTAAGCTCTTATTTTTAATTACATACTTCTCTCAAGAAGAATAACATGCCAAAAATGTGAAGGTGGGAGCCCTTAGAAGGGTGCTCTTGCACCATTCTCCCCCTCAACACAACTAAGGCACTTTCGGTTCAAGAAGAGCCAAGTCAACTCCAAACTTCTTGAACTATCCTTCCTCAATCTAGGTGGCTTTAGATTCAGGTTGATCCTTCCATTTGATTAGGTGCTCCATGTAAACTTGATGCCTTCTTGTTTTCTTCACTCTAGATTCCATGACCTTCTCTACTTTGGCTGCCTCCTTCTTAGGCATTGTATTGGTGTCTATCTCTTGTAGTACCTTTAGTGGAGCTATACCTTGATGACTAATATCTCCTTTCAATCTAATCAGGTTTGCAACATTAAACACTAGTGAGATGGCTAAGTCAGATGGAAAGTCCACTTTGTAGGCATTCTCTCCATATTTGGCTAGAATCTTGCATGGGCCTACTCTCCTCATCTATAGCTTGGTGGGCATGCCCTTCTTCATCCTTTCTTTACTAAGATAGACCATAACATAGTCCCCAATTTGAAACTATACTTCTTTCCTCTTTTCATCCACTTTAGCTTTGAGTTTATGAGTGGATTCCAAAATAGACTTCTTCACTTGCTCTTGCACCTCCTTGATAGTTTGAGTGAAATCTTCAGCTTGTTCACTCTTCAACTCCATGGAACCTAGGTCTCTCAACTCACACACTCCTATAGGGTGTCTTCCATACACTATCTCAAAAGGACTTCTTCCTGTGGTCCTATTTAAACTATCATTGTAAGCATATTAAGCTTGAGATATCACAAGATCCCAAGTCTATCCATACTCCTTTGTCAAACACCTTAGAAAGTTGCCAAGAACCCTATTGATGACCTTAGTTTGAGGATGGTATGCTAAACTGAAAGAGAGATTAGTTCCCAACCTTTTCCATAAGGTTTTCCAAAAATGACCCATGAACTTGCTATCCCTATCTGACACAATACTCAAAGTGATTCCATGAATCCTAACTATCTCTTTGAAGAAGAGATGTGCTACATAGCTTTCATCATGAGTAGTTTTGTATGGAATGAAATGAATCATTTTAGAGAACCTGTCTACTAAAATAGAGGTGCTATCCATACCTGATTTAGTTTTAGGTATTCCAACCAAAAATTCCATACTTACACACTCCCAAGGCCTATTTGGAATTGGCAAAGGTTGGTAGAGTACTGCATTGCTTGAACCTCCTTTAGCTCTTTGACATAGTCCACACTTCTCTACATACCTTCTCACATCCCTTTCTAGCTTAGGCCAAAAATAGTATCTCTATAGTAGCTCCAATGTCTTATTTATGCCAAAATGTCCACTTAGACTACCATTATGCTTCTCTTGAATCAAATTTTCCCTCATGGATCCTCTAGGTACACATAGCTGATTACCTTTGAACAACAATCTATTTTGAAGGGTATAATCTACAAAATCACCATGGAAATGGTTCTCAAACTCTTGGCACACCTTGTAGGCTTGTGAGAAGTATTCATCCTCCTCATATAATTCTTTGAAACCTGCTATTCCAATGCTTTGTAGCTGTATTTCTTGGACAGTCAAAAGCTTTCTACTCGAGGCATCTACTACCTTGTTGAGTTGCCCCTTCTTGTGTTTGATTGTGAAGGTAAAGGATTGGAGATACTTCATCCACTTCAAATGCCTATTACTAAGCGTCTCTTGAGTGTTTGTATAGCTTAAAGCTTGATTATCAGTAAATACAACAAATTCTTTTGGCAAAAGGTAATGCCTCCACTTCTTGAGAGATTGTACCAATGCATACAACACCAAGTCATAAGCTGAATACCTTTTCTTTGCCTCATTGATTTTCTCACTAAATAATACCATATGCCTTCCTTCTTGACTCAATACACCCCCTACTATTGTACCACTTGCATCACATTCAATGGTGAATAATTTGTCAAAAGTAGCTAAGAGTAATATAGGTTTGGTAGCTACCTCTTGCTTCAATGCTTGAAATGCTTTCTCAGCTGCCTCAGTCCATTTGAACTTGGTTTTTAGTCCTCCCTTGATGGTGTCAAGCACTGGTGGACATATCCCACTAAATTTCCTCACAAAATTTCTATAAAATTGTGCCAAGCCATGAAAACTTCTAACTTCAATCCCTGTTTTAGGGGTAGGCCAATTCAAGATTGCCTCCACCTTGCTTTGGTCCATTTTTAGAGTACCCTTCAACACCACAAATCCTAAATAAACCAGCTCTTACTACATGAACTCACACTTTTCTAGATTGATGGCTAATTTCTCTTCATGGAGTCTCTTCAAAACCAACCTTAAGTGCTCAAGATGTTCTGCTATTGTTTTTCTATAGATGAGTATATCATCTAGATATACCACTACAAATCTTCCTGTGAAGTCCTTCAAGGCCTCATTCATTAACATCATGAAGGTGCTTGGGTCATTGGTAAGCCCAAATGGCATCACAAGCCATTCATACAATCCATCTATGGTTTTAAAAGAGGTCTTCCACTCATCACCCTCCTTGATTCTAATTTGGTGATAACCACTCTTTAAATCCAATTTAGTGAAGTACATATAACCTCCTAAGAAATCCATCAAATCTTCTATTCTTGGAATTGGGAACCTATACCTAATAGTGATCCTATTGATAGCCCTTGAGTTTGTGAAAAGTCTCCATTTTCCTCCTTTCTTGGATGCTAAGACCACTAGAACTACACATGGACTAATACTCTTCTTGATCAGCCCTTGATCCAATAAATCTTGCACTTGTCTTGCCACTTCCTTCTTCTGATCTAGGGTAAGCTTGTAGGCTACTTTGTTAGGTAGAGATGCACCAAGTACAAAGTCTATTTGATGACTTATGGCCCTTCTTGGAGGTAGTGTTGTAGGGGCGCCATTACTCACAATATCTTTGAATTCTTCCAACATTTTTTGCACTTCCAATAGTGTCCCTACCTGCAACTTCTTATCTTCCTCCTTTGGCTTCACCATGATAGCACATCCTATGGTCTCCTCATCATGTAATGCTTGTAGGAACTCCTTTCCATTGCTAAGAAACACACTAGGTGTTCTAGAAGTACCTTCTTCATTCTCAGTTATGGACTAAATTTTGAATGTTCGTCCATCTTTCTTGAAAGAAATAGAGTTTTCTTCTCCATCATACATCACCTTCCTATCAAATTGTCAGGGTCTTCCCAATAGAAGATGGCATGCATCCATGGGTAGGACATCACAAAGCACTTTGTCCTTATAGCCTCCAATAGAAAACTCCACCCATGTCTACTCATTCACTAGCACACTCTATTCTTGATTCAGCCAAGTCACCTTGTAGGGGTTTGCATGCGGAACCTTTGTAAGTTTTAGCTTCTTTGCTACTTCCTCTGCTATGATGTTATCAGTAGACCCTGAATCTACTATAACCTTGCATACTTTTCCTTATATCTTGCACCTGACTCTAAAAAGAGCCCTCCTCTACTTGTGTTCACTTTGATTAGGCTGCCTTATAAGTACTCTCCTAAACATCAAGTTCTCACCCATTTTTGATTCTAACTTGCCGACTTCATTAGTGCATGAGCTTTTGTTGTCTTCTTGGGTATAGGCTACCCTCTTCTCACTATTTGAGGCTGATGGCTTATCAGGACACCTATAAGAAGGGTGTCCAAGCTGTCCATATTGATAGCATTTCATTGTGGTAAAGTAGGAGTTGCTTCTTCCTGCTCCTCTTCCTATGTTTCCTTGAGAACCTCTTCCTCTACCAAAAGATCCTCTTGAACTAATTTTTGAACTTTTCTCCAAAATTATGATCTCCCCTTGGCTTCTTGAGTCACACCTCTACTAGAACCTCCTCTTTTACCCCATCTAGAGTCTCTACCTTTTCCCCTATTCTTGGAGTTAGGTTCTTGCTTTCTTCTTTGTTTATCTTCAATCTTTTGTGCCTTATGCTGACATCCAAGTACTATGGTGGGAGTGAACAAACTCATCTCCTCTACTATGCTCCACTTCAATCCACTTAAGTACCTTGCCACCTTGACACTCTCTTCTTCCTTGATCTTGCATCTTAAGCACAATTTGTGAAATTCTTCAGTATAGGTGGCTACATCCATCTCTTTTTTCTTGAGGTTCAAACTTCTTCTATGTTTATGAACTTCATAATCTACTAGTAGGTAGGCTTCCCTCAGCTTGTTTACCATGGCTGTCCAATTAGCAATTCAATGCTTTCTTTCTTTCTCTCTTTCTTCTTGGAGATAGTTCCACCAAGTGAGAGCTTGGCCCCTCATTCTTGATTTGGCCACTTTAACCTTTTGTGCCTCAGAGACCTCTTCACATTCGAAGTGATTCTCCATCCCCTCTATCCATTGCATAACAAGTTTAGTGTCCATTCCACTAGTAAGAAGTGGAACACCTTCAAGTGCTTTGCTGGTTATAGCCTTTATGGCTTTCAAAAACTATTCATCTATAGTAGGAGGATTAGGAGTTGGTACCTCATCATCTATGGTCTTTTCCTTCTCCTTAGCATCTTGTTCCTCCATCCTATCATTCACCTTATCTACCTTTTCTTGGACATTATCCAGGATTTGTTCCATCCGATACAACCTTTCCTATAGCAGTCTATTAGCTTCCTCCTGATCTTCCACCTTCTTAGCAAGCTCTACATTAGTCACCATATTCTTCTTGTGTGATGACCCCACTAATTATTTTGGTGGTTGAAACATCCACTTTTCTCTTCCCAAGCCTTAAGAGGCTCTAATACCAATCTTATGGGGAGGCTAGGATAGACTAGCTAGTCTATGCTCTGATCCTTACCCAAGGACCCAAGTGTACTCTTGAAGCCTATGGATGGTCTATAGGATACCTTATACATCCAAGGACCCCCTGACCTTCCTAGCTTGACCACCAAGTTTAGCTACTTGTCCTTGCAACATTCCAAGCTCTAGTTTCTAGCTTCATCCATTATATAGGCTTATAAGGGTCTTCTATGGTTCAACTCCATTCCCAAGCTCCAACAAAGGATTTCATGAGTTCTAAGATGATTTTAGGGAATTTTACACCTTTTCAATACATTGGGATGGTTGGGTCATCACCCAATTTGAGGGTTCCTTTGAAATTTAGGGTTACAAGGAAGTGGCCTAATTAGCCCTCCTTTCTATTTTATAGGGTTTTTGAAACCTTTCCATAAAAGATTCAACACACCTAGTCTAAAGAAAATTTTCTAAAAATGACCCATTCTCAAGGATTTTTGGGGTCTTAGGCTTCCAACAGGCTGTATAGTACCTGTGCCAAATATGAGGGTTTTAAGGGCTTCTTGGTCTCTTCACTATCATAGTCTTCAACAACACCTCTCCAAGGCTATTCAAACCCTCTCCTCCACAAAACCAGACCTTCAAACACCCTTCTTGACTACCTCCAAAGGGAAATCCATGGAACTCTTTCCTCTGCTCTTGAGAACTCTATGTCTGTTGACTGCTCCTAGCTAGGCATTGCCAAGCTCGCCTAGGGCTTTGTCAAACACATGTTTTCTCCTACATGCTGGGCCCCTACTTTCATAGTATTAAAATTTAGGGTTTGTATACTTAGATTCCATAGTCCCATGGTGTGTCCATGGTGGAATCAAGATCTACTGCCCCATATGTACAAAGCTCTCCAAAACTGGCAGAGCACTAAGTAAATGAAAGAACTCAAAAAAAATGAACACCAAAACCTTTAAGAACTAATCTAATGCACACATATGAAGGATAAACACACAAAAAACAAATTTTCACACAAATATACACTCCAAACTCCAAATATTCACATTACAAAATTCTAAAATAGTGACTATTTTACTCCAATAGTGTTCAGACTGGTCTACCATACTATCTCCATAGAATAGGATTACCAACCCTTGCAGTAGGGTTTTTCAGGTCTAATATAAGATTCTCCTTATTATGTGTGTGATGTTAGGGCTTCTTAGCCAATTATTTTAGGTTAGGTTATTACAATGAAAAAGTTTGTTAGCAACTTTTAAAAGTTGCCGACAACTTTTAAGCAACTTTTGTTGCACAAAACAACTTTTCTTCCATTCTTCAATGACCTCTATTATAAGTCTCCTAAAGCTCTCCCATGTGCTCAAAATTAAACCAAATCTAACCTAGGACTTCAAACCTCCTATCAAAGCATTGATTTCAGGATGAAAACATTCCCCAAATCAGTGTGCCATTCACATTGGAAAGACCAACTGAACTTCTAGGACCTAGACTAGGCCTAGACACACAAAATGAGCTTTAAGCTCTTATTTTTAATTAAATACTTCTCTTAGGAAGACTAACACACAAAAAATGTGTAGGTGGGAGCCCTTAGAAGGGTTCTCCTACACTAGCCTATAGTCCTTTAATCAGGACTGATACACTATATGCTTTTAATAGACTCCTAATAGGGTCAACAACCTTAACAGGATACTTTTGATTAGTGGATCTTTGTGGGTACCATCCTCACCGGGGTTTTCCCTTGGATAGGGTTTCCTCAAGATAATTAATGTGTTATGAGTTCTTTAGTTTTATTTCTATGCATCTTATTTAGCTTCTCATGTTATGCATTTATAAAGATAATATGTTATATCCATAATTGGTCAAAAGTTAAAGTTTATGGAATATTGATTCACCCCCCCTCTCAGTATTCCCTATTTATAACAAATAATGCTACATATTTTTCCTTAGAGGAGATATCCTCATTTTTCAATAAATATAGGATATCCTTAGCCCACTTGTTAGATTACTTCCTGTAGGGGAATGGTGAAGCAGAGTCCAGCAATAAGAACTTTGTTGCTATAATTAAAAAAATTCTAATCGATAATCCTCATGACTAGCACAAAATGTTGCATGAAGCCTTCTAGATTTGTGAGACCTACCAAATACTCATATTATTACTACTTAGTTCTTCATAGTTTAAGTACTTATTTGATAGACACAACTGACTATTTGAGACACTTATATATTTTAGGATTTGTTGAATCCTAATTTATATGTTCGGTACCTGATTATGTAATTAGGGTACACTCAAGATCTACTTTATGTTTTGTTTCTATTTCAATTATGATTATGTTATAGATGATATTATATCATGTTTAAAACCATTGTGATGAAAAGTTGGTTTAGGAAACCAAAGTTATACTTAAATGATTGATTTACAGACATAGTTTTTAAACCATGTAGTATTGATGGTGTATTTATATCATGTTGGTTAGACCTACTAACATGTGCAATGAGTGTGCAAGATAAGTTGACCATGGATCTAAATGTGGGAATCCATTTTTGGAACCTATGTTAATACCGTGCATTCCAAGGTCCTCTTTGTAAAAGAAACATGGACCTCTTTGTATAGTTTTTTATTCATAAATGTCATTTTCATGAGTGTAATTTATTTAGTTAATGTTTATGTGAATTACCCATGTCATTGTTTTATTAAATGTGCCAAATTTGGAAAATTTTGGCTTAAGTGTTGGCATGGTTAGTATTTTGTATTTGTTTGGGCCAAGGGCATGACTAGGGTGTAGACTTAGGGTTGGATCCACTAACCTTGGGTTGGGAAGTTTCTAGAAGTCAACAAAGACCAAAAATCCATGTGTAAACTTTAAGTGGAGCTTAGGAGGGCCATTTGGGCTCCCATAGGTTAACTGAAGTCAAATTTAGCTACCTAGGTTGATACCTGACGCAGGGGCAGGGTAGATACAAGCAGAATAAGGCAGAATTGAGTCCACTTGAATCCACAACAAGCTCTTGCTCAAAGTTACACAATGGAAGAAATATAATATCACATGAAATAAATGGAAACATAATGGATATGAGACAATCAACTGGCAGCAACAACAAAGAATTATATTATTTTTTTCAACATGCCCGGCTGTGAGGCCTTCCAGGTTTCAGCCTTATACAATGAGAATTATGAATTTAGAATTACAGCTTGCATCCTATCTTTTTTCTCCAATGATGTATCTTGATAATAATTCCTAAATCTCACCCCATGATCCTCTACTACATCAATCTAGACCCCTTATATAGCCAGCTAAGCCACAGGTCGGCTAGTCAGGCATTTAATTACAATATAGGTCTAGTCTCAAGATTTAAACCAAAACTAATGCTAGAATGAATATAAATTGATGCACCTTTGGATTTAGGTCCTAACTTGACCCAAGAACATTCCTTTAATTGAAAAAGGTCCCATATGAGCACACGAAACATCGCAAGAAAAAACATCACATGTTTCACCCAAAAACTGGCAGGAAATAGGTTTTGAGGCAAAATAGGCATAACTTTTACTCATAATGAATTGGAGTTTGCGCTCTTGGGAAATGATATTAATTTAGGTCTAATTTAATTCATTAAGTGAGAAAAATAAAATTCCTTATAGATCAAGGTCGCCAACATGAACAATCAGCACCAAAACTACAGGAACCGCTCAGACGTGAAACTGGTAGAAAATAGGTCCTGTGCCAAAAAGGTCATAACTTTTGACTCATAATGAATTGGAAGCTGAAATCTTGGAAAATGGTATTAATTTAGGTCCTATTCAAGTTATTAAGTGAAAAAAAGAAAATTCATTATGGATCAGGAGAACCAACATGAAAAATCAGCACCAAAACTGCAGGAAAAACTGTTCCGACGGCAAGGAAAATAGTTGTAACTTTGAAATAGTCCATCCAAAATTTATGTGGTCATAGGAGAAGGTTCCAAAATAGGTCCTAAAAATAATTTAAGCTTTTAACACCATGAAACCATCAAATGCAAATATATAAAGAAAACAATAGCAAACAAGTACAAAAATCAGAAAATGTTTTTGGTTGATGCAAGATTGCCAAAGACCCAAGATGCTCCTGCATCAGACATGTAGGGTGAATAAAGAACTGATTTCAACATTAGGAACTACTCATATTCTGACCTAAATCATAAAGATCCAACTCAGCTTGTGTAATCCATGAACTGTCCTCAACTGGCTTATCTTTCCACTAAACTAGATATTCCATGTAGTCTTTTCCTCTTGTACTCTTGCCAACTCTGCTATTCAAGATCTTCTCAATGCTATCCTTATTTTTCTTAGGATAATCTAGATCATCTTATATCTCTTCATTTGATTCAAAGTACTCAAATATATTAGCAATGTTAAATATAGGTGATATATCCATGTCCTCTGGCAATTCTACTTCATAAGCATTTCCACTGTCAAACTTCTTCAGAATCTTACAAGGTCCAAACTTCTTCATTTTCAACTTGTTGTAGGTACCAAATAGAAATATATTCTTCTTCAAATGATTTATGTCTCCTTCTCTTGTCTACTCTCTATTTATATTTTAGATTACTATCCTCCAAATTCTTTTTAACTTCATCATGTAAAGTTCTCATGTATTCTACAAAATGATCAGCTTCAACACTTCTTCTGGTCTCAGCAGGTAAATCTCTTAGCTTTGTGGTTCCCTTAGGATGAAATCCATTAACAATCTCAAATGGTGTCTTCTTAGTGCTTATATTCACTGAATTATTATATGCAAACTCTACTTGTGCCAAAATCAAATCCCAATTATCAAGTTTCTCTCCAACTAAACATCACAACAAGTTTCCCAAACTTCTATTCACAAATTCATTCTATCCATCTGTCTGAGGGTGAAATGTAGAACTAAACTTCAAATCAGTATTCATCTTCTTCCAAAGTGTCCTCCAAAAATAACCAGTAAACTTAGTATCTCTGTCTGAAATAATAGATTTAGGAAAACCATGCAATCTTACCACTTCCTTGAAGAATAATTCAGCTACATGCAATGCATCAGATGTCTTCTTACAAGGTATGAAATGAGCCATCTTATAAAATATATCAATCACTACCAAAATAGAATCATTACCTCTTTGAGTTCTAGGCAATCCAAGAACAAAGTCCATACTCACATCTTCCCAAGGTCTATTAGGTACAGGCAAAGGTGTATACAATCCTAAATTCTGACTAGTTCCTTTTGCTATTTGGAAAATTCTACAACCTCTAACCATTCTCTATACATCTCTGTAAATCTATGGCCAAAAGTATCTTTCTAAAATCAAATTCACTGTCTTATCAATCCCAAAATGTCCAGCAAGTCCACCACTATGTTTCTCCTTCATTATGTTCTCTCTCATAGATCCTCTAGGTATGCACAACTGAACTCCTTTAAACAACATGTCTTCTTGAATGAAATAATCAGACCACTTATCACTCACTGTAGGTTTTCCTTCTTGAATCAAAACAACTCCAATTGCACTACCACTAGCATCACATTCAACTTGAAAAACTTTATTAAAATTAGGCAAAGCAAGTGTAGGCAACTCTGCAATTCTTTTTTTCAATGTTTCAAAACTCCTTTGTGCTCCATGTGTCCATTTGAAATCCTTTTTTATCTCCTCTCATAGTTTCATTCATTGCATTACAAATAGAACTGAAATTTCTAATGAACTTCCTATAAAAACTTGCCAATCCATGAAATGATCTTACCTCTCCAACATTCTCTGGTGTAGGCCAATCAAGTATAGCTCTCACTTTCATAGGATCCATCTTTAATCCATCAGCTAAAATTACAAAACCAAGGTACACAATATCTTCTTTCATAAATGAACATTTCTTCAAATTAATCAGCAACTTTTCTTCCTTCAATCTCTACAATACTTGTCTGATATGTTCAAGATGTTCCTCCTTACTCTTACGGAATATCAAAATGTCATCAAGATATACAATCACAAACTTACCCAAGAATCTTTTCAGAACTTCATTCATCAGCCTCATAAAAGGACTAGGTGCATTAGTCAAACCAAAAGGCATAACCAACCATTCATACAAACCTTCAGTAGTCTTAAAAGTAGTTTTCCATTTATCCCCTTCTCTGATCCTTATCTGATGATATCCACTTTTCAAATCAATCTTTTTGAAATACTTTACTCCACTTAAACTATCCATTATGTCATCCATCCTAGGCAAAGGAAATCTATACTTTACTATTATCTTGTTTATAGCTCTAGAATCAATGCACATTCTCCATTCTCCATTCTTTTTAGGTGCTAATACAATAGGTACTGCACAAGGACTTAGACTTTCCCTAATCAAACCTCTTTCAAGTAATTCTTGCACTTTTCTATTCAATTTAGTCTTCTCATCAGGTGTCAACCTATGCGGTGCTTTATTAGGAAAACTAGCTCCAGGTATCAAATCCATAAATGGATTATACTTCTCATAGGTGGTAAACCATCAGGTACATTATAAAAAATGATGTCATGAAATTCATTTATCAAAGGCTTAACCTCAGGTGCATGTTCTAACTCATCTTGTTTCTCAGTCTTTCTTGGAATCAAAGAAAAGAAAACATTATGTTCTTTCATTTCTCTTGCAAATTTTTTACTATCAACCAAACATACTCTGACTGTGGTACAGTGACTTTCATCAAACTTCTCTATCAAAGGTAATAATATTTATTTCTTTCCATCCATCCAAATAGTATATTGATTCAATCTACCATCATGCAAAGCTTTCCTATCATACTACCAAGGTCTACCCAAAAGAATATGACAACAATCCATAGGCATAATATCACACAAGACTTCATCATGATAATTCCCAATTTTGAATTTAACAAGGCATTTTTCACTTACAAGTAGTTTATGCTCCTTCTGGATCCAAGCAATATGGTAAGGCTTAGGATGTTTCAATATTTTCAACTGCAACTTGTTAACCAGTGCTTCAGATGCCAAATTATCAGAACTTTCACTAACAATGATTACCTTGCAACATTTATCAGTGATCTTACATTTGGTTCTAAACAAACTTTTCCTCAAAATAGGTTCCTCATTAGCTTCTTCATTCCACAAGATCCTTCTTAGCATCAAGTTCTCACCATGTTTAGGTTCATTAGATATTTCCTCAACTTCTTCACAAGCCAAATTATTTCTACCATTACCTCCAGTCTTCTTTCTAGAGTTAGTACATTCAAAAGATCTATGTCCTTCTTCACCACATTTGTAACAAGTACCTTTAAACCAAGATTTCTCTTCTCTTCTACCATTATTGCTATTCCTAGAGTAACCAGTATAACTACCTCTAGAGTAATTACCTCTTTTACCAATAGTGTCATCTTCCCATCCTTTATCTTGTATTGAATTTTTAGATCTGCTACTTTCTCCATCAAGTCTGCCTCTACTTCTCTGAAATTTGCCACCTCTTCCTCTTTGTCTTTCATCGCGTCTTTTTGTCAATCTCTCTTCAGCCTTCAAAGAAAATTGGTATACTTCTTCCACACTATCAATCTTCACATAGCTAATCTCATCTTGAATAGATGTCCTTAGGCCATTCAAATATCTAGCCACCTTCTCAACTTCATCATCCACATGTCTAGATCTGATATCCAATAATAAAAATTCCTTTGTATATTCTTTCACACTCATGTCCTTTTGTCTCAGATTTTGCATCTTTCTCATCAGACTAACTTGGTAGTCAGCTAGAAGAAACTTCTTCTCCATCTTTCCAAGCATCTTCATCCATGTCTTGATCTTTTCTTTTCCTCTCTTCTGTCTCTTAGTTTTCAAATGATCCCACCAAAGAGATGCATGCCCTTTCAACTTTGTGACTTCTATCTTAACCTTCTTATTATTAGGAGTAGCTTCATACTCAAAGTATTTATCCATCTCAGAGATCCAATCCAAAAGTGTATCGGTCTCAATTCTTCCATCATAGCAAGCAACTTCAACTGTAGGTCTGAAGTTAGCCTTAGACAAAACTCTCAAAATTATTTCCTCATCTTCTTCAACTTCAGGTTCAGCATTAGGTGTTGCTTCTTCTTCTTCATCACTAAAATCTTCAAGATGTTCTCCTCTTCTCCGGGCTGTCTCTATAGCTTCAAGCCTAGTTGCAATTTGCCTCAACATATCCATGATAGCATTATCATTTCCTCTACCACAAACCATCTTTACAATCAGGTTCCAGCAAGATCATAACCTTCTACAAGTTATAGGTCAGATCTCAGATCTACCACCCTACAACCAAATCCAATAAGGTTCTCCATGATCCAATCCACAAGAAAGAACTCACTTTGATACCACTTGACGCAAGGGGAGGGTAGATACAAGCAGAATCAAGCAGAATTGAGTCCACTTGAATCCATAATAAGCCCTTGCTCAAAGTTACACAATGGAATCAATATAATATCACATGAAAT
This sequence comes from Chamaecyparis obtusa, assembly GCA_027943335.1. Taxonomy (NCBI): domain Eukaryota; kingdom Viridiplantae; phylum Streptophyta; class Pinopsida; order Cupressales; family Cupressaceae; genus Chamaecyparis; species Chamaecyparis obtusa. The sequence goes on along the minus strand of BSBK01003705.1, from coordinate 59,883 downwards.
CAATGGAAACACAATGGATATGAGACAATCAACTAGTAGAAACAACAGAGAATTATATTATTTCTTTCAACATGCCCGACTGTGAGGCCTTCTGGGTTTCGGCCTTATACAATGAGAATTATGAATTCAGAATTATAGCTTGCATCCTATTTTTTTTCTCCAATGATGTATCTTGATAATCCTTCCTAAATCTCACCCCATGATCCTCTACTACATCAATCTAGACCCCTTATATAGCCAGCTAAGCCACAGGTCAGCTAGTCAGGCATTTAATTACAATATAGGTCCAGTCTCAAGATTTAAACCAAAACTAATGCTAGAATGAATATAAATTGATGCAAATTTGGATCTAGGTCCTAACTTGACCCAAAAACATTCCTTTAAGTGTACAAGGTCCCATATGAGCACACCGAACATCACAAGAAGAAACACCACATGTTTCACCCAAAAACTGGCAGGAAATAGGTCTTGAGGAAAAATAGGCATAACTTTTTACTCATAATGAATTGGAGTTTTCAATCTTGGGAAATGATATTAATTTAGGTCCAATTTAATTCCTTAAGTGCACAAAATAAAATTCCTTATAGATCAAGGTCGCCAACATGAACAATCAGCACCAAAACTGCAGGAACCACTCAGACGTGAAACTGGCAGAAAATAGGTCCTGTACCAAAAAGGCCATAGCTTTTGACTCATAATGAATTGGAAGCTGCACTCTAGGAAAATGGTATTAATTTAGGTCCTCTTCAAGTCATTAAGTGCATAAAATAAAATTAATTATGGATCAAGAGAACCAACATGAACAATCAGCACCAAAACTGCAGGAAAACACTGTTCCAACAGCAAGGAAAATAGCTGTAACTTTGAAACAGTCCATCCAAACTTTATGTGCTCATAGGAGAAGGTTCCAAAATAGGTCATAAACATAATGTAATATTTTCACACCATGAAACCATAAAATTCAAAGATATAAAGAAAACAACAGCAAATAGGTATAGAAATCAGAAAATGTTTTTGGTTGATGCAAGATTGCCAAAGACCCAAGATGCTCCTGCATCAATACCTTAGGGGTTAGGGGTCATTTTCAACCCATTAAAAGCCTTAAAAACTCATTTATGACCCTGCTAAATTCATGGTTTTCATTTTGGTTGAAATTGAAGAGTTGTGAGGTTTTGGTTAACCTCTCTCTTCTTCCCAAACTTGCATTCAACTCCATTTATGGTGAAGGAAGGCAAGTGGGAAGAACAGAATGGAAGTTTCTTCCCCTCTTCTAATCAGCTTATAGATTTTAGGATGTTTGCCTATTTAGAAGAAGCTTGGAGTAAGGTTTAGTTGATCACCCACTCTCTATATTTGGAGACCTTTTTAGTTTTGAAGGAGCTTAGGAAGGACTACTTTGGAAGGAGTTTGCATATTTCAGTTTTCATCATTTTCTTGGATCAAGGTAGGATCTTGTTTTTTTTTTTTGTTAGTTCTTGTATGTGTTTGAGCTTGGAGCTCCATTAATGGATTCCATGGCTTTTTTGGTTGGTTTCCCAATTTTTGGAGTTGTCCTTCAAAATTGTTATTTTTGAAGTTTAGCTTTGAGTTTCATGAATTGGTCTCTAGCTTTTTCCTCTCCCAAAGCTTCAATTTTAGGTTTGAACTAGAAAACCCTAGATGATACATCTAAATTGTCTTTGAAAATCTAAAAAAGCTCTAAATTTAATTACCCAAGTCTATTCGGTTGTTACTTTTTCAAATCAATTAATGACCTTTTGAAGCATGTGTGATTTTATTTCCCTAGCTAGTCGCTTAGTCTCACAATCAATTCAATATATTCCCTTTAGTTTAGAAACTACCCAAAATCATTTATTGTGCGGTCTCCTTGGGTTGGAGGAATATTCTTTGTCTTCTAACACCTCAGTGGTTGCCTTCAGTTGCTGAGTCTCTGGATGATTATTGTGAGATTTAGTGACTACTATGGTAAATATTTACAAATAAACTATAGTCTCTTTATCTCCAGACCAAAATACCTTCAGTCAAGTGATCTCTAAAAGAAATAAAGAATTGATATAGTATTCAGTGATTATGAGGTTCTCGTTTGGTCATTGAGTCTCTAAATATGTCGTAGCGGTCTATTTTATGCAGGTTGCTAGATCTCCAAGTTATCCAACTGTTAGACCTTTTATTCAATGACCTGACTATTTCAATGGTCACATGTTCTAATGATTCTAGTAGTTTTGTCTCAAGAAGTTAGTGATTCAATGACATGGTTAACTCTAAGTCTCTTAATGCAATGGTTAAGTCATAAAAGGTATGGTGACTTAATGGGGACCCTTGGATGAAGATTTGATTGATGGTTGATATTTAATCTCATCACATAACTAAGGTTAAGAAAATATTCTAGTGACTTAGAGGATAAAGGTGTTCACGTAGTCTCTAGTTTTAACTAGAGTCAATAGAAATAAATAGCGACTGGGAGATGTCTTCAGTCACGTGGTCATCAAACAATGATGAGTTAAGAGAAAGGTTAGTAGTTAGAATTTTTTCAGCTATTGATTTAATTTTGATCAAGTGGTGGTCATGTAGTCTCATAATCAAACCATGGATTAAAAAATGTTCTAGCGACCTTGAGATTTGCCTTGTCACCCGATCTCTGGATCAAACCAAATTTAAAAAAATTTCTCAGTGATTAGGAGACTATCTTCAGTCATGCAATCGCCAAATGGTTGAAGGTTAAATTTTGACCAAGGACAAAAAAGTTGAAAAATATGAATATTTGTTTGCCATATTTTGTGATGTGTCTCTCTATGGTTGGTTCAAAAAAGTAAGAGTGGTAATTAGAAAACACAAAAGACCTGACTACAGTTGCAGAATCTCCAGAAGAAAGATATCATGGTTATTTTGTCTTTAGTTACTGAATCTACAAGTTGGTGATTCAGGAAGTCCCAAGAAAAGGTTTGAAAAGTCAATGTGCTTTAGCAACTATGAGATTCACTATATTCACTAGATCTCCTGATTCACTGAGGTTGCCAAGTCTTAGAACTAAAAAATTAAAATAGAAAAGGGTCACCCAGTCTCTAGATACATTCAAACAATCTCAAAACATTTAATGACTATGATTTCTCACTATGGTTACCAGGTCTCAAGAAAGAATAAAGTCATTAAATGACTAAGGTTTTCCTTTGGTTTCCAGGTCTCTAAGAATGCAAAGGAGGCACCAAATTTTTTAGTGATTATGAGAAAGTGTTGTAGTCGCTAGGTCGCCAAAAAATTAAAATTTGATTGCTTGTCATTTTCTTAGCTTATGGCTAGTGAATTGAGTTATGAGCATGCCAAGTAATGGTGGAAGTGACATGATTTTCAACTTTTCAATCTCTAAAGGATTATTGCATTCAATTATACAAAATAAATATAGTTGGTCATCATTCATTTTGAATTACCAAGCATTCAAAAGAGCCGAGATGATAAAATTCTTGAGATTTTTGGAGCGGTTTCAAAGTTCAGTGTGTTCAAAATTTGTAGTAAAGTATGAATTTTCTAGATAAAATGAGTCAATTATCAGTTAGTGGGGCATCTACCAATAAAAGTACCAAATAAAAGGCTAAGGAGAGCTTCTCTAATGAATTCCTCACCTTACTGCCTGGGTCATCACAGAACAAGAAGGTTAGTGATGAATGTTTTATTGATGAAATTGCATACTGTAGAGATGCTATAACTTCCAATGTCACTGGAATATGTTTATTTAAGTATTTTTATATGAATTCAAATAGTCCAGTCCCTGTCTCAAACCCTTGGATGTTAGGGTTAGCAAAATTGATTATTCTAGAGGATTTCCTGGATGTAGATGTGTTGATTCTATTGTCTCATAGTTATGATCCCTTGTCTAGAACTATTAGGAAGGGTGATGGTTCTCCTCTAGTCACCCTTGACTAAAATTCATTCATGAGAGCCTTTGGTATTCAAATCCCTATGGCTACAAAAATTAATCTACAAGCTTAGGCTAATAGGTACATTAGGGAGTCTACTATAGTATCAAAAGAAATTAAAAATCATGTTCCTAGGGAGAATAGGAATTACATTGTAGCAATGACTAGTTCAAACCCATATTTTTACAAGGATCTTCATTTTTATATAAAGTATATTGCATATAAGTTGTGCAAGGTTCTTGGGATTGACAGTGGGGAAAGGATCACTTCAGATCTTCTGATGATAGTACTAGACTTGCAAAGTTCTCATGTGACAAGATGATATAATTACATAGGTTATGTAATCAATAAAATGCATGAGGGTTTACAAGCATTGAAGAACCATGCATCTCATTCTTCACCTAGGTTTATGCATTATTCCTTGTCTATTATGATATAATGAACTTAGAGGGCCTCAAGCCACAAATGATGTGGAGGGGACAACCAAATCTAGTACAATTCTGGATAAGGGCTTGGATTCCTTCTTCTTCAAGGTTTGATTTCTATGCTTTTATAAATTGGATAGTACAGCCTATCCTCCTTAGTTTAGGATTGAATCTTTCAAGGTTACCCACCAAGGTCTTGTAGCTAATAAGGCCTCAATAGTTTTTTGAGAAGTGGACCAAGGGTCACAATTGGGGGGATATCTACTATGAGAGGGGCTACACATTGATTAGGGTTTATGGGTGCTCTCAACCACCGCACATTCTTCCATTTTTTGTTCCACCTAGAGTGGAATTTATATAATTCATTTGGTAGCTTATGTTGACTAATAAGGAGCACCTAGCTCAACATAGAAAAGGGACCTTTACTGCAAGGCACTTTAGAGTGCATAATCTCACAATAGGAAAGAATGCCTTTAATCATGTGATTGATTGGTTGGGCTAGTTTAGGATGCATGTTGCCTCTTATAGATATATTGATACAGAGGGATTCATGGTTTCTGCCAAGAGATACTATACCCCCAACATCCCATTCAATAAAAAATATGAAGAATATCCTGATGAAGATGTTATAAGAAATATAGTACATGAAGAGGAAGTAGTTAGAAGAGCTAAGCAGATCAATGAATTATATGCCATGGTGAAAAATTTGAAGCAAAAAGGATTGGCATTTAGTGGTTTCTTCCCTACATTGCCTTATGTTGGAAAGTTGGCTATACTAATGTATATGACTTGATATAGTGTTTCCATAATGGAAACAAAGGCATATAGTAGTTTGGAGTCAGCACACTTGATGAGAAGATCACAAATTAGTTAAGTGTTGAACATTGGACAATGTACAGAGTTCTTGCAACTTAGAGCATCAGTGCACATGCATACAGAATAATTATGGTATGCACCATAGAAGTTAAGTTAGTTAGACTATACTCATGCTTAGTCTATGAGCATATAATCAGATGTGAAAGGATGAGAAAGATATAGTCAGTTGAAGTTGCACAGCTAGTATGTGCCAATGAAGAACAAAGCATGGAGCCGACAGTTAGTATTTTGGTTTATGGTTATAATGTAATATTATAAAGGCTATATGCCTATTTTATTTAGGTTTTTGACATGTATACTTGTTTTTTTGTAAGCACTCTTGAGCTAATTCATTTGGAAACATTGTTTGTAATAGGTTATAAGGCCGACCTAGTTGTCTATTTTGTATGTGCATATAAATATAAGTGCACCCATTGTAGTTAGTATGGAAGGAAAGATAGAGTTTTAATAAGAAGAGAAGAAGTATGAAAAGACAACATAAGATGTATTAGAGTTTTTCTAGAGGTCAAAGCTTCAGTGCATCAAAGGAACTGATTTGACAAGTAGTGTCATAGTGATAGTTCATCCAGTAGATATAGTGTGTATCTAAGATCAGAAGGTTGTAACCTTCACCACTTGAGAAATGAGCTCTAGGATAGTGTGTCCACTCCCCTAACAAGGATTATTGTAAAATAATCCTAATAGGGTCTGACCCTTAAAAAGGTCTACTATACTTAAACCATTGTAAAGCAACTCCTAACATGGTTAAGGATCTTCTAACAAGGATCACAAAAAACTAGTGGAGAATATTAGTGGGTGTCAATTCCCACTAGAGTTTTTACCTATTTGGGTTTCCCCGTAACCATATTGGTGTCATGCATAGATTTCATGTTTCATGTTCATGTGGATGTTTAATTTAGTACTTAAGCATTTAAGTTCGGTATAAAGATTAAAGTGAAAAGTTAAAATATAGTGAACACTGATTCACACCCCCCCTCTCAGTGTTCCCATTCCCAACAATTGATATCAGAGCTTTGGTCCTCAGCAAAGAAGTTTAACCACTTGAGGAGATCATGGACAAAGTAGAAATGAAACATCTAAAAAGAAATCTTGAAGTCTCTCTTGAAGACCTAGACAAATTAGAAAGAGAAATTGAAGAACTAAAAGAAAAAGTCAGTGATGCACAATTAGTTATCAAAAGGCTAAGAAGGGATCTAAAAGAATGTTCCTCCAGTGATTTAGAGATGATGGTAAAAAGGATGAATGAATAAAATGCATCCTTAAAAGAACAACTTGAAGAATTTGATGACAAATTGATTAAAAATTAGGAAGTTTACAATGAGCAAGTCAAAGAGAACCTTCAACTCAATGAAGAACTAAGGCAAGAAAACATGGAAATCTTGGAGCTAAGAAATAGAAAAGAAAGCTTAGAGTCTAAATTGAAAGAAGCAAAGAATCATATTGACAAATTTCACACTAGTTTTGATTTGATAGAATCTTAGTTGTATCCAAGAAGAGCCAAAGGAGACACTAGTCATATTGGATACAATGAAGCACAAAATTAGATTGAAAACATGTGAGCAAGAAAGGAGACACCAAAATACTCTACTTATACTGAGAAGACTGAAGATCAAACCAAAGACAATGGTGGACCTCCTAAGAATGAGCACAAGCCTATAGAATGCACTTGTTTTGCATGTAACAAGCAAGGACACATTGTGAGGAACTATATAGAGGTAAGACCTTTTAATGGATACTATTATTCATGCAGTAAATTTGTTCATAAAGCTATGAATTGCAAGACTAGTAAGAAGAATAGGATTTAGCATGATCAGAAACATCAGAATTAGACAAATGTAAGAAGTTCTCAAAATGTTACATGTCAGATATGTAACTATAATGGTCACTCGGCTAGACAATGTAAAATGGTGACTCATGTCAATGCACTGAGGAATATAAGACCTCCAGTCATTTGTCACTCTTGTAACAAGGTTGAACATATATCAAATTTTTGTAGATTAAGGACGCAAGGTTAGGAAAGCCCTAAAAAGGTCGAAGAACTAGTATTGGATCCCAAAGGAGAAGTCAAGTTTGTTAAAGCCTTATAGGATGCGATCTTGATTTGGTCAAAAGGAAAGAAGGAAAAAGTTGATGAGAATGTATTGGATGCATCCATAGTGGATGCACCCTCTACATCTAGATGAATGGCCCTCAGGACCATAGGGGGAGCTAGTTCAACTCTAGACCCCTACATGGCTGGTATACTCATTCTCAAAGTATGCACCTTTAGACTAAAGATTTTGGAGTATAAAGGTACCTTTGTGCAAGAGCACACATGCTAATTGTGAAAAAAACTCAAGTTGGAAGTTTTGAAGTGACAACTTGGTTTACATGACAAGCATTAATGGAAAAATTTTCACTTTAAGTACATAGAAAGTTGTTTAATTACTCATTACATTTGAATTCAGAGTGATTAAAGAGTAGAAAGAGGCTTAGAAGAAATTGTGAAGACTTGGAGATTAATCTATCAGTGATTAGCAATGCCTTTGGTTGGTCACAAAAACCCTAGTTCATCATGCTAATCTAGAAGTCTTTAGATTATCTCAAAGATTAGTTGGAAAGTGATTAAGACAAGTAAGTCATGGCCACTCCCATAGTTTATGATGTTGCAGAGAAGAAGAGATATATATTTAAGAAACACTCATTTAAGTCAACCCTAGATGATTTAGAGGGAGCTTTCTCCCACACACCTATGGGTATCATGCATGTTGAGGACATTAGGGAAGATATCTACTACAAGAAAGAACCATTTGGGTTGGATAGGTTAAGAAAACACATGGATACCATGTTGAAACTAGATAAAACATTCATGTATGAATATGTTAAGTGGAATGATCACCCTATAATTGAGTATGCTATGGCATATGAATTTTATGAGACTGAATGGATTAAGATTCTATTAAGCAGAATCCATGATGACCTATTTTTGATAGGTGATGTGCTAGTAAGAATCACCAGTGACTTGATATATGAAATGACATGCCTTTCTAGGATAGATGTCATCCTTCCTATGGGCAAGGATTTTAGAAAGATAGTTGAGAAAACATGTAATTCAAGGAAAGATAGGAAAGGGATGACAATTGAGCCTATTGAGCAAGTAGACATCAAATTGATGTCTATGATACTTGGATATAGGTTTCATCACACTAGCAGGGTGAATAGTGTGTATGCGGGCACAATTCTAGCAGCCATTAGACTTGTGAAGGAAGATAGAGAGTTCAACTTGTGTGAGATATTGTGCACACATTCGATTGATAACATCAAGGCAATCAAGCATGACAAGACCAAAATATTCAGGTTTGGGTCATTCATCATTTTACATGTATCTTCATATAGTTGGGAAAGTATTAGATTTGTATTTGTACAAGTCCATTCCAACCATGCTGCAGATATCTAACAAGGCATCCACTGAGAGTACATTGAGAGATTATGTAACACTAGAATTGAAGACCTTTAGGAATAAGATGCAAATGAGGTACAAAATTCTAGAGAGCATTGTGGAAAAGTATAAGGATACAATATGTTTTATGGTTGAAACTAATACAACTTGTATGCAAGTTGTTGAACCAAGAGCTAAGGGGATTCATCCACTTGGTTATGAGGTAGAGGAATAGGTCCTTGAAGCATATGCATAGGTAATACTATCAGCCCCCAAAGATCCTAATGAACCTAGGTGGGGAACTTATGAGGAAAAGACAAGAGAAGTAGATGCCAAGCTAAATAATGCAACAACAAAAAGAAAGGTTGCTAAAGTCACATCAGAGATCTTGAGAATACATAGTGTGTCTCAAGTAGATCTTGGAAAAGAAAAAGAACAAAAGATAGCTTTGGAACTAAAGAGTGTAGATGCAATGAAGGCAGAATCACAAAATCCTAAATTGAAGAAGGTAAAGATAGAGAAATCTGATGAACATAAGGATATAACTAATGACACTCCTTCTGTACCCAAAGAAACCAATGATCCTACTTCTCCTCTAGAGTATAAGACAATAGAAAAGAGGAAGAAAGTCATTGGCACTAGTCATCCATCCACACAAGTCACAAGAAATAGAAGGAACACTCAAGCACCTCCTGAAGTAAGCTTCAAACCCAGTCTCAGTGTGCTAAGTGCCAGAATAGTTAATGAGGGAAGAATTGATCAAGTAGGGAAGTTTTATGATAAGTATAGTGAAATTGACAAATCAGAGATTCATAGCATGATCATAAAGCACATGCTCAAGTTCAAAAGGATAGTTTTGGAACTAAAAACAATAATTCCTAACAATTTATGGAATATCCTTGAATTCCAAAAGAGATAGGATATTAAGAAAGATCTAAAGATAAGGGAAAATATTCTTGATGATACCATTCCTATATGTGAACTAGAAGAAAAGAAATTTCTGCTAGATCTAGTGAAGCCTCACCTCAGAACTAAAACAAGAACTTTGAATAAAATGGATAAAAAATATGAGCTAGTTGCTAAAGAAATAGAGAAATCCTTTGAGAAGGTATTTATGAATAGAAACATGTATCCAACTACTGTGCCCACATCTAATGTACCCACAATGGCTACCAAAGGGTCAAGGACCATCAAGGTACATTCTATAGGTCCTCAGGATTCAACACCTATAGTGGAAGCAGAATCAAAGGTAGACAAGTCTGTGCCCATGACATAATCACTCAAGGACAACACTATTATCATTGATAATGTGGAGATAGCCATGGCGGCCACAGATAATGATTTGGACAAGTTTGAGGAAATGTTTGTGAGTACACAAGAAGTTGAAATCTTATGTAGTTCCACTCTTCCCAATCAACAACAAAAATTTTTGATTAAGGACATTACAGAAAAAGAAGAAGAAAAGATGGAAGATAAATACCAAGAAAAAGGAAAAGAAGAAGAGAGAAATGAACCATTAGTTGAACTAGGCAAGGTAAAACAAGAGGTGTCAATCAACACTCACACAAATCCATCACCTTCTACATTGTTGTCAAGTTTAACACTTGACACAACTAGTTTGGATTCATGGGGAGAAGAGGATTTAATTAAATTCAGTGTCCTAGCCATGGAAAAAGCCAAAGAAAAACAAGTGATGAGGAATCCCCTCCTAGTAGAATTAGTAAACATTTTAAACAACTTGCTACCGGAGGACATGAAAGTGTCTAAGATACAGTTAGTGGATGATGTAAGCAAAGTCATTTCACATTTTAAGAATAGTTTCTCATGCCTAGAAGAATATGCATCCCTAGTTATAGAAGAGAAGTACCTAAAGAAGAGGTTGAATGAATTGATGAACAACTTTGCACTAGATTTGAATTCACTCAAGATAGGGAAAGCATCTTTAAAAGAATTTTCTAATCAAAGAAGGAAAATCATTGTAGTCTGCATGGATCAGGATAAGCTTACTGATGCCCATCTTCAAAAAATAAAAGAGGTAGAAGATATGATTGAACAGGTCAAGATTTTAGTAGAAGATCTTTTAGTTGATATAAATATGTGCAACAATGTTTACTAGGGTCAGATTGATAAGATTGAGAAGGTGAAAAAAGAGATGTCAAAGATCAGGGCAAGGTAGACTTAGCTAAGGAATGCTCTTACACCCTCATTAGACATACTTGATTAGAACATCAAGGACATAGACACCACAATGATAACCTATGATCATGGTTCCATCAATGACTTGGAGAAGATGGAGAAGTTTCAGTACGCTTTATGCACCAGTCTCCAGATAGTAAACTCTTTGATAACTTTTTGGAAGGAGATCCAGAACCTTAAGATAGCATATTTGAATGTTTTTCCTTAGTTTGTATGTGTAGATAAAGATTTTGGAACACCTTTTTCATTAATGTCAAAGGGGCAGTTGTGTATAGAATATGGATTATAACATGTATAGGGAGATATAATATTATGTATAAAATGTATAGAAGACAAAAAAAAATTTGTGTTAAGGGACAGTTAGCAACATGGCCATATTCCTTTATTGCCATCAATGACAAAGGGGGAGATTGTTGGTAAGTTGGCTATACTAATGTATATGACTTGATATAGTGTTTTCATTATGGAAACAAAGTGATATAGCAGTTTGGAGTTAGCACATTTGATGAGAAGATCACAAATCAGTTAAGTGTTGAAGACTAGATAGTGTACAGAGTTCCTATAGCTTAGAGCATCAGTGTATGTGTGTACGGAATAATTATGGTATGCACCCTAAAAGTTAAGTTAGTTAGAATATACACATGCTTATTCTATGAGTGCATAATGAGATGTAAAAGTATGGGAAAGATATAGTCAGTTGAATTTGCACAACCAATATGTGCTATTGAAGAACAGAGCATGGAGCTGACAGTCAGTATTTTGGTTTGTGATTATAATGTAATATTGTAAAGGCTCTGTGACTATTTTATTTAGGTTTCCAACATGTATACATGTTTTTTGGTAAGCATGCTTAAGCCAATTCATTTGGAAGCATTATTTGTAATAGGTTATAAGGCTGACCTAGTTGTCTATTTTGTATGCACATATAAATATAAGGTGCACCCATTTTAATTAGTATGGAAGGAAATATAGAGTTGTAATAAGTAGAGAAAAAGTATGCAAAGAAAACATAAGATGTATTAGAGCTTTGCTAGAGGTCAAAGCTTCAATGCATCAAAGGAACTAATCTGACAAGTAGTGTCACAATGACAGTTCATCCAGTAGATATAGTGTGTATCTGAGTTCAGAAGGTTGTAGCTTTCACCACTTGAGTAGTGAGCTCTAGGATAGTGTGTCCACTCCCCTAATAGGGATTATTGTAAAAGATACCTAATAGGGTCTTACCCTTAAAAAGGTCTACTATACTTAAACCATTGTAAAGAAACTCCTAATAGGGTTCATAATCTTCTAACAAAGATAACAAAACACTAGTACAAAATATTAGTGGGTGTCAATTCCCACTAGGGTTTTTACCTATTTGGATTTCCCCATAACCATATTGGTGTCATGTGTTGATTTCATGCTTCATGTTTATGTGAATTTTTAATTTAGTACTTAAGAATTTAAGTTCAGTATAAAGATTAAAGTGAAAATTTAAAATATAGTGAACACTAATACATTCCCCCCCTCTCAGTGTTCCCATTCCCAACACCTTTGTTAGAATAACTAAGAGGGGGGTGAATTAGTTATCCACTGTCCCTAAACAAAATGTATAATTCAAATCAAAATCTTTAATTTATGCTCCTCGGTAAACAAAAATTCATTCGCTATTTGTGCTTTTACCGATTACCAGTCTAATACTTATAATTGTTACCGATCAAATCTAATATGTAATATGAAAAGTATGATAATAGAAAAATATCAAAAACAACACATAACACGAGATTTAATGTGGAAACCCTATAAAGGGAAAATCCACCTGGGACCAGCAACCCAAAATGCTCATTCTTTTGAAGTGAGGTTGGTGAAGACCCAACCCTGTTAAAGGTTACAAACACAATATCAGGTGTGACCTTGTTAGAGGATTTTAGACTAGAAGTTATTATCCAACTAGCATTCACTATGGGCTTGACAAGATAACGATGTTCATTCTATGAATGATACATCAAAAGACTTCTATAATCTACTTGATTAAGAGATTTTGACTATTTACAATGTTTAAATGTGTAACAGTAAATTATCTATCTTAATACAACTTCAATTGTAGATTATAGATCAATATTTAGCTCATACAAATCTTTCTGATCAATATTTCACTTCAGATTCAATACTATTTCAACTTATTGTCCATCAGTAATATCTCTCTATAGCTCGGTAACTATTCTGCAACTCTATTCTTACTAACCAGTATGATCAAAATGCATGAAAACTTCTTCATGCAAAAAATCTTGCAGCATCTACTTCTTCTGGCATTTTTTTCATAATGAAACCTTAGTCTCTTATATAGATGAGTAAATCATTTTCTTTCTATCCATTATATTTTTTTGCTTAATCATCTCCATCGATTTTGCTGCTTCAAACTTCCTTGGTTGATGTGTCAATAACTCATTTCAATCTGCTTCATCAGATCTTCTTTTAATTATGTTAGTCGTCGATGTTCATAACAAACTTTATCTGTTATCACTGAAATCAAGGTACTTTACAACTCATCAATCTTATCAGCTAAGCTAATCATTTAAAGCATTCTATTTTTCTCGGTTAATAAAGAAATGTGTTAGTGAACACTTGCTTGATTAATATTGTGCTCGGTATACACTACACTCCATCAGTGTATACTGCAAAATGCTTCTTTTACCGACAACATTGCTTTATGTCTTTCATCTCAATTCTTCATTATAGACGAGTGTAACATAATAAAGTCAATATCATGTAGCCATAGACTCATCAACAAGTTACTCAATGTATTCCTTGACCTCATTTGACATGTACATCTTTCTTCATGTAGATTTCTCTTTTCTTCAAATGTATCGGTATAGTAACTTACAAGATAAGTACTGTGAAACTAGTTAATATCAATGACAATAAAATACTGATTTAATCATATTGCATATCTAGTCAACAACTTCTCAGTGATCTTTAATCACATATTTTTCAATCAGATTCCAAATCAATTGTAGTCCAACAATCTCTCCCTTTGGCATTGATGGAAACTCAAGTAATATGAAATATACCAGACACATACCAAACTTATATTCTACAACTTTGTGAACAAATGATGTACAACTCTCCCTAGCTTAATATGTTTAATCACTACATTACTCACCATTTGTAATGCTATTCTAATTAACTGATCTTCAATACTCTATCTCATTCAGATTGTCTCTCCCTTAGATAGTTCTCCATTAGTGTTTTTTTCTGCTCCTTCTCCTTTTCATATTTTTTTATCTCTCCCTTTGACAATAATGCCAAAGAAACAAATAAAAAAGTAGTTATGTCTTCCTCTATATCTCTATATATTGATATCCCAATCAGTTCTTGTGCTCCAAACTTAATCACAACCTTGAACATGGTTCAAAGTGTGAACTATGATGATCAACATGTGTGATCTTCTGATAAAAGTAGGCTGATGCAACATCCATATCACCTTAGTGACCGATAGATAGGGGACAGACCCCAAGTCTAGTCCTCAAATATTCAAAAGTATCCTTTGGTAGGGGCTTTGTAAAAATATCTGCAAGTCTTTCTTTTGATGTGACAAATGCCAATTTCACTTACTTTTCCTACACTTGTTCTCTTAAGTAATGATACATAATAGATATATGCTTTGTCTTCAAGTGCATCACATGATTCTTGGAAATATTTATGGCACTAGAGTTATCACAATATATAATCACCGGGTTAGTGATTACCTCATTCATCCCTTCCAACACTTGTTGGATGTAGGCAATGTTTGAACAATTAGTAGCAGTAGCAACATACTCTGCTTTAGCTATAGACTAAGAAATACAAGCCTTCTTTTTACTTGTCTAGGTTACAAGTCTTTCACCAAAGAAAAATGCTCCTCTAGTGGTGCTTTTTCTATCATCCACATTTCCAGCCCAATCAGCATTGGTGTATACCTTCAGTTCAAACTTTCCTTTCTTAGGATACCATAATCCATAATTCTCTATTTTCTTCATGTATCTAAGGATTCTTTTAGTAGCACTCATGTGTGATTCTCTAGGATCAGTAGAGAATCTAGCAATAATTCCCATAGCATGTGCTATATCTAGTCTACTATGAACTACATACATTAATTTACCAATCATGGATTAGTAAAGTGTCTAATTTACCTTTTTAGTTTCATCCTCCTTCATCAATTTGCATCCAGTAGCCATCAGTGTTCCCAAAATTTTAGCATCTTCCATGCCAAATGTCTTTAGTACTTCCTTTATGTATTTAGATTGTGTAATAAATATGCCATCATTTTGTTGAATCACTTGTAGTCTAAGAAAGAATTTAATATCTTTGAACATAGACATTTCAAACTCTTTTTGCATTTCATCAGCAAATGATTTACACACACTATCTGAACCTCCAAAAATAATATCATCTACAAATATTTTAGCAATGATAATAGTGTCATCAGTGTTACCTTTCATGTACAGATTGTTTTTTTCACTTGTTCTAATGAATCCAATACTTAACAAGTAATTATGCAGCCTTTCATACCATGTTCTCGGTGCTTGCTTCAAACCATACAAAGCTTTATGCAATCGATAGACTTTGAATTTCTTGTGTGCAACATATGCAAGTAGCATTCTAAATCCTTCCAATCTAGGAATATGTGCAAATGTTTCACCATAGTCAATGCCTTCTTCCTGTGCATATCCCTTGCATACCAATCTAGCTTTGTTTCTTCTGACTTCACCATTTTCATTAAGTTTGTTCCTGAATATCCAATTAGTACCGATAACATTCTTTTCTTTTGGTCAGGCTACTAAGGACCAAGTTTTTTATTCTCTATTTTCTCTATTTCTTCCTTCATTTCATTAATGCATTCTTCATTTTCTAATGTAATTTTCATAGTTTTAAGTTCAAATTCACAAACTAGACATGTACCTTATCTTGTTTTTCTCCTAGTTTTCATTCCAGCATGTCCGTCTCCAATAATTTGTGTCTCAGGATGATGTCTTCTGACAAAACTAGCCAGAACTTAGTTTCTTCTTTCTTGTTCATCCTATTCAGGTTCATTTCTTTGCTCAGTAGCTCCACCTTTTTCATCAGTTTGTGTTGCCTATTGTCCTACATTATTTTCCTGCTGACCGGTTGACAGAGTCTGTTGTGTTGATAAATGCTTTAGATGTTCAATGTAAGTGAATTTACCATAGTCTTCTAGTTATTTTGTACTTTCCTTGGTGTTCTTGTCATCAAACTTATCAACATGAATATTAGTACTTTCAATTATCTTATTTGTGACCTTATTCAGACATTTATATGGTTTACTTATAGAGGAATAACCCAAAAATATTCCTTCATCTCCTTTTGAGTCAAATTTTCCTTTTCTTTCATCTTTCAAAATAAAGCATTTACTTCCAAAAATCCTAAAATAACTTATAGTAGGTTTGTGTCCAAACCATACCTCATAAGGTGTCTAGTTTGTATCCTTCTTTAGTTGTACTTGGTTAAGAACATATACAACTGTACTTACAACTTCCCTCCAATATGTCTATGCAACATTCTTCTGTATCATCAGTGTTCTAGCATAGTCAATTATTAACCTATTTCTTCTTTCAACAATGCCATTTTGTTGAGGTGTCCTCGGTACAGAGACCTGTCCTTTAATACCATGCTCATTACAAAAATTAGTAAATTTGTCAGAGATAAATTCACCTCCTCTATCAGATCTAAGGCATTTTATTTCCTTTCCAGTTTCTTTCTCTACCTTAGCTTTATACAATTTGAACATTTTAAAAGGTTTAGATTTCTCCTTTAACAACTGTTACCCTAATTTTCATGTACATGCAAATTTGGCTAAAACCTATCCCAAGGTCTCTGTTTTTACCCTTCCAGGCATCCCTGAAAATTTCATGAAGTTATGTCTTGTCTCCCAACCTTTGCAAATTGTTTTATTCCCTGGTCTACAAGTCCAAAAATTTGAAAATTCAAAAAAAGTAGCCGTTGGTGTTCAAAAACCCTACAAACCCTAAGCCAATTTCTATTTTGAAGTTACTTTATCTCAGCCACTTAAGTTTCCTCAATACCCATGTGCATAATATTGTTCCCTTCAGTTGTCAATTCTCTTATTAGAATAGCTCTTGTTTAAGGATGAAAAGGTTTCTTAGAATGATGAAGTCATGTTAGAAGAACATTCAGACTATAACACCGATAAAGAATTAGAATCATTGTATGCAAGGTCTTATACTGATTCAGAGATGTCTGAATTTGAAAATGAAAGATATTTAAGTGAAGATTTTGATAAAGATACCAAGGATGAATTGTTCCTAGACTTGTATGATCCAATGCTAAAAAATTAGGACAGCATTTCTCATGATTCCAAAATTTCCACTGGTCATGATTCTATACCAAGTAAGGAGATGTGTTCTTCTAATAATGAAAATGATGAGGATCCTGATATTAATTGTGCAAGTACTTCTGGTCATGAAGATGTAATGCATGCAAATGAGTTAGGTTCTACTTCTCTCAGTAGTGATGAGATCTCTGATTTATTAACAACTGAATATAATAAGTGCACACATCTTTTCAATTAGCAAATGTTAGACCCTGTTGATTTTTGTTTTGATAATGAAAATATTGCAGAGGATTTATATGAGTATGAATATTTTGGTGAGAATGATCAGGGTATAAGTTCTTGTGATGAGCATCAGTTGACTATTGATATAGAATCAGATTATGGGGATGTGATAGAAAGGTTTCCTTGTGAGACAAATATGGTTTCTACTTTGCAATATCTAGTTGATATATATTTTGACGCTGATGATGAGGCATGTGCTCAGAACAATGAAGACAATTATTCATGTTTACATGAATACCCCTCATATAATGAATTTGAAGAAGAAGTGAATGAATATCATGACATTATGTTGTCCTATCTTGAAAATTTCAATGATGAACAAATTTCTTGTTCAGTTTCTCTTCCTTCTTTGGATGAATATGATAATGATTATGACAATGTTAAGGACAAAAAATTTATTGATAAAAATGTTAGTATGGATCAGTTTCCCTTATGTCATGATTTTTATGAAGAGGGTTTGCACTTGGTTCATGACAATTGTGAGTACATCCTAAAGGAACCAAGTCACTCAATGGTTGAAACATCTCATGCAGATAAGGCTAAGGATTTAGTTTATTCTCAGCCAGGTGAGTTCCTAGTAATGCATGATGATCATTATAGTTTATATTCTGATGCATTATTAGATGATTTTCCTATTTCCAGTCTTCAAGAAGAAATAAAAGATATTCCATATTTCTTAGAATATGAGAATAAGGGTAGTTGTGATTGGAAGAATATGGGTTATAATAGGTATAGAATTTTTTTTCAGTTCAGGAATGTTCATATATGTAGATAGCAAGTTTGTCATGACATTTTTAGACTGCTACTCTCATATGGGGATGAAAATCACATGTTTCACAGAGATAAATAGTGATTCTAGTTTTGAGGCTTTGAGCCTTTGCAAGTAATGTATATATTGTATAGTTTCTTTCTTTCTAGTAGTCCTCTTCCCTTTTAGCAAACTCGTGACTTTAGTGTTGCTCCTATTCACTAAGTGTCTCACAGTCACCACTTTATATCCTGCGACCTAGCGAATGCTAGCTTCTCTTCAGTCATGTAATTGCTAAGTCTTTTGGTGGTCAACTTTTGTGGGGTCCTAGTTGTTAAGATCAATGATCATTGTAAGTTCATGAAGGGTTCATCAGAGGCTTGCAATCTTGTGACAACCGTTGATCCTTCCAAGTGTGCAACACTTTAATTGCTCAGTGGGTCCACTACCACATTGTCCTATGTGGAGGTTTCCTATTGGTCAGTTGGTGATGACTTGTTTAGTTTGTCAGAGTGGGCCCAGAGAGTGGTATAACTTTTAATCCAATGGTTGGCACATGATCTCATGCATTGTGTCAGAGCTATGAGATCTTGCATAGACCGTCAATCTCGCTTTGTTTTTAGAGCTCCATCAGGTGGGTCCTCATTTACTGATGTGCTTGATTCTGAATGGTCCACATAGTGATGACTGGAATGTGTCAGTGGGGCCATATCAAAGTCTCTATAGGGATGTCAGATAGACGAAGATCAATGACTAGCATATCTTCATGAAGGGCTTTTCTGACACATGCAATCATGCGCTAGCCGTCAGATTTTCTGGGTGTTTAGCTTTGTCAGGTCGGTCCAATGCTAGGTCAGGGTGACATGTTGTTTCATTGGCTGAAGTAAAGGAACAAAATATGGGACTGTGTTGCTAGGTGTGCTAAAGTACTCAAATATGATTGGTTGTCATGTGCAAATGGAGAATTATAGGTGGACCAATATGTCAGTGGGGTCCCGGTCTAATAAAGATCTATGGCTAATGTAAAAGAACAAGGAATCTTTCTACCATATGAGATCATGCACCCATCGTTGGATCAGAATCTTGTTTGTAGTGGGTTCAATGTCAGAAGGAGGTCGAGGCATCTACCTACCAAGTGGTCAAGAATGAATAAAAGAATGCCATGGGGTAGGTGTAGGCCCAGAATTAGTAAAGCATTCCATGAATTGGTCAATAAGGGGTTTCTCATGTTCACTTAAATTGACCAGGGTTAGTAAAGAGACTCAACAATTCAGCAAAATGCCTTGTTCGTTGAATCGCTTGACCAGACCGGGGTGAAGCCAAGGATTTCATGAATAAGAAAAGGTCTTAAGTTGCATGGTCACCAAATGACTTAGAGGAAGAAAGGCTCGAGGTAGGTCCAAACATGCTAATGTGCCAAGATGCTTGCTTCTCATTGGTCCAAACATGCTAGTATGAGGATTGACTTTTCAAAAGGGTTCCGAGACTATTATAAAGATAGATCTGGACTGTCTATTTGCTGGGAATGAAAAGACATCGATGATTGAGTTTTAAAATGACTGACTAGCCATTGTGATTTGAATTGAAATGTGTCTTTGCAAGGGTTTCTAGTAGTTTTTTATTTAGTGGGGTGTAGCAGTGGGGTAGCTCAAGGAATTTATGTCTGCAAGACATTTGTAGTTGAGGAGGATGATGAAGAAGTCCAGTCAGCTGCCATGGGTCAAGTCATGTTCTTGAAAAGGTACCATTTTAGCATTCATCGTGAGATTTTATGTAAAGAGTTGATGATCTAGGTTGCTTATCTGTAGGTTGATTGTAAGTACAGGAATGGGCATGCACAAATGAATATCTGATTGGTTGAGATATTTGTAGTAACATATTTATGATCAGATTTGATAGATTTAGGGTTGGTCCTTTCTTGTAAAATTCTTGTAACCCTAGTTAGGTTAGTTTTGATTCCTACCTACATACAGTTGTGTATGTATATATTAATTTTTGGAGCTTTGGAGCTCAGAGTTGGACAATTGTAAAATAATTTCACTTTTCTTAAGGGTCATCCGTGGTATCATTTCTACCCTCTGGTTGATACAGTTGTAAATCTTTCATTGATATTATAGACATTGCAGAGGTATTTTGTGACAATCCTTCATGTCCCTATGCTTCCTTGTTTGGATTATCTCTTATTGAATCAAGGTACATGATTTTTTCAGTGATATCTTAGGGTTCTTGATCCCTCTCTCTTTTTGCAACTATTGTGTGTTATTGTGGATGATTGGATGTGAATGTTTTTGTGGGTATACTTCAACCGCCTAACAATCTTGTCTCATTCCTATGCCAATTTGTAGAAGTGAATGTTTATTTGTAGGTTATAAATTGTGTCTAAATCTTCAATAATGCTATTGTTTTTGAAATCCTCCTATTCCTTGAATAGCCTCTTTCTATTGCAGACCCTTCTATGAAACACTTATGTAAACCTACTTAGTGAGTTGTGATCTCCTAAACCTAAGTTGTTCATCAAAATTCATCCTCTATACTGAAATCCAAACCCTAATTTTGGTGCATCACCAGTAGGTAGTTTTCTTTCAAGTTATTTCCCTTTCATGCATTCCTTCTATCCCTTTTCCCCTCAAGTTTTACTTTTCCTGTCAGGAAGCAAATTAAGGTGATTATCCGAGAGGAACCAACCTAGAGGTCTAATCTTAGTTAGCATAGGTCCCACAACCTGGAGATGATTCCCATGTTATACTAAGTTATCAAGACCAAGAGAGCTTGAAACAAGGGTGCAAACTTAGTGTATAGCATGCCCAATGGGATAGTAAAGAAGTTCATTGTTTAAAGTTATGTTATCACTGATATATAGATTTCATAATACAAACTTTTAAAGGTTGATCTATCAAGTATATCCGGTGACTCCACTGATTTCAAAGACTAGGACTAACCTTTTTCAAGGTTTATGAAAAAGATCGAGACAAGGACCTCAAAGCCCACTAAATTTTCAGAGTTTCCTTCAAGAAGAAGTCACAAAGGTAGGTTAACTCAAAGAACATCCCCTACAAGTAGAGTTCATTCTACACCTCTTGATATATTAGAAAGGAGACCTTTTCCCTTTCATTATAGAAGAAGAGGTAGATCTCTAACCAGAGATCTAGAAGAAGATTCAAATCTAGCAGCAAATATAGCTCATATAGTTGTTAATCTTCATATTTGAGCTCCTACAATGGCTAGACCATTTTCCTTTGCACCTTTTAATTAGGGTAGCCCATTAAACTTTTCTTAACATCATGATGTGCCCTTGGTGGCATTGAAAAGTTTACCTGATTTCACAGGTGAAGGGAAAACTACTACTTTTGAGAACATTAGAGATGTGACCACCATCTACAACATACACAACATAACTCAAGAGGATGTGTCCACAAAATTATTAGCGGCCTCTCTAAAAGGTAAGGCTCTAGAATGGTTTTAAACTTTAACTGTTGGTTCTATTACTTCATGGGATGAATTAGGGGATGCATTAAGCAAGCATTTTGAGGATAAATTAGATAATTTGTCTCTAGTTGAATAGTTGACAACTATTAAGAGAGACCCTCAAGAGAAAATGATAGATTACAATAGTAAATTCCTTAAAACATGGAATAGAATTCCAGTCTCAGTAAGACCATCAGCTGATCATGCTTTCCTATACTACTTGCAAAGTCTAAATGGTCAAATTTCTATCATGATCTAGTCTATGGGTGGTACCTCTCTTCCCCAAGCCTTTGACATAGCTGTCAAAGCTGAAAATTGTTTAATCCAAGTAGGCATGATTGCTAGAAGGCCTCCAATGCCTATTTTCCCTAGCCTTCAACCCATTGCACCTACACAATTACCCCCATTTACCCCTATTCCCACCATATTATCACCTTAGGCTAGTACTAGTGGTCAAGAGCTAACAACAAATTTCCCTCAAGAGCCGCAAGAGATAAAAAAATAGCCAACAAAATAGTCAACAAGAAATGACTAATTTGTTATAAACCTTGACTAAAGAAATCACAAATCTAAAGAAGCAAGGTCAAGGAATCAGACCACCCTTTCAGCCACAAGGCCAAGGTCCTAATTAGCAATATTAGAATAAAGGACAACCTTATTAACAAAATAGGCCACCATACCAAGGAGGCTATCAAAGACAAAGACAAAGTTTTAATCAAAAACCATTTCAACCATACAACCCTGCACCTCTCAATTCTACAAATCCAATGAGGGATATGGTTCCTAGTCAAAATAATATGGATATGGATAATGAATGGTTTTTTCCTTGCAATCAACCTCATAATCAAGCTACATGTTCAAATGGATGGATGAACCAAGCTCTAATGGTTCAAAATTCCCGACAACTTCAATTAGAGGATTCATCTAGTGGATCAGTTCCTCAACAAGAACCACAAGAGAATGAGACTGCTCTTTTCAATTGGGAGCAACTAGACTTCAATGGAGTCAATGATGAAGTTTCTTTTGTTGCCTATACAAGAGAAAAGAGAAGAGCTCAAGACATGGAGAGAGTGGATTCTAATGCCAAGGCCACTACATCTGCAGAGCCACTACAACAAACTATTCCTACCACATTCAAGGAGACTCCTACTATTACAAACAAAGAAGGCCAACATCCCAAAGAGGTGGAGCCCATCATAGTGAAAACACAACAAAGAGTACACACTGTGACAGCTTTCAACATAGTGGAAAACATGAAGAAGGTGAATGTCACCATGTCCATGTGGGATTCTTTGTCTATTCTGGGGTAGTTTGAAATTTTGAAGAAAGCCATGATTGAGGCAGCAACTCCTCAACTTGCAAAAGAAGCTGCAAAGCCAGTGTTGCTTAACACTGATCAAGAAAAGGAGACTCCAAGTAGAAACTCCAAGACCAGTGCCATTCAAGGTAGGAATTCAAAGCCACCCCCTTTTCATGTATCTTTAATCATTGTAAAATCTTTAGTGCATAATTGTATGGTAGATAGTGGAGCTACTAGCACTGTGATGCCCAAGAAAGTAGCTGACCAATTAGGACTAAAATATGTACCCTTCCAAAAGAAGGTCACACAACTTGATGGGTCCTCAATCAATACTATAGGTGTGGCCAAGGATACTAGTCTAATTCTACATGCTATTCATAATTTTTCCATCCTCCTTGATATATACATCATAGATCTCCCTACATTGTTTGCTATATGTCTTTCAAGGGAGTTTACAACTAAGATAGGAGGCTACCTGTCTTCTAATTAGTCTCACATGCTATTTCATACAAGATATGGGACCAAGGTCACCATTAAGTTAGAACCATTAGTAGCACACCATATAGAGCCATATGTGTCTAATGTCATCAATACAAACTGCCCTATATTTGATAGCAGTGATTTCCAAACCATTAGTGAAGCAAGCACCAAGATAGAGAATATCCCTGATATTCTTCTAGATGAAAGAACTTTAGAGACCCAAGAAATTCTTGTTTTGGATTTTGGTTTGGCAAGTTATTTGATACAAGAGAGTGGAGCCATAGAACCAAGCCTTCTCAAAGAAGATACTGATTTAGAGGACTAGAATAATTAGGTTTGGGAACTATTTTTCAATGGAGCTAGAAGTAGACATGGTTCTGGTGGTGGTGCCATGCTAGTGTCCCCAAAAGGAGAAAGGTACTATACTACCTTTAGATTCATTTTCTCCTACACTAGCAACACTACAGAGTATGAAAGCCTTGTGAATGGGCTAGAATGGGCTAGAAAAAGAGGCCTCAAGGCCTTAAAAGTTTATGGTGACAGTGAGTTAGTTGTCAGCCAAGTAAGAGGGATAAGTGCAACTAATAATGACACCATGAAAGCATACAAACATAGAGTTTGGGATGCAACTAAATATTTTTATGCTTTCAATATTGTTTCCATCCCTAGAAAATTAAACCAAAATGCAGATAGTTTAGCTACTCTTGGATCTTAGTTTGATATCCCCAATAGCATTTCAAAAGAAATAAATCAATAGCATATCAAGGTGATTCCCAGACCCTTTATTCCTGATAATGATGTCAATTGGTAGGTGTTTGACAATGATGAACAAATTCTACAATTCTTGTTTGAAGAAGATGTTTTTTTAGAGTACAATCAAGATAGGCTATCACAGAACTATGGTGACCAAGTGATACAACTTAAGTCCAATAAGATGCCTAGAGGTCTTGTCACCTTAGAGACTATCTTCAAAAAGGATGATGAAGTTAAGAAGAACAAGGCTGGCCTAGTAGTTCAACAAGAACATTGTGTTGAATTAGAGTTGGAACCAGGTAAGAGCTTACAATTTGGAAAGGTAAACACTGAATTGGAAAAGCAAGCTTACACTCAGTTATTCAAGGAATTTAGTGATATTTTTGCATGGTAATATGAAGACCTCAAAGGTTTTGATCCAGCCCTTCCTCAGCACACTATTGAGTTAGAGCTTGATGCCAAACTAGTGAGGCAAAAACAAAGGCCTATTAATCCCAAGCTTGAGCTATGCATAAAGAAGTACTCAAACTGATAGAAAGTGGTATCATCTACCCCATTAAGTATACTAGTTGGGTTTCCAACCTTGTTCCTATCAGGAAGAAGAATGGGGAGTTGAGGTTATGTGTTGACTTCAAGGATCTTAACAGAGCTTCCTTAAAGGACTACCATCCATTACCCTCTATGGAACAAATTCTACAATGTGTCTCTGGATCTAAGAGATTTTCATTATTAGATGGCTATTTAGGATACAATCAGATCCTATTAAATGAAGAGGATCAATATAAGACTAAATTTACAACCAAGTGGGGAACCATGGCTTATCAGAAGATGCCCTTTGGTTTGTCAAATGCAGGTGCTACATTTCAAAAGGCAATGGATATGGCCTTTAAAAGCCTCATGTACAAATTTTTGGTGGTCTATCTAGATGACATAACTGTCTATTCAAAGCATGTAGTAGATCACATCAAACATTTGAGGAATATTTTTGAAAGGTGTAGAGAGTTTGGGATGTCTCTTAATCCTAAGAAATGTGTGTTTATAGTTCATGAAGGAAAACTATTGGGATATGTAGTATCCAAAGAAGGAATCATAGTAGATCCTGAGAGAATTGTAGCTATCCTAGAGCTACCCCTACTACATCACAAGAAAATTCTCCAATCTTTCACAGGAAAGATTAATTTTGTTAGGAGGTTCTTGCCTAACATTGTAGATTTACTCAAGCCCTTGACAACCAAGTTAAAGAAGAGTTTAGATTTTAGCTGGACCAAAGAAGGGAGAGTCAATTTCCAAGCTATCAAAGAGGCCTTAACAGAAGCCCCTACTCTCCTAAACCCAAATTTTAGTAAGGATTTTATCCTTTATGCTTATGGAGGTCATGATGCTATATCTACAATGTTGACCCAAGAAAGGTTAGAAGGATTGGAGTAGCCTATTACCTTCTTTAGCAAAGGTTTAGAAGAGTATGAACATAGATACTCTTTTGTAGAGAAACATGTACTTGATGTGGTAAAGAGCCTTAAGAAGTTTAGATATTTATTGACTCATAGCAAGGTACACTTGAAAGTTACTCATCCAAGTGTCAAAGATTTTTTGCTTTCCAAGGACCTAAATGAGAAAAGAGCTGGTTGGATCACCAAGGTGCTGGAGTATGACATAGATATTCAGACCACCAAGCTGGTTAGAGGAAGAGGTCTTTGTGAACATTTGGTAGGAGATGAAAACTCAAAGAAATTAGAGAAAATAGATGCATCTTTGGTTGTGCATTCTCCAAAAGAACAAGCCAAGGCAACAAGCTGGTTGCCTAATATGATCAATTATTTGAAGACGGGACAATGTCCAACAGGTTTAGATTCAGTAAAAATAAGGTATTATAGGTTACAATCTATTCCTTTTGTGCTAATAAATGATGTTCTTTTTAGAAAGGATCATAGTGGTGTCCTTCTAAGATGCATAGATTTAAAAAAGGTAGCAGACATCCTATTTGAGTTTCATGATGGACCTTCTGGAGGTCACTTTTCTCCTAGGAATACTACTTTTAAAATCATGAGGGATGGATATTATTGGCCATCTATTGGCCATGTTTGTAGGAAAAGAAAGGCTTGCAGCCTTACCCCTATAGCTAGTCAAAACAAAGAAACTTGTTAGCACTTGCAAAATTTTCATGGCTGCACCATTTCTTCTCTGGCCCCTATAATATTTTCCATGTTTTTGGCTCAAACCGTAGGTTTTCTTTTCATATTTCTAGCCATTGCATGAAAAATACCCTTGTTTTGTCCTGGTTGAAGTCTATTTCCTTGTTACTTTTTTGGGCCACTAAGTTCCCTTTGTGCACGTGGCTATTTCCTTGCCTAGTCTTCACTGAATTGGATAATACTTTTCAAGCCTTTGCAAGTCTTTCAACATTTTAGTGAACACAACATTTCTTCCCTTTAGTCGCATGTTCTCCAAGTCCTCAAGCTGTAACTTCCTTTCATTCAGTGATTGCATGAACATATAGTCTCTTATTCACTTCATGCCTGGTGGTTACATCTAAATATTTAGTGATTCAATGAGTGATGTGTTCATGTATTCTCTTGTTCCATGTAGTCAATGCTTTAACTTCTAGTGAATTGGCAAACACGGTTATCTCCAGGTTGCTAAATCAAACAGTCAAGCCTTGAGGTATCTAGCATTTCAGTGATAGCCATAGGATGAGGACATGATAAATAGCCAACATGTAATCTCAAGACATGACCCAAGATTAAAAATATATTTGGCGACCTGACAAGTGTGGGCTTTCGTACATTTTTTAGGATGTAACCATGGTTAGCAAATACATCTAGTGATCTAGAGTTTCTTCACTCGCTGAGTCACTAAGTGTACCCAAGTCTGATGTGGGTTAGGTTTGAATGTACAATTGGAAGGTTTCAGTGTTGACTAAGCAAGAACTAGTGAATTAACTATTGACATGTGGCAGCAGGCGGGCCCGTGTGTGGGTCTTACTTAAAATGGTTCCGCGAATACATGACTGTGCTTTATGTTTGATCCTCTAAATTTGATAGCTCTGACAAGATTTTGTTAGAGACTCAAGATTTTCTCTTCCTTGCTTATTCTCATAATAAGATGGTAGGTGTTCTGTATGTATGGAAATTGCCCGAATGTGTATTCAGGGAATCTTGAAATGGGTTAGTGATGCCCCAAATGTTTCACTGACCTGGCGAATAGAAGTATCTTCTCTTTGGTTGCTGATTCACTAGATGTTGGGCCCTATTTTAAGCAGTGATACATGTAGATTTATCATTAGAGGATGCTGAGGTGGTAGGTTTTTATTGGTTGTAGTAGGCATGGCATGAAGATGATTCAGCGAACTAGCGACTGTTATATGTCAGTTTCCTCTAGATTTGGTAGCTCCAACATCTTTCCCTTTGTTCGCTCATTCTCATAATAAATTGGCAAAGTTCTAAAATACTTGGCAAATGAGTGAATGTGTGTGTTCGCTAGATCTCAAAAAAGTTAGTAAAGTTAGAAAATCATTCAGTGAATGGTCAAAATCCTTCAGTCATAGGTTCTCTAGATTGTATCATGGTTAAGAAAAGGATTAAGTGAATGCGAGACTTGCCTTGGTCACTGATTTGCCAAATGTAAACTAGATTCCTATGCTCAGGTCAAAGGACTATTTATTGACTTGGCGAATGAAGGTCTTCTCATGTTCACAAAATAAACTTGAGGTCAAGGAAAGGATTGTGAGAATTGGTGAATAAGGTCATTCGCATGGTCACTTAATCAGATAGGGGTTAAGGGAGGATACTCTGCAACTTGAAGATTTCTTTCAGTCACCATTTCACTAGATGGAGGGTCGGGATGAGTTGAGTTGCCTTTGGTCACTAGTTCATGGGGTTAAATGATGAGTTAAGTTTTCTTTTCAAGAATAAGAGTTTCTTTGTCATGCATTCATTGGAGTTAACACAGGGCCATCTGATGAGTTAAGTCATAAAGACCACGAAAAGGAAGGATCTGACAACCACCATATAAAGATGATCTTAGTTTGAATGTGGGTCATAGATATGTTAGTGGCACCTTGAAAATAGCCATTCTCTATCGATTTGAAATTTTGAGTGCTTTCCAGTGACAGGAAGTACCAAAATTAATGGTTTTAGCAGCCATTTCCGATCAGTCTAGTGGTGCTGACTGTTGCAGTGTGGTCCAATAAGTATGATGTTTGATTGCAGGGAGTTTTATGCTATGGGGGAATAAATGAAGCAGTACTCAAGACATGTTGTAGGGGTCATTTTAGCTAGATTTCTTGGGTTTTTGTGATGAGTTTTTACTTGGGACTGGTATAGGGCTAAATAGATGTTGAATTTGAACTATTTTGAGCTCACCGGTTGTGGCTTGGTCCCTATCATGTCTGTGTTAACTCCTTAGTGGTGTTAGGTAGTTTTGAATTTTAAATCTGAATGATCATTATGCTTGTATTGTTATCTTTGGTATAAAGGAATTTTGATGATCATTTGGAGGTATTGGGAGTCAGGTGTTCAAATCTTCTTGGTTGTGAATCCTCTTCTTAGTCTGAATTGTAATGATTTTCTTTTAGTATTTGTTGACAATAGAAAGAAAGTTGCATGTCTAAGCTATAATTTGCAAGCATGGTTTGCTTGGACTAATTGTATGCACTTGAGGATTCTTCATACTTAATATAGATACATGATTCTTCTCTCTCCTTTGTATCAATACAGGTGGATTTTGAACTTTCTAGTTCATTACATATTAATTTATGTATGTGTCTTCATTCTTGAGTTCTAATCTAGGATTAGATGAAATGATGCTCTAGATGAGACATAGGTTTATCTCTTGTCTATGTAAGGATATTCTATAAGTAATAAAGGAGATTGTAAATGTGTTTATGGCTTCGAATCTCAAATATAGTCTGGTGTGTGTGTATAGTTTCTCTAAGAGATCTTGCCCAATGGATGAGGTACTAGCCTAGATGTGTATTTCTTTTATTAATATATATTGATTGAGGTTGTTATGATTCAAACATACAAATTAAGAACCATTCCTAAGTTGTAAGTCTTTGGTTTTAATGTTCTACCCTATAGTAATGGAGAGTCAATGAATGTGTGGTTAGCATTTAGTACTTTCTTACTATCCATCTATTATTCAAACCCAGTCCTTGGTATGTGAAGTATAGTTTTCACTAGGTTAGGTGCACCCACCTTGGTTTTGTAGAGCCAAAAGTGAAGAGGGAATTCTTGTCCCTATAGTTGGTCCAGTTACCCTAAGATTGCTTCACATTTTGGAGCTAACCATTCCTAAAATCTATCTGAGGGTATATTGGTAGCCTAAGAGCATAAGCATCTTTTTGAACACCAACAAGATTGTGACTCTATTGGGGAATAGAGAAGTATTGTCAAGGAAAAATAGTTTAGCTTTCAAGTTGAGCTTGACTCTTGACTTGCCTATTATTTATCCAGTGGACTTCATTAAAGAGTATAAGAGTCAGTTCAGCAATGTTACAAATTATCTCACCAAGTTGTGAGTGGTGACTTTGAGTTTTTTGTTTGATTAGTGCATAAAAATTTGATGTATTATTCAATCCTGATAAATAGTTCATATACCCTATTGAAGTTTGTTGTGCTTATGGAAAGAAATATAGAAGGATTTTTCAGTGGTTATGGTGTTTGTCCTCTTCAAGGAGGTGGCAACACTACAAAGTTTTTAGCAAAGTGAGCTTCAGATTCAAAGGCTTTCCATTCAGTAAGTTGAGTTTCAACTTCAACACTTCCAAGTATTTTTGGTCTTCATGTGTTGTTCCATAAGATCATTTGTAAAATATTTTGTTCCCTATTAAGTGATTCTGCACTAATATGAAGGGAAGAGTAACATAGAACAGTTTCATGTTTTCATGTTGAAGATCTTGTCATGAAACTTTATGATTATTGTTATAGAGGTTTAAGTGGTATGGTGTACCTCTTGTAAAGACATAATAAGATGAGGAGTTCTCATCTTATTTCAAACCAAATGGATAATCAACAAATAGGCCAGCTTAAAAGGCTATGTTTCACTAAGTTGGATAGAGCTTTAAGTTGTGATCATGTTCATGGATCCCCAAATTCTTTTCCTAGTGAGCTCATTGATTTGATTCCAATCTTTGATGATCAGTCAGATTCAGCACTTAAGCAATGTATAGTTAGCAAGTGTTAGTGTTGACTAAGCAAGAAGTGGTGAATTAACTATTGACATGTGGTAGCAGGTGGGCCCGTGTGTGGGTCTTACTTAAAATGATTCCGTGAATACGTGACTGTGCTTTATGTTTGATCCTCTAAATTTGATAGCTCTAACAAGATTTTGGCGGAGGCTCAAGATTTTCTCTTGCTCACTTATTCTCGTAATAAGATGGTAGGTGTTCTATATGTATGGTGATTGCTCGAATGTGTATTCATAGATCTTGAAATGGGTTAGTGATGCCCCAAATGTTTCAGTGACCTGGCGAATGGAAGTATCTTCTCTTTGGTCACTGAGTCGCTAAATGTTTGGCCCTATTTCAAGTAATGATACATGTGGATTTATCATCAGAGGATGCTGAGGTGGTAGGTTTTTATTGGTTATAGTAGGTATGGCATGAAGATGATTTAGTGAACTAGTGACTATTATATGTTAGTTTCCTCTAGATTTGGTGGCTTTGACATCTTCCCCTTTGTTCGCTCATTCTCGTAATAAATTGGCAAAGTTCTAAAATACTTGGTGAATGAGCGAATGTGTGTGTTTGCTAGATCTCAGAAAAGTTAGTAAAGTTAGAAAATCATTCAAAAAATGAGTGAAATCCTTCAGTCACGAGTTCTCCAGATTGTATCATGGTTAAGAAAAGGATTAAGCGAATGCGAGACTTTCCTTAGTCACTGATTTGCCAAATGTAAACTAGGATTCCTATGCTCAGGTCAAAGGACTATTCAGTGACTTGGAAAATGAAGGTCTTCTTGTATTCATGAAATAAACCTGAGGTCAAGGAAAGGATTGTGAGAATTGGTGAATAAGGTCATTCATGTGGTCACTTAATCAAATAGGGGTTAAGGGAGGATACTTTACGACTTGGAGATTTCTTTTAGTGGCCAATTCGCTAGATGGAGGGCTGGGGTGAGTTGAGTTGCCTTTGGTCACTAGTTCACGGGGTTAAATGATGAGTTAATTTTTCTTTTCATGAATAAGAGTTTCTTTGTCACGCATTCGCTAGAGTTAACCCAGGGCCATCTGATGAGTTAAGTCATAAAGACTGTGAAAAGAAAGGTTCTGATGGCCACGATATAAAGATGATCTCAATTTGAATGTGGGTCATAGATATGTCAGTGGCACCATGGAAATAGCCATTCTTTATAGATTTGAAATTTTGAGTGCTTTCCAGTGATAGGAAGTACCAAAATTAATGGTTTTAGTAGCCATTTTCAATCAGTTTGGTGGTGTCGACTGTTGTAGTGTGGTCCAGTAAGTATGATGTTTGACTATAGGGAGTTTTATGTTGCGGAGGAATAAATGAAACAGTACTCAAGACATGTTGCAGGGGTTATTTTAGCTAGATTTCTTGGGGTTTTGTGATGATTTTATACTTGGGACTGGTACAGGGCTAGATAGATGTTGAATTTGAACTATTTTGAGCTCACCGGCTATGGCTTGGTCCCTATCATATCTATGTTAACTCCTTAGTGGTGTTAGGTAGTTTTGAATTTTAAATCTAAATGATAATTATGCTTGTATTGTTACCCATGGTATAAAGGGATTTTTGATGATCATTCGAAGGTATTGGGAGTCAGATGTTCAAATCTTCTTGGTTGCGAATCCTCTTCTCAGTCTGAATTGTAATGATTTTCTTTTAGTATTTGTTGACAATAGAAAGAAATTTGTAGGTCTAAGCTATAATTTGCAAGCATGGTTTGCTTGGACTAATTGTATACACTTGAGGATTCTTCATACTTAATATAGATACATGATTCTTCTCTCTCCTTTGTGTCAATATAGGTATATTTTGAACTTTCTAGTTCATTACATATTAATTTATGTATGTGTCTTCATTCTTGAGTTCTAATCTAGGATTAGATGAAATGATGCTCTAGAAGACACATAGGTTTATCTCTTGTCTATGTAAGGATATTCTATAAGTAGTAAAGGAGATTTTAAATGTGTTAATGGCTTTGAATCTTAGATATAGTCTGGTGTGTGTGTAAAGTTTGTCTAAGAGATCTTGCCCAATGGATGAGGCACTGGCCTAGATGAGTATTTCTTTTATTAACATATATTGATTGAGGTTGTTATGATTCAAACAAACAAATTAAGAACCATTCCTAAGTTGTAAGTCTTTGGTTGTAATGCTCTACCCTATAGTAATGGAGAGTCAATGAATGTGTGGTTAGCATTTATTACTTTCTTACTATCCATCTATTATTCAAACCTAGTCCTTGGTATGTGAAGTATAGTTTTCACTGGGTTAGGTGCACCTGCCTTGGTTTTGCAGAGCTAGAAGTGAAGAGGGTAGTCTTGTCCCTATAGTTGGTCTAGTTACCCTAAGATCCTTTCACATTTTGGAGCTAACCATTCCTAAAATCTATCTGAGGGTATATTGGTAGCCTAAGAGCATAAGCATCATTTTGAACACCAACACAACCTTTCATGAAATGGGGTATAGATTTTATTGGTATGATTAATCCTCCATCTAGTGCAAGACACAAGTGGATAATCACTGCAACAGATTATTTCACTAGATGGACAGAAGAAATTGCCTTGAAAGAGGCCAATGAGAGTGTTGTCTTGAGTTTTTATGATGATATAATTCATAGATTTGGCTCTCCTAATTCCATCATTTCAGATAATGCATTAGCATTCACAGGCCTCAAAGTCTCAGAGTGGGTAGTCAAGAATGGCATCTATCTAAATACAAGTTCTAACTATTACCCTCAGGGAAATGGCTTAGCAGAATCAACAAATAAGAATCTGATTAGGATAATCAAGAAGACCCTATAGGATAATCAGAGAGATTGACATACAAATGTCAAGTCTACCTTGTGGATAGAAAGAATTACCCCAAGGAAGATCATTGGTAATTCTCCTTATGTGTTAGTGTATGGGAGAGAGGCTAAGTTGTCCATTTCAACTGAATTACTAGCTCTCAATTTAGCTACTCAATATGCCCTATTTGAGGAAGTAGATCCCTTACAGATCAGATATGCTCAGTTGATGGAGTTAGAAGAGCTTAGAGGGAAATCCATGAAAGATATGGAGTTCCCCCTAATTTAGACAAAGAAGAGATTTGACAAAAGAGCCAGGGTCATAAATTTCAAGGTTGGAGATGTAGTTCTCAAATGGGATGAATCCAGAGCTAGACCTGGTAGGCACACAAAGTTTGATTCATTTTGGGCTGGACCATTTTTTATAATAGAGTGCAAGGGGCCTAATGCTTTCCAACTATCAACTCTTAAGGGTGATGCCTTGCCAATCTCAGTGAATGGATTCCATCTGAAGCCTTGTTTTGAGGTTAATCCCTCTTTGTAAATTCTTGTAAATGTGTTCTATTTTCTTTCCCTATTTTCTAGGTTAGTTTCCTGCTTTCCAAGAAGTGCTCATGCATGGTTGTCCCTTTGGTTCAGTTTTGTCCATCTGTCAAAGTTTTGTGCTAAAAAGTGACCCCATGCCCAATGGATATGTCAAGGCCACTAGTTTTCAATGTCTAACAGGTTGACATCCAATAGAAATCACCAAAATGTTACCCTAATTTTCATGTACATGCAAATTTGGCTAAAACCTATCCCAAGGTCTCTATTTTTACCTTGCCAAGCATCCTTGAAAATTTCATGAAGTTATGTCTTGTCTCCCGGCCTCTGCAAATTATTTTATTCCCTGGTCTGCAAGTCCAAAAATTTGAAAATTCAAAAAAAGTAGCCATTGGTGTTCAAAAACCCTACAAACCCTAAGCCAATTTCTATTTTGAAGTTACTTTATCTCGGCCACTTAAGTTTCCTCAATACCCATGTGTGTAATATTGTTCCCTTTGGTCACTAGTTCTCTTATTCTTTCTAGCGGTCCTCTTTCCTTTTGGTGAACTAGCGACTACAGTGTTTCTCCTATTTGCTAAGTGTTTCATGGTCACCACTTTATATCCTACAACCTAGCAAATGCTAGCTTCTCTTCAGTCGTGTAATTGCTAAGTCTTTTGGCGATCAACTTTTGTGGGGTCCGAGTTGATAAGATCAACGATCATCGTAAGTTCACAAAGGGTCTTTTAGAGGCTTGTGATTTTGTGACAACCGTCGATCCTTCCAAGTGTGTAGCACTTCAATTTCTCAATGGATCCACTGCCACATTGTCCTATGTGGAGGTTTCCTATTGGTTGGTTGGTGATGACCTGTTCAGTTCATCAAAGTGGGCCCAAAGAGTGGTATAACTTTTAATCCAATGGTTGGCACATGATCTCATGCATTATGTCAGAGCTATGAGATCTTGCATCGACCATCGATCTCACTTTGTTGTCAGAGCTTTGTTGGTTGGGTCCTCATTTGCTAATGTGCTTGATTCTGATTGGTCCACATAATTATGACTGGAATGTGTTAGTGGGGCCATATCAAAGTCTCTACAGGGATGTTAGAAGGATGAAGATCAATGGTTGACATATCTTTGTGAAGGGCTTTTCTGACACATGCGATCATGCACCAGTAATCAGATTTGCTAGGTGTTCAGCTTTGTCAAGTCAGTCCAATGCAGGTCAAGGTGACATGTCATCATTTCATTCGCTGAAGTAAAGAACAAACTGTGGGACTGTGTTGCCAGGTGTGCTAAAGTACTCAAATATGATTGGTTGTCATGTGTTGATGGAGACTTACAATTGGACCAATATGTCAGTGGGGTCCTAGTCTAATAAAGATCTATGGCTAGCATAAAAGTGCAAGGAATCTTTCTACCATATGAGATCATGTGCCCGCTGATGGATCAAAATCTTGTTTGTAGTGGGTCTGATGTCAGAAGGAGGTCAAGGTGTCTGTCTACCAAGCAGTCAAGAACAAATAAAAGAATGTCATGTGGTAGGTATGGGCTTATAATTAGTAAAGCATTCCACAACTTGGCGAATAAGGGGTTTCTCATCTTTGGTTAAATTGACCAACGTTAGTAAAGAGTCTTAATAATTTAGTGAAATGCCTTGTTCACTAAATCACTTGACTAGACCAGGGTGAAGCCAAGGATTTCATGAATAAGAAAAGGTCTTCGATCGCATGGTCACCAAATGACTTAGAGGAAGAAAGGCTCGAGGTGGGTCCAAACATGCCGATGTGCCAAAATGCTTGCTTCTCATTGGTCCAAACATGCTAGTATGAGGATTGACTTTTGAAAAGGGTTCCGTGACTGTTATAAAGATAGATCTAGACTGTCCATTTTCTAGGAAGGAAAAGACATTGACATTTGCATTTTAAAATGACCAGCTAGCTATTTTGATTTGAATTCAAATGTGTCCCTGTGAGGGTTTCTACCAATTTTTGATTCAATGGGGTGCATCGGTGGGGTAGCTCAAGGAATTTATGTATGTAGGACATTTATAGTTGAGGAGGATGATGAAGAAGTATGGCTAGCCACCATGGGTTGAGTCCTATCCCTGAAAAGGTACCATTTTAGCATTCATGGTGAGATTTTGTGCAAAGAGTTGATGATCTAGGTTGCTTGTCTGCAGGTTGATTGTAAGTACAAGAATGGGCATGCAAAGATGAATATCTAATTGGTTGAGATATTTGTAGTGACATATTTATGATCAAATTTGACAAATTTAGGGTTGGTCCTTTCTTGTAAAATTCTTGTAACCCTAGTTAGGTTAGTTTTGACTCCTACCTACGTGCAGTTGAGTATGTATATATTAATTTTGGAGCTTTGGAGCTCAAAGTTGGACAATTGTAAAAGAATTTCACTTTTTTTAAGGGTCATCTGTGGTATCATTTCTACCCTCTGGCTTATATAGTTGTAAATCTTTCATTGATAATACAGACATTGCAGAGGTATTTTGTGACAATCCTTCATGTCCCTATGCTTCCTTGTTTGGATTATCTTTTATTGAATCAAGGTACATGATTTTTTTAGTGATATCTTAGGGTTCTTGATCCCTCTCTCTTTCTGCAACTATTGTGTGTTATTGTGGATGATTGGATGTGAATGCTTTTGTGGGTATACTTCAACCCCCTAACAATCTTGTCTCATTCCTATGCCAAGTTGTAGAAGTTAATGTTTGTTTGCAGGTCATAAATTGTGTGTAAATCTTTAGTAATGCTATTATTTGTGAAATCCTCCTTTTCCCTGAATAGCCTCTTTCTATTGCAGACCCTTCTATTTAACACTTATGTAAACCTATTCAATGAGTTGTGATCTCCTAGACCTAAGTTGTTCATCAAAATTCATCCTCTATACTGAGATCCAAACCCCAATTTTGGTGCATCACCTAGTAGGTAGTTTGCTTTCAAGTTATTTCCCTTTCATGCATTCCTTCTATCCCTTTTCCCCTCAAGTTTTACTTTTCCTATCAGGAAGAAAATTAAGGTGATTAGCCAAGAGGAACCAACATAGAACCTGGAGGTCTCATCTCAGTTAGCATAGGTCCCACAACCTAGAGATGATTCCCATGTTATACTAAGTTATCAAGACCAAGAGAGCTTGAAACAAGGGTGCAAACTTAGTGTATAACAAGAACATAATAGTCATCAGTCTAGTATAATCATCAACAAAAATAATAAAGTATCTATCACCATAATAGCTCCATATTTTCATAGGACCACACAGATTGGTATGAACCAACTCAAGTATCTTCTTTGTTGAGTAGTCTTTTCTCTTTTAAAACTAGACTTAGTCATCTTACCTTTTTGACATTCATGGCACATGGCATGATTAGGTTTTGACAAGCTAGGCAATCCTGTAACTCTTTTCTTTTTACTAATTTTGATCATGTTGTCAAAGTTCACATGGCATAACCTTTTGTGCCACAACCAAGCATCTTCATCCTTTATTAATAAACAAGAAGACTGATCCATATCAAGATAGAATAGATTACCTCTAGATTGTGTACTAGTACCGACAAGTCTTCCATCTTCATCATAAATCTTCACCTTTTTATTCTCAAAAGAAAGTCAGTGGCTTGAATTGTTCAGCTGAGCCACAATTAAGAAATTATAGTTTAGTCCATCTAGCCAGTATGCATTTTCACATTTTATCCTATTATTGATGATAAGGGAACCTTTACCTCTTACCATATAGGGTGCATCATTTCCCATTCTCACAGATCCTCCATTGTATTCATTAAGATGATCAAACTTTTGTACATCACCGGTCATATGATGTGTATAGCCACTGTCTATGGTCCATGTATCATTTCTACTAACTTTAGAGATTAGTGTTGTCTCTTCATGTTTCTCTTCTTCTTCTTCTGAAACATCTTTCATAGCAACAAATAAAACATCTATATCATCATCAAAATCAGATTTAGTTTCTACATCTTTAGCTATGTAACATACCTTTTTTCCTTTGTCATCTTGTTTGTCTCTATTATTCTATCGATAGCCTATTTTAACTCTTCTTCCATAGCTTCCTTCAGATTGATCTTTGCATCTATCATCATCTTTCTTCTATGGACATCTAGCAGCAATGTGACCAACTTCTTTACAATTAAAATATGCCAAAGGTAGCTTGCCTCTATACCTTCCTTTTCCTTTGGGCAATCTTCTGGCCATAATAGCTTCTAGCTCATCAAGTTCATCATTGGTATTACTATTAATATCATCATTCCTATTGTTCCTACTAGATTTACCAATCTTTAGAGAAGACATGAAAGCTGATTCAATAGGGGGAACAACACTATTATCAAAATTATTCAATTCAAAGGTTTTAAGTTTACCAATCAATGTGTCAAGAGTAAGGATGGATGTAGCTCTTTTTTCATGAATTGCAGAGATCCTGATTGCATAAACTAGCAACAAAGTTCTGAGAATTTTTCTTATCACTATTTCATCATCTATGACTCCATCTGATGCTCTAATATCATGTACTACCTCTTTCAATCTATTTGAGTACTACACAATGTTTTCACTTTCTTTCATCCTCACATCATCGAATCTTCCTCTCAGGATTTCAGCTTGGGCTCTTTTGACATTCACATCTCCACTATATATCAAATTTAACTTATCCCACATGTCTTTGGCAGTAGTGCATCCTTTAATGTCTTCAAATTTAGCATCGGCATAGGCAACAACAAGTTCCATCATAGTTACATTGTGTTCATGCCTATCTCTCAGTTGATCAAGGGTCAGGGGACTAGTGGGCAATGCAATGTAGCCATTCAACATCAATTCTAGTGCAAAATTCTTGATTCTAGATATGTGCAGTTTCATCTAACTTTTCCATACTGTGAAGTTCTTTTTATTCAGCTTCAGTACTTCCCTCTTATACATATTGGGACCTTTGTGCTTAAGTCCTTAAAATGTTTTTCTAAGCAACCATAGCTCTGATACAAATTGTTAGAATAATTGAGAGGGGGGTGAATCAGTTATCTAGTGTCCATAAACAAAATGTATAATTCAAATCAAAATCTTCAATTTCTGCTCCTCAGTAAACAAAAATTCATTCACTATCTATGCTTTTACTGATTACCAATCTAATACTTATAATTTTTACCGATCAAATCTAATATGTAATATGCAAAGTATGATAATAGACAAATATCACAATCAACATGTAACGCAAGACATTTAACATGGAAAACTTGTAAAGGGAAAAACCACCTGGGACCAGCAACCAAAAATGTTCACTCTTCTAAAGTGAGGTAAGTGAAGACCCAACCCTATTAAAGGTTACAAACACACTGTCAAGTGTGACCTTGTTAGAGGATTTTAGACTAGAAGTTATCATCCAACCAGCATTCACTATGGGGTTGACAGGATAACAACGTTCATTCTATGAATGATACATCAAAACACTTTGAGAGTCTAATCAGTTAAGAGATTTTGATTGTTTACAATGGTTAAATGTGTAATAGTAAATGATCTATCTTAATACAACTTCAATTATAGATTACAAATCAATATTTAGCACATACAAATCTTTCTAATCAATATTTCACTTCAGATTCAATACTATTTCAACTTACTATCCATCGGTAATATCTCTCTATAGCTTGATAACTATTTTGAAGCTTGATTCTTACTAACCAGTATGATTAGAATGCATGAAAACTTCTTCACATGAAAAATCTTGTAGCATCTACTTCTTCCAGCATTTTTTTCATAATGAAACCCTAGTTGCTTATATAGATGAGTAAATTATTTTCTTTCTATCCATCATTTTTCCTCTTAATCATCTCCATTGATTTTTCCACTTCAAACTTCCTTGGCTAATGTGTCAATAACTCATTTCAATCTACATTGTCAAATCTTCTTCTAATTATGTTAGCCATCGATCTTCATAACAAACTTTATCTGTTATCACTAAAATAAGGTACTTTACAGCTCAGTAATCTTATCAGCTAAGATAATCATTTAAAGAATTCTATTTTTCTCAATTAACAAAAAAATGCATTAGTGAACACTCACTTAGTTAATACTATGCTTGATATACACTACACTCCATCGGTTTATACTGCAAAATGCTTCTTTTACCGACAACACTGCTTTGTGTCTTTCATCTCAATTCTTCATTATAGATGAGTGTAACATAATAAAGTCAATATCATGCAGCCATAGACTCATCATCAAGTTACGCAATGTATTTTTTATTCTTGTCTGACATCTACATCTTTCTTCATGTAGATTTCTCTTTTCTTCATCTCTTTCACATTTCTTTAGATGTATTGGTATAGTAACTTAGAAGATAAGTACTGTCAAACTAGTTGACATCAATGACAATACAATATTGATTTAATCATATTGCATATCTAATCAACAACTTCTCAATGATCTTTAATCATAAATTCTTATATGGGATTCCAAATCAGTTGTAGTCCAACAACCTCTAAAGGCTAGAACAAATGATGGCTCAATTTAACACATTGATGAGGTCTTTTGAAGACCGAATTGATGAAACTGAAAAGAAGAAAGGAGTGCACTCTGAATCAGAGTGTGATGAGGACAGTGATGGTGGCTTCTTGGTACATAGTATCCCTACTTTGGAGTAGATAATATTTGAGAAACATGAGACTAGTGACAATGTAGTTGTTGACCTAACTAAACTACATAGCTCCCAAGATACCAATGAACCTCCTACAAAAAAGAAAAAAATTCTATCTAGAGAATCTTCTCAAAGAAAAAGGATAGAGTGGGAGCCCTCTTCACTAGAAAGGTGTTTTGATGCAGGAGCATCCTGGGTGTAAGAGCAATCTTGCATCACCCAAAAATATTTATGTTTTTATTCAATAAGGGCTATTTTTGTGCAGAGCTACTATTTATGGAAAGTTACTATTTTTGGTAATTTTTGTATGTGCTCAGAATGATCTGATTTCTTTCTTGGAGGTTCATTTTGGTCATATAAGTCTGTCAGTAAAGTTTCATTGCCAGATCAAGTGTATATTGGAAGATATTGAAGATTTTCGGTATTGGCAGCAGGGTACAGAAACTTTGAACTCAGTTTTGAAGGCTTTAGAGGCCCCGGATGAGGTCAAAAATTTGGGTGACGGGTGCTTGCGTGGATCAAGCCTGTAGAGCACTTCGTGGCATTTTCGAAATGGGGTTATAGTAGCCGAGCGGGTCAACTGGTGATGACTTATGGTCTTCGGAAGTTGGGCCACCTAAAATGGTGAAAAATAATTTTCTTCAAAATTTCTGTTCGGGTTTCAAAGGTTATCTTGAGCCGAATATGATGTAATAAAATGTAAAATAAAATAATTCTAAGTTTTCTCGGCCTTATTGGCTAAAAATTCTGGAACCTTCCCAGGCGGTGGGAAAATTGCCTATATAAGGAAGGCTGTATTATTGTCTTAGGCAGTTCAGAATAGTTCTGGGTAGTAGATCTGGGTAATAGTTCGAGGCTTGTCCTATAGAATATTGTAAGGGAATGCCCATGTGGCTTTGCATATTGTAATTCTGAAAGTTTGTAATTCCACATTTGTGGAGATAATAAGAAGCCAATTTTTTGTTCTTGCATATTGTTCTTGTTTCTCTATTTTTGTTATGTGTTTGTGGTATTAAGGGGAGCACCCTTCATCAAGTGGTATCAGAGCAAGTTTTATTGAGTGTGTAAACAGATCACCGATTGTGAGGCAGTTTGCACCAGGACCGTGGTAAGGGTTTCAACGCGCATCGCAAAAATGCCTCCACAAAGAGAACGTGGCGGAAGAGCTGGTGCTGTGACACCTGAGGTTAGAGAGCTGCAGAGACAAGTGCGAGCATTGCAAGAAGAGATTCGTAGAGGAATGAATCTTAATGTCAAAGATGAAAGCGAGGATGAAGCCGAAGAAGAATATCAAGCAGGAGAAGTTGAAATTGTGAACCAGGAGGAAGAAAGACTTTTTCGGGCCATTTCCAAGATTGGGAAAAGACCTAAGATTGAGGTTCCTACATTTTCTGGAAATCTTAACCCAGAGGAATTGATTGACTGGATCAATGAATGTGAGGAATATTTTGAGTACGAAGATGTTGACGATCCTGATAGAGTCAAATTTGCGAAGGCCAGACTGAAAGGTCATGCGAAGATCTGGTGGCAAGAAATTCAATTGGAGTGAAATAGAAGAGGGAAAGATAAAATCACAAGATGGGATCAGATAGTGGATAAATTGAAGCGGCAGTTCATTCCTGTTGATTATGAGCTTGACCTACTGAAGAAAATGCAGAGTTTGAAGCAAGCAGGAAGATCTGTCCAGGAGTATACAGAAGAGTTCTATCGACTTCTCATCAGAACAGGCCATGCAGAAGCTGATAAGGAGAAAGTTGCCCGATACCTTAATGGGTTAAGGCCAAGCATTCAGGAGGAGCTGAATCTAGTTCGAATGAGCAGTATTGAAGAGGCATACCAATTTGCCCTAAAAGTAGAGGAAAAGCTGAACAAGAAGTTCGAGAGCAGACAAAATGGACGAGGTCACGGTGGAAGATCTGGTGGACGGTCATATGGTGGCCGAAATGAAGATCTGAAAAAGAAGGATGAGGCTAGTAGCAGTCAGAATCAGTGAGAAAATAATTTCAATCGCTTCCAGGATCAGAATAAAAGAGATCAGAGAGGAAGAGGAAGAGGACAAGGATCTGGAAGAGGTGGCTTCCGTGGAACATGTTTTCACTATGGAGAAGAAGGTCATAGGGCATTTGAATGTCCTCAGCGCCAAGGTAGAAAAGACAGGAGAAATGAAGGCCAGGCCAGAGTTGCACATGTAGATGAAGATGCCAGATCATCAAATTCTGAAGATGCTGAAAGAGGAGAAACGTTGATTAACAGAAGAGTCCTGTTGAGTGGTGAGAATGAACCTGAGCAAAAGAGGAGCCTGTTTCGCACGAGGTGCAAGTGTGAAGGTAAATGTTGTGATGTGATTATTGATAGTGGAAGCACTAAAAATTTGGTGTCAGAAGAGATGGTGACAAAGTTGAAGCTCAAGAGATAAAAACACCCACATCCATATCAGTCATCAGATGGACTTGATCCCAGGAGTGAGTTTACCGAATAAGGCAGCGCACAGAATGACACCTGCAGAAAGTGAGGAGTTGAACAGACAAGTACATAAGTTGTTACAAAAAGGATTGATTCGAGAGAGTCTGAGTCCCTGTGCTATACCTGCGGTATTAACACCAAAGAAGAATGGAGAATAGAGGATGTGTACAGATTCTAGGGCAATAAACAAGATCACAATCAAGTACAGGTTTCCATTGCCACGAATGGATGATATTATGGACTGTTTGAGTGGAGCTGTGTATTTCTCAAAGATAGATCTGAAGAGTGGATATCATCAGATTCGGATCAGAGAAGGAGATGAATGGAAGACTGCCTTCAAGACAAAGGAAGGACTGTATGAGTGGTTAGTCATGCCTTTTGGGCTAACCAATGCACCGAGCACTTTCATGCGGCTCATGAACGAGGTTCT
The DNA here is from genome assembly GCA_027943335.1 of Chamaecyparis obtusa. Classification (NCBI taxonomy): domain Eukaryota; kingdom Viridiplantae; phylum Streptophyta; class Pinopsida; order Cupressales; family Cupressaceae; genus Chamaecyparis; species Chamaecyparis obtusa. The sequence goes on along the minus strand of BSBK01003705.1, from coordinate 16,659 downwards.
GAAAGAATTTCTTGGTAAGTTTGTCCTTGTTTACCTAGATGATATTTTGATCTTTAGTAAGACATTGGATGAGCATATGATGCATATTCGTATGGTATTTGAGAAGTTGAGAGAAGAGAAATTGTTGATTAATTTGAAGAAGTGCAGTTTTGTGAAGAAAGAGTTAGTGTATTTGGGATTTGTAGTTTCAGCAGAAGGTCTAAAAATGGACCCAGAGAAGGTACAGGCTATCTTTGAATGGCCTACTCCAAGAAGTGCTACTGAGGTAAGATCTTTTCATGGTTAAGCTAGCTTTTACAGAAAGTTTATCAAAAATTTTAGCAATATTTGTGGACCCTTGACTAAAACAATGAGAGGGGATAGAAAAGAGTTTAAGTGGACTAATGGGGCAAAAAAGAGTTTTCAATTGTTGAAACAAAAAGTTACAGAACAACCAGTTTTAGCACTTCCAGATTTTAATAAGGTGTTTCAAGTAGATTGTGATGCTAGTGGTACTGCAATAGGAGCTGTTATGAGCCAAGAAGGTAAACCTGTTGCTTATTTCAGTGAGAAGTTAAATGATGCCAAGAGGAAATATTCTGTTTATGATCAGGAATTTTATGCTGTAATTCAGGCATTAAAGAAGTGGAGACATTATCTACTTACTAAGGAGTTTGTTTTGTATACTGATCATCAAGCTTTGCAATATTTGAATAGTCAAGGAAAGTTGAATCAGAGGCATTTGAAATGGGTTGAGTTTTTGCAGAGTTATACATTTGTTTTGAAACACAGGAGTGGAAAGTCTAATAGGGTTGGGGATGCTCTTAGCAGAAGGCAACTATTGATGACAAAAATGCAAATTGAAGTGGTTGGGTTCAAGGAACTCAAGAATTTGTATCTAGAGGATCCTAATTTTGGTGAAGCTTGGAAAGCTTGTACAGAACCTGTTACTCTAGACAAGACGAAATGGTTGGATTTCATCATCCAGGATGATATGCTATTCAGAGGGAGTCAGTTGTGCATTCCACGAAGTTCTATGAGGGAGAATCTCATCAAGGAGAAGCATAGAGGAGGATTGGCTAGACATTTTGGTCATGATAAAACTATTGGTTTGGTTAATGAGAATTATTATTGGCCATAGTTGCAGCAAGATGTGAAGAAGTTTGTACAGAGTTGCCGAGTATGTCAGATGGTGAAATGAGTGAATCAGAATACAGGGTTGTATCAGCCATTACCCGTACCAGAGAAGCCTTGGGAGGATATCAGCATGGACTTTGTTCTTGGTTTACCGAGGACTCAGCGGGGACATGATTCAATTTTTGTAGTGGTTGACAGATTTTCAAAGATGGCACATTTCATTCCCTGCAAGAAGACTAATGATGCTGTTCATGTAGCAGAATTGTTTTTCAGAGAAGTAGTGAGACTTCATGGTTTGCCAAAGACCATAGTTTCAGATCGGGACACTAAGTTTGTTAGATATGTCTGGCGTACATTGTGGAAGAAGTTGAAGACAGATTTGAAGTTCAGTTCATCACATCATCCCCAGACTGATGGACAGACAGACGTGGTGAATAGGAGTTTGAGAAATTTGCTGAGATGTTTGGTTGGAGATAAACCAACAGGATGGGATTTGATTTTACCACAGGCAGAATTTGCATACAATAATTCTGTCAATAGGAGCACTGGTAAATCACCATTCCAAATTGTATATGGAAGTAGTCCAAGAAATGCATCTGAATTGAGAAAGATAGATAAAGGAGAAATAAGTAGTGCTGAAGCTGAAGATTTTGCAGAAAACTTGAAAAACATCCATGAGGAGGTGAGGAAACATATTAACAAGATGAACGCACAGTATAAAGCTAAGGCAGATGAGAAAAGGAGGCATAAGGAATTTCAGGTTGGAGATGAAGTCATGGTTCATTTGCGGAAGGAGCGGTTTCCGGTTGGTACATATAACAAATTGAAAATGAAGAAGTTTGGACCATGTAAGATACTGAAGAAGCATGATTCGGGAAATGCATATGAGGTAGAATTGCCTACTGGGCTGAATATTTCACCAGTGTTTAACATTTCAGATTTGACAGAGTATCATGAAGGAGGTGTTGAAGATGAGGTTGCAGGAGCACAGTGGAATATTCCAGCAACCAGTTCAGATATCAAGGAGATTGAAGACATACTAGACAGTCGTGTTGGCAGAAGCACAAGGAATAGGACATATGAAGAATATTTGGTCAAATGGAAAGGATGACCTGTTGAAGATTCATCATGGCTAACAAAGGAGGAGGTTAACCGTCTTGGTTTTCCTCTGCACCCCTGAGTCGTGACAGGGTCACTTCTCAAATTACCCCGGGTGTCTGATGCAGGAGCATCCTGGGTGTAAGAGCAATCTTGCATCACCCAAAAATATTTATGTTTTTATTCAATAAGGGCTATTTTTGTGTAGAGCTACTATTTATGGAAAGTTACTATTTTTGGTAATTTTCGTATGTGCTCAGAATGATCTGATTTCTTTCTTGGAGGTTCATTTTGGTCATATAAGTCTGTCAGTAAAGTTTCATTGCCAGATCAAGTGTATATTGGAAGATATTGAAGATTTTCGGTATTGGCAGCAGGGTACAAAAACTTTGAACTCAGTTTTGAAGGCTTTAGAGTCCCCGTATGAGGTTGAAAATTTGGGTGATGGGCGCTTGCGTGGGTCAAGCTTGTAGAGCGCTTCGTGGCATTTCCGAAATGGGGTTATAGTAGCCGAGCGGGTCAACTAGTGATGACTTATGGTCTTCGGAAGTTGGGCCACCTGAAATGGCGAAAAATAATTTTCTTCAAAATTTCTGTTCTGGTTTCAAAGGTTATCTTGAGCCCACTATGATGTAATAAAATGTAAAATAAAATAATTCTAAGTTTGGTCGGGCTTTTTGGCTAAAAATTCTGGAACCTTCCCAGGCGGTGGGAAAATTGCCTATATAAGGAAGGCTGTATTATTGTCTTAGGCAGTTCAGAATAGTTCTGGGTAGTAGATCTAGGTAATAGTTCGAGGCTTGTCCTATAGAATATTGTAAGGGAATGCCCATGTGGCTTTGCATATTGTAATTCTGAAAGTTTGTAATTCCACATTTGTGGAGATAATAAGAAGCCAATTTTCCGTTCTTGCATATTGTTCTTGTTTCTCTATTTCTGTTATGTGTTTGTTGTATTAAGGGGAGCACCCTTCATCAAGTGGTATCAGAGCAAGTTTTCTTGAGTGTGGAAATAGATCGCCGACTGTGAGGCAGTTTGCACCAGGACCGTGGTAAGGGTTTCAACGTGCATCGCAAAAATGCCTCCACGAAGAGAACGTGGCGGAAGAGCTGGTGCTGTGACACCTGAGGTTAGAGAGCTGTAGAGACAAGTGCGAGCATTGCAAGAAGAGATTCGCAGAGGAATAAATCTTAATGTCAGAGATGAAAGCGAGGATGAAGCCGAAGAAGAATATCAAGCAGGAGAAGTTGAAATTGTGAACCAGGAGGAAGAAAGAATTTTTCGAGCCATTTCCAAGATTGGGAAAAGACCTAAGATTGAGGTTCCTACATTTTCTGGAAATCTTAACCCAGAGGAATTGATTGACTGGATCAATGTATGTGAGGAATATTTTGAGTACGAAGATGTTGACGATCCTGATAGAGTCAAATTTGCGAAGGCCAGATTGAAAGGTCATGCGAAGATCTGGTGGCAAGAAATGCAATTGGAGTGAAATAGAAGAGGGAAAGATAAAATCACAAGATGGGATCGGATGGTGGATAAATTGAAGCGGCAGTTCATTCCTGTTGATTATGAGCTTGACCTACTGAAGAAAATGCAGAGTTTGAAGCAAGCAGGAAGATCTGTCTAGGAGTATACAGAGGAGTTCTATCGACTTCTCATCAGAACAGGCCATGCAGAAGATGAGAAGGAGAAAGATGCCCGATATCTTAATGGGTTAAGGCCAAGCATTCAGGAGGAGCTGAATCTGGTTCGAATGAGCAGTATTGAAGAGGCATACCAATTTGCCCTAAACGTAGAGGAAAAGCTGAACAAGAAGTTCGAGAGCAAACAAAATGGACGAGGTCGCGGTGGACGATCTGGTGGACGGTCATATGGTGGCTGAAATGAAGATCTGAAAAAGAAGGATGAGGCCAGTAGCAGTCAGAATCAGCGAGGAAATAATTCCAATCGCTTCCAGGATCAGAATAATAGAGATCAGAGAGGAAGAGGAAAAGGACAAGGATCTGGAAGAGGTGGCTTCCGTGGAACATGTTTTCACTGTGGAGAAGAAGGTCATAGGGTATTTGAATGTCCTCAGTGCCAAGGCAGAATAGACAGGAGAAATGAAGGCCAGGCCAGAGTTGCACATGTAGATGAAGATGCCAGATCATCAAATTCTGAAGATGCTGAAAGAGGAGAAACGTTGATTAACAGAAGAGTCCTATTGAGTGGTGAGAATGAACCTGAGCAAAGGAGGAGCCTATTTCGCACCAGGTGCAAGTGTGAAGGTAAATGTTGTGATGTGATTATTGATAGTGGAAGCACTGACAATTTGGTGTCAGAAGAGATGGTGACAAAGTTGAAGCTCAAGAGATAAAAACACCCACATCCATATCGGATTGCCTGGGTGCAGGATGACCACAAGGTCATGGTCAATGAACAATGCCTAGTGAAGTTCAAGATCGGCGGGTACCAAGATGAGGTACTATGTGATATCATCTCTATCGATGCATGTCATATGTTATTGGGTAGACCATGGCAATTTGACAGATGTGCTGTACACGATGGTCGTGCGAATACCTATTCCATGACAAAGGATGGAGTGCGACATTAGCTAAAACCATTGAAGGAGACCGAAGACAAGGTATGTGGTAATGCAAGAATAACATTTGTTGATGGAAGGAAATTCCTAGATGGTATGAGGCATGAGCATGTATGTTTTGCTTTAATTCCAAAAGCTAGTAAAGAGGAAGTAGAAGATGTTCCTGTAGAAGTTGCAGATTTGTTGAATGAGTTTCAGGATATTGTATCCGATAATGTGCCTGATGGATTACCACCAGTCAGGAAGATCAGTCATCAGATGGACTTGATCCCAGGAGCGAGTTTACCGAATAAGGTAGCACACAGAATGACACCTGCAAAAAGTGAGGAGTTGAACAGACAAGTACATGAGTTGTTACAGAAAGGATTGATTCGAGAGAGTCTGAGTCCCTGTGCTGTACCTGCGGTATTAGCACCAAAGAAGAATGGAGAATGGAGGATGTGTACAGATTCTAGGGCAATAAACAAGATCACAATCAAGTACAGATTTCCATTGCCACGAATGGATGATATTATGGACTGTTTGAGTGGAGCTGTGTATTTCTCAAAGATAGATCTGAAGAGTGGATATCATCAGATTCGGATCAGAGAAGGAGATGAATGGAAGACTGCCTTCAAGACAAAGGAAGGACTGTATGAGTGGTTAGTCATGCCTTTTGGGCTAACCAATGCACCGAGCACTTTCATGCGGCTCATGAACGAGGTTCTGAAAGAATTTCTGGGTAAGTTTGTCATTGTTTACCTAAATGATATTTTGATCTTTAGTAAGACATTGGATGAGCATATGATGCATATTCGTATGGTATTTGAGAAGTTGAGAGAAGAGAAATTGTTGATTAATTTGAAGAAGTGCAGTTTTGTGAAGAAAGAGTTAGTGTATTTGGGATTTGTAGTTTCAGCAGAAGGTCTAAAAATGGATCCAGAGAAGGTACAGGCTATCCTTGAATGACCTACTCCAAGAAGTGCTACTAAGGTAAGATCTTTTCATGGTTAAGCTAGCTTTTATAGAAAGTTTATCAGAAATTTTAGCAGTATTTGTGGACCCTTGACTGAAACAATGAGAGGGGATAGAAAAGAGTTTAAGTGGACTAATGGGGCAGAAAAGAGTTTTCAATTGTTGAAACAAAAAGTTACAAAACAACCAGTTTTAGCACTTCCAGATTTTAATAAGGTGTTTCAAGTAGATTGTGATGCTAGTGGTACTGCAATAGGAGCTGTTATGAGCCAAGAAGGTAAACCTGTTGCTTATTTCAGTGAGAAGTTAAATGATGCCAAGAGGAAATATTCTGTTTATGATCAGGAATTTTATGCTATAGTTCAGGCATTAAAGAAGTGGAGACATTATCTACTTCCTAAAGAGTTTGTTTTGTATACTGATCATCAAGCTTTGCAATATTTGAATAGTCAAGGAAAGTTGAATCAGAGGCATTTGAAATGGGTTGAGTTTTTGCAGAGTTATACATTTGTTTTGAAACACAGGAGTGGAAAGTCTAATAGGGATGCGGATGCTCTTAGCAGAAGGTAACTATTGATGACAGAAATGCAGATTGAAGTGGTTGGGTTCAAGGAACTTAAGAATTTGTATCCAGAGGATCCTGATTTTGGTGAAGCTTGGAAAGCTTGTACAAAACCTGTTACTCTAGATAGGACGAAATGGTTGGATTTCATCATCCAGGATGATATGCTATTCAGAGGGAGTCAGTTGTGCATTCCATGAAGTTCTATGAGGGAGAATCTCATCAAGGAGAAGCATAGCGGAGGATTGGCTGGACATTTTGGTCGTGATAAAACCCTTGGTTTGGTTAGTGAGAATTATTATTGGCCACAGTTGCAGCAAGATGTGAAGAAGTTTGTACAGAGTTGCCGAGTATGTCAGATGGCCAAAGGAGTGAAGCAGAATACAGGGTTGTATCAGCCATTACCCGTACCAGAGAAGCCTTGGGAGGATATCAGCATGGACTTTGTTCTGGGTTTACCGAGGACTCAGCGGGGACATGATTCAATTTTTGTAGTGGTTGACAGATTTTCAAAGATGGCACATTTCATTCCCTGCAAGAAGACTAATGATGCTGTTCATGTAGCAGAATTGTTTTTCAGAGAAGTAGTGAGACTTCATGGTTTGCCAAAGACCATAGTTTCAGATCGGGACACTAAGTTTGTTGGATATTTCTAGCGTACATTGTGGAAGAAGTTGAAGACAGATTTGAAGTTCAGTTCATCACATCATCCCCAGACTGATGGACAGACAGACGTGGTGAATAGGAGTTTGAGAAATTTGCTAAGATGTTTGGTTGGAGATAAACCAACAGGATGGGATTTGATTTTACCACAGGCAGAATTTGCATACAATAATTCTATCAATAGGAGCACTGGTAAATCACCATTCCAAATTGTATATGGAAGTAGTCCAAGAAATGCATCTGAATTGAGAAAGATAGATAAAGGAGAAATAAGTAGTGCTGAAGCTGAAGATTTTGCAGAAAACTTGAAAAACATCCATAAGGAGGTGAGGAAACATATTAACAAGATGAACGCACAGTATAAGGCTAAGGCAGATGAGAAAAGGAGGCATAAGGAATTTTAGGTTGGAGATGAAGTCATGGTTCATTTGCGGAAGGAGCGGTTTCCGGTTGGTACATATAACAAATTGAAAATGAAGAAGTTTGGACCATGTAAGATACTGAAGAAGCATGATTCGGGAAATGCATATGAGGTAGAATTGCCTACTGGGCTGAATATTTCACCAGTGTTTAACATTTTAGATTTGACAGAGTATCATGAAGGAGGTGTTGAAGATGAGGTTGCACCAGCACAGTGGAATATTCCAGCAACCAGTTCAGATATCAAGGAGATTGAAGACATACTGGACAGTCGTGTTAGCAGAAGCACAAGGAATAGGACATATGAAGAATATTTGGTCAAATGGAAAGGACGACCTGTTGAAGATTCATCATGGCTAACAAAGGAGGAGGTTAACCGTCTTGGTTTTCCTCTGCACCCCTGAGTCGTGACAGGGTCACTTCTCAAATTACCCCGGGTGTCTGATGCAGGAGCATCCTGGGTGTAAGAGCAATCGTGCATCACCCAAAAATATTTATGTTTTTATTCAATAAGGGCTATTTTTGTGCAGAGCTACTATTTATGGAAAGTTACTATTTTTGGTAATTTTCGTATGTGCTCAGAATGATCTGATTTCTTTCTTGGAGGTTCATTTTGGTCATATAAGTCTGCCAGTAAAGTTTCATTGCCAGATCAAGTGTATATTGGAAGATATTGAAGATTTTCGGTATTGGCAGCAGGGTACAGAAACTTTGAACTCAGTTTTGAAGGCTTTAGAGGCCCCGGATGAGGTCAAAAATTTGGGTGATGGGTGCTTGCACGGGTCAAGCCTGTAGAGCGCTTCGTGGCATTTCTGAAATGGGGTTATAGTAGCCGAGCGGGTCAGCTGGTGATGACTTATGGTCTTCGGAAGTTGGGCTACCTGAAATGGCGAAAAATAATTTTCTTCAAAATTTTTGTTCGAGTTTCAAAGGTTATCTTGAGCCGACTATGATTTAATAAAATGTAAAATAAAATAATTCTAAGTTTGGTCGGCCTTATTGGCTAAAAATTCTGGAACCTTCCCAGGCGGTGGGAAAATTGCCTATATAAGGAAGGCTGTATTATTGTCTTAGGCAGTTCAGAATAGTTCTGGGTAGTAGATCTGGGTAATAGTTCGAGGCTTGTCCTATAGAATATTGTAAGGGAATGCCCATGTGGCTTTGCATATTGTAATTCTGAAAGTTTGTAATTCCACATTTGTGGAGATAATAAGAAGCCAATTTTTTGTTCTTGCATATTGTTCTTGTTTCTCTATTTATGTTATGTGTTTGTGGTATTAAGGGGAGCACCCTTCATCAAGTGGTATCAGAGCAAGTTTTCTTGAGTGTGTAAACAGATCGCCGACTGGGAGTCAGTTTGCACCAGGACCGTGGTAAGGGTTTCAACGCGCATCGCAAAAATGCCTCCACGAAGAGAACGTGGCGGAAGAGTTGGTGCTGTGACACCTGAGGTTAGAGAGCTGCAGAGACAAGTGCGAGCATTGCAAGAAGAGATTCGCAGAGGAATGAATCTTAATGTCAGAGATGAAAGCGAGGATGAAGCTGAAGAAGAATATCAAGCAGGAGAAGTTGAAATTGTGAACCAGGAGGAAGAAAGACTTTTTCGGGCCATTTCCAAGATTGGGAAAAGACCTAAGATTGAGGTTCCTACATTTTCTAGAAATCTTAACCCAGAGGAATTGATTGACTCGATCAATGAATGTGAGGAATATTTTGAGTACGAAGATGTTGACGATCCTGATAGAGTCAAATTTGTGAAGGCCAAATTGAAAGGTCATGCGAAGATCTGGTGGCAAGAAATTCAATTGGAGCGAAATAGAAGAGGGAAAGATAAAATCACAAGATGGGATCGGATGGTGGATAAATTGAAGCGGCAGTTCATTCCTGTTGATTATGAGCTTGACCTACTGAAGAAAATGCAGAGTTTGAAGCAAGCAGGAAGATCTGTCCAGGAGTATACAGAGGAGTTCTATCGACTTCTCATCAGAACAGGCCATGCAGAAGCTGATAACGAGAAAGGTGCCCGATACCTTAATAGGTTAAGGCCAAGCATTCAGGAGGAGCTGAATCTAGTTCGAATGAGCAGTATTGAAGAGGCATACCAATTTGCCCTAAAAGTAGAGGAAAAGCTGAACAAGAAGTTTGAGAGCAGACAAAATGGACGAGGTCGCAGTGGACGATCTGGTGGACGGTCATATGGTGGCCGAAATGAAGATCTGAAAAAGAAGGATGAGGCCAGTAGCAGTCAGAATCAGTGAGGAAATAATTCCAATCGCTTCCAGGATCAGAATAATAGAGATCAGAGAGGAAGAGGAAGAGGACAAGGATCTGGAAGAGGTGGCTTCCGTGGAACATGTTTTCACTGTGGAGAAGAAGGTCATAGGGCATTTGAATGTCCTCAGCGCCAAGGTAGGACAGACAGGAGAAATGAAGGCCAGGCCAGAGTTGCACATGTAGATGAAGATGCCAGATCATCAAATTCTGAAGATGCTGAAAGAGGAGAAACGTTGATTAACAGAAGAGTCCTGTTGAGTGGTGAGAATGAACCTGAGCAAAGGAGGAGCCTGTTTCGCACCAGGTGCAAGTGTGAAGGTAAATGTTGTGATGTGATTATTGATAGTGGAAGCACTGATAATTTGGTGTCAGAAGAGATGGTGACAAAGTTGAAGCTCAAGAGACAGAAACACCCACATCCATATCGGATTGCCTGGGTGCAGGATGACCACAAGTTCATGGTCAATGAACAATGCCTAGTGAAGTTCAAGATCGGCGGGTAGCAAGATGAGGTACTATGTGATATCATCTCTATGGATGCATGTCATATGTTATTGGGTAGACCATGGCAATTTGACAGATGTGCTGTACACGATGGTCGTGCGAATACCTATTCCCTGACAAAGGATGGAGTGCGACATAAGCTAAAGCCATTGAAGGAGACCGAAGAAAAGGTATGTGGTAATGCAAGAATAACATTTGTTGATGGAAGGAAATTCCTAGATGGTATGAGGCATGAGCATGTATGTTTTGGTTTAATTTTAAAAGCTGGTAAAGAGGAAGTAGAAGATGTTCCTCTAGAAGTTGCAGATTTGTTGAATGAGTTTCAGGATATTGTATCCGATAATGTGCCTGATGGATTACCACCAGTCAGGAAGATCAGTCATTAGATGGACTTGATCCCAGGAGCGAGTTTACCGAATAAGGCAGTGCACAGAATGACACCTGCAGAAAGTGAGGAGTTGAACAGACAAGTACATGAGTTGTTACAGAAAGGATTGATTCGAGAGAGTCTGAGTCCCTGTGCTGTACCTGCGGTATTAGCACCAAAGAAGAATGGAGAATGGAGGATGTGTACAGATTCTAGGGCAATAAACAAGATCATAATCAAGTACAGGTTTCCATTGCCACGAATGGATGATATTATGGACTGTTTGAGTGGAGCTGTGTATTTCTCAAAGATAGATCTGAAGAGTGGATATCATCAGATTCAGATCAGAGAAGGAGATGAATGGAAGACTACCTTCAAGACAAAGGAAGGACTGTATGAGTGGTTAGTCATGCCTTTTGGGCTAACCAATGCACCGAGCACTTTCATGCCGCTCATGAATGAGGTTCTGAAAGAATTTCTGGGTAAGTTTGTCGTTGTTTACCTAGATGATATTTTGATCTTTAGTAAGACATTGGATGAGCATATGATGCATATTCGTATGGTATTTGAGAAGTTGAGAGAAGAGAAATTGTTGATTAATTTGAAGAAGTGCAGTTTTGTGAAGAAAGAGTTAGTGTATTTTGGATTTGTAGTTTCAGCAGAAGGTCTAAAAATTGACCCAAAGAAGGTACAGGCTATCCTTGAATGGCCTACTCCAAGAAGTGCTACTGAGGTAAGATCTTTTCATGGTTAAACTAGCTTTTACAGAAAGTTTATCAGAAATTTTAGCAGTATTTGTGGACCCTTGACTGAAACAATGAGAGGGGATAGAAAAGAGTTTAAGTGGACTAATGGGGCAGAAAAGAGTTTTCAATTGTTGAAACAAAAAGTTACAGAACAACCAATTTTAGCACTTCCAGATTTTAATAAGGTGTTTCAAGTAGATTGTGATGCTAGTGGTACTGCAATAGGAGCTGTTATGAGCCAAGAAGGTAAACCTGTTGCTTATTTCAGTGAGAAGTTAAATGATGCCAAGAGGAAATATTCTATTTATGATCAGGAATTTTATGCTATAGTTCAGGCATTAAAGAAGTGGAGACATTATCTACTTCCTAAGGAGTTTGTTTTGTATACTGATCATCAAGCTTTGCAATATTTGAATAGTCAAGGAAAGTTGAATCAGAGGCATTTGAAATGGGTTGAGTTTTTGCAGAGTTATACATTTGTTTTGAAACACAGGAGTGGAAAGTCTAATAGGGTTGCGGATGCTCTTAGCAGAAGGCAACTATTGATGACAGAAATGTAGATTGAAGTGGTTGGGTTCAAGGAACTCAAGAATTTGTATCCAGAGGATCCTGATTTTGGTGAAGCTTGGAAAGCTTGCACAGAACCTGTTACTCTAGACAGGAGGAAATGGTTGGATTTCATCATCCAGGATGATATGCTATTAAGAGGGAGTCAGTTGTGCATTCCACGAAGTTCTATGAGGGAGAATCTCATCAAGGAGAAGCATAGCGGAGGATTGGCTGGACATTTTGGTCGTGATAAAACCCTTGGTTTGGTTAGTGAGAATTATTATTGGCCACAGTTGCAGCAAGATGTGAAGAAGTTTGTACAGAGTTGCCGAGTATGTCAGATGGCAAAAGGAGTGAAGCAGAATACAGGGTTGTATCAGCCACTACCCGTACCAGAGAAGCCTTGGGAGGATATCAGCATGGACTTTGTTCTTGGTTTACCGAGGACTCAGTGGGGACATGATTCAATTTTTGTAGTGGTTGACAGATTTTCAAAGATGGCACATTTCATTCCCTGCAAGAAGACTAATGATGCTGTTCATGTAGTGGAATTGTTTTTCAGAGAAGTAGTGAGACTTCATGGTTTGCCAAAGACCATAGTTTCAGATCGGGACACTAAGTTTGTTGGATATTTCTGGCGTACATTGTGGAAGAAGTTGAAGACAGATTTGAAGTTCAATTCATCACATCATCCCCAAACTGATGGACAGACAGACGTGGTGAATAGGAGTTTGGGAAATTTGCTGAGATGTTTGGTTGGAGATAAACCAACAGGATGGGATTTGATTTTACCACAGGCAGAATTTGCATACAATAATTCTGTCAATAGGAGCACTGGTAAATCACCATTCCAAATTGTATATGGAAGTAGTCCAAGAAATGCATCTGAATTGAGAAAGATAGATAAAGGAGAAATAAGTAGTGCTGAAGCTGAAGATTTTGCAGAACACTTGAAGAACATCCATGAGGAGGTGAGGAAACATATTAACAAGATGAACGCACAGTATAAGGCTAAGGCAGATGAGAAAAGGAGGCATAAGGAATTTCAGGTTGGAGATGAAGTCATGGTTTATTTGCGGAAGGAGCGGTTTCCGGTTGGTACATATAACAAATTGAAAATGAAGAAGTTTGGACCATGTAAGATACTGAAGAAGCATGATTCGGGAAATGCATATGAGGTAGAATTGCCTACTGGGCTGAATATTTCACCAGTGTTTAACATTTCAGATTTGACAGAGTATCATGAAGGAGGTGTTGAAGATGAGGTTGCAGCAGCACAGTGGAATATTCCAGCAACCAGTTCAGATATCAAGGAGATTGAAGACATACTGGACAGTCGTGTTGGTAGAAGCACAAGGAATAGGACATATGAAGAATATTTGGTCAAATGGAAAGGATGACCTATTGAAGATTCATCATGGCTAACAAAGGAGGAGGTTAACCGTCTTGGTTTTCCTCTGCACCCCTGAGTCGTGACAGGGTCACTTCTCAAATTACCCCGGGTGTCTGATGCAGGAGCATCCTGGGTGTAAGAGCAATCTTGCATCACCCAAAAATATTTATGTTTTTATTCAATAAGGGCTATTTTTGTGCAGAGCTACTATTTATGGAAAGTTACTATTTTTGGTAATTTTTGTATGTGCTCAGAATGATCTGATTTCTTTCTTGGAGGTTCATTTTGGTCATATAAGTCTGCCAGTAAAGTTTCATTGCCAGATCAAGTGTATATTGGAAGATATTGAAGATTTTCGGTATTGGCAATAGGGTATAGAAACTTTGAACTCAGTTTTGAAGGCTTTAGAGGCCTCGGATGAGGTCAAAAATTTGGGTGATGGGCGCTTGCGTGGGTCAAGCCTGTAGAGCGCTTCGTGGCATTTCTGAAATGGGGTTATAGTAGCCGAGCGGGTCAACTGGTGATGACTTATGGTCTTCAGAAGTTGGGCCACCTGAAATGGCGAAAAATAATTTTCTTCAAAATTTCTGTTCGGGTTTCAAAGGTTATCTTGAGCCGACTATGATGTAATAAAATGTAAAATAAAATAATTCTAAATTTGGTCGGCCTTATTGGCTAAAAATTCTGGAACCTTCCCAGGCGGTGGGAAAATTGCCTATATAAGGAAGGCTGTATTATTGTCTTAGGCAATTCAGAATAGTTCTGGGTAGTAGATCTGGGTAATAGTTCGAGGCTTGTCCTATAGAATATTGTAAGGGAATGCCCATGTGGCTTTGCATATTGTAATTCTGAAAGTTTGTAATTCCACATTTGTGGAGATAATAAGAAGCCAATTTTCTGTTCTTGCATATTGTTCTTGTTTCTCTATTTCTGTTATGTGTTTGTGGTATTAAGGGGAGCACCCTTCATCATGTTCATAACCACCAATTGAGAAAGAAGATAATAGAGGAGAAGAGAAAACAAAATCTTGAAAATGAAGAAGTTGAGTTGCCCTTGGCCCTTTGCCAAGATCAAAGAATGATATAACCAGATGCTTTCTTGAAAGATGATAATTTTATTGAGTCAAATGAATTCAAGAGCCTCTTTATATGGCATAAGCAACAATGGGTTGCATCAAGTGTCCAGATCACTGAAGAGGGTCAATTGCCTTACGAGGTAGTAAAAACACTAAGGGTGTCATGCCCTGCAAGGGAACCAGGGAAGAGAACAAAGATTCTCTTTGTAAAAAAAAACCTAAGTAGAGATTTATGAAAAATTTTGAACTTTTAAAATAATTACATGAGAAAAACTTAAACTTAGTTTCCTCCCAAGGTTCCCTTCTATTTAAATGCATGAATCATTTAAGTCCATTAAGTAAGCTAACAACAATATTTACTTCACAAAGAAAAATCCATCATATCTTTAAGAAATACAAAGTATTTTCATTTCAACTTTCCATTTAAAACCATCTATATTCCTAAGCATTCTTTATGAACAATATAACCTTTAAATCAAATAGAATCATCTAAATCATTTGATACATTGCAAATAATACATTTGTTCTTCAATAGCCTTTTTCACTTAATCAATACTAAGAAACATACTAGCATACTTGAAATGTTACCAAATCCTTTTTCTTTCCCAATATACATCTTATACATGAAGTTCACCCTTTCCCTTTTTCCTAAGTATACCCATTCCAAATAAATCATTTTGAAATACATTAATGACTACAATACATTCATCTACTCTTGGGAGGTAACAATAGTTTTACATCATGAAAACATAATTACAAAGCCTTCATTCTTCAAAAATTGGTACATAAGCAAGCATGAATCTTCAAACACTGCATCTGCAAAAGATACCTCAATAAAAATATTTACCACCTAACCACGTGGATACCTAAAAGGCCCACTCCCCCGTGCTAGGAGATACACACCAAGTTCCATAAAGAAGGAATAGCTAGGCCATACCTAGGGTTGGGTAACCTTTCCCAAATAGAAAATGAAAAGAGAGTCAAAGTACAAATCTTTCCCGAAAAGGTTCTAAGGCTTGGGTAGAAACTCTAAGAAACAACCTAAGTGAGTGTCATCGCATAGCCCTCACTCCTTGGGTTGTCCTGGTACTAGCCACTCTGGGCCCCAGCCCACAAGTAGGAACATGCGAGATCAAATGCCTTTCATATTGACAAGTGCCATTCGATCATACCTACACATAGGTACATTCTCCCACTCCCATCCATAACCTTTACTAGCACTAATCGCATGGGTGAGGCATATTTAATCCTTTTAATGTTTGAACCCATTCCCATAAGTTTAATTAAGTTTTCACTTGTTAAATATTTCTTCAGTCGGTTATCTTGGTTCTAGCCACCTAGGGCCCCGACCTCGCACTGAGAGCCACTCACTAGGTGTCATTAGGATTTCTACCCTTAACCCACATATCACAATTACATCATACACATAGTAAAAACACATCATAAACATATTTGTAAGACTGCATCAAAGAGTAGAAAATAATAATATATAAACTAAACTACACTATGAAATCCCTATTAAGTAATAACTAATTTTAGTAACAATTTGAATACACTAAATTTAACATTAATTTAAAAACTCATAACAATAAATTAAAGTTACTTATGGGGGGGGACCCTATGCCCCCCACCCCCATTATCCTCACGCCTTGCACGCTTCGCTACCCACTTGCCATGACCCGTGGGCTGTAGTAGGGTACTTACTATAGTACCTACTATTGTAGTAGTCAGGTACTGTCGTAGCTGTACCTGCCACTGCTATGGTTAGGTGCCATATAGGATGTGGGGAAGGTAGTGGCCCCACTTCCCAAAACTTTTCATTTTTGTTTTGTTTAATATTAATTTTTTTTTCTTCGTATAATTATTTTTTTTTAAGTATAAACTTTATTTAAGCTTATATAATTATTTAAACATAACTTTTATACTATATAACTTTTTTTTATAAAAAGAAAAGAACTTAATAATTTTATTGAAACATATATTATTTTGACAGAATAATACAATAATATATATACACGATCACCAATAATGCCAGACATTCTGTAATAATAATACATAGTGCCATAATAATTCAATAGTGCACAACATTTTGCAATAATAATATGAAATACAACAACATTCAAACAAATCTAAGAACAACATTCATACTGTAAAAAAAGATTAATTTTCTAGGATGGATTCCAACCTAGAGTCCTGCAAAGATCGATTGATGAAGGAGAAATCAAGATTTTGAACCTCTTCTAGCACTCCTTCGAATTCCTCCTACAGGCAAGCTCCAACTCCTTCTTAGAGAAAAAAATCAATTCTTTCTCTTCTCTAAACTATAGAATATCCTATCAAAGATAACCCCCTCT